>JALAZF010000658.1:527500-1727500 GCA_022829125.1 Lathyrus tuberosus | reverse complement strand
GTAGTCTTGGACTACTTATTTTCTAAAGACTCAGATGTGGCAGGCTTGAAGTCTTTGGAGTTTCAAAGTAGAATGGAGGTTGTCTACTCAAAACTTGGTTGTTGAATCAAGTCTGTGAGAGCATGGAAATCTGTTTCTACAAAGGGATGAGGTTCTTCTAAGTGGAAGAAGGAAGAGTTGAATTCAACAGTTGGATGTCATAATGTTTTGACATCTAGCTTAACATCAGAAGTCTCAGCTGGTGATGTGGCACATCAGCTTAAGATAAGGTGATCTACAGGAGAATGGGAGTGATGGATTCTTCGAAAAGGTCTATCTCATATAGTTTGCGGGAGCTGTGGATGAGAAGATGTTACATGGCTAAGAGGCTTGGTGGATCTAAGATGTCTTGCTATAGGGCAAGTAGTTCATATGACTTAAAGATCTGATTTCATTAGTAGATCAGGGTATCTTGTGGGAATTCTGAAGATGAGTGAGGTCAATCAAAAGGTGCCATTTGATTGGTTTCACAAAGTGTGTTCAAGCAGGATGCTTGAAACTGATTGCTCTTGTGCACAAGAGTAGTTAGTTGAATTTGTTTGAAGGTTCTGGTTCTCTGGGAGCTTGTGGCAGAAGTTCTGGGTTGAGGATGGAAGCATACCTTCTTTGGTGGTTGAGAGTTTATTTCTCTCTGGGTTTCTGAAGTTTTCTTTGTTCAAGCTGGTGGCGCAGTGTTGTTTGAAGATCTTCAGTGTGGATTACTATGCTGATAGTAAGTCCAGTGGTGGAGCATATCAAGAACCATGGTGTGTGGTGTCTGTGATGTGCTGAAGATGTCCTAATAGATGTTAGAACATCCTTGGGTTAGTTATCCTTGGTGAAGGATTTCAGGTTCTGTGATGAACTGGTTACTTGCATCGTGTCCAAGAAGTATCAACACGATCATCCGGGAGAATGATGGAGTAGAAGGGTTCCTTGGAAGGAGGATGTAAGTGTTTGTGAAGACTGAAGTGGATCATGTGTTGATTGCTTGGAAGTTTGTTTCCTGAATGCGTTCAGAAGTGGAGATTCACCATAAATCAGAAGTATTCCAGGTTATCATACGGGAGAATGATAGGAATGACTGTCTTGGATTGCGGGGTGTTTATCTCTATTGCTGGCTGGGTGAGGTCAGTGGAAAATCTTGCATACGGCATTGGAGCCCTTGGAGCAAGTAATGCTAGTAGTGGATCAGTTTAGCAGCTGTGAAGTTCTAGAGCATGCATACGATAGCTGACATTGTTATAACAAACTAAGGGGCCCTGTGCGTCTCTTTGAGGAATGTGAAGCATTCTGATTCAATTGGTTTATGCCTCAAGCAGCTGGAGGTCTATACATGAGAATTCAAGAGGAGTTCGTGTGGTGTGTAGATGGTTGCAGGATGAGGGGGATCAATGGGACTTTGATCTTAAGCCAAGAGTTTGTTATGGTTGGTATACACTTCCTCACGGGTAGCATGATGGTGATCATGTGTGAGTGATTATTGTTTCTTGTCAGAGGGAACAATAAGAGAGTTAATGATTGCGTTCAACAGGTGTGTTGAACAGAGGGTGCGCTCTTGAAGATTTGAAGATGCGTCTTATGTTTTCCAGTCATTAGCTTGGGTGTTCAGTGGAGGAGCACCAGTTACCTCAGTCAGGGGGAGAGGCCTCTTGATCTGAGATGAAGTTTCAGTTTGCATTTGTGCGTCAAGCAAACTGAGATGTCAAGATGGATTGACATTATTGCTGAAGATCCAGTTTGCATTTGTGCGTCAAACAAACTGAGATGTCAAGGAGGATGGCTTGACATTATTGTTGAAATTCCTATTTGCATTTGTACGTCAAGCAAACTGAGATGTCAAGATGGCTTGACATTATTGTTGAAGTTCCTATTTGCATTTGTGCGTCAAGCAAACTGAGATGTCAAGGAGGATGGCTTGGCATTATTGTTGAAAATTCCAGTTTGCATTTGTGCGTCAAGCAAACTGAGATGTCAAGAAGGATGTCTTGACATTAGAGTATTGTTGCAAGTTGTGGGAAACTTGGCAATGCATACTTGAATGGTTCTTATTGGATTTCTTAAGAATCATTGACTGAGTCTGGGAGAATTTATTTTTCTCTTGCAGACTGGAATCATAATCTTGTGAAGAAGTCTCTGTATTTCCAAAATCAGAAAAGCTCTTATGAAGAATAGACAATGTTTGACACAATGTCAGGACATTGGTGTCAAACACGTTTGCATGTAATGGGTTTGTTGGTCGGTGTTCTTAAAAGAAGAAACAGTCAACAGTCTTGGTCGGTGAGCATTTAGTGGAGTGATTTTCTTCGGTTAATGGATCTTTGAATTGACCAGAGTTATTTTCTGTAGTTCGTTACTTCCTAAGGAAAGTGTTTGGCTATAAATAAGATTGTATCAATTCTTCTTAGTCTCAACATTCCTTTTAGTGATCGATGGCATTCTTCAAACTCTGGGTATGTTGCGTCTGAGCTTGGAGTTGTCTTAGTCACTTTTGCCAAGATTTGGCTAAAAAGGGGGAGAAAAAGGAAGTCGTTTTTCTGTTGTTTTTTTCTGGGTACATTCCTGCTGGTGTTATGCAAGAATGTTGGATAAGATGCTCTGACATCTTAACTGTTTCTTTTGCGTTTCTTTTGTGTCTTGTGATCTGAGTTGAAAAACAGGTTGTGACTTGTGATCTGAGTTACGTGTTTTATGTACTCCATATCACGAGTGTTTAAGCTCCTTCTGGAATTCAAGAAGAAGATGTCAGAAGGTTAACTATCAAGATGAAGGAACTCAAGGACCTTTATCAACTTCGCTCATCCAGCACATAAGGGAATGTTTTAGCCAAAATTTGTCAAAAGGGGGAGATTGAAAGCTCCTGTGGTTTGACGAAATTTTGGTAAAACATGATTATGATAAAGATGAAGAAATCTTCTCAAGATTAAAGATGTCGACAAAGATGTTCTAACATCTTACTAATACATCAGGTTTATTTTCTTAACAAATCTGTTAAAAGATTTGGTGCAAATTTGCAGAGTGGATAAAGGAGAAACGATTGAAGACAACAGAAGACTTTATAAGGAGACTTAGACCTAGGGTTAAAAACTGTACTTTTTGTATCGCTTGTAACTTGGTAACCTAGTTCCTTTGTGTTGAATAAGGGTTTAGGGTTTGAGAGTCGTTGGCTCTCTTAGGAGTTGTAAGTCTCCATTCTGTAATATGGGATGTAGAATGGAAGGCATAGGTACAGGGACACAACCAGAAACCTGTAGGTAATGGTTGTTATATTGTTCTTGGATGAAGCTTTGAAGCAAGTCCAAGATAGCTTGAAGGTCAAGAAACCGCGACTGGTTATGTATTGGCAGAAGATAGAGATATCACAGGTTGTGATTAGGATGTGAGTGGGGTATCTCGTATCAGGGTTCTAAACGTTTGTGTTTAACCTTGGTAAAGATGTTCATGGGGTAGATGTTAGGTATAAAGTTGTAAACGGGGGAGTTTAGCTTTGTAACAGTTCTACAGATAGTGAAGTCTTCATCCTGGATTGGTATCCCCCAGATGTAGGTGAATTGCACCGAACTGGGTTAACAATTACTGTCTTATTTAACATTATGCAATTTACAGTTTTGTTAATGTTCTTGACTGACATGTTGGATCAGATGTCGTGACATCTGTGAGGATGCAGGTCTGATATTCAAGGTATCCATCTGCTGTTACACCTCCAAGTTTAAATGATTATGTAGCACAATGTCTTGACATGTGTTAGGGCATCTGATGTCTGCATAGGCCATAATTTCATTATATAATAAGACAAACAAGATATATCGGAGAAACAAGTCAAAGTCTCAAGAATCAATTAATTTCAACAATTTCATTTTCATTTTCATCACTAACATACCAAATATAACAATTAATTTCATTATCATTTTCAATCAACAATTAGATTAAAATAAAGTAATCACTAAAAAGTATCCATCAACAATGTCATTATCATCAATTAATTTCAACAAATCATCTCTAACATTCAACATCAACTTACAAAATTAACACCAATTCCTAACATAAATCCACCACAAATATCACTATTTATTATCTTCAACTTTACTACAACAACAATTTCAAAATCAAATTCAAACAAAAACCACATCAACACTAATTCACCAAATCGACAACAACCACATCAAAACTTTGATACTCTAACAACACTCATTTTTCTATAACACTCATTTTTCTAACAACCGTCATTTTTGTAATGGATATAATTTCCTATAATATAACAACACTCATTCAAACTAACACATTTAAACTAAAAACAAAACAAAAACAAAACAAGATGCTCAAGAACAAACAAAATAAACTATATAGCAAGCTCAAGAACATTAAATAATCACTGAAACTCAAGAACAAACAAAAGAAACAGTGACACTCACGGAGGAATGCCGGTCGGAGAAGATGGAGATACGAACAGAGGAACAGTGATGGTCAGAGAAGACGGACAGAGAAATGCTGGTTGGAGAAGACGAACAGAGGAACAGTGCAGAGGGAGAAGTCGCGAGAGAGGGGGAGACACGGCGGAGGGAGAAGTCGCGAGAAAGAGAGGGAGAAAGAAAACAAATGATTAGGGCGTTCTGAAATAATGAAAAGTTTTTTAATATTTATGAAATAATAATATAAGACAACGCTTTTGGAAAGCGCTTTCTTATGTATTAGCTTTAGCAGCGTTTTTTCTCTAAAAGCGCTTTCTTTTTAATTGCCTATAGCAGCGCTTTCTAATGTGTGACCTACGTAAGGCCTTTAGCAGCGCTTTTTAAAAGCGCTTTCTAAAGTGTTCCTTTAGCAGCGCTTTCTAAGGTGTCACATTTGTATGGCTTTTAGCAGCGCTTTTAGGAAGCGCTTTCTAAAGTAGGCCTTTAGGCGGCGCTTTTTTTCAGCGTATTTTTTTAACACATATAGCAGCGCTTTTGATTAAAAGCGCTGTCTATGTAGTGCTTCCAAAAAGCAATTTTGTCGTAGTGAATTGTGGTGTGATTATAAATCACACTAAAAACCGCATCATAACGTTTCAGCGGCCGCATCATAACACCGCAACGACTACATCGGACCACATCAGTGTGCAACATATTACGCATTGTTTGAAAAAATTACTTAGTTTATCTTCCTTCCTATTTATATCATAGATTAAATGTATGTTTTAAAAGGATTAGAGAGATTGAAAGTGATGGCGAATTGTTAATGATATATATATATATATATATATATATATATATATATATATATATATATATATATATATATATATTTATATATAAAGATTTAGAGAGGAAATGAATGACATGTGAAACCTAATATAAATAATAAACTATACTATTTTATGTTGATAAAAATAAATTTAGACCGCAACGTTCGCAATACGCATCGCAACAGCCGCATTAGGCACAACTGCAATGACCACAACTGCAACCGCAATTTAAAACCATGGGAGGAATAGTCTTGTTGAAACTATAGCTTCTTTAGTTTTAGTACTTTGAATGCGTTTGCAGGAATTTACTGCTAAATATTTAAGTCTGTAGTGTTGTATAAAAAATAAGGCAATTACAACTTGCAAGACATACACATAACTGAAACAAGAAAATACATAATTGAGTTTTCTAAGTCAATATTTTTTGGGTTAAATACAAACCCCCCCTGTAATGTTAGCGATTTCTCATTTTAGCCCCTGGTAAAGTTTAAAAATAAAAAAAACCTCTCATCTTAGTTAGATTCCCTCAGAAAACCCTCCAGAGGCCAAGTGGCATTGAAGATTCCATTTTGACCATTAAAATTTGTCCATGTTGGCATTTTGGATTAAATTTCTTAGCTGACTGGGTATATATTTTTGTGTTTACAAATACCCCCTTGCAATTGTTAGGGTTTGTCTCCCCTTTTTCTATCTTCTTCGTCCGCCGTCGTTTTGTACATAGGTGGTGGCAGGTCATCGTCTGGGGGAAAATTTGGAAAGTGTTTGCCAAGATGTGGTTGCAACGATACGATGAAGATGTTTGTATCAAACACCGTTGAAAATCCAAGTAGAAAATTCTGGAAATGTCGAAATTCTTTAGTGAGTTAGTTTCATCTTGTTAAATCCATATGTTAATTCTATTTGTTAATTCCTGACTATGTCTTAATCATCGGTTTGATTTAATTTGCAGAATGGTTGTGGTTTGTTTGTGTGGGACAATTTTGTTAACGAGGTATCATCGAACGACATGAATCAATCAAGATGTTGTGATTGTGAAGGCACAGAGGGTTATTTGAGAGAATTTGCAAAGGAGATTGCTTAGGTAATTAAAGGCAGAGTTTTGAAGAAGTATGGTGCAGATGGAAGCATTATCAAGACAGAAAAATTTTAAAGAAAGATTCGAATGGAAAAGAGGAAAATTTTATGGATGTCGATTGTACTTGGTCTGTAATGGTTTATAGTTGCAGTAGTGTTTATGTCCATGTAATAAACTCTGTTTAGATTTAGTTGTTTAGGTTGGTTGGAATTAGTTGTTAGGTTGTTTGGAATTAGTTGTTTAGGATGTTTGGGATTAGTTGTTTAATGTTACAGTTTGATGTAAGTTGAATTGTGGTTATCAATGAAAACTTTTGTTATGTATCAATGTAAGTTGAATTGTTCTTATCAATGAAAGCATTTGTTATGTATCACTATTAAAGTTTGATGTAAGTTGAATTGTTTGTTTCTTATCAATGAATTGTTTGTTATCAATGTAAGTTTTCTGTTACATAAATACTTCAAATGTTACACAAAACAGTTACATTAAATTCTGCAATTCTTGGTGCAGACTTGGAAATTCTTCAAAAGTAATTTGTTTGATACATAAAGAAAGCACACTTGGTGCATATGTCTGGTACATCATTGATACATAGTACAAAATGAGACATAGTACAAAATGACACATACTACTTAGTACTTCATTGGCAAAGGCAACAAAATGACACAAAACTAAAATTGGGAATACAAGACATAACACTCAGTCTCTCTTTTTCTTGGACTTCCATGTCTTCATAGACCTAGTTTGAAATCCAAGGGGGGACTCTTTTGAACTTGATTTGGCCTCTTTGTTTGGTAGTGTGATTGGTTGTTCACTAGATCCTTCTCCTACAATTGGTTTTTTGAACCAAGACAGTTTGATCCTTTCACTCTGCCTTCTCCTTGTAATGACTGGTTTCTTTCGTTTCTTCTTTTTAATTGAATCAACAACACAAGATCCAGTTTGACTCATAATAGTTGGTGGTTGGTTCTGATTCATTGAAATTGCAGCAGTTGGGGCAGCATCAGAAACTGCAGCACTAGGGGCAGCATCAGAAACAACATTAGTTGGGGCAGCAGTTTAAGTCATATCAGTAGGTATAGGCATCACTCTATGTGGCCACTTATCAAGTTTAGTAGCAGATGTAGCTAACCTATTCATGAGGTATTTTATTATCCACTCACACATAGTCAGTATTGGTTTGTCCCTAGCAACTAGGATAGTAGCATTAAAAGACTCTGATATATTATTCATCAAAACATCACATTTAGGGTAAAAAGTGAAGGCATGCATACACCAGCTTTTGGTTGGGACTTCCATCAACCATTCCCAACCATTTAGATCTACTTTCTTCAACTCATTCATCTTTTGGACCCATGCCTTATAATATGTTGCCTTAGCAGCTCCCATCATCAAATCTCTGATCAATGATCCATCACCAAACCTTTTCATCCGGATTAACCCTAATAAATTCACCCCCGTGGTGAAAAGTAACATCAAAAGGTTTGATTTCCTGTGAAATAATCATTACCACTTATCAAAAACCCTAATAATTCCATCAAGATTTCAAAATCAACATTCAGATACAAAATATTCCATCAAGTTTACCAATATACATACCTGACTCATTACGACCTTCGATTAAGGAAATGTATTTGTGGACAACCTTCTTCGTCTTCGTCTATGTAAGTTCTTCGCAGACGAATCTTCGTCGCATCAGAATCGCCTTCGCAGGTGAATCCTCTTGGAGTTCTTCGTCTCAAGAACCCTAACTATTACAAGGGGGTGTTTCAAAAATATATACCCAGTCAGCTAAGAAATTTAATCCAAAATGCCAACATGGACAAATTTTAATGGTCAAAACGGAATCTTCAATGCCACTTGGCCTCTGGGGGGTTTTCTGAGGGAATCTAACTAAGATGAGGGTGTTTAAAAAAAATTACAGAGGCTAAAGTGAGAACTCGCTAACATTGCAGGGGGGTTGTGTATTTAACCCATATTTTTTTTATGACTATGATGTAATTAAGGGGTTAAATATATTCTACAAATGTTAAGCAGGTTGACCATGTAGATATTGAATCTCTGAAATATGGGTACTTTTAAAATGGTGAAGTATCGATATTGGATACACACCTGTACCGGATACACACACTACAAATAAACTGTATGTTGCCACGTAATATTCACGTCACAACGTGAAAAATCACATCACAAACTGAATTTAACGACGTGACCATTCACGTGGCAGGAGCTCGTGTGGCAACTCTGTTGCCACGTGAAAATAACGTCGCAAATTTGCCACGTGATTTTCACGTCGCAACAAATAAAACAGAAACTGTAGGTATAACAGACGTAGCAGAAGGGGTTAGGCATGTGTAAGAACTTTGCCACGTGATATTCATGTGGCAAGTTGCGACGTGAATTTCACGTGGCAAGTTGCGACGTGAATATCACGTGGCTAAATATTTTTTTTATAAACTATATTTTATTTTTTATAAACTATATTTTAGTTTTTTATAAACTTATATAATAAATTCTTTAAGATAAATATAATAATTTTGTTTTAAAATAAACTATACATTTAATATATACTATTCTTAAACATATTGTTTTAATTTATTTTAACTATTAAACATACTATATATACTATTAAACATAAACTATTAAAAATTTAAACTATTTAATATATATTATTCTTAAACATATTGTTTTTTATTTTAACTATTAAACATGCTATATATACTATTAAACATATACTATTAAAAATTTATTCTATATATACTATTAAACATATACTATTAAACATATACTATTAAAAATTTATTCTATTTTTAATTTGAAAATTCTGTTTTTAATATAAAAATTATGTTTTTAAACATATACTGTTTTTAATATAAAAATTTATACTATATATAAATTTCAGTTTTTAATAACTAAAATATAATATCAACAAATTAAAACATAAAAAAATTATATATATATGATCGTGAAGGCTGGATCAGATCCTGTAGAATCAGGCCGCTAAGTGCGTCAGGGATGCTGGTCGTATGGAGAGGAGGAGGGGGTGTACCTGCAAGGCACTCCGACGCTCAAGTAAGAAAGGGTCAGAGAAAAGGGGCAAGTACAAAGTATGAATTCGTAGGGTGAATATTGGATACCTGACCCTCTCAAGCGAGAGGATTTTTATAGAGCCCCCAGCGCGTGGCCAACGGTCCTATTTTCGGGGCGGAATAACTGTTTTCCCCAAGGAATAGGTAACTGCCCAAACTAGCCATTAGGCCGGGCAGGGTGCTCGAAACTAGCCATTATGTCGGACATAAACGCAGTTCCGGGCACCCGTCCTTTGCTGTCCGGGCAGCGAGGAAGCCGTGCGTAACGGGCATCAACGCCGGGGAGAAACGTTGCGTTCCTTGCCCGGTTGGAGGGGGCAGAAAGGTCACTTTTGCCCCTCTGTGGATTGGACTTAGGCAATATGGGCTGCTCTGGAGTAGAGGCGGATCGGGCAAATTCTAGCCATTGGTCCAGTCCAGAACAGGAGCCCCCCAAGTCTTTGCTCCCGAGCATGGGAGTGATGACTTAAGGACTGCTCGTTGCTACGGATTCGTCGTTGGTAGGCGAGGAAGATTGTCTCAAAGTGCTCGTGGCCCCAGGTGTTCGTGATATTCGTGGTCGTGGCCTTGTTGCCCGGTGTACGGGGAGACTAATGGTCAGACAGAATTTGAAACGTTGGGGCGCCACGTCTACCTAGAGCTCCGTGTAGCAGTTAATAGGCAATGATGGCTAGCGGGTAGTTGTAATGGCCTACGGGCGCGTGGTTGCACGTGCCCCTTTGTATAAAAAGGGGGGAAACCGTTTCATTTGAAACCTTTCCTTTCTAATTTCTCTCCGTCTCTTTCAGTTCTTGCCCGTCACCGTCTTCACGCTTTCCGACCACCGTCACCAGCTTCGAGCAGCTTCTACCTTCTTCCAAAATCAAGTAAGTTTTCCGATCTGTAACTTGTTTTACTCCTTTTTGTTGTTAGTGATAGATTGTATGCGGTTAGGGTTAGATTTAGACGACAAAATAGGTGGATTTCTGGCGAGTGTTGGTGATGGACGGTGGTTCTGCCATTTTGCTGCCTCCAGCACTTCGCCGGAGTAGATAGTGCATTCAGCGAGTAGGATGGTCCACGGCGTGGTCGCGGTAGTTGTGCATGCGTGACCACCGTGTCTGTTCATCTTCTGATAGACCGACGAATTTTCTGGTAGAACGTTTCCAGATTCTGGTGAAGCTTCAAACGGAATCTGGGCATGAGTACGGGGAAGCTCCTCGGAGGAGGATGATACGTTTCGAGCATCTCCTCGCGGGGAGGTTTTAGTTTTTCTTTCGATGTTAGGGCTTAGGCCGGGGACGTTGTCCTCAGCCTTTTGCGTGCCCTTTCACTTGACTTGGCAGTGGAAAGGTGGATTTGATTTCCTATCGAATTCACTGTCTTTCTCTGCTTTTCAGGTGATAGTAATGGCGACGGGGCCAGACAAAGAAGTTATTCTAGACACGTCCGAGGAGGAAACTGGCTCCGAGGAAAATAGTAGCTCGACGGCTTTGAGCTCAGCGACTTCGAGATCGGCGGCCTCAAGTTCGTCCAGCAATGCCGGGGAGGAAGAAGAGGTTCGGGATGATATGGAGGAGGATGACATCGAAGGGTTCTCCGTGGAGGAGTGGGAGGCGGCCGAACCTTCCGAGCATATTTCTATGTTCGCAAAGTCTTTGGCGGACGTCTTTACGGAGGTAGGACCAGAAGAGGAGTGGAAGGTGCACTTCCCTACTTTGAACGAACGGGTCTGCACGGATTTCGGGGACCGCTTTACAATGTACGAGTATGCCTTCAAAGAGCTGGGATTGAGCCTGCCTTTCACTGATTTCCAGCGGTCGGTGTTCGAGCATCTGAAGCTGGCTCCTTCTCAACTTCACCCTAATTCGCTGGCCTTCATCCGGGCTTTTGAATTGGTTTGCGAGCATCTCTCTCTGGGGACTACTCTTCCTCTGTTCTTTGCTGTTTTCCATCTTCAAAGGCAGCTGACGTGGAAGAAGTACGGATGGGTTTCTTTGAAGCAGCCCAGAAAGCTATTTAAGCCGTTCTCGGAGTCAATTCGGACTTTCAAGGAGCGGTACTTCGTCGTTGAACCCATGTCTGAGGTGGCCCAGGACAGCACATACGTCTGGGAAATCGAGGTAGACGAGGATAGAAATGATCTTCTTAACGAGGAGGGGAAATATATTGGGCAGAGGCTCTACAGGTTCCCCATCCGCTGGGCACCCGACCATTTCTCCAAGAAGCCCAGCGATTATGTCTTTCAGCCGAGCGATCTGCGCGGACAGGACGCCGTGGCGTACGAGAAGCTGGTGAACTGGGTCAACTCCTTCAGTCTTGCATGTTGCTGGACGAGCAAGGGCAACCCTATCTTCGAGGAGGATGGGAGCCAGAGAGTTGAGCGCAGATTCATCAATGTTAAGGCACTGATGGAGTACAAGACTCCCGCGGATGCTGAGAAGCTTCTCGGTAGTCTTAGTTATTTAGATTTTGTTTGTGTTATCTGTTTTCCTCATAGCTAACGTGCTCGTTTTTTCTTTATTTGTGTAGGTGAGATGCCTCAGGCTCGCGATCGCGTGGTGAGGAATGCTTTGGCGAGGAATAAAGCTGGAGCGGCTCCTCCTAAATCTCGGCCTACTGGTGCCCGTGCTCCTCCTCCTGTTCAAAATGTCGCAGGGGCCTCTTCTTCTCCCTCTCCTGCTCCACGGGGATCTCCTCTGCCCTTGACTAGGCGGTCGAAGCGGCCAAGGACATCAGACGCTGTGGACCTTACTCGCGTGCCGGAGAAAGGGAAGTTTGAGCTCCCTCCGTGTATCCTTGATAGGAGGTTCTTTGAAGGTAACTCTTTGGTCGTCCCCCGGGCGGAATCCCTTTGCTTGGAAGGCATGGATCGCCCGAGCAAGAGGGCGCTGGTGGCCCAAGATGCTTCTGCCCTGGTCAGGATGCTGGAGATGGCTGTTGTCTACGCAGAAGGGGACTCTGCACTTGAGTCCGAACTTAATGTTGCCCGGGCTTCTGAGGCGGCCCTCAAGGAGGAAGTTAAGAGTGCCCGCGAGGCTCGGAGAAAGGCCGAAGAGGAGACGGCCAGGCTGAAGGAGGATGTCTCCAAGCTGGCGGCGGAGAAAAAGGCTGCCGAGGAGCTGAACAAAGAGTTGATGGCGCCAGCGCCCCGGGTGCCGACGAGCCGGATGATGTGAAAGAGTTGAAGACTAGGTCTGAGCTGGTTGCCCGCATCCTGCTGGCCGACGATGACGGCATCGCTGTGGCAGAGGAGTCTTTTCAAAGCGTCGTGGCTCAATTGCGGGTGGTGAACCCTGGGCTTAAGATCTCTGCCGAGGGTACTCACTATCTTGCGCGTGTTGAGGATGGTCGCATCGTCTTGCCCGAAGGTCTCCTCGTTGTTACTCCCGAGGAACAGCCCGCAGAGGAGCAGGGACCCGAGCCGGGGTCGACCGAGCACGCCAATGAATGAGGAGTTTGTTATTATTTTGGATGTTGTTATAATATGCCCAGCCTGCGTGTCGTATTATTGTAATTTATTTTGGGAGGGGGGGGGCGTGACCCCCGTTTATGTAACGATGCACAATAGTGGTCCTCGTGGCCACCCACTATGTTAAGTTATTTTATTTCTGGCTTTGCATGATTTCACTTGCGTTTATTTTTGCTAAGTGTTTAAAACATGCTCGCTCTGAATGTATGTTCGCCCGTGTTAGGGGGTTTTTTATGTGTGGATATTTTTTGGGGAGTTTGCTCGTAATAGATGTATTCGGCAGTGTGGGTAACTGGTCGAACTGTCAGGGAATGTCCTGGTGGGGAGCGGAGCTCAGGTCGCGTTTGAGGCCTGAGTTCGCGGCGTGAACGTCCCATCGCGAGCTGGGGTTCTGCCAATCGTGGTACTCTGACGACGGCGATGCTCGATCGAGGATCACTGTCGAGCACTTACCGGGCTCGTTACTGAGCGGGGTTATGCTTTAGTCGTATGCGACGCTTGTACCTAGACGCGCATAGTGGTCGGTAGCTGACGTTCGTCGTTGCGACGATTCGAACCGAGGATTTAGCTGTAGTATTGTTTTAGTTTCTCAGCGTTCCATGGTCGATCGAGTTCTTCCCCAGTGAGATGTTCCAGGTAGTAGGCCCCATTTTCCGTTTTTGCCCGGACGCAATAGGGTCCCTCCCAATTGGCCGCTAGCTTGCCTTCGCGAGGGTCTTTGTGGTTTCTTTTTAGGACAAGGCTTCCCACGTCGAACTCTCGTCGTATCACTTTGGCGTTGTGCCTGATGGTGATCTTTTGTTTCAATGAGGCCTCGCGGAGAGCTGCCCCAGTTCTGATTTCCTCGACGAGGTCGAGCTCTTCCCTTAAAGATTCGTCGTTCATCTCCTCGTCTAGGGGCGACTCTGTCCGCCTAGAGGGCACGTGAACTTCGACGGGAATTACAGCCTCGGTTCCGTATGCTAAACAGAAAGGTGTTTCTCCGGTCGTTGAATGGGGAGTTGTACGGTATGCCCAGAGCACGCTGTGTAGCTCCTCGGCCCATGCCTTCTTTGTTTCGTCCAGCCTTCGCTTGAGGCCTCGAAGGATGACTCGGTTAGCTGCCTCATCTTGCCCATTTGTTTGAGGGTGTTCGACGGATGCAAAGTGTTGCTTCGTGCCCAGTTGGGCGACGAAATCTTGAAACTTCCTGTCCGTGAACTGCGTCCCGTTGTCCGTTACTATCGTTTAGGGGATACCGAAGTGCGCAAGGATGTTTTGTTTGTAGAAACGCGAGATGTTGAGGGCAGTTATTTTGGCTAGAGCTTCTGCTTCTATCCATTTTGTGAAATAATCTACGCCCACTATGAGGTACTTGTTCTGACTTGATCCTACCACGAAGGGTCATAGGATGTCTAGGCCCCACTAGACGAATGGCCATGGGGAGGACATAGCCTCGAGCTCGTTGGGTGGAGCTAGGTGCATGTCCCCGTTCCGTTGGCATTTATCGCACTTCTTCACGTGCTCTTTTGCGTCGTTTTGCATGGTTGGCCAGTAGTATCCTGCTCTGAGGGCTTTTCGAGCAAGGGACCTTCCGCCGAGATGTTGGGCGTTGATTCCCTCGTGGATTTCGCGCAGGATGTGCGCGACCATTTCTTCCTCGACGCATTTGAGCAGCGGAATGGAGAATCCCCGTCTGTATAGTTTGTCTTCGACTAGGACATAAGAGCAGGCCCTTCGCCTGACTATGTTGGCCTCCCTTGGGTCGGACGGGAGTTCGTCTTTGGCGAGGTAGTTGTAGACTGGGGTCATCCAACAGTTGTTGTCGCCAATCACCTGCACGTCGAGTGTCGGGGAGGCCTTCTCGATGTTGGGTCGAGGAAGTACTTCCTGTATGACGGATTTATTTCCGCCTTTCTTCTTTGTGCTTGCCAGTTTAGACAGCACGTCTGCTCGTACGTTATGTTCGCGGGGAACGTGTTTCACTTCTACTGTTGTGAAATTTTCCATTTCCTTCTTTACCAGGGCCAAGTATTCGGTCAGGTTGTCGTTTTTGGCTTGGTATTCACCTCGGACCTGGAGGGCCACGAGTTGTGAATCCGTGCAAATGACGACTTCTTCCGCTCCTAGATCCTCAGCAAGGCGTAGCCCAGTGAGGAAGGCTTCGTATTCAGCCTGGTTATTGGAGGTTGGGAAAGACAATATGAGTGATACCTCGACGATAGTCCCTTCATCACTTTCCAGTATGATGCCCGCCCCGCTTCCTGCCGAGCTCGAAGCACTGTCGACGAAGATGGTCCATTTGCGCGCAACGCTCGCGGGGAAGTCCGCAAATGTCATTTTCGCGACGAAGTCGGCCAGAGCTTGGGCCTTGAGGTCCTTTTTGTCTTCGTATTGAATGTCAAATCCGAATAGTTCCAGCAACCACTTGAGCATTCTGCCGGCCATATCTGGACGACCGAGTAGCTGCTTTATGAGCTGATCTGTCTGAACCACGACCGTGTGAGCCAGGAAGTAGTGTCTCAATCTCCTGGCTGTGTTGATGAGGGCTAATGCCACTTTCTCTATCTACTGGTATCTTAACTCTGGTCCTTGCAGTGCTTTGCTTGTAAAGTAAATGGGTTTTTTCCTGTCAGGTGTCTCACGGATGAGGGCGGCGCTCACTGCTTCGGCAGCTACGGCCAGGTACAGGTACAATGTTTCGCCATTGTCTGGGCGAGAGAGGATCGGTGGCTCTGAGAGTGCTCGTTTCAGATAGAGAAGGACCTTGTCGCACTCCTCGGTCCATTCGAACGCAGCCTCTTTGCAGAGGAGCTTGAAGAATAGTATGGCGTGCTGGGCGGACTTGGCCACGAGACGAGATAGTGCCGCGAGCATCCCGTTGAGGGACTGGATGGATTTTTTGGATTTGGGCGTAGGAAACTCGGAGAATGCCCGACATTTGTCGGGATTGGCTTCGATTCCTCTTTCCGTCAAGTAGAAGCCGAGGAATTTGCCTGCCCGGACGCCGAACATGCACTTCTCCGGGTTAAAACGCATTTTGTATTTCCTGGCCTGTTCGAAGACCTTTCGTAAATGGACAGTATGATTGGTTTCCTCGTGGGACTTAACGATCATGGCGTCCATGTATACTTCGAGCATGTCGCCTATTTCTCCCCAAAATACTTTGTTCATCATTCGTTGGTACGTTGCTCCGGCGTTCTTCAGGACGAAGGGCATTACGTTGTAGTAATAGTTCCCCGATTAGGTCATAAAGGCCGTATATTTTTTGTCGGACATTACCATTGGGATTTGATTATAGCCCGAGTAGGCGTCCATGAATGATAAAAGTTTAAAACCAGCAGAATGATCAACAAGTTTATCAATATTAGGGAGGGGGTAGGCATCCTTCGGGCATCCTTATTAAGATCGGTATAATCAATGCACATATGCCATTTTCCATTAGATTTTTTAACCAATACAACGTTGGACAGCCAAGTGGTGTACTTGGCCTCTGAAATAAATTTGGCCTCGAGGAGGTCCTTTACAGCTTTTTCGGCAGCCTCCGTTTTCTCCGGAGACTGCTTCCTCCTACGTTGTGCTACGGCCTTGATGGTCGGGTCAATGGTCAGCTGGTGACATGTGACGGATGGATCCAAGCCGGGCATTTCCGCGGCGATCCACGTGAAGAGGTCGGCGTTCTCTCGGAGGCACGCTTTGAGCTGCTTCCTCACGACGTCAGGCAGGTCTGCTCCGATCTTTACTCCCCGTTGGGGGTCTTCGCTGAACAAGACTAGCTCGAAGTTGCCATCCGGGATTGGGCGCATCGAATAGGGGTTGCTGCAGGATGACGTGGATGGGTCGGCTGAAGCTGCTCGTTCTTCCTGTTGGTCCTCAGGGAAGCGACTGTCGAGGTCGATAGAGTCGACCTGGGACAGAGGCTTGGCCTCCTCAGAGCTGCTTGGTAGTGCTGGCTTGCTCGACGCTTTAGGCTTGGGCGCAATGGAGTTGAGCCCCTTTGTAGCTGCTTCAAAACACCGTCGGGCAGCTTCTATATCACCGTGGAGGGTGGCGACCATTCCCTTCGAAGTGTAATACTTCATCTTCAGGTGGACGGTCGATGGCACCTGTCATACCCCAAATTTGTCCTACCTGTGTATAACTTTCATCTGTACATCTACCCGCTGACAATTATTCAAAAATCCAAAAAAAATATGTTGTCTTCAACCATTTTTACCCTTCATCCATTTTCCTAATTAACCCTTTAAAATCCATTTCCATAACCTGAGTCATCTCATTATCTGTATATCCACTTTGTTCACAATCCATTTTCTTAACCCATTTCTAAACCACATTTTATTTCAATTATCCACATTTTATTTCAATTATCAATTTCTCCTAATTCCATCTGAATCATTTTCATAATCCACTTTCCTAATCCATTCTCTAAATTAAACCAATATCCATTTTCTTTTTGTTTCATATTCATCTTAATCCAATCTCATATAAAAATCCATAGTATTTCATAAATCCATCATTGTCTATATCTATCCATTCCTTTCTTTTTTTTTATTTTTATTAACTATCCATTTTTCTTTATCCATTTAGTATTTATAAAAAAAAAACCATTCAAAAAAAAAACATTGTCCATTCTCTTTCTTTTAAGCCCATTGTTGTTTTCTTTTTACTTTACATGCCCATTTTCAGACGTACAAAGCTTTTGCAAGGAAATATTAATAAAGCCAAACGACAACACTCCCAAGCCAAATGACAACACTCCCAAGCTCATTTCCATCCTTGTTATTTTTCTCGCTGCACTCTTGCTGCAGCCTTGCTGACGACGAGCCATGCTGCTACACACCGAGCGCGGTCTCCTACGTTTCCACATGTACCTGTACATAACCAAATAGAACTTTACACTAAAATAACAAACAAGTCTGCTGCCATAGACCCTGCTACACAAGCCTTTCACCAAACATACAAACTTCCTGCAACATCACCAAAAAAACCTACTTATACCAGAACCAATGCCTGCACAAGGAAAGTAACAACACCTCCAAACCACAATACCCAAAAAATTCCTTCAATTGATCCGACCCTCTTCTAACCTCTTCATCATTCGCCTCAACCATAAAACCGGATCCCTTGAACCTCCAAAGGGACAGAGAAAAAAAATCAAAAACCTTCTTCCATTTTTCACCCTTCCTCCTTCTTCTTTCGATTTACTCGAACCTTCTGCTTACCTTCAATCACCACCCTTCAATCAAACACAACCTCGCCCCAGATCTCTCAACACCAACCGAAGCTTTCACAAAAAAAAAACTTCAGCCACTAACCATACACACCGAACTGAAGCAGAAAGAAGATGAAGAATGAAGTTTGAACCCAAACCAAATCCGTAAATCAAAACAAACCCATAAAACCTCAAAATCGAACCCGAAAAAAAAGGGAAGAGAAAAATAACAAGCTCTGGTTTTGGAGTATGAGCTCACCCTTTCTCCATGCCTTGCCGCCGCCGTACGCGTAAGAGAGAGATGCGCGATAAAGAGAGTGAGATTTGAAACCATCCGCAAACCATAACACGCAGAGATTGAGACCAGAAAGATTCGAACCAAAAGCGGACCTAATCGGAATCGAATACGGATCTGAAACCATGACGAACGCACACAGAAGAAGGGTTGCTTGATTTGATGTCGTCGACTTGAATGCTTCATTTTTTTTCTCACTACAAGAAGGTCGTCAAGTTGTTGTTGTTTTTGTTTCGAAATTGGAAACCTGATGCTCTGCTTTAGATTGAAAAAACTATTTCAAGCGTTTTTTATCTAAAAGTTCGATATTGTTGCTGTTTAGTGGAGAAAGAAGTTGGATTTAAAGTTTGACCGTGTTTTAGTCTTCTGATATTTGCTTTAAAGAGGAATCAAGGCCTTATTAATTTATTTAATTGTTTTTTTCTTAAACATGATGATGATATTGGGCCTGGGGGCCCGTGTGAATCAATACCCACACGCATCATCCAAATCCAGCGTGCACCCCCTCCTTCATTTCTTATTTTGTTGTTTTTAAACTTCTTTTTTATTTTATATTGTTATTAGATCTCTATCTCCATTAATATTTTTTGCTTTCATTTCAATTCTCTTTCGGGCCAATGATAAGATAAAACTCTTGATTTGTTGATTTTCTCTAATAGATCCAAATCTTGATTTATATGAGGCCTTCCCTTTTTTATTTCGATTTTCATTTATATTCATTTGTATTCACCATTCATTTATTTTTATTTCAATTTATTTATCACTTTATTTAGATTTTATTTCATTTGTAGCATTTTTATTCATTTTGGTCAATGAAAACCAAAATATCAAGATTTATCAATTTTTTATTTTAAATCTTGATAAAGGTGAGACCTTTATTATTTTTATTGTCATTTTCAATTTTTGTTTCATTTTATTATTTATTCATTATTTTTTATTCATTTTGGTCAATGAAAACCAAATAACAATGATTTATCGATTTTTGATTTTAAATCTTGATAAAGGTGAGACCTTTATTCTTTTCTTGTCATTTTCGATTTTATTTCATTTCCATTATTTTATCAATTTTGGGTCAATGAAAGTTAAAAATCCGATTATCGACTTATCGATTAAATTGAGATTAAGACGAGACCAACTTTATTTTTTATGTCGATATTATACCTTGTCAATTCTATATCGTATATCGCTGTACATATTGTATCATATTCATATTCATTTCATTCGCTCACCCTTAATCGATAACAATTAACAACTATCGCAACCATAAAAAAACGAACATGAATGGACTGTGGTTATGATCATTTGCTCGACGCGCATTCAAGGCTTAGTTTAGGACACTTCGCACACACACGGCTTTCTCTTGGGCTACCTTACAATGAGACCCTTTATTTCATCTCATCCCTTGTAATTTACATGTACCCCTCCCCCATTCTGATGTACGCACTTAATATTGTTTTGTTTATGGTTTGTTTACTAGGAGCACCCCTAGGGACTAGCATAGACAACCCGTTTTCAAACCAAACTCTCGATTCGTCGTCGAGCCATTTTCAAACTAAACCCTCAACTCGTCGTCGAGCCATTTTCAAACAAACACCTTTTCAACCAAACTCTCGATTCGTCATCGAGTTCATTTTCAAATCAACCTCTAACCAAATCCTTTTTCAAACCAAACTCTTTTCATAACAAATAAACCCTTGATCCAACGTCAAGCGGATTTTCATAATCAAACTCCAGAAACAATTAACGATTATCGTAACTCTTTAAGGTGAAAAATGGGGGTTCAAGTCTTTGATCTTCCTTCGATTGTTTGGGTGCGAGTTCTCTTACTCGTGTGTGAGCAATTGACGCCTCTTCTTTTAACAAATCCAATCCTTTTCAAATCAACCAAGCACATACAATAAACCCTTGATCCCACGTCAAGTGGACTTTCAAAATAAACCTCAAAACGACTAACAACTATCGAAACTCTTTCAAGCTGAAAAATGGGGGTTCAAGTCTTTGATCTTCCTTCGATTGTTTGGGTGCGAGTTCTCTTACTCGTGTGTGAGCAATTGACGCCTCTTTTAAAACTCAACCACCTTAGATGAAAAAGAGAGAGAGCAAAATCTTTGACTCACTCTCCCGATTACTTGGGCCCGAGGAATCTTTCTTAAGTTCAAGTAATCGTCATCTAAACCAACCCAACTCTCCCTCTTGTTTCGTGGGCATACCACGAACTACGACTGCTCTGATTCTTTATTCTCGTCCGAATAAAGATACGTAGGCACAATATTGCGATGATCTTGGCGAGCACACTTTTTTTCTTTTTCTTTTTCCCCGTTTGCGTCCACACTACCATCTTTTTCCGTCAAACCCCGTAGTCGAACTACGATTGCTCTAATTTCTCATTCTCGTCCGAATGAGCATACGTAGGCCCGAGGTCGCGATGACCTTGCCGAGCACCCTATCCTGAAACCACCTCATTTCCCCTTAGCATCTGTTCCCTCTTATCTTTATTTTTCCGCATTTATTATAGAGAAGAAAATAGATAAACTTAGCTAGCGAGTATCGCGATTCGAATCAAGAGGTTCCCGTTGAGTACAACGGACTTGAGGGGGTGCGCGTACCTTCCCCTCATGTAACCGACTCCCGAACCCAGAATGTGGTTGCGATGACCACGTTCTTATCCTCCTTAAAGGTTTTCTTGATATTTTTCTTTCCCTCTTTTGGGATAAATAAAGTTCGGTGGCGACTCTGTCGAACCGTTTTTCGCGCCTTTCGCGCGAAGGGTCGTGTCTTCGATTAAGCGATTTTTTCGAGGTGCGACAGCACCGCTACCAACTTGGCTAGAGTTGGCCTTCCGAAAATGCATTGGTAAAGCGACGGGCAGTCGATTACCAGAAATTGCACCTTGATGGACCTGGCTGTTTTAGTTGTTCCGAAGGTCACGATCAACTCGACGTAACCCCACGGCTTGGTCACAGATCCATTGAACCCCTACAAATCGGACCCTACGTAGGGGGTAAGGTGCGATTCGTCCAGCTGCAGTGTTGAGAACAGCTGGGAGTACATGATATCGACCGAGCTGCCCTGGTCGACTAAGATTCGGCGAACGTCGAAGTTTGCCATTTGGGCTCTGACGAGCAACGAAATGCTTAAGTTGGAGAGCCGCCGAGGAGTTCCTCCCTGTAGAAGGAGATAGCGACGGAACCCTTCGGGGCCTGATCAAGCGTGGTCACTTTGTTCGAGCTGGTGTTGATCAGGTGTTCGAACTTCCGTTTCACGGATTCCACCGTAACTTTGTTGAAACCCCCGCCAGAGATGACCATGGCGGAGGGGAAGGTCTCCCACGGGCTGTGGGCCGCAAAATATGCAGGGGCGCTGAGCCCGTCAGGGACGTTGAAGTCCCCGAGTCGCGATACGGACATAGCGACCTGTATGTTGGCGTCTTCCGAGGAGGGTACCTCCTCCTCGACCTTCTTGGACTCCTGGGCATCCTACCAAGGAGTGTCTTTCTTCTTCGCGAACTGCTTCAGGTGGCCGTCCCTGATCAGTATTTCAATTGCATCCTTCATATGGATGCAGTCCTCTGTAGTATGGTCGTGACTTTTGTGGAAGCGGAAGTACTTTGACTTGTCCACATTTGGTTTGTTCGGCAGCTGCTTGGGGAAGCGGACCCCGGCTTGTTTGAACTCCGAATTGGCACATTCGGTCAAAATCTTCTCCCTGGAAACGGTCAGGGGAGTGTAATCATGGAAACGTCTGGAGGGCCCTTTGCTGTCACGGGGACGGTCCTCGTGCCTTCGTTCACCCCGAGGAGACGTCGAGGCTTCTTCTCCTTTGGAGGCTCGGGCATTCTCTTGGCGGCGAAACGTTCGGACGTTGCTGGCCGCAATCTTCTCCTCGTACTGAATATGAGATTGGGCTTTGAGGAGGAGGGCGTCTAAGCTCCTCGGCGGTGCGAGGCCAATGGCTTTGGCGAACTCGGAGTCCGGGCGGACCCCTTGTTCGAGCAGGAACTTCTTCATCTTATCTGTCGTCGGGACCTGCACAGCTTCCTTGTTGAACCTCTCGATATATGCGCGGAGTGGTTCATCTTTCCCCTGGATTATGGCTCCGAGGGAGGCCTCGGTTTTGGGGGTGGCGGCGAGACGCTGTGAAGTGCCGCGAGAACATCCTGCCCAGCTGTTTCCACGAGGTGATGGACTCCTCGGGCAGTTGTTTATACCATGTCATCGCCCCTTTCTGAAGCGTGGTCGGGAACAGTCTGTATTTGATGGTGCCCCGTACACCGCGGTAGTCTAGTAGTGCATCGATGTTCTCGATGTGCTCGTCGGGGTCGGTGGTCCCGTCGTAAGTGCCAAGTGACGGGGGTTTCTCCAAGCCTTTTGGGAGAAGGGTGGCCAGGATCTCCTGGGACAACGGGCCGCGAGGCTCGTCGTCGTCACTAGAACTGGTGTATGAGGGGGACCGGACGGGTTGCTCGCGTCGGTGGTTCCTTCATGGAGAAGGTGGGCGATTCCTTCGAGGAGAAGGTGAGCGGTTCCTTCGAGGAGAAGGTGAGCAGTTCCTTCGCGGGGAAGGTGAGCGTGCCCGTCCTTTGGACTTGATTGGAGACTCCTCGTTCCTTCGAGCCCTTTTACAGTCATGAGCGCGCTGGTCACGCGGGGAGATCTGGTCGCGCTTTCGGGCTACCCGAGGACCGTGCTCTTGGCGCAGTCTTTGGTCGCTTTCTCTCCGGGGCTGCGGGCTTCGAGATCGTCGTTGGTTCCTCCTCGTAGGAGGGGATCTTGGACGACGAGATTCTTCCAGTGAACTGATCCTCTCGTTTTGCTACAGGATCAAGGTGTTGGTTTTGTTGAGGGCTGCCATGGCCGGGTCGGCACTGGGCGGAACAGGAACGGGCTGGAGGTCGAGAGACGGTTGATCGTTGTTGCGATCAGCATGGGTTGGGGAAGGAGAAGCGGTGGCTCCATCCCTAAGGAAACGGGCATCTCGGAGGAGAGATAATTGGCCGTCAACGTCAGATTTGTTGACGGGGAGGATGGTGGAATGAAGAGCATCCTGGGTGAGATCTTGGGAGGCCATGATCGTGATGATGTTCGAAAGTTGTTTTGATCTTCGGTTAAAGAAATAAGGGGAGAACAAAGATTCCCACAGACGGCGCCACTGATCATGAAGGCTGGATCAGATCCTGTAGAATCAGGCCGCCAAGTGTGTCAAGGATGCTGGTCGTATGGAGAGGAGGAGGGGGTGTACTTGCAACGCACTCCGACGCTCAAGTAAGAAAGGGTCAGAGAAAAGGGGCAAGTACAAAGTATGAATTCGTAGGGTGAATATTGGATACCTGACCCTCTCAAGCGAGAGGGTTTATATAGAGCCCCCAGCGCGTGGCCAGCGGTCCTATTTTCGGGGCGGAATAACCGTTTTCCCCAAAGAATAGGTAATTGCCCAAACTAGCCGTTAGGCCGGGCAGGGTGCTCGAAACTAGCCGTTATGTCGGGAATAAACGCAGTTCCGGGCACCCGTCCTTTGCTGTCCGGGCAGCGAGGAAGCCGTGCGTAACGGGCATCAACGCCGGGGAGGAACGTTGCGTTCCTTGCCCGGTTGGAGAGGGCAGAAAGGTCACTTTTGCCCCTCTGTGGATTGGACTTAGGCAATATGGGCCGCTCTGGAGTAGAGGCGGATTGGGGCAATTCTAGCCATTGGTCCAGTCCATATATATATATATATATATATATATTCTATTTTTAATATAAATATAACATAATCAAAATAAAACATAAAAAATAATATAAAAAATAAAACATATATTCTATTTCTAATAAAAATACAATATAAAAAATATATATTCTATTTTTAATAAATATATCTTATATATTTAATTAAAATATAATATATATTCTATTTTTAAATAAAAATAATATAATATAGTATTACTTCTAATTTTTTATTATGCTTTTTATTCTTTTTTTATATTCTGTTTTAATATATATATATATATATATATATATATATATATATATATATATATATATATATATATATATATATATATATATATATATATATATATGAAATTTTGGTACCAGATGTGTGATGTTAAGTGCGATGTCACAACAACACACTCTGCAATAGACAATGCAATAACAAGCAATAAATCAACACAATGATTTGTTCACCCAGTTCGGTCTAACTACCTACGTCTGGGGGCTACCAAGCCAGGGATGAAATTCACTACTTGTAGAATAATTTATAGACTCAACAACCTCGTTGACAATCTCCTAAACTTAATTCCTACTAATGAACTTTCTACCTAAGAGACCACTTAGGTATGAGAACACTACTCAATCCCTAAATCACTTCAGTGATATAATTCAAAGATCACACACTTTGAATAACACTACTTGATTCTGCTTCACAGCTTTGATCAAGAACAACTCAAAACAACAATACCAATTCACACTCGAATGGTTTACAAACCCGAAGACACAACGACACTCAGTCTTTAGCTCTTTTTCTTCGTTACTTTTCCTTCAAGGATGATGCGTATTATATAGCTATTTGAATTGGTCTTGGACCTGCTACAATATCTGACCTGATTTGTTATTTAAAACTAAATCTTCAAAACAGATTTTCTCGCTCAAAATTTTCTTAAATCTTCAGCCTTTAAACACTCCTACAAAGCTGCATCAAATCTGTTTTTAATAGAAAATATCTATCCCAAGATATCCTTAACCAATGAGACTAACAGCTCTCCCAAAATCCAGCTAAAACGCAAACCCTAACAACATCACTAAACCTAATGTTATTAATCTTCTGCAGACCTGATGTCACAACATCGCATGTAACATCAAACATCACAACTTCAGCAACTTAACTTCCAATGTTAAGACTCAATGTTACGACATCACCCATGTGACATCAACATTGAACACCTTTGTTTTACCAAAATTCTAGCCAATCCAAGAACCAACAATCTCCCCCTTTGGCTAATTTTGGCTAAAACAATCCCTGCAACATCAGAGACTTCAGCAGCGGATAAAAAATTATTAATTAAAAGTCATAGCAGCACTTCTTCAAACAACACTTCTTCAAACAGCTTCAAAATAATTTCAACATGCTGCACACACACCAATACTTTGCTACATACTTCAGCACTAACTAGTAGCAGCTGCACAGACTTTAACCACTAATCAGCAAGAATCAGTATACCAGCAACTGTTCAACATAGAGCAAGCTCCCCCTAAAGGCAAGAATCAGTATACCAGCAACTGTTCAACATAGAGCAAGCTCCCCCTCAATATCTGCATAAAGTTATGACATAAAGTTATGGTCAAACACGAGTTCCAACACATTGACTGTCCAGTCGATACAAACGATGCTCCTTGTTTTTCATTATAAACACAAGCCTTTCTTCTAGCAGCACCACTCAGCAACCAAGAATGAGCCAGTCAAACTCCAAAGATGCAGCCAAGAACCTCAAGCAGGAGGACAAGAAATCAGATCCACTGAAGAAGAAGAGCAAAACACAGACACCAGCTGGAACTTCTTCAGGAGCAACACGAGCTGGCAGGACCTCAGAGACAAAAATGAAAACCAGCAAGAAACCTCCAGTGCAACGACATGCTTCTGATGATGAATGGGATGAAGACTGGAAAACTTTTCTAGATTCAGGGGGTTGGGACAATCTGTAGACTCTTTGTTTGTAACTTATTATGAACTCCAATCTTGTATACCTTCAGCAGTTGAATCAATTTTCAATAAAGTACACAACTGCACAATACACTCTCCAGCACACTTAATCTTCATAAATGCAAATTCCCAATTTACTTCTTAAACTTTCAAATTGGTATGCATCTAAGGCTTTAGTGAAAATATCAGCTAATTGCTTATCTATAGCTACATGTTCTAAGACAACAACTTTGTCTTCAACCAACTCTCTTATAAAATGATGCGTTATATCAATATGCTTAGTTCTGCTATGCTGAATAGGATTCTTAGAAATATTGATAGCACTCAAATTATCACAGTACAATGTCATGACATCTTGCTTGACATTATATTCAGTCAGCATTTGCTTCATCCAAACAAGTTGAGAACAACTACTCCCTGCTGCTAGTACTCAGCCTCAGCAGTAGAGAGAGACACACAGTTCTGCTTCTTGCTAAACCATGATATCAGATTATTCCCTAAGAAGAAACACCCTCCTGAAGTGCTTTTCCTATCATCAGCACTCCCAGCCCAGTCAGCATCACAATATCCCCTTAACTCAGTTCCAGATCCATGACTATACAACATCCCATAGTCACTAGTGCCATTTATATATTTCAAGATCCTCTTTACTTGATTCAAGTGACTAATCTTAGGCTCAGATTAGTATCTGGCACAAACTCCAACAGCAAAAGCAATGTCAGGTCTGCTAGCTGTGAGATACAATAGACTCCCAATCATGCTTCTATATAAACTTTGATCCACACTGACACCATGTTCATCCTTGGATAATTTTAGATGAGTAGGAGCAGGAGTCCTCTTGTGATTAGCATTCTCTAGACCAAACTTCTTCACTATGTTCTTTGTATACTTTCTCTGAGAAATGAATATGGAGTCCTCCATTTGTCTAACTTGTAGACTAAGAAAATAGTTCAGCTCACCAACAAGACTCATTTCAAATTCAGACTGCATCTGTTCCACAAAATGTTTCACCATTGCATCTGACATCCCACCAAATACTATGTCATCAACATAGATTTGAGCTATCATCAGTTTTCCTCCTTCCTCTTTAACAAACAAAGTCTTGTCAATCCCTCCTTTACTGTAGCCATTCACAACCAGGTATTCAGTAAGTCTTTCATACCAAGCTCTTGGTGCTTGCTTCAAACCATATAGAGCTTTCCTTAGTTTGTACACATGGTCAGGAAATGTTGGATCAATAAATCCTTTTGGTTGATCAACATACACCTCTTCATTTAAGTAACCATTCAAGAAGGCACTTTTAACATCCATCTGAAAAAGCTTGAATTTGAAATTACAAGCCACACCTAAGAGCAATCTGATAGATTCCAGTCTTGCCACAGGAGCAAAGGTTTCATCATAATCAATTCCTTCAACCTGAGTGTATCCCTGAGCAACTAATCTGGCCTTGTTTCGGGTGACCACTCCTTGTTCATCAGATTTATTCTTGTAGATCCACTTAGTGCCAATCACATTAACTCCATCAGGCCTAGGTACAAGCTCCCATACTTCATTCCTCTTGAATTGCTCCAGCTCTTCATGCATAGCATTTATCCAAAACTCATCAGTCAATGCTTCCTTGACATTCTTTGGCTCAATTTTGGAGACAAAGCATGAACTTGCTATAACATCTCTTGACCCAGTCCTCACTCCAGAGTTTGGATCACCTATAATGAGCTCCTTTGGGTGGTCCTTCTGCACTCTGATGGAGGGATCCTTATGAGGTTGCTCAGTTTCAGGCTCAGCAGCAGCAACACTAGGAGTTGGGCTTCTGTCTTCAGCTTCTGGAGCAACTTCACCAACTGATGTTCCAACATCATCTAGAACATCATCCTCTTTCTGCTTGTCCTTGTCATCAATCACCACATTGATTGACTCCATCATCACCTTGGTTCTAGAGTTAAAAACCCTATATGCTCTGCTGTTAGTAGAATATCCCAAAAATATTCCTTCATCACTTTTGGAATCCAATTTTCTTCTCTGTTCTCTATCAGCCAGAATATAAAATCTACTTCCAAAAACATGAAAGTATTTAACATTAGGTTTTCTTCCCTTCCATAGTTCATATAGAGTGGATGAAGTGCCTCTTCTCAGGGTAACCCTGTTGTGAATGTAGCAGGCAGTATTCATAGCCTTAGCCCATAAGTGATAGGGAAGTTTCTTGGCGTGGATCATTGCTCTAGCAGACTCTTGGATTGTTTTGTTCTTCCTTTCAACTACTCCATTTTGCTGAGGAGTAATAGGAGATGAAAACTCATGACTTATACCTTCAGCAGAGAAAAATTCTTCAAACTTGCTATTCTCAAACTCTCTTCCATGGTCACTTCTTATCCTGATAACGTTACTCTCCTTTTCTCTCTGGAGTCTTTGACAAAGATCTTTAAAAACATCAAACACCTCTGATTTGTCTTTGATGAAGCTCACCCAGGTGTACCTTGAAAAGTCATCCACAACTACATACGCATATTTCTTTCCACCCAGACTTTCAACCTGCATAGGTCCCATCAAGTCCATATGAAGTAGTTCCAAGACCTTGGAGGTGGTGTCATGTTGAAGCTTCGCATGAGACATCTTTGTCTGCTTCCCCTTTTGACAATCTCCACACACTTTTCCTTCCTCAATATTAAGTTTGGGAATTCCTCTGACTGCTTCTGAGGAGATGATTCTCTTCATTCCCTTCAGGTGAAGATGTCCCAACTTCTGATGCCAGATTTTGACATCATCTTCTTTAGGAAAAACACAAGTGGAAGAACTTGAGTCTTGTGGCACCCAAAGATAACAATTGTCCTTAGACCTGGCTCCTTTCATAATGACTTCTCCTTTATCATCTTTGACAATACATTCAGACTTTGTAAAGTCTACTTTGAATCCTTGATCGCAAAGTTGACTAATGCTAATCAAATTAGTTGTCAGTCCTTTAACAAGAAGAACATCCTCCAGTCTGGGAGCACCAGCACAGTTCAGTTTACCACTCCCCTTGATCTCTCCTTTGACCCCATCACCAAATGTAACATAGCCTGAAGAATGAAGCTTCACATCTACCAACAGATTCTTTACTCCAGTCATGTGCCTTGAACACCCACTATCAAAGTACCAATTTTCTTTGGTAGAAACCCTTAAAAAAGTGTGAGCTATCAAGCTGGTAACCTTAACTTTAGGGACCCATTGCTTCTTAGGCTTGGAAATCTGCCTTCCTTTATACCAGTTCTGTTTGGGAACAACCTGATGAGCCTTCTGTGGATACCCATGTAGCTTATAACAATACGCCTTAATGTATCCAAAATGCCCACAATGGTGACATCTCCAGTGCCTGTATTTCCTATTGGATGGAGTTCTGTCATGATGTTCTAACATCTGTTTTAACATCACTGGTTTAGAGGTGACAGCATCAATAGAACCTGCATTATTGGTGAATCCCAAACCACCTTTGTCTGCAGCCATCTTCCCAATACTAAGAATGTTGTCTAAAGCATCAGTACCATTGTTCAACATTCTGATAGTTTTGGTCATAGAGTCCAGTTTATAGTTAAGCATACTGACTTCAGCTACGAGTTCAGTCTTTTCAGCTTTTAACTGTACTATGGTTTTCTTCAGCTCTTCTCCTTCAAGACACACTTGTTCACTTCTTATGAAAAGATCTTTATAAGTGACAGCAAGTTCATCATAAGTCACCTCATCATCACAGGAATCATCATCTGACTCATAAACCCCAACCATAGCTCTAACAAGTTTAGCTGAATTTTCTTCAGATTCACTCTCACTGTCAGACCAAGAAGCTGATACCCTTTCTGCTTCTTTAGAAAAGTAGGACATTCCTTTTTGACATGTCCATACCCTTCACACTCAAAGCATTGTATCCCTTTGTCATTACTGGATTTTTCTTCATCTTTAGACTTCTTCCCTTGTTCTCCTTATCTGTTGATGTCAGAGGTAATGTTCTTGACATTGGGATTATAACTCCTATTTATCCTCTTCATCACTTTGTTGAACTGTTTACCCAGCAAAGCAATAGCTTGAGACAGCTCCTCCTGAGAATCATCTTCTTTCCCTTTCTTGGCTTCTTCAGAATTGGAAACCAAAGCTATACCCTTGGACTTCTTCTCCAGTTCCTCTTCACTTAACCCTAGCTCAAATGTTTGAAGAGATCCAATAAGCTCATCAACCCTCATTTTGCTGATGTCTTGAGCTTCTTCAATTGCAGTCACCTTCATCTTGTACCTCTTAGGAAGGGACCTAAGGATTTTCCTTACAAGCTTTTCTTCTGACATCTTTTCTCCAAGAGCACTGGATGCATTGGACAGCTCAAGGATACTCATGTGGAAGTCATGGATAGTCTCATCTTCCTTCATCTTCATACTTTCAAACTTTGATGTTAGAATCTGAAGTCTTGACATCTTAACTCTAGATGATCCTTCATGTGTAGTCTTCAAGATGTCCCAAGCTTCCTTAGCAACTTCTCAGGTAATGATCAACCTGAATATATTCTTATCTACTCCATTGAAAATAGCATTTAAGGCTTTGGAATTACCAAGGGCAAGCTCATCTTCTTCCTTGGTCCATTCTTCTTCAGGTTTCAGATTAGAGGTGCCCTCTTTATCTTTCCCAACATCATCTTTCTCAAACACAACAGGTGTTTTCCATTCTTTTATGATAGCCTTCCAAGCCCTGCTGTCCAAGGATTTCAAAAAGGTAATCATCATTGGCTTCCAATAATCATAATTAGAGCCATCCAAAATAGGGGGTCTGTTAACAAATCCTCAAACTTCTTTGTCCATCTTTACACCAGAAAGTAACTTCCCTAGATCTCACCCAGAGACAGATGTAACACCCCCAATCTATACCCCCAATTAAATAAAGCAGTAAAAGAAAATTCAAAATTTCATCAGAGTATATTTAAATTATCATGGCATAGACGGGGGAAGTCACATTATATTGAAACAATCATACAACACCTGCTCATAAAGATATGCAACAGTGGGGTAGCAATCAACAGAGGAACTTAGTTCCTTACACCCACATTTCAGAATTTAGAATAAAAGCGGAAAATCTAAAACTGAATATCAAATATATACATATCATGAAAAGTTTGTCATACATTAAGTGGTACATGCAAAATCCAAAAGGTATATATACATAATACACAAATATCACAAACGGCCTCCCTAACTACCCGGTGTCACATATCAGAGCCGACCGACAAAAGAATGAAGACGCAAAGCTTCACAAAAATACCTCCAACAACTCTAATCTGCAATGCCTCATAGAGCATTATAAAACAGCAGAAGGGTGAGAAAAACACCCATAATATATTTGCATACAATTATATATAACGCAAAAATACGCATATATACGGTTCTCACCACAACTCACACCACAATTCAAACACAATACAACACAAGGTATAATTCATATTTCCATCACCAAGGTATACCAACCATACACATATCCACATATCAATTTATCAATTTTATCCACAATTCCACACATAAACAACTCATTAATGACTTATGCAAATGCAAGAGACCGACACAACGACTCTATGCATATGCACATGCGGTACCGACTTCCATTGTTTCTCATCACTAGTTCACTCAGGAACTCTGCTGGAATCATCGCTCGTTACATCACTGTAACTCCCTGTCGGGCATACGATGTTCCCCATCGCTCACACCCCACACGGGCACACGACGTTTATGGATCACTCACACCCCACACGGGCACACAACCCGATCGCTCACACCCCACATGGGCACACAATTGTCTATAATCATCGCTCACACCACACATGGGCACACGACGTTATAGTGAATTCCCTCTGGAATCCAAACCGTCACTCAGGACGTCTCAACAATGCATACATGATGCTTGGCATACAATGACTCATGACATTTAGTATGCACACATATATGCATTCACCTCAATCAACAAAATCACACTTTGCACTTATGCCCCAAACAATGCATTTAAATTCCATACGGCCACAAATCATCACAACACCGTCTAAACACATACATTTACATCATACAACAGCACCTTGCATGATACACATCAATTACGCACAATTACAACGACAAAAGTTGACAACCGACACTATTCCTGATTTCTGACATAATTAAATCGGCTAACAATTTCCAAATCATCATAATGAGAAAGTACAGCTCAATAGCTACACAACGATACCCAGAATGTAAAAATCAGATAAACGGAACCCAAGTTACGAAAGAAAAACGAAAACGATATTTTGAAAAGTCCCATTTTACCATTCTCCTGGCCATACGCGTATTGCCCTGAGCCATACGCGTATTGCCCAAATTCCTCGCCATGCCATACGCGTATTGCCCAAGGCCATACGCGTATGGGCAGAGACCATTTTTCCCCAAAAATTCCCATTTTAATTCCAATACGCGTAGGGCCAACACCATACGCGTATTGCCCTGAAATGCTACGCGTATCATACGCAAATGGGCAGATGGCCGGGTAAAATGAAAATCCATACGCGTATTGGCCCATGCCTCGCCCATGTTACGCGTAATGCCAAGGTCCATACGCCTATGAACATGCCCCATACGCGTATGACCTGGAAAAACCAGAAAAATTTCTGCAGAATTTGTGTTACGGGTTTTACACCCAAACCCTTCAAATCATCATCCAAAACTCAGAAAAACATCAATTTGAAGTATAACAATACATACCCAACATGTATAAACAACCAAGAACACAATCAACATGGGTTTAGACATATTTGGATCAATTTTTACCAATTTCTAAACATTATGATTTTTACTATATTTATCATTTCAATCCAATAACAATCACAAACACACATACATAATCATACACAAGCATACAATAATTGAGTTTCGCACCCTTACCCGATTAAATCGATTCTAGAAGTCGATCTCTTTGAATTTCCAAGTTTTTCTCACTATTTCTCTTCTTCTTCTCTTTTCCCCTCTTTTCCTTTCTTCTCCTTTTCTTTCTCTCTATTTTTCTCTCTTCCTATTTTCTATTCTTTCTAACTTAATGAAAAATATTATGAAAAGACCAAAATACCCCCACACTCAATTATCTCGCAAACGATCCCAAAACCCGATAAAATATCACAACATTGAAAAATAACATATTTTCAGATAAAAGTCGAAAATAAAATAAAATAATAATAAAATAATAAAAAAGACTCGATTAAATAAAAACACATAAAAACTGGGGCGTTACAACTCTCCCCCACTTAGAAATTTTCGTCCTCGAAAATATACCTGAGGCGAACAACTCTGGATACGACTCCCGCATCCGACTCTCCAACTCCCAAGTCAAATTGCCCTCAGCAGCGCCTCCCCACGCCACTTTCACAAGTGCAATATCCTTGCCCCTCAACCGCTTCACCTCGCGATCCAAAACTCTAACTGGTAATACCTCAATCGTAAGGTTCTCCCTTACTTCCACCTCATCCATCGGAATCACATGCGACGGATCTGGAACATATTTCCGAAGCTGTGAAACATGAAACACATCGTGCAAATTCGACAGATTCGGCGGCAACGCCACCCTATAAGCCACGGCACCCACTCTCGCGGATATCTGCTACGGACCAATAAACCGAGAAGTAAGTTTCTTCGATTTCAATGCACGACCCACACCTGTTACCGGCGTAACCCTCAAAAATACATGATCGCCCTCTTGAAACTCAAGATCTTTCCGTCTCCGGTCATGATAACTCTTTTGTCTACTCTGAGAAGTCTTCATTTTCTCACTAATAAGCTTCACTTTTTCCGTAGTCTGCTGTACCAACTCCGGTTCAACCACCGTCCTCTCACCAGATTCGTGCCAACACAACGGTGTTCGACATCTTCGTCCATACAATGCTTCAAACGGTGCCATTCCAATACTCGAATGGAAACTGTTATTATACGTGAATTCAATCAATGCAAGATAACTATCCCACGCACCACCTTGTTCCAAAACACACGCTCTCAACAAATCTTCCAACGACTGAATCGTCATCTCCGTCTGACCATCCGTTTGCGGATGATAAGCCGAACTCAATCTCAATTTAGAACCCAAAGCCTTCTGTAAACTTTCCCAAAATCTCGAGGAAAATCTAGGATCTCGATCAGACACAATACTCAATGGAACCCCATGCAATTTCACAATCACACTGATGTAAATCTCATCCAACCTCTCCAAAGAAAAACTGATATCAATCGTAATAAAATGAGCCAATTTAGTCAGTCTATCAACAACCACCCAAATAGCATTATGCCCTCGCTGAGTATTCGGCAACCCCGTCACAAAATCCATGGAAATGCTATCCCACTTCCATTCAGGAATATCCAACGGTTGCAACAAACCACTAGGCCTCAGATGTTCTACTTTCGATTTCTGACAAGTCAAACATGCATAAACAAACTGAGCCACATCTCTTTTCAATCCAGACCACCAGAAAATCTTCTTCAAATCCTGATACATCTTATTCGCTCCCAGATGTATACTCAAATTACTCCGGTGTCCTTCTTCCAAAATCATCTTTTTCAACTCCGCATCATCCGGAATACAAATTCTACCTCGGAATCTCAAAACACCATTAACATCCACTTGAAAATCACTATTCGCATCTTTTTCTCCCAACAACATCAAATCCAAAAATTTCACATCCAACTTCTATTTCTCACTAACCGTCATCAGAAAATCATTAGTAATCGTCAGCATACCAAGCCTCACGCTATCCAACGTCACTTCACAAACCAAACTCAAGTCCCTAAACGATTCCAAAAGTTCCCACTCCTTAACCATTAAAGCGGACATATGTAACGATTTCCGACTCAATGCATCGGCTACCACATTAGCTTTACCAGGATGGTAATTCAAGCCAAAGTCGTAGTCCTTCAAAAATTCTAACCATCTACGTTGCCTCATATTTAGCTCTTTCTGATCAAATAAATATTTCAAACTTTTATGATCACTAAAGACTTCAAATCTTGCACCGTAGAGATAATGCCTCCAAATCTTCAACACAAAAACCACAGCCGCTAATTCAAGATCATGAGTAGGATAATTCTTCTCATGAACTCTTAGTTGCCTTGAAGCATAAGCCACAACCTTACCTTCTTGCATCAGAACACCACCTAGACCAATCAAAGAAGCATCACAATAAACCACAAATGGTTCATTAGGATTCAGAAAAATCAAAATCGGAGCTGTCGTCAATCTTCTCTTCAGCTCATTAAAACTTTCCTCACACCGAATATCCCATATGAACGCTTGCCCTTTACAAGTCAACTGGGTCAAAGGAAGTGCTAGCTTAGAAAAACCTTCAATAAACCTTCGATAATAACCAGCCAAACCCAAAAAGCTTCGAATTTCAGTAATAGATCTCGGAGCCTCCCATTGTAGAACTGCTTCTACTTTAGATGGGTCCACAGAAATACCATTACCTGAAATTACGTGTCCAAGAAAACTCACCTCCGACAACCAGAATTCACACTTGGACAATTTGGCAAAAAGCTTCCTTTCTTTCAAAACCTGCAAAACAATACCCAAATGTTCCGCATGCTCCTCTCGAGACTTAGAATAAATCAAAATGTCATCAATAAACACAACGACAAATTGATCTAAATGCTCGTGAAAAATACGATTCATGTATTCCATAAACACACCTGGCGAATTAGAAACCCCGAACGGCATCACAGAATATTCATAATGACCGTAACATGTCCTAAAAGCCGTCTTCTGAATATCTTCCTCTTTCACCCTTATCTGATGATACCCTGATCTCAAATCAATCTTACTGAACACACACGCACCAACCAACTGATCCATCAGATCATCAATCCTTGGAAGAGGATACTTATTCTTAATCGTCACCTTATTCAACTGGCGATAATCAATACACAATCGCATACTTCCATCCTTCTTTTTCACCAATAAAACTGGAGCACCCCAAGGAGAAACACTTGGTCTCACAAACTTCTTCTCCAACAACTCATTCAACTGTTTCTTTAACTCGACCAACTAAGACGCCGACATACGATAAGGTGCCATAGATACAGGTCTAGTACCAGGAACTAGATCTATAGAAAACTCCACCTCTCTCTCTGGTGGCAAGTCTGAAATATCCTCAGGAAACACTTCCGGAAATTCACACACAACAGGAAACACATCAAGTGAAACTTGACTATTCACAGTCAAAGATGCAAATGACCCAAATAACTGAGCTTCATCCGCCAAAAGTCTCTTCAACTCTTTGGTAGATAAGAAACTCGAGTCTTCGTCTTCCTCCAGAGAAGGAAACCTTACCAGCTTATGATAACAATCAATATGAACTCGATTGAATTGCAACCAATTCATTCCCAGGACCACATCTAAACCCTCCAACGGTAAACACACCAAATCCATCTCAAAGTCTTTACCATAAATGGTCAAAGGACAACTTAGACAAACCAAAGAAGTAGTTACTGACCCCATTGCTGGAGTATCAATAATAATCTCACCACCCATCAAAGACAACACAAGATTCAAACGCTTCGCGCACTCAGACAAAATAACGAATGAGTCGCTCCAGTATCAATAATAGCAACTAAAGGAGTACTATTAATAAAATAGGTACCTCTGATCAGACGATCTGCACTTGAAGTCTGAGTCCCCGCTAAAGCAAATACCTTCCCACTAGCTGGAGCTTGCTTCGGTTTCGGACACTTGGTACTAATATGACCAGGCTCACCACAGTTGTAACATTTCACCACATTCTTCCTGGCACAATCAGCTGCAACATGCCCTACACCTCCACAATTAGTACACTTCCTCAAATCTTTCCTGCACTCAAACTGACGATGCCCCAACTCGCCACATTTATAACACCTCATAGGACCAGACATTCCTCCTCCACTTGACCTTTTCTCAAAATTTCCCCTCTGTTTACCCTTATCAGCTGGTGGCACATACGGACCACCACGGAACCGTTGCTTCCCTTTCCTCTCGCTCACACTCTTATAGTGAGTAGAACGAGCCTTACTTTCCTCCTCATAAATCCTACAACAATCCACCAAATCAAAAAACCTCTGAATCCTCTGATATCCAATTGCCTGCTTTATCTCAGGACGCAAGCCATTCTCAAACTTTACACACTTAGAAAATTCCGCAGTCGCTTCTGCATAATGAGGATAAAACTGCACAAGTTCCACAAACTTAGCAGTATAATCAACAACAGACATATTACCTTGTTTTAGTTCCAAAAACTCGATTTCCTTCTTTCCTCTTACATCCTCAGGAAAATACCTCCTCAGAAACTCCATACTAAACACAGCCCAAGTAATCTCCTCCTCTGCAGCTTCCAACACACGACGAGTATTAACCCACAAATCATCAGCTTCTTCCAATAACATGTGAGTACCCAGTCTCACCTTCGGATCTTCCGCACAATCCATCACTCGGAAAATCATTTCAATCTATTTCAGCCAAATCTGAGCACCATCAGGATCATATCTTCCTTTGAAGACCGGCGGTTTGTTCTTCCTGAACTCATCGTTACCTGCAGCATTAGGTGCACCCTGCATAGCACGAGCCATAGCTTGCATAGCAGCAGCCAAAGCAGCATCGTTCCTACCAGCCATATTCTATTCATTTCCAATAACAAAAACTATGGTTAAACAAACAACTCACTCCAACGCCAAAACCGACAAGGACAGACACAAACTGACACGGACTGGCTCTGATACCACTTAATGTAACACCCCAATCTATACCCCGAATTAAATAATGCAGTAATAGAAAATTTGAAATTTCATCAGAGTATATTTAAATTATCATGGCATAGACGGGGGAAGTCACATTATATTGAAACAATCATACAACACCTGCTCATAAAGATATGCAACAGTGGGGTAGCAATCAACAGAGGAACTTAGTTCCTTACACCCACATTTCAGAATTTAGAATAAAAGCGGAAAATCTAAAACTGAATATCAAATATATACATATCATGAAAAGTTTGTCATACATCAAGTGGTACATGCAAAAGCCAAAAGGTATATATACATAATACACAAATATCACAAACGGCCTCCTTTACTACCCGGTGTCACATATCAGAGCCGACCGACAAAAGAATGAAGACACAAAGCTTCACAAAAATACCTCTAGCAACTCTAATCTGCAATGACTCATAGAGCATTATAAAACAGCAGAAGGGTGAGAAAAATAACCATAATATATTTGCATACAATTATATATAACGCAAAAATACGCATATATACGGTTCTCACCACAACTCACACCACAATTCAAACACAATACAACACAAGGTATAATTCATATTTCCATCACCAAGGTATACCAACCATACACATATCCACATATCAATTTATCAATTTTATCCACAATTCCACACATAAACAACTAATTAATGACTTATGCAAATACAAGAGACCGACACAACGACTCTATGCATATGTACATGCGGTACCGACTTCCATTATTTCTCATCACTAGTTCACTCAGGAACTCTGCTGGAATCATCGCTCGTTACATCACTGTAACTCCCCGTCGGGCATACGATGTCCCACGTCGCTCACACCCCACACGGGCACACGACGTTTATGGATCACTCACACCCCACACGGGCACACGACCCGATCGCTCACACCCCACATGGGCACACGATTGTCTATAATCATCGCTCACACCCCACATGGGCACACGACGTTATAGCGAATTCCCTCTGGAATCCAAACTGTCACTCAGAACGTCTCAACAATGCATATCATGATGCTTGGCATACAATGACTCATGACATTTAGTATGCACACATATATGCATTCACCTCAATCAACAAAATCACACTTTGTACTTATACCCAAAACAATGCATTTAAATGCCATACGGCCACAAATCATCACAACACCGTCTAAACACATACATTTACATCATACAACAGCACCTTACATGATACACATCAATTACGCACAATTACAATGACAAAAGTCGACAACTGACACTATTCCTAATTTCTGACATAATTAAATCGGCTAACAATTTCCAAATCATCATAATGAGAAAGTACAGCTCAATAGCTACACAACGATACCCAGAATGTAAAACTCAGATAAATGGAACCCAAGTTACAAAAGAAAAACGAAAATGATATTTTGAAAAGTCTAATTTTACCATTCTCCTAGCCATACGCGTATTGCCCTGAGCCATACGCGTATTGCCCAAATTCCTCGCCATGCCATACGCGTATTGCCCAAGGCCATACGCGTATGGGCAGAGACCATTTTTCCCCAAAAATTCCCATTTTAATTCCAATACGCGTAGGGCCAACACCATACGCGTATTGCCCTGAAATGCTACGCGTATCATACGCAAATGGGCAGATGGCCGGGTAAAATGAAAATCCATATGCGTATTGGCCCATGTCTCGCCGATGTTACGCGTAATGCCAAGGTCCATACGCGTATGAACATTCCCCATACGCGTATGACCTGGAAAAACCAGAAAAATTTCTGCAGAATTTGTGTTACGGGTTTTACACCCAAACCCTCCAAATCATCAATCAAAACTCAGAAAAACATCAATTTGAAGTATAACAATACATACCCAACATGTATAAACAACCAAGAACACAATCAACATGAGTTTAGACACATTTGGATCAATTTTTACCAATTTCTAAACATTATGATTTTTACTATATTTATCATTTCAATCCAATAACAATCACAAACACACATACATAATCATACACAAGCATACAATAATTGAGTTTCGCACCCTTACCCGATTAAATCGATTCTAGAAGTCGGTCTCTTTGAAATTCCAAGTTTTTCTCACTATTTCTCTTCTTCTTCTCTTTTCTCCTCTTTTCCTTTCTTCTCTTTTTCTTTCTCTCTATTTTTCTCTCTTCCAATTTTCTATTCTTTCTAACTTAATGAAAAATATTATGAAAAGACCAAAATACCCCCACACTCAATTATCTCGCAAACGATCCCAAAACCCGATAAAATATCACAACATTGAAAAATAACATATTTTCAGATAAAAGTCGAAAATAAAATAAAATAATAATAAAATAAGAAAAAAAACTCGATTAAATAAAAACACATAAAAACTGGGGCGTTACAACAGACAGGATGCCTGCTCTGATACCAATTGAAATTCTGGTACCAGATGTGTGATGTTAAGTGCGATGTCACAACAACACACTCTACAATGGACAATGCAATAACAAGCAATAAATCAACACAATGATTTGTTCACCTAGTTCGGTATAACTACCTACGTATGGGGGCTACCAAGCCAGGGATGAAATTCACTACTTGTAGAATTAATTTACAGACTCAACAACCTCGTTGACAATCTCCTAAACTTAATTCCTACTAATGAACTTTCTACCTAAGAGACCACTTAGGTATGAGAACACTACTTAATCCCTAAATCACTTCAGTGATATAATTCAAAGATCACACACTTTGAATAACACTACTTGATTCTGCTTCACAACTTTGATTAAGAACAACTCAAAACAACAATACCAATTCACACTCGAATGGTTTACAAACACGAAGACACAACGACACTCAGTCTTTAGCTCTTTTTCTTCGTTACTTTTCCTTCAGGGATGATGCGCATTATATAGCTATTTGAATTAGTCTTGGACCTGCTACAATATCTGACCTGATTTGTTATTTAAAACTGAATCTTCAAAACAGATTTTCTCGCTCAAAATCTTCTTAAATCTTCAGCCTTTAAACACTCCTACAAATCTGCATCAAATCTGTTTGTAACAGAAAATATCTATCCCAAGATATCCGCAACCAATGAGACTAACAACTCTCCCAAAATCCAGCTAAAACGCAAACCCTAACCACATCACTAAACCTGATGTTATTAATCTTCTGCAGACCTGATGTCACAACATCGCATGTAACATCAGACATCACAACTTCAGCAACTTAACTTCCAATGTTAAGACTCAATGTTAAGACATCACCCATGTGACATCAACATTGAACACCTTTGTTTTACCAAAATTCTAGCCAATCCAAGAACCAACAATATATATATATATATATATATATGTATATATATATATATATATAAATTAAAACTTTATAAAACTTTATATATTAATATATATAATCTGTTTTGAAAATTAAAAACAGAAAATAGTTTATTTATAATTCTGTTTTAATACAAAAATATACTATTTTTCATTTTAACTAAATATATTAAATTATTTTTCATATTACAATATATACATATAATAAAATATTTTACAAAAAGTAAAAAAAAATTTAAACAACAACCAACAACCCAAATATTAATATATCCAACTAAAAAAAATATTAAAATAACAAAAATACCTCTTCTTCAATCTCCTTCAATCTTCTTGTTCAATATCTTCTTCAATCTTCTTCAATTCTTCTTTCAAATCACTTTAATATTTTGACAGAAAAAAATTAAACATAAATTAAACTCAGAAAATGTTATACATTAAACGAAATTAATAAAAATAAATTGAAGAAAATTCATAGCAGAAAAATTATTAAGTGTGAAAATATCATCTTTGAAGCAATAAAGATAGATTTCGGAGAGGATTGGTAATGGGTAGAAAGGAAGAAGAAGCGGAATATTGTTGTGAAGGAGGAGAGACAAAAAGAGAAAGATGAAGAAATTTCCGTTCAGACGTTGAAATATTGAACTTATAAAGTCCAAGATAAGTGTTACCATTTTAAGACGTTATAATGCCCAAGTATTATTATAAAATTTAAATTTTATTAGGAATATACTCTTGATAATTTTCTAAAATGAACAAATACAAATGGGGGTATAGTCTAATTTATATTTGAATTTAATAATTATTTAAAAATAATGAAGGTTATTATTAAATATTTCTAGTTGTAACAGAATTATGTTTAATCAACCATAAATTATATTCTAAATATTTTATAAATTTCGCACAATTCAACGGTTATTGTAAATTAGGTTCTTAGCAAAGATCGAAGAAAATGCTCGTGGACTTTCAACAATACTCAACAACAAAAGGTGGGGGCAAGATTTCGTATATGTTGTGAAGATTAGCGTAAAATAGCTTTATATATATATATATATATATATATATATATATATATATATATATATATATATCTGTGTGTGTGTAGTGGTGACCCAAGCCCTACTAACGATAAATAAGTAAGTATAGCATATTCTCGAATAATGACTTTCACGAATCACTGAGCGAGATTACACTGACCTTAATTATTTATCATAAGAATAATCTATGAAAATTTGAGGTTGTATTGTACTTGCATTGTTTGATTAATTGTCTAATTATTTGTTTTATTTATACTTGAATGATTGTGATTGTTAGACTAAGAAAAATGATCTATTAAGGCGAGAACAACATTACTAGATATTAAGTGTTAGATCCCCAATAACATAAGGGAAGTTGGATACAATGAATAGTTGTATTTGGTTTGGTTTTGGCTAAGGAAAGACTTGGTCGACTATGTCCTTTACGGTCCACCTCTCTTACCTACGAAGTCAACCATACAATTATTCATAGTACAAACTGTACTAATTATGTAGAGATAAGGATCATGCCAAGAAGAATTATGACAAGACATTTGATGGATTTGACACTCAACCTAAGTATCTAGATAATAAGTATAACCTGAAAGGTTGATACGTTATTTCCCAAGTATTAACTTAATACTTATGGTTGAGAGTTGCCACAAGATGATTGAGTGATCATATAGACATGCATTAAGGAATGTGTAAGTCCACTTTCGTGTGGTATAGGACGTACGAGGTTGATCGGTCGCCTACAATCTCGACGAGGATTATTATCTATGCATGATAGGCAATGCAAGGTTCTTGGCATAAATTCTCAGGGACGATCGACTTATAACACCTAGACTCCATGTGAAGTTAGGTGGCGTGCTCTTGGTAATTGGGAGTACGTTAGTGGCATGTGGTCTTGTGATATCTGATCTTGGTAAATGGGATAGATATCCTTGACAGCAATTATTGGCCTGAGACAGCATATAGTTCAGGGATGCATTAGAATAAATAGAGATATAGTACATGTAATTATGGGTTAAATATACGTTTGTTTGAATAATTATGGTTGTCATATATATTATTATTTTACACGCTCATTCCCACTTTTAAACTTGTATGTGTATCTTATCCCTGTGTCATTTTTGTCTTGCATTTTGGGTTAATCTATGACGATCAGACGATGAGCTCAAATCTTTCTTACTTCCCAAAAGTTCAGAAGGAAAGGATATGAAGTGACGTGGAGATGGTTACTATAATATCTTGATTGGAGGTTATTAGCGTTTTGTTAAACTCTAATCATATCCATACTACTACAGTCAGTATAAGTGTCACTCTCGTTGGACTTAGGAGGTCCTTTTTATTATGCTTTCTTTTGATTTCATTTATGTAGTTTTATTTTATGCTGCAAGGCCACTAGTCTTAACGGTGTCAAGCTATATGTAAAATATATTGGAAGCATATGTATATGAAGCAATATGTTTTTAATTAATCCAGTTTTGTTATTTAAAAGTTTCAAATTTTCTGTATTTTTATTAAAGGTTTTGTTAGAATTTCACTAATGGGACATAGGTTGCCTCAACGGGTACTGATATCAACTTTTGGATAGCTTCCTGGTGCAGCCAACCCCTGATCCATAATACCTCTATGAACTTTCTCAGCTCCAAAGATATCAAATTTAACACCTCTATCTCTGATTTCATTTATGATGGCCAATGGAATTTCCCTATTTCCTGGAACATTTGGTTTCCTTTTTTACTTAATAGATTGCCTGGTATCTCTTCCTCTAAAAACACCAATTTTGATCAGCCAGTGTGGATGCGTACTTTGTCGGGTTCCCTCACCCTAATGGAGGCATACTCCTTTAAAGATGGCTGCAACATGGATACTCATTGGGCTGGTTTTCGGTGGAGCGTTGACATTCTCCTGACAAGTCTTTGTTATTATGGAGGCTTTGTCATGGGAAAATCCCTACTAAATCGTAGGTCGTGCTCAGAGGGATATCCTTAGCTTTTATTTGTTGTTTATGCAACTCAGCTGAAGAGAATGGCAATCATCTTTTTTTTTTTTAAATCTCTTTTGCTAGTTCTTTAAAAAGTTAGCTAAAGGAAAAGGTTGGGATTCGTACTAATCCTTATTCCTGGATTGCTTGGTTTGAGCATTGCAATAATTACATATCGCATCAAACAGGTCTTGTGTTGAAAGCAACCATCATATTTATTATTAATCAAATTTGGCTTACCAAGAATAAATGCAAGCATGAGAATCTTAAGCCTAGTAGGAGAAACTCAATCAACAAAATTATGGACCAGACTATGTTGGCTGTTAACAATACTAAAAAGCATTCTTCTATCTCCATGACTGACTTTGTGTTTCTTAAAGCTTTTGGCGTCACAATTCGGCCACCTAGAGCGACTAAAATAACTGAAGTCCTTTGGTATCCCCCTCTCCTTGATTGGTGCAAGTGTAATCGTGATGGTGTGTTCCGTGCCACACTACTACAAAACCCCATTTAACGACGCCAGCTTTACCACGGTTTCGTATCCCACCGTTGTAACAGGATTAAAAATTTATAACGCCATATTTAACGATGGTTGTATTACATAACCGTTGTAATACAAGCTGTGTAACAAGCTTCGATTCCCAGCTCTATATTTTTTTTCTCCATATTTTTACATTTTAACACGCTTGTATTAGAAGACCATTGTACTACATGTATCACGCTTCGATTCACAGCAATGTATTCTTTAGTATTTTTAAGTGCAATAGAGTATATATATAACTTTAAAAATAAAACTGTAAGGGATTAACATATATAGACATAATTTTATTTTAATATTCCATTGAGAGTACATTGATAAACATATTACATATCAAGATCATTGTCAGAGCCCATAGCATAAAATGCATCTTCATAATCTAGACATCTCTCCTCACTCCCCTCATCGGAATCATAATATACAGGCCTCATTTTCTTCTTTATCTTCTTCTTCTTCGGCTTCTTCTTCTTTTTCTTCTTCTTATCCTTCCTTACCCTTAAGGCATCCCTGAAGTTGGCAGTTGCTGGTTGGACGACCTCCTGGATTGGCACCTGACGTTCCTCATTGAGGTTTCTAGGATTCTCATTTGTTGAACTCATTGTTACGAAGAATATATTATTTAGATATGTAAAATTGTCTATTTATAGATGAGGTTGAAGATGAAAAGACAAATAGTTTAATACTTGTAATGATGATAACTTGTAAACCGTTCATATTCTGGAACAATATTTTCTTGTAAACCCTTCATATGTTGGGAAATGCAACGGTTAATAATATCACGACGGTTATAAGTAATGACCGTAGCGATATCACTTATAATCCAGGCGTAACTTTAGGAAAATGTTGTTGCCTGGTGTCGAACCTTGTACCACGTATAAGGGGTATCGCTACGGTTATTATAACCAACCGTTGTGATATTATTAAATTAATATATAATCTATCATAACGGTTATTTAAGAAAATCGTTGTGAAACATTTACCTATATAAGGGAATTAACTTTCCCTTTTTGACAGTCGCGTCGTTTCCTTCACAGCGAAACCCTAGCACCCAAACTTCATATTTTTTTAGAATCTGCGAAAAGAAATTCAAGAAGTATGAAGCTTTTGATTTAAGTTTTTTCCTCCTTGAATTCCTTCTTGCAGAGTCTAAAACTAGATGAACATGGTGATGATGCTGGCGTAGCAAGCGTAATGTACATATTGTTTATGGAAAATAAGGTATTCTTCCACTTCAATCTTTTTGTTAGATAGTACTCATTAACTCGTTTGCTTCATGATGTTTTTGTTTATTGTTCTCTTTTTGCGCAGATTCGACTTCAATGCTTCACAAGCAAGGTGAACTTTATTGTTATGGTACAGTCCCACTTCTTAGCGTTTTCTTTCAACTTTTGCTTGTTTTGTTTTGAATACTAACTAATTTTCTTCATTGCTTCCCACTTCTTAGGGTTTGTTTCTAATTTTGCTTGTTTTGTTTTGAATAATAACTAATTTTCTTCATTGCTTTCCCACTTCTTAGGATTGTTTCACATGGTGATAATGATGGTGGTACATATATATATATATGAATTCATTCTAATAAGGTACATATATATGAATTCATTGTGATATTGTACATATGAAATTTAGTTTATTATTCTGATATTGTACATATGAAATTTAGTTTATTATTCTGATATTGTACATATGAAATTTAGTTTATTATATACTATGTATATTGTTTGTTTTACTATCCTTTTAATGAAAATGCAATCTGTTAAATTGGTATCGAAACTTATAATCTGAAAATTAAGATGTAATTGAAAACCAACCATTATCATGTCAATGTTTTTCGAATACCAGCCATTTTATTCAGCACATTGAATGTTCCTTAACGCATAATATACGATTCAACGGTCTGATTCCTTCTACACATCGATATCTTTTATATTATATAGTTTACCTTTTCATTGCCAAAAATCATCGTGGTTTTTATGATCATGATTGTTATAATGATAAAATCGCGATGATTTTGGGCGATGGAGAGGTAAACTATATAATTAAAAATATCGATGAGTAGAGTGAATCAGACCATTGAATCGTATATTATGTGTTAAGGAACATTCAATGTGCTGAATGAAATGGATGCAATTCGAAAAACAGTGGTGCGTTTAAGTTGGTTTTCAAGAATATTTTAATTTTCAGATTATATATTTCCTTACCAATTTAATGGTTGTAATTCTTTAACTAGGTGTATGGTAAAACAAGCAATATACATTTGTATATAATAAACTAAGGGTACATGTAACAACGGTTCAAACTAATATCCGTTGTGATTGATAATATATTTCACAACGGTTGAAACTAATATCCGTTGTGATTAATAATATGTTTCACAACGGTTGATACAACTAACCGTTGCAATATATAGCGCGTTTTCCAGAATACAACAACGGTTTTTAGACCGTTGTAGAAACATCGAAGATACAACAACAATCTACATAACAATGCCTTCGCCCGCGTCATTATATGTCATTTCCAATCGTTGTTAAATGGGTTTTTCGTAGTAGTGCCATTACTAACGTGACTGGATGTGATGGCATTTTTTGGAACAACAATTCTGGTAGCATATGTAGAAAAATTAGGCTCCGGTTCAGGGATCTTTGCAGAATACTTTGCAGTTTTAAAGGCGATTGATATTGTAGTTTACAAAGGTTGGCGAAAGCTTTGGATCAAAACCAATTGTCTGATGGTCGTTAAAGCTTGCTCCAACCCAAGTTTAAGTCCTCGCGGTCTGAGAAACATGTGGCTAGAGAGCACCAGTACCTATAACATTTCTAACTTACTCATTACACATATATACAAGTGATCTGGTGTGACCAGACTGGATCTTCGTGTCCTTCCGTGTAGGGCAGATATGATGGATGTAGGAGAGGATGGGGTGTACTTGCAAGGTACTCCGATGCCAAAGTAAGTTTGGGCTAGAGAGAAAGCAAGTACAAAGCGTTTAGGTATGATTTAGAGTATTGAATAGTGATCAAACCTGACCCTCTCAAGTGAGAGGGTATTTATAGAAGTAACCCCCCAGCGCAGGGCCAAGGTCTCCCATGTGGCCGAATTACCTGGTCGGCCAATGGGAGACTGCTAGGTGGAAGGTCAGGCGCATGACCCTTTGGCCTGGTCCAACTGTTTCCATGAGATCTGGGGAGGCAGTTGGTCGCGTGAACTGTCAAGCGCGTGAGGTGGACGTCCTCAACGGTCATATTGTGCCCAACGGCTATGTTATGCCCAACGGCTAGATTGTGCCCAACGGCTAGATCGGCTGAGTCCAGTTATTAGGCCTTGCCAAGAGCTGGACTGGATTGGGCTTCGCCCTACTGTGGGCCAAGCGCCTGCCCAGTCCAGAACAACAGGGAAGGAAATTCTTGCGCCGTTATTTTGCAAATATTGGTCTCAGCACAAATTTCATGATATTTTTTTGTCTCTATCCCTCTGGATATTAGAGAATATTTTATAAAGAATATGTTAGATATATTTTTTTAAGTTTTATAATTTTTTTATGACTTGCTTGTTTCCCTTTTTCTTTGTCATTGGTTGTAACACTTTTGCTATTAATATACCTTTGCCTTTACTAAAAAAACACCTATATGTAGCTTATGTTATGTCATTCCATCTAAAATAATTCTATTAAATTAAAAAATTTAAATGTGTTTATAATAAAGAATAAATAAAATACTATTAGAGATTTAGCTTTTAATAAATAGTTTAATGTAGATGTATTAACGGTCTAAAAAAGTTTTACATGGTTATTCAATAAGAATATATCATTCTATCATATTATATAAATAATTTAAATTTTTTAGTTTGCCTTAATAGTATAAATAGTAGTCATTGATTGACAGTGTAAAACTAATGTATACGGTCCCATTTTCTCTTTAATAAAATGAAATAATTTTTTTCTATAAATAAAATCATTATTTTTTTAATTTTCTTTATCAAGTTTGTTTATATCTTAATTAAAATTTGACATTTCTATAAAAATGATTACGTTTATAAAATAATTAAGAGAATTAGAATTAGATCAGCATCAATGGACCTCAACGGATAATCTCATATTATGCTTTAAACTGTTTACTTCGCGGTTAAGTTTTAATTGTTTACTTCACCATTAAGTTTTAAACACTCAATTTTCCTTTTTCTTTTGCTCCTATCAAAAACTTGTACCAACTTGAAACTGTTTACATCGCCTATAAGTTTTAAACACTCCATATATATTTCTTCGACTCATATATCAACTTCAACCAAAACGACATCATTTTTTTGCCTCTCCGGTGGTCATAGTGCCGGTATGCCGCCCACGCCGGCAGTGTTCCTCCCTGATCACCTTATCGCTGAAGTCATATCATTCCTTCATGTGAAATCTCTTATGCGACTCAAGTGCGTTTCCAAGTCATGGAACACTCTCATATCCGATCCCACGTTTGTCCAACTGCACCTTCAACGCTCACAAAGAAATAGGAACCTGCTACTCACATACGGTAATTATGGGGATTTCGGTTTCGTATCCTTACCTATAAGTCGCTTACCGGGTAATACATCCATCACCCTTTCCCCTCACCAATTGAAACATAACGAATGTCGCCAAGTTATTGGCTCATGCAACGGATTGATCTGTTTGTTTCATTATACCACAGTCACTAATGCCTGGTTCCGTGTCTGGAACCCAGCCACAGGGACAATATCTGATAGATTAGGATTTTTTCACATACCTCGCACCAAACTAAAGCCTAGAACGCTCGGATACACATTTGTTTATGATAGTTCAATGGACAATTATAAGATTGTGGCTTTTGGTTATAGATTTATCAGTGTTTTTTGTTTTCATCAAAATGTTTGGAGAGAAACTCAAAGTTTGCCAGACAAAATGATTATTGTTGATCATCAAACCAATAAAGGTGTGTGTTTGGATGGCACTTTAATTTGGTTTGCCTGTATAAATGAATTCCCATACAATGATTGGCGGGATACTTTTTCCGTTGTGAGATATTTGATTGTCTTGCTGGATCTTGCTACGGAAACACGTAGAGAGTTGTTGCCTCCTCCGGTGTTTGATGGTGCCTCTGATGTTATTGATCCAAGTATAGTTGTGTTGATGAATTGCCTTTGTTTTTATTATAACTTTAAAAGGACCCATTTTGTTGTATGGCAGATGACAGAATTTGGAGTTGAACAATCATGGACTCAACTCTTAAAAATAAGTTATGAGAATCTTCAAGTAGAGCATTTCTTATGTGACTTTTACAGTTCATTGTTACTGTATCCCTTGTACATTTCTGAAAATGGTGCAACACTGATATTGGCAAACGATCGTGAAGACCAAGCAATTATCTATAATTCGAGAGATAATAGAGTTGAGCGAACTAGAATTACCAATAAAATAAATTGGCGTTTTTCGGAGGGTTATTTTGAAAGTTTGGTTCCAATTAGCTGGCAAGATGTTTGAAAGAAGGGAAGAAATAGAGTTGAGCGGACTAGAATTACCAATAATATTCATTTTGTATAAGATGTTTGAAAGAAGGAAAGAAGATATTGTCCAACTCTTTATAAGTAATCCAAGAACAACTTTTGTGACCATTTTTTTATGATATGAATACTTTTGTAGATGTATGCAATGCAATTAATAACTGTGTCCTTAATTTTGGGAAATATATTGACAGAGGATTGGTGTATCCTAGGTGTTTTGTTAGAATTTATTTTTATTTTATGATTTGTTTTCTTCTTTAATTATGGTGTTGTTGATGATGCTTGGATGTGCATTCTCAAAAGGTAACTCCATTGCAATCATTACACTAATGGATTCAACTTTCAGTGCATAAGTATATTCCCAAATCACGCCTGCATTACAATCCATTAAAGCACCCCCTATAATCATGAAAAATACCACCAAAAGAGATAAAATCTAGATTCTAGAGAGCTTTTAGCATTGTCGTTAAAATTGTATTTAACCCAATTACAAAGAGGAGGATGGCTAGATATTTTTCTTCGCTCATGCTTGTGTTGGGTGTTGGAATTTCTTCCTATATGGAGAAAGAATTAGTTAAATTGAAGACAGAATTAGCAGAGAAGAATAATTGAAGTTCAGGAAATAAATGGGCTCGATAATAAAATTGATAATTAGTTGAAAAATGGTTTGAATATGTATGTAAGAGGCAAGGTCAATGCAATGTTATCATAGCATAAGAATATTATGAGCAAACTTGTATGATCGAAATAATCGAATAAATCACAAGACAAAATCATACAACATTATTAGTTAAACCAAATACGAATATTTAATAAAATTAATTAACGAAATTAATTAATATTAAATAAATGTATTTAATAAAAATAAAAATACACTAGAGTCTTTTTACTTTAAATAAATTACAATGAAAAAAAAAAGAAAAGAAAAAAAAACAAATAAATAAACATTAAAAAGAAAAAAAGAAAACAAATAGTGAAAATGGCCTATAACAGCTTTTATCAGCATAACAGGTGTATATAGTGCGCAGCAGGACAAAACAAAATTTAACAACGCTTCTTAACAGAAGCGATGTTAATGTGATGACAGAAACTTAAAAAAAATAAATAGCAGAATTTTGACAGCAGAATTTATGCAGCAGATTTTCCCTAAGCACACTACGCCAAAAATAGGAATAGACAGCACCAAAAAGACAGCGCTTTTATAAAAAAGCGCTGCTAAAAAGAATAAAAAAATTTCGCTAAAAAAAGCGCCGTAAAAGACAGACTTTAGAAAGCGCTTTTAAAAAAGCGGTGTTAAATGCCATAAATGGATGCCACCTTAGAAAGCGCTTTTTGGAAAGCGCTGCTATAGGTATTACTTTAGACAGCGCTTTTAAAAAGCGCTGTCTAAAGGTAACCTTAGAAAGCACTTTCAGAAAAGCGCTCTTATAGGTCTTAAATTCTTTTCACTTTAGAAAGCGCTTTCTAAGCAAAGCGCTCTTATAGGTAGCACATAAGAAAACGCTTTCTGAAAAGTGCCCTCTAAGGTCAAACACAAATATTTTTTTTTAAAACTAATTTTTTACATAAATTTGAAATAATATTTAATTTTATATACTAAATTGATTATTTAAAAATTTATTGTAAGTTTAAAATAAATATGAGGCGTATTTGTTTCAATGTTTGAAATTAATTGAGAATAATATTCCTAAATTTATTATTTTTCTAAATAATAATTTTAATTTTGTGTTTTTGTAAGAATTTAAAATTTTCAAAAATATTTGTAAAATTTATATATTTTAAAACAACAAAATAATTAAAAATAGATATATGTGGGACTAGTGTCAGTTGAGATTTTTTCTCATAAGAATATTAAAATTTAGTTTCAAAATAATAAAATTAATTAAAATAAAAATTAATGTTACAGGTATCAAAACAATGACCGAAGAAGGTTACAATCTTTTTAATAATTAACATTACTTCATCAAAAGTGGTTTAGAAATATAATTAAGGCCAAAGTTTTCAGAACGCTCCAACTTCTCTCCACATCGTTTTAACTCGGTCACAAATTTTCTTTCTTCCCTCTTGAATTTCACTGAAAATTTCTAAAATTTGAGAACATCCAACTTTTCCCTCCATCATTTTTCAACAAAAGCCCCATTTTTCAATCACACCCTTTCTAATTTCACCAAACAAAAACCCTAATCTCTCAAAATCCCTTTGAATCGATACCCTTCATTCATCTCTCAGCCCATCTCTTCGAATCCCTTAATCCCCATATCCCTTCTTCTCTCGAAATCTCTCAATCACTCAAAACCCCTTCATCTCATTTTGGTTCTGGTTCTCTGCTTCTCCCAAATATGTGTTGCGGTGATATTGTTCTGAACCAGTTTTGACGGTCTCAGATTTGTTTTGGAATCTAATTCCTACAGCTTCATCTCAGTTCGTTATGGGGTATCAATTCTTTCCTCTCATATCTCAATTTGTTCTTCTCCATTTCTGATTGTGCTTCCTTAAATGCAGGTTAAAAGGGAGACAAATGAAGAACCGAAACAATTTTCTACATGCAGTGGCATATACAATTGTAAAATGTGCTAAGACAATAATAATCCACTAAAGGTATTTTACCATTGATTATGCACACCTTAGAAATTTTGCATATGTTGTACCTGTTTCCTTTTAAGTTATAATATCTTCTCTTGTTGCTATTTGTGGTGCCTCATGTGGTAAAGCAGATTCACTGTGAACAATGTTTTGAAGTTGAACTTGAAAAGAAGTTGTGCAGATGCATTTTAATGTTTATTTGGGTTTGCTTGTATCCTAGAACTGCTATTAGTATTTGACTATATTTCACTTTTATCTTTGAGTGTACTAGTATCTTATAGGGATAAGTTGAAATATGTTGAGTAGATGTACCAGTACATCTATGACACTTATATTGCAACTAATGTTTTTTACTGGTGCAAAATCACCATTATATGGCATTCAATATTTGTTTTTAGTATATGACTAATTATTTATGTTTATTTATTTTCTTGCAACAATTTATGTAGGAAATGGTTAGTGGATGCAGAATGAGTGATGCTGATGGTCAAACAGAAACAAGATTGAATTGTCTCAGACTTTGCCAATATTCTTAAAGAAAGGCTAGCATATTTGAGAGGGGTTGTAGAGACTACATATATGTGAATGAAAAATGATACCAGAATTGTTAAGGCCATATATTGCTTAGATGTGTCTAAGGTACACATATGTCGATATTCTCTTTTTGGTAATTGAATTTGTATTGATTTTCTAATTAAACATTTTATCAAATTTTCTAGTTTATGGCTGAATTCATTTTTTATTTTGATAGGTTGATATTGAGTTTGGTTAGTGCATGATATGATATTTTGGGGAGGGATGTATTCTTAACAGTGATTGACCACATATATGAAGAATTTCTTTTGCTTTAAAGACCTGGAATTTATTAGTAAGCTACCTTCACTTTATTATATTCTTATTAGCAAATTGGCTTTACTTTATGAATAAAACATACATGTTTAGATTTAAGGAAGTAATGCAATATAGTATTTTGATAACTCAAAGGTCTATCTTTATTGCCTCTAAAACATGCTAATACTAATTAATAGGAGTAAACATCACAATTAGTCTCCGTGAAAATAATGGGAAAAAAATGAGAGACCTAGGCTACATGGTCCTTGAAAAATGAAAAATATCAATTTACTCTTTAAAAAAATCTTGAAAAATCAAGTCTGTGTAATAATTACTGTGGTTACTTAGAATTCATGTAAGGTTTAGTGTGAAAAATCAAGTCTGTGTAATAATTACTGTGGTTACATAGAATTCATGTAATAATTACTGTGTAATAATTACTGTGGTTTACTAAATAATGCGTATTTTGTTTTGTTATGTAGTATTTATCGGATATGTCATATAATTTATTATTTTTAACTAAATAATGCGTATTTTGTTTTGTTATGTAGTATTTCGATGATATGGCGTGTCCTTATTACACGAGGAAACAATTGCAAGATACTAAGGAGGAATTGTGCGAATTTTTTATTGCAAGAAGAATTCTTTCTTGAATGTATAGTTTTGTGAATGTAAATTCTAGTTTATTGAAATGTAAATTCTATACAGGTTTGAAACCATACAATAGAATTTGTGCGAATTCTGCATGTAAATTCTAGTTTATTGAAATGTACAAATTCTATACAGGTTTGAAACCATACAATATAAGGAATTGTGCGAATTCTGCATTAATGTAAATTCTAATTTTGAAATAGAATTTGTTGATGGAAATGCGTATCCATACTGGTTTATTGAAATGTGAATTATACAGGTTTATGGAAATGTGAATTATACAGGTTTCTGCATAAAAAAAATGGTTAAAATGGGATTTTTAAAAAAAATCTTCAAAATTATACGAAGACAAAAGACAACACTTTTGAGAAAAAAGCGCTGTCTAAAGTTATACATTAGACAGCGCTTTTAAAAGCGCTGTCTAAAGTCCCCCTTTAGAGAGCGCTTTTAAGGAAAAAGCGCTCTCTAAAGGTATATAAAAAAATCATTATACGTATACATTAGACAGCGCTTTCAAAAACGCTGTCTAAAGTCCCCCTTTATAGAGCGCTTTTGAAGAAAAAAGCGCTCTCTAAAGTATATAAAAAAATTCTTTAAAATTTTAAACGTATACATTAGACAGCGCTTTTAAAAGCGCTGTCTAAAGTCCCCTTTTAGAGAGCGATTTTTCATAAATAAAAAAGCGATGTCTTTACCTACGACAGCGCTGGCTTAGACAACGCTTTTAAGCGCTGTCATAGGCTAAAAAAAGCGCCCTCTTTTCCCTTGTTTGGCGTAGTGGCAATAGCAGAACTTTTCTTTTAATAGACATAAACACAAGCAACAATGATTTTCTGGTTACGACAATGGACATACGAATAATTGTGCTAGAAAACTATCGATTATGACACGAATACAAGTAGCGCAATAGCATGTTATCGACCATGACGACGGTACAAATAGCAGCAGCATTCACAACTAATCGAAACATATTCGATATTCACGTATGATCACAACAGTCCCTAATATTCGCATGTAATCGAAACAATCCCTATTATTCATACATCGAAGCAATAATACACTACATGCACCGAAAGAGCTATGGCATACGCGACGACAGGACATATGCGAAAAGTTAATGAAGCATGATGACGACACTCGTATAATACACGCAATACAAACGAACCAAAACAAACATCAAGACATAATACATAATGAAATGAAATCGGATTGTTAAACAAGTTCAAATCTACAAAGATATTCTCGGTTCGAAATGTTACCAAGTGCGGAGTTGTTACTGTTGTTGCTGAATTTTGTGTTGTAGCTATTATTGCTCCCTTCTCAAATTATGCCTGCGTGTTATTGTGTGTATTTTGTGATTTCAAAACCGTATTATTTTCGTCTCCGTTGTCGTCGTTGTGAATGAGAGGAGCTGACCTTTATAGGCTCACGTGAATTCAAGACTTTAAAGAACACTTTGATTTTATCGGTATTTTGTTTTGGAAAGATAAATCATGATTGTTATGAGATTAATTCCTTGTCGTGATTCGTGATTTTGTTCTTTGATGTGCATCGATTTGTTGCTGAAGTTTCTGTCACGTGTGTTTGGAAATTGATGAGCTTTCCATTTTCATATTATTATTATGTTTAATTGTGTTATTGGATATCATTTTGCTTTAACTCACATTAAGCCTAAAATCTTTCTTGACTTGAACAGAATTAGAAGTCACTACCATTACGCCAAAATTCGCTTTTGGCAGCACTACAAAGACATCGCTTTTATCACAAAGCGCTGCTATAAGTTTTGAAAAAAATTCGATAAAAAAAAAGCGCTGCTAAAGGATACCTTTAGAAAGCGCTTTCTAAAAGCGCTGCTAAAGGTATAACCTTAGAAAGCGCTTTTATAAAAGCGCTGCTAAAGGTATAACCTTAGAAAGCGCTTTTGAAAAACGCTGCTAAAGGGTAACCTTAGAAAGCGCTTTTAAAAAGCGCTGCTAAAGTCCTTAAATTGGCCCCACATTTGAAAGCGCTTTCTGAAAGCGCTGCTATAGGCCAATTAAAAGAAAGCGCTTTCTATGGAAAAAGCGCTGCTATAGGCTAATATAAGAAAACGCTTTCAAAAAGCGTTGTCTTAGGTCATTTATTAATTAAAAAATTAAAAAACCCCCAATTTTCAGAAGCCCTAATCATTTGTTTCTAATCATTTTCACGTCTTCTCTCCTTTCTCTTTGGCGATTTCTCCACTGTACAACTCCGATCAAGCTTCCGAACACCGAACCATCACCTCCGGCCGACATCAGCCGCGCGCCCCCTCTCCCGGCCAAGGAACCGCCGCGACTCGCCTCCCCACTCTCTCTTTCGCGACACACATACTCCATCCAATTCTTGAGTTCTCTCCAATTTTCTCTTCCAATCTTCAATAGGTAACAATCCTTGCACCTTAATTCTTGATAATTGATTTGTGATACTTGATTATTGTGAATTAAAGTGAATTGTTGACTATTGGATTGTTTAGATCTAGAGTAATACTTGTTGATTTAGAAAAAAATTGAACTAGAATTTTAGTGTAGACTAAGTGTTTGATAAAATACTTAAGTGAATTTTTGAACCCAAGAATTGTGATAATAATTGTGATGGGATTTGGATTCTTGAATTAGTGCTAATTGTGATAATTGTGTTGAATCCTATAATTTTTTATTTGTTTCGAGATTGTGAAGTTGTTTGAGAATTAGATTGTGAATTTTTTATTCTTGAAGAGCTACTAACTTGTGCATGTCGAAGCCTCTTTTGGTTACTACTTGTTGCTAATTCATGAAATGATGGAATTGTAGTTTGGATAGAAATGTGATTCACTTTCTTTCAATACTAAAACTTCAATTCAAATTAGAATTCCATCAACTTTTGGAATTGTATTTCATGCTTGACACCGACACTTTTGTTGTGAATTTTCATGCTTGACATCCGTGCAAGATTCATGCATTTTTTAGCCGATTTTTCATGTGAAATAGTTGCTGCCCCGTGTACGGAAATGGTACTTCCGGTTGGATTTAATTCGAGCCATATAGTTTTTTGAGCCCGTTGGCATGTTTGTAGGCTATCGTGCGATTTTCATGCGATTCCGTTCCGATGATTTGTGCGCCTATTTTTGAATTTAATGCTATTCGACTCCATTTCATGTGTACATGTTTGTATGATATATGTTTGAGTCTTTTTGGTCATTTACGGACTATTGCGCTTGAGTTGGCTTGTTTCCGGATTGGTTTTGTATGCGTTTCAAACAATTGCGTCACCGCTGCCCGAGTTTCGAAGTATTGGTTCCGATGTTTGTTCGGATTGCATATTATCATGTTGCTACTTGTTTTTGAGTTGTGAATTGAATGTACAAATTCCGATTGCATTTCCTTGTTGTTTATAGTATGAACTGTGTAGAATATAATGATGTAGTTGTCTGAGGTGTTATTAACTTATCGAATTTGCTATATATAGGGGTTACTTGTGAACTGCGCAATACTTTAACATGAGCACTTCCTCAAAAAACTCCGTGGCCAAGAAGGTGACCGAGAAAATGAAGAAGGACGGTCCAAATGTTGCAATATCTGCTGCATCATCAATCGGAGCAACCTTGTCCAGGAAGAAATCTGTGACAAAGATGAAATCCCTCATAAAAGACCGCGCTCCGAAACATGATTTTGGTGCAGATGTTGATGAGGATTAGGATGAAGATTGGCTTAATTCTCTTCATTCAAGAGGCGGGAGAGAGAGCGATTAGCTTCTAGAGGGGGAGTTGTATTTTGTTGTTGTTTTGATACCCCCTTATATGGGTGTTAGTGATTTTTCTGCCCTTCAGGCTCTCTTTTTAATTGTATTGTACAATGTTTTGGCTCATCTGAGGCATTTTATATAATATGTCGGTTTTCCTCCTGCAAGGAATTACCCTTTTATGTATATGCTAGCCCCTCGAGTACTTAAGTCAAGATGACTTAGAGTGGTCGATCATGAGGTACCAAGCGTTATTTTTTTGCCTTTTTGTTTTCTGAGACTTTATATTTGGGGTATGAAAAAGTGTTGCCTAAAGATGCCAATAGAAAGCATAAAAGGCCAGAAAAAGCGCTGCTAAAGGCCCACTTTAGACAGCGCTTTTCCAGAAAAAGCGCTGCTAAAGGCCTACTTTAGAAAGTGTTTTTCCAGAAAAAGCGCTGCTAAAGGCCTACATAAGGCAGCGCTTTTGCATAAAACAAAAGCACTGTCTTTACCTATAGTAACGCCACCTTAGGCAGCGCTTTTAAGCGTTGTTAAAAGCCAAAAAAAGCGTTGTCTTTTCCCTTCCGTGGCATAGTGTACCGTGTTTCCTATGTTACTGACGTAAAAAATGGTTTTCATGATAGAATTTCAGTTTTGTCAACCAAATTCATGAAGCTAATGACCATGACAAAAAATGTTAGTATTTGGAATACGCTGAATTTAATCTCACACATGAACATAATTAAAACAACGTTGGAACCTTAGCAAGTTGTAAGAATGATATTTTAATCTAAATGTGTTTCTCCTTCCTATGTAGCATAGTGTGATGCATTCATGTTCACTTTTCTTTCCTTTGAAATTATCGTCGTGCATTATGTCCAATGGTAAAACCAGTGCAATTTTTAGTAATCGACGAAACCATACAACTAGAAGAATGTGAATCAACAATTCCATTACGGTTGTCAGGTCTTTGCCATTGCATCCTAATCGGAGATGATAGACAACTTTGTTTGTTCACCTAAATTCGCGGCAGCTGCAACCCGCATGATCAGCCTCCTTGCAAACGTCGGCATTGTCAAGATTGTTTGTGGTAAGTGGAAACGGTTTGGATAACTCACAGTTTGGTTTATTAGGGTTTTGGATTTTTTTTATTTGGATTTTGAGTATGAAATGTGGATCATGAATTTTGGATAAAGATAGGTTAATGAGGATTTAAAAATGGTTTTTGTATAAAAATGGACTTGGATAATGGTTATGGATATTTGGGTGATGAAGAATCAGTTTATGGATGATTGGATAATGAAAAATTGTTATGAGCTTAAAATGGTTATAGGTTTATACATGGAAAAAGTGGATTCAAAATTGGATGTTAGAATTAAGACATGGATTTTGGACTTAAAAATGACTATTTAAATTAAAATGGGGAATTAGATTAGACAAAATGGATTTTGAATTGAATCAAAATGGACATCCAAATGTGGGCTTGTGAAATTGAATTGGAAAAGATGGATAATGAAGTATTCCTTTGCAATCTTCAATGCTTTTGAAATAATGTTTGAATTATGATAAACGCCTTGCTTTTGGTAACTTGAATCCATTTACATCATCTTCAAACCTTAATTTGAATCAAAATCTAGAACAAAATAAATGCTTAAGAACTTGATGCCATTCGATTCAACTTTGATCATTCTGGAATCAGTGCTCCATAAGAAATTGAATCTAATAGCCTTCCCTGCTATCCCAATCTCCAAATCACAAAAGCAGTTACATTCCATCTGATGAAATCTTAATCCATAAAAATGAGGGCACATTTCTCCTTTATCTCCTCTTGAAACCAAAACACCCTAACAAGAGCTTGCTAACACCACAAACACACACATGACCCCATGACCTAAACCCTAGGGGATCATGGCCAAAGGCCAAATGATAATCTAAAGGGAGATCAAGAAGCAACACAAAGCTAGGTGTCGTGGTGAGAATCGGATATCAAGCTATTAATTAACTTGAATCACAAATCATAATTCACCACATCTCTTTAATTTATCCAAGGGAAGGGAAAAAGAAATAATAACCCAAAATATGCAATGCAATGCAAAGCAAGAGAGAATTTAAGGTTCGGGGGTTGGTTATACCTAGGGAAGGTGATAGCATCTTAAGTATCTGTCGTACTCTACAGGAACCTATTGTTTTAATGTGTTATTTGTTATCTGTTTGCTAAAAGGGTAAAAGGGAAAAGACCTAGGGGTATATACACTAAGTGTGCTTGCCAAGACGTCGCATCTCGTGCCTACGTATCTTGTCTAAAAGAATCAGAGCACTCGTAGTTTCCCTCAATAAGGGTGAACAAAGCAAAAAGAAAAGGTTGCTTGCCAAGGATTGACCTTGTGCCTACGTATTCTCAAAAGGAAATTTGAGAAATCAGAGCGTCCGTAGTTTGGACAACTACGGGTAAAAGCTATGTTTGTTGGTTTCAGGAGAAGAGACAAGTTGTCATCTTAAGTAGAATACTCAACTGAACCACCACAAACATGTGGAAGAGGGATCTTTGCTTCGCATTAAGAGAAGGGCTCTGACTCTGATATCTGATCGACGAGTATGCCACATACCTCTCTCAAGCGGAAAAGAATCTATATCTTTGTCAACTATGTCATGGGGTAGGAGAATTACATCTTAACTAGGGATGACTAATGTCTAATCTCTCTTGGGAGATGGGGAGACTATCTGTAAGTTGTCTAACTTAACATCCTAAGGAAACCTATCATAACGGAAACTATCCTAAGGGAATCTGTCTAAAGTGAATAATCTAAGTATGTACATCCTACAGGGAATCAACCTAAAGGGGAAACATGGATTAAGCACAGAGGTAAATGATACAAAATGAATAAAATGCAATGTATGAATGTAAAGTCAACAATAAGTCCTTCCCTTGGACTTAAACAAAATAGGCATCATAACAGTAAAATATCAAGTGTCAGAATCATGGACAAATACAGCATATGTACAAGAGATAAATCAAGGTACGTACTCAAATCACAGTGGAAAGGCATCATGAATTTACAAAAAATGAGGATTATCAAGATTAATTAAGAATTAAAATAAATAAAACCTAATTAAATCAGAAAACTAATCAACTAATAAATTCTAACCAAAATTAATTAATTAATTCTAAATAAATAAAACTAATTAACTAATTGAACAAAAGCCTAATTAAACTAATATTTAATTAAACTTAATTAAACTAAATTCTAACCCTAATTAAAAACTAATAAGATTAAAACCTAATTAAAAGCTAATTGACTAAAATTATGATTAACACTAATTAAACTAAATTAAAAACTAAAAAATCTAACCTATAAGCCCATAAAAAAAGAGGGGTGCAGGATTTGAGACTGGTGTGAGCATCACATGGGCCGAAGCCCATCATCCTTGCTACACCAAAAGACAACAGTTTTGTTCTTTTTTTTTTTTAAAAAGGCGATGAGAATTCCAACCTATAAGCCCAAAACAGCATATGAATCATCAGTTTTTTTTATAATAAAAACAAAAGACATTTTAAGAAGAAAAACAAGTAAAACGGAAAAATAAAAAGGGAGGCATGGTATATGAACAAACAATATCAACGAAACAGAACAACAAAGTCATGGTGGATAAGAAACAAAGTAGATCAAAACCTATCAAACACGGTCAAACAAAGATCCAAGCATCATCTCGTTTCAACCTTCTCCTTTTCAAGATCTGCGTCGATCGCTTCCGTATCTCTATCTCGTTCGCTCTCACAGTCTCTCGCGTCCTCGTCTTCCCTCACCCTCTTCCTTCTCTTGTTCGCGGAGGCGGTGTGGTTTGTCGTTGAAAGTTTGGAAGAGTTACAATGGTGGCGGTTTCGATGTGTAGCTGTGAAAGTGTTGTTTATGAATGGTGAGGAGGGCAGTCACGAGCTTATGAGGTCAAGAGCAGAGGAGAAATGTGGAAAGGAGTTTTAAAGAAGGTGGTCTATGGTATATGAAGTGGGAGAGTTATGTGAAGTAGTTTATATGGTTATCATGAAGGGAGAGTAGTGTTTTAGAAAGTGAGAGAAAGAGGAGTATGGTTTTTTGAAAGTGTATGTTGGAAGAAGGGAGAGCACGATGGGTGGTGGGTTATTTTACATGCGTTTGTGGTTCACATGAAAGGTGTTTGTTTTGTGTGTAGCATCACGAAGAAGAAGGTATGTGAGAAGAAGATTTGGAGGGGATAGGCACTGCAACGTTGTTGTTTCGGTTTGACGAGAGAGAGACTCAGTGAAGTGAGGTTGAGGGAAAGTAATGAGTTTTTTGCGGTTAATGGTGTAGTGTTCTCACAGATGGCGTGACTGTTATAGCAGTATGGTGGAATGAAAAGGTTTGTGTTGTTGTGTAATGCCCACATATATAATACATGCGTCAAATCATATATTATACATGATAAGTACGTTTGGTACTGAAATATACAATAAGTTCCTAGTTAACACATTATATACATAAATGCCTCTAAAACAAAACACTAAAAGACTAAGGCATTACATATACAAGATGTTCCAAAATGATAAAAACAAAGAACTAGATCAAAACAATGATCTCAAAACATAACGCCATAGCAGAAGTCACGCCATCACACAACTACGATCTGTAAGGAAAGTCAAATAACCTTGTCCTTACCCTTCGCCGAACCTGTAGAACCTGTGATGTAAACAACAACAGTGGGTGAGTTCCCTATCTTAAAGTCCTCTCGGCTTTACAAGGTTCTAACAATAAACCTAACTCATGTCAAAGGGGAAAGGGGAAAGACCATGAGTACACACACACCAGTAACCAACACGGTGAGCCTGTAAACTTTCACTAGTACCGAAGTACCTCCTGAGCCTGTAAACTCAAGGATTCACAAATCAATAACCAATACCAAGCCATCCCCTATTCCCGTCCGCTTCTACGTCTAGAAGACGACCCGAGTCATGGATCCTTGTAGCTACTTGACATACGAATTGGATTCAGGATCACCGGTCCGTACACCGTGATCCATCACTTCTCACGGCCCATACACCGTCACAAGTCTCTTTACCCGTAGGCTCCAATCGTACTTAACACAGGACTCAAACCTGTCAAGTAGTTGTGCATCACGTTTCAGAGGAGGTGCTCGAGTCTCATGAAACTACACCGCAAGAAACAATGGTTATGATTTAAATGCACACGCCTCGGCCTTTCATGCACGAGCGTTGCCACACATGGAACAATTCACACTTCCGACACAATTTTTGGTAATGTTCCTCACCCTACCTATTTCATATTTTAACATGCATACACTTTCAACAGCAATTTCACACCATTCACAGATAAAAGTCGACAAAACGACACTATTCCATAAATCTCGACATAATTAAATCGGCCGACAATCTTAAAACCATTGTAATAAGAAAGTACATTTTATTATCTTTCCAACGATACCAAAAATGTTCAAATCCAAGTTACGTACAAAAAGTTACGGCATTTGAAACAAACAATCGGAAAATAATCACAACAGCAGAATTTCTGCAATTCTCCTGGCCATACGCGTATTGGCACATCCCATACGCGTATTGCCCAAGTTTCTCGCCCAACCATACGCGTATTGCCCCAAGCGATACGCGTATTGCCCAAAATTCTCGGCCATCCATACGCGTATTGCCCAAAGCCGTACGCGTATGGGCAGAGACGTTTTTCCTTGAAAATTCCTTTTAAAATTGCCATACGCGTAACACCCTTGCCGTACGTGTAGTGACAAGCCCCATACGCGTATTGACATGCCCCATACGCGTATGGGCAGAGAAAAATGCAGAAAAACCTGCAGAATTTCCTGTTTACGGGTTGATCCAAAATCACCCCAAAATCCCATTTTTGATCAATCACAAAGCATCAAAACATGTTTAAACACAACAGCAGTATAACATACCATCAAACATTGAATTTCAACAGTTAGATTCATGATTTTATACCAAAAATACCCAATTTTCACAATTCCAACCTAACTCTAAACTCAAAATAAACTCTACTCTAAAGGGTCTAACTAGAACCCACCTGGACAACAAGATGAGGAGATTGATACTGAGAAGATTAGATGAAGAATGGATGCTTGATGATGATCTTGAGCTCTTGTGGAATTTCTCTCCTTTTCCTTCCTTCACTTTTCCTTTCTTTCTAACGTTTTGTTTGTTTCCAAGGAAATGAAAAGAAAATAGAATAGTATAGAAAATTCTCATTAATTAGTAATACTACTAAAAGTCCAAATTAGCTCAAGTGTGCCAATTAATAAAAACTCAAAGTTAAATACTTATTAATTTAATCACTCTGAGTTCGTCAGTTTACTCTAATTATTTTATCAAATAATTGCCCAGAGTACTCCGGAACCCAGTTGATCATAATAATATTCACCAGAGCGTTTATAAATTTACGGGGTATTACATCCTCCCCCCCTTAAATAGAAATTCGTCCGCGAATTTAGAACATTACCTGAACAGATGTGGATAAGAATCTCGCATTTTCGGCTCTAGTTCCCAAGTAGCATCACCCGGATGCGTCACATCCCATTGCACCTTAACAAGTGGAATATCTTTGTTCCTTAACACTTTGGTTTCTCTTCCCACAATACAACTCGGTTGTGGTTCAAAAGTCAAATCCGCGTCTATTCCCATGGATTCTGGTAGAATTGGCTGAAGAGGATCAGGAATATACTTACGAAGCTGAGATACGTGAAAAACATCATGCATCTCAGATAGAGAGGGTGGTAAGGCTAATCTGTAAGCAACTTCACCAATCCTTTCTAAAATTTGATACGGTCCCACGTATCTCGGACTTAATTTACGTGACTTAAACGGTCCTTTCAATCTCAATCTCGGAGTAACTTTTAGAAATACATGATCACCTTCCTCAAATTCCAAAGGTCTCCTGCGATTGTCCGCATAACTCTTTTGACGATCTTGTGCTTGTTTAATTTTCTCACGGATCATTCGAATCTTTTCCGTAGTCTCTTGAATAATCTCGGGTCCCAAAATCCTATCTTCGCCAATTTCAGCCCACACAAAGGTGTTCTACACTTTCTCCCATACAACGCTTCGTAAGGAGCCATACCGATGCTCGCCTGGTAACTATTGTTATAGGAAAACTCAATCAACGGCAAAAGTTCTTTCCAATTCCCTCTACTCTCTAGCACACATGCTCTCAACATATCCTACATCGTCTGTATCGTTCGCTCAGTCTGACCATCCGTTTGAGGATGATTCGACGTGCTCAAACGCAAATTCTTACCCATCGCTTGTTGGAACACCTTCCAAAATCTCGAAGTAAACTTCGGATCCCTATCGGACACAATACTAGAAGGAATACCATGCAATCTCACAATCTCAGCAATAAACAACCTTGCAAGATGACTTGCCTTATAAGTAGCCTTCACGGCTAAGAAATGTGCAGATTTCGTTAGTCGATCTACAATTACCCAAATAGAATCATAACCTCCTTGTGTACTAGGTAAGCCCACTGGAAAGTCCATAGAAATACTATCCCACTTCCAAACTGGAATATCCAACGGTTGCAACAGACCACCCAGTCTTTGGTGTTCAATCTTCACCTGTTGACACACCGCACATTCTGACACATATTCCGCTATATCCTTTTTCATCCCAGACCACCAATAATCCTTCTTTAAATCCTGATACATCTTCGAAGAACCAGGGTGTATCGTAAAAGTGCCTTTATGAGCTTCATCTAAAATCTTCCTTTTTAGTACCTCATCCCTCGGAACACAAATCCGTTGATTAAACAAAACAATCCCATCAGTTGCTCGTGTAAAACCTGGTTGAAGTAACAATTCTTGTAACTCCTCCTCTAACACTTGTTCTTGTTGAATCTCAACTCTTAAAGTAGAATTGACATTCAAATTTCCCATAATTACGCCATTCGGAGTCCACACAAACTGGAGATTAAGATCTCTAAACTTTTCCAACAACGAATACTCCAAAATCATCAATTCTGCACTATGAACCATTTTCCGACTTAAAGCATCCGCTACTTTATTCGCTTTTCTTGGATGATACTTCAATTCTAAGTCATAATCCTTTAAGTACTCCATCCACCTTCTCTGTCGCATATTCAACTCCTTTTGGTCAAACAAATACTTCAAACTCTTGTGGTCACTGAACATCTCAAAGCGTACACCATATAAATAATGACGCCACACCTTCAGTGCAAACACCACTGCGGCTAGTTCCAAATCATGAGTTGGATAATTCTTCTCATGAACTTTCAACTGTCGAGAAGCATAAGCTACTACTTGACCGCCTTGCATCAGAACACCCCCTAATCCCCTCTTAGAAGCGTCACAGAATACTTCATAAGAGTTGTTAGGATCAGGAATAATTAATACTGGAGCACTCGTCAAACTTTCCTTCAATTTCATAAAACTTTGTTCACAACCCGAATCCCACTCAAAAGCAAAATCCTTCCGAGTAAGTTTCCTCATTGGTAAGGCCAATTGAGAAAAACCTTTAATGAACCTTCTATAGTAACCTGCCAATCCTAAGAAACTTCTAACCTCTGAAACGTTTCTCGGTCTCTCCCAATTAATCACTGCTTCTACCTTCGATGGATCCACTGCCACACCACCTTGAGATATAACATGTCCGAGAAAATTTACTTCCGACATCCAAAACTCACACTTACTCAACTTAGCAAACAATTTCTTCTCTTGCAATACCGATAAGACAATTCTCAGATGTTCACCATGCTCTTGTGGAGTACGAGAATAAATAAGAATGTCATCAATAAAGATTACCACAAATTGGTCCAAGTAAGCCTGAAATATACGGTTCATGTAATCCATAAAAACAGCTGGAGCATTAGTTACACCGAAAGGCATCACTAAGAATTCATAATGACCGTAACGTGTCCTAAATGCAGTTTTTGGCACATCGGAACTCTTCACTCGGATCTGATGATAACCCGACCGTAAATTAATCTTCGAGAACACACATGCTCCCTTCAATTGATCTAACAAGTCGTCTATCCTGGGTAAGGGGTACTTATTCTTAATGGTAACTTTATTCAACTTACGATAATCAATGCACAAACGCATTCCCCCATCTTTCTTCTTTACCAACAACACTGGAGCTCCCCAAGGTGAAACACTAGGTCTAACAAAGTGCTTAGACATCAGGTCCTCCAATTGGTCCTTTAATTCTCTTAATCCAAGCGGTGTCATCCGATACGGAGAAACGGATATAGGAGCCGTTCCCGGTACCAGGTCAATAGAAAACTCAACTTCTCTCTCCGGAGGAAGAGAAGAAACATCCTCAGGAAATACTTCAGGAAATTCACACACTATTGGAATACTCAGAACTTGCTGTTCACTACTCCTTTCCTTAGTAAGAACCAATAAAACGAATTTCTCCTTCTCAAATAAGAAATTTACCATTCCCACCGTACCTTCTAAAATCGTTGATAATACATCTTTCGGAGTAGCCTCAGCATATGGAATAATAATTAGCTTCTCCTCACAACCGATAAAAACCGAATTAGCTGAAAGTCAGTCCATTCCCAGAACAACATCCACTTTCTTAAGCGGTAAACAAATAAGATCAATCTGGAAGACTCTTTCGTTCACCGACAACACACAACTTTCACACATCAATGGTGTTTCAACCACTTCATCCATGGCAGTAGTAACCACCATAGGAGGAAACAAAGGAATAGTTTGCAACCCCAGTCACTTCACATAACGCGTGGACACAAAAGAATGCGTTGCCCCACAATCAAATAAAACAAAACAAGGATGTCCATTTACGAAACACGTACCCGCAATCAAGGAGTTGTCACCCTTTGCTTTCCTTGCATCCAAGGTATACACTCGGCCAGTAGTCTTCCCTTGTGTCTGATTCCTACCCTGAGGACAATCTCTCGCTACATGACCCATCTTGTTACACTGATAACACCGTATTCCCTCCGAAAAGCACCTACCAAAATGATTCCTTCCACAAGTACGACATACCGGAGGCACACTAGTTCTAGAACCCTGCACTTGCTTCCCTTTGGAAGACTGTTGCCTTTTCCTAAACTGTTGATTCGACCTTCCTCGGTCACCTTGAGTTGCCCTGTTCAAATCCACCTCCATTTGTACCTTTTTCAAACTATCCTCCGCCACATAACATTGTCTTAACATTTCAGCATAAGTAGCAAATTCCCGCTGAGACACGCTATGCGAAATTTCAGCCCTCAAACCAAACAAAAACTGATCAATCTTCCACCTCTCATCAGGAGCATACATGGCCTGCCTAGAATAGTCAGCCATGATCTCAAATTTTTCCGCATAGGAAGCCACTGATAAATTGCCCTGTCTCAACTGTTGGAACTCAAAATCCTTCTGAGACCTTAAAGAACTCAGAAAATATTTCTCCATAAAAATTACCTTAAACTGCTCCCACACTTTTGGTACCTCTTGGATTGTCATCAAGGCTGAAGCACTCTCCCACCACCTCATGGCAGGACCCTTTAGCAAGTGAGAAGCAAAGACCACTTTATTTTCCTCACTACAATGCACTATCAAGAAAATCCGTTCCATACCTGCAACCCATTCATGCGCCTTCACCGGATCTAACCCTCCCTGAAACTCCGGAGGATTCATACAAATGAATTCCCTATAGGTTCCCCCTGTAACTTCAGGAACAACCACTGGAGGATGCAGACCATCAGCCAGTTGCTGTACCATCCCTTGCATGAACTGATTTTGCTGCTGCTGCATCTGTTGCATGAATTGATACAAAGGGGCGTTCCCTTCAGCACCCTGTGGAACCATCCCAGCTGGAGTAGTCCTCGGAGTCCTTGGTCTTCCATGGTTGTTTCTACGTCTGTCGGCCATGTTCCTGAATGTCATACAAATAGGATTAAGTTGATCAGACTCAATACCATAAATATAACACGTAAGACCAAAGGCGACACCACGTATCTGAAACGGAAAGAATTACTTATTCTATTTCATGGCTAGGTCGAGGATACGACCTGCTCTGATACCAACTGTAATGTCCACATATATAATACATGCATCAAATCATATATTATACATGATAAGTACGTTTGGTACTGAAATATACAATAAGTTCCTAGTTAACACATTATATACATAAATGCCTCTAAAACAAAACACTAAAAGACTAAGGCATTACATATACAAGATGTTCCAAAATGATAAAAACTAAGAACTAGATCAAAACAATGATCTCAAAACATAACGCCATAGCGGAAGCCACGCCATCACACAACTACGATCCGTAAGGAAAGTCAAATAACCTTGTCCTTACCCTTCGCCGAACCTGTAGAACCTGTGATGTAAACAACAACAGTGGGGTGAGATACATCAAATCTCAGTGAGTTCCCTATCTTAAAGTCCTCTCGGCTTTACAAGGTTCTAACAATAAACCTAACTCATGTCAAAGGGGAAAGGGGAAAGACCATGAGTACACACACACCAGTAACCAACACGGTGAGCCTGTAACCTCACACTAGTACTGAAGTACCTCCTGAGCCTGTAAACTCAAGGATTCACAAATCAATAACCAATACCAAGGCATCTCCTATTCCCGTCCGCTTCTACGTCTAGAAGACGACCCGAGTCATGGATCCTTGTAGCTACTTGACATACGAATTGGATTCGGGATCACCGGTTCGTACACCGTGATCCGTCACTTCTCACGGCCCATACACCGTCACAAGTCTCTTTACCCGTAGGCTCCAATCGTACTTAACACGGGACTTAAACCTGCCAAGTAGTTGTGCATCACGTTTCAGAGGAGGTGCTCGAGTCTCATGAAACTACACCGCAAGAAACAGTGGTTATGATTTAAATGCACACGCCTCGGCCTTTCATGCACGAGCGTTGCCACACATGGAATAATTCACACTTCCGACACAATTTTTGGTAATGTTCCTCACCCTACCTATTTCATATTTTAACATGCATACACTTTCAACAGCAATTTCACACCATTCATAGATAAAAGTCGACAAAACGACACTATTCCACAAATCCCGATATAATTAAATCGGCCGACAATCTTAAAACCATTTTAATAAGAAAGTACATTTTATTATCTTTCCAACGATACCAAAAATGTTCAAATCCGAGTTACGTACAAAAAGTTACGGCATTTGAAACAAACGATCGGAAAATAATCACAACAGCAGAATTTCTGCAATTCTCCTGGCCATACGCGTATTGGCACATCCCATACGCGTATTGCCCAAGTTTCTCGCCCAACCATACGCGTATTGCCCCAAGCGATACGCGTATTGCCCAAAATTCTCGGCCATCCATACGCGTATTGCCCAAAGCCGTACGCGTATGGGCAGAGACGTTTTTCCTTGAAAATTCCTTTTAAAATTGCCATACGCGTAACACCCTTGCCGTACGCGTAGTGACAAGCCCCATACGCGTATTGACATGCCCCATACGCGTATGGGCAGAGAAAAATGCAGAAAAACCTGCAGAATTTCCTGTTTACGGGTTGATCCAAAATCACCCCAAAATCCCATTTTTGATCAATCACAAAGCATCAAAACATGTTTAAACACAACAGCAGTATAACATACCATCAAACATTGAATTTCAACAGTTAGATTCATGATTTTATACCAAAAATACCCAATTTTCACAATTCCAACCTAACTCTAAACTCAAAATAAACTCTACTCTAAAGGGTCTAACTATAACCCACCTGGACAACAAGATGAGGAGATTGATACTGAGAAGATTAGATGAAGAATGGATGCTTGATGATGATCTTGAGCTCTTGTGGAATTTCTCTCCTTTTCCTTCCTTCACTTTTCCTTTCTTTCTAACCTTTTGTTTGTTTCCAAGGAAATGAAAAGAAAATAGAATAGTATAGAAAATTCTCATTAATTAGTAATACTACTAAAAGTCCAAATTAGCTCAAGTGCGCCAATTAATAAAAACTCAAAGTTAAATACTTATTAATTTAATCACTCTGAGTTCGTCAGTTTACTCTAATTATTTTATCAAATAATTGCTCAGAGTACTCCGGAACCCAGTTGATCATAATAATATTCACCAGAGCGTTTATAAATTTACGGGGTATTACTTGTTGAGTTGAAATGAAGGGTGCAGTGTTGGTGAAACAAAACGAGGGGGGATGGAGGAAAAGATTGGTAGTAGCTTGTATGTAGTAGAATGAAAATGTTAAATGATGGACACTTGAAGATGGTGAAATGATGGAAGGTTGTGTTATTATGAAATGGTTATATTATCCACGGTGGTTTTTCTTTATGGAGAGAAAATGGATATGAGATTTCCAAGAAAGACAATGAGGGTCATTGTTAATGAGAAAAATGAGGTAGAAGGTGAAGTTGTTGAAGAGGAATGGAAGTATGTGGTGTTGTTATTGGTGATGTGTGAACCAACAAAAAAAAAGAGGGTGAAATCCCCCTTTTTTATGCGCTGCAGGTGTGGTGAAATAGCAGCGGGTTGTTGCGGTTTGATGAAAGTTGGTGGTATGTTTGTGAATGACAAAAAGGAATGAGAAGATGGTGCTGTTTTTTTACGGAAAAGATTATGGGATTGTTATGTTGTTGTTGTGCCCTGGGAGCAGGGAATGGTCTATGGTGAGTTAAAGTGGTGTGAGAAAAAGATGTAATGTTTTGTTTTTTCTTAATATTATGAAGGGTCTGTGTAGGTATGAAGGAGATGGATAAAAAATGAGAGAGTATAATGAAAAGAAAATGTAGGGTCCACGCGTGAAGACAAAAAAAGTGGAGAGAGTTGTCTTGGCTGGTGGGATCAGAATGGGTGCTTGCAGTGTACAGACGTAGACGTAGACGTAGGGAGTGTTTTACACCAATAGAGTTAAACAACTAAACAACTTTCTAAAACTTCTTCACTAAGTGGGTAAAGTTACCCAAATACCCCACATTTTCGAAAAAATTCTTCAAATACCCCACGTTTCAAAAAATTTCTCAAACTGCCCCAGTTAGGGCAAGGCTTTGTACATTGTCGGCAAATGAAATGGCGACGCCCCTTTAAGGCTATAACTCTGTCGCCAATTGTATTGGCGACTCCCTTTTACCTTTGTACATGGTCGCCAATTGCACTGGCAACTTGATAAGTAAGGGAGTCGCCAATACAATTGGCGACAGGGTTGTAGCCTTAAAGGGGTGTCGCCATTTCATTTGGCGACAATGTACAAAGCCTTACCCTAACTGGGGCAATTTGGGAAATTTTTTGAAACGTGGGGTACTTGGGGAATTTTTTCGAAAATATGGGATATTTGGGTAAAAAATTCCACTAAGTATTCTTAAAAATAGAATAAAACAAAAATATTATTTAAAATAAAAATAATAAAAAATTAAAAAATAAAAATGAATAAAATTTCTACCAAAAAAATAAATAAACAAATAAACTATTAAACAAAAACTAAAATTAAAACAATACTCACTAATAAAAACAATACTTACTAATAAAATTAACATGAAGTCGGTTAAAAAAAACAAAAAATCGGACCGAAATCGAAGTGTTCAGAAAATTAAAACGAACACACCAAAATTATCAGTGCAAAATATACTTAATGGAAAATACAGCATTTGGTCAAATTTCGAAATAAATGTTACCCGCTAAAACAGCTTAAACTGATAAAAAAATGCCATCGAAAAAGTGGTCGAAAAATTTAAATGAGCACGCCAGATTAAACTACGTGAAACGTAGATTAATACCACTGACGTCTGCAGGCTCAATTTTAAAATTCTCTGTCCACTGATTTTATGCACCGTTGACTTTTATTTGACCGATTCGGTTGTAAATCTAACAAGTTTATTTTGGATGATAAATTGGGTATTATGCGAGATGAAATGCGATATGCTATGCAAACGATGCAAAACGAAAACACAGAATCTTAGAGTCAAAAATTAGGGTATGACACTAGGTACAAGAAAATAAACAAGGTATGACAAATTTGGGGTATGATAGATGCCCCTATCTAATTACCTTGAACCCGAGAAAATGAGTTGTTGCATGGAGTTCGTTTTTAGGATAAAAGTCAATTAGATACAAGAAAACCCCAAAATTTGTATAATAAAGAAGTAAAATGAAAATTAATGGTAGAAAGTAAAAGGAGACACCACTACTACAAAACGGCCAAACAACAACGTCAGGTTTACAACGGCATCTTATACACCGTTCTTATAGTGCGTATTGGATGCACACACATTATTTTAATTAGAAATCTCAAGGGTATAATAACGGTTTTTATGAAAACCGTGGTGATACAATCTAGCTATCATGGGTTCGAACCTCATCACCCTCAAATAGTTTATCCCTTTGATGTAAATGCTCCCTTTTTAAGTTTTATTAATATTTAACTAAAAAATAATAAGGATATCACGACGGATATTTCTCAAAACCGTTGTTACAAATTGAAGCTTCTTTTTATGTATTTTAAACACCAAGTATATATATCAATTTATCCATTGAAACAACCCTAACACCAACGCCGTCACCATTGTCGGGAAGAAGACAACAACAACAACAACAAAGTGTTCTACTTTAAGGTGTTGCAATGTCACATTTGAAGACAAAATCATCCAAAGGTGTTTCTACGTCTTGTTCCAGTGTAAAATCTCGATCTGGAAATTTTTGTGGTTGTGATGGTCGTATTGTTTCGTATCAATGCAAGAAGGGACAAAATAAAGGAAGGCTTTTTTGGAGATGTCCATTTTGGAGGAGCGATGAAACATGTAATTTGTTCATATGGGATGAAGACGTGGGAGAAAGAGATGGAAATTACGATGAGAGCATTATGAAGTCAGAGTTGGAAGTTGTGGGCTATCTGAAGGTTATGTATGAGGATTTAAAGAAAAAGAACAAGAATTTGAAGAACAAACTGAAATCAGATATATTTTCTAGAAATATCAAGATGTTATGTTTTTTTGTCTCCTTTATGTTTAATATTTACTTTGTTATGAAATGTAATAGTTGAATTAGGGTTCGAATTACATTGTTGATGTTTAAACTGCAGATGCATTGTGAATTACATTGTTGATGTTTAAACTGCAGATGCATTAAGTTAGAAGTTAAGGCGCACCTTTTCATTTTTATTTATTTTAAAATTCATAAATAAAAGGGTTATCACTACGGTTCTTCTGGTCAACCGTAGTGATATATTTATAATAAATAAATACCTATGTATACAGTTTTTATTTATTTTAAAATTCACAGATAAAAGGGATATCACTACGGTTATTCTGGTAAATCGTAGTGATATATTTATAATAAATAAATACATATCTATATGGTTGTTATTGTTAACCGTTGTGAAATAGTTTACCCATATATAAGCGAAATAACTTTCACTTAATGGACAGTAACGCCGTTGCCTTCAAAGTGAAACCCTAGAAATCATTTTTTCTCTTCGTTTTCACCATTAGCCGTGAATCTTGTGCTTCATACATTAAGGTATTCTTCTTCTTCCATCTATTGTTAGATATTTCCCATTATCTCGTTTGTTGCATGTTGTTTTTGTTGATTGTTCTCATTTTTTCAGATTCGTTTTCACTACCTTAACAAAGACCATACTTTGGAAACTTCATAATGTTTGTGTTGCTATAGAAAAATGTATAAGAAGCATGAAGCTATGATGGAAACTTCATCCACCTTGTACCTTTTTTTCATAGCATCACGAACAAGATGTTAGTAAATGAAGAAACAACAGTGTAAGCAAACTTTATCTAGTTTTAGAAGCAATGAAAAGAAGTATAAGAAGTATGAAGCTTTTGTGTAAGCTTCTTCCTCCTTATATTTCTTTTTCATGGCTTCCCAAACTAGTTGAACATCATAATTGATTCCTGTTTCGCGATTAGTTTCATTAAAAGGTGCATTATTCCTGTTCCTCTCTTTACTCATCACTGGATTATGGTTTTAGGGTTTGTTTTCAACTGAGGATGCTCATTTTTGAAGTTTGCTTTGTTTTCTTTCAAGTTAAGGGGATGATACAGGGTGATGATGCTGGTGAAAGCAAGTGTATTATATCAGTTTATAATTTCTGGATCTGGTATAGAATGTTGTTTGAGTTTATCATATTATATTTACATTGTTTGTTTAACTAACCTTCACTTAAAGTTTGCTGGTGGTAGCAAGTGTATTATATGAGTTTATAATATCTGGATCTGGTATAGAATTTTGTTTGAGTTTATTATATTCTATGTAGATTGTTTGTTTCACTAACCCTCACTTAAAATACATTCAGTTAATTTGACATAGATACTTATAATCTGCAAATTAAGTTGTATTTGAAAACCAACTTAAACAAACCAATGTTGTTTTCTGATTGCATGCCTCTCATCATTTATCTCACGTTCTTTTATATATAGATTATGGTATAATGATCTGGCTCCTTAGATGCATCGCCATCTTCCAATATAGTTAAATCAAAGATGAGGCAGATTATCCAATGTCTTGTTATGGAAATTTAACTATAATCGACGATAGCGATATATCGAAGGAGTCAGATCAATAAACCACAATACATGTAAAAGAACGTGAAATGCACGATGAGACGAATGCAATCAGAAAACAACATTGGTTTGTTTAAGTTGATTTTCAAGAACAGTTTAATTTGCAGATTATAGACATCTTCATCAAATTTAATCCATGTATATTTATTTAGTGAGGTGTTTGGAAAACAAGCAATCTACATTTAATATAATAAACTTAGGGTACTTACAACAACGGTTATATATTGCAACCGATATCATAAGTAATTTATGTTTTATATAAATTCGCTACTGATGGGTTTCGAACCCAGAACCTAAGTGTATGTATCGCAACGGTTTATTATCATAACCGTTGTGATATATGGCGCGCGTCCTGCCTTTCAACAACAGTTTCTAGACCGTTGTAGAAACAACGAACTTACAACAATAATCTACATAACAACGCCTTCGCCCGCGTCATTATATGTCATTCCCAACCGTTGTTAAATGGGTTTTTCGTAGTAGTGCACCATAATGCAAGGAGAATCATGAGATTCTTTGGATTGCCAAAGCAGTATCTCAGAAATAAATGAAATCTCTAAGTCGCACGAAGCAGTACCTTATGACCTAAGGCTCCGGTACCTTTAGAGTAGCTTAATAAAGATAATGAGATTCTCCATATCGCATAAAGCAGTACCTTATAGATTAAGGTTCTTCAGGGATATTCAGAGCAAAATTTCTGCAAGAGGGGAAAATGAGATTTTCTAAACCAATGAAGCAACATCTCATCAATCGAGATATTCCAACTAGGGGGAACAATCTCTCAATCTAAGACTCTCCAAGGGTACTAGAGAAGTATCTCAAACAAGAGAATGAGATTTCCTAGACCATATGAAGCAGTACCTTATTAATTAAGGCTCTCCAAGGATGCTAGAACAGTATCTCGACAAAAGGCATGAGGCTCTCTGGGTCGTGCGAAGCAGTACCTTGTGGACCAAGGCTCTTCGAGGAAACCAAAGTAGTGTCTCAACAAATGAGATTCTCTAAATTACAAAAAGTAGTACCTTACCGATTAAGGCTCTTTGGGAGTAATAGAGCAGTATCTCGACCGGGGTATTAGACTTTTCGATCATGTGAGGCAGTACTTTATTAATTAAGGCTCTCCAGGGATACGAGAACAGTATCTCAACCAAAACATGAGATTCTTTGAGCCAATGTGGAACAGCACCTTATGGATTAAGGTTCTCCAAGGATGCCAAAGCAGTATCTCAAAGAAAAATGAGATTCTCTGAATCACACAAAGTAGTACCTTATAGACTAAGGTTCTTTGGGATATAATTGAGCAGTACCTCAAATGCTAAACGTGAGACTTTCTAATTCAAATGAAGCAGTACCTTATTAATTAAGGCTCTTCAAGAAAACTAGAACAGTATCTCAACAAAAAGAGCATGAGACTTCCTAGACCGTCGGGATCCAGGTTCTGGTCCTTCTTCAGGACCTGGTTCATCACAATCTTTAGCTCTATTGGTCATAACATCTTCATCAAGAAAGTCAAACTGGATAGGCTGATTATCTTCAATTGGTTGATGAGCCAAATGATCTGTCAATACACTTCCTTTAATGGATTTCTGAGTACGATATTCAATGTCATATTTTGATAACAACATCTGCCAACAAGCGGTTCTTCCTGTCAGCGTAGGCTTCTCAAAAATATACTTGATATGATCCATTTTGGATATCAACCAAGTAGTATGGTTCAACATATACTGCCGGAGACACTGGGTAGCCCACGCCAAAGCACAACAAGTTTTCTCAAGCAACAAATACCGAGATTCGCAATCTAAAAATTTCTTACTCAGGTAATAAATTGCATGTTATTTTCTACCTGTCTCATCACGTTGTCCGAGGACACAACCCATCGAGCCTTTCAAGACTGTCAAATACATAAGCAAAGGCTTCCTTTCCACAGGCGGGATCAAAATAGAAGGCTCAATCAAGTAATCTTTAATACCATTAAAGGCCTTTTGACAATCGTCATTCCACGCGACATTTTGATATTTACGAAGAAATTTGAAGATTGGATCACAAGTGGCAGTCATGTGAGAGATGAACCTGGAGATATAATTCAAACATCCGAGGAACCCTTTGAATTGTTTTTCTCGTATTGGTGCAGGGATTTCCCGAATGGCCATGACTTTGTCTGGATCCGCCTCTATACCTTTCGGGCTGACAATGAAATCCAAAAGCTTTCTGAAACGAACGTCGAAAGTGAATTTGTTTGGATTCAAGCGGAGTCGGTATTTTCTCAAACATTGAAACAATTTCAATAGATATTCTACATGATCCTGTTCAGTCCTAGACTTGGAAATCATGTCATCAATATATACCTCAATTTCCTTATGCATCATATCATGGAATAGGGTAGTCATAGCCCTCTGGTACGTAGCACCAGCATTCTTCAAGCTGAAGGGCATCACTCTGTAGCAGAATGTTCCCCATGGGGTGATGAACGTTGTTTTTTCCATGTCCTCAGGTGCCATCTTAATTTGATTATATCTGGAAAAGTCGTCCATAAAGGAGAAAACATTGAATTTAGTTGTATTGTCTACCAACCTGTCAATATGAGGCAAAGGAAAATCATCTTTTGGACTTTCTTTATTCAGATCTCTATAATCTACAGGCATTTTGACTTTTTCGTCTTTCTTCGAAACTGGCACAATATTGGCCATCCATTGAGGATAAATAGATGTGACAAGAAAACTGGCATTTATCTGTTTCTGAACCTCTTCTCTAATCTTGATTGCCATATCAGGATGAGTTCTTCTCAACTTTTGCTTCACTGGCGGACATTCTAGTTTAAGCGGCAGTCGGTGCTCTACAATATCAGTATCTAATCCTGGCATATCCTGATACGACCAAGCAAATACATCAATGTACTCTTCCAATAGATCTACCAAGCTCTTCTTGACATCTTCACCAAGTAGTGACCCAATCTTGACTTACTTCTTATTCTCTTCGGAACCCAAGTTGATAAGTTTGGCAAGCTCTTTATATGGCTGAATAGTCTTCTCCTCGTGCTCAAGCAGCCGAGTAATTTCTTCCAGAATATCACTGTCTTCCACACTCTCTTCTTCCGCTTCAAATACAAGGAATTCAAAGCTGAGAGAGGGTGCAGGGTCATTGTTTTCAATGAGTTTTTTGCTTATTAATATGCACATGATTAATTCTTTATTTTAGAAATAAATAAATGCGAAAGTGATATGCAATAATTAGAATTATTTTTTACAGGTTTTTTAGTTACCATTTTTAGAAAAAATGCAAAAAGAAAAACACATAATGGATAACAAAACGTATTTTATTAATGATCTTAAAATTTGAAACAAAGGCGCCCGAACATTGCCACTTTCACCTTGGGCAGAGTGAAAGGAATTATTTGAAAAACACAAAACAAATTACTTTAACAATTGAACAACATTAGGAACATCCTCTACATGCATCACAAAGCAAGACCAATATGAGTCTGAATCATCTTCACCAATGACAACAACAACTTGATTTCTAGGGTGAATAAAACCAACACTGTGGAACACCTCTTGAATAGGTATGATAACGACTTCATGCTTCAATTCTTTTCTAGTTACATAGGGTGAGAACCCTAAACCAATTTTGTTCTTATTCTCGGGTAGCTCAATAATTTGTCCCCGACCTTCTGCTTGACTGCTCTTCACAACCTGTTTTGCATCTCTCAACGAAGCAATAGATGCCCCATTCTTCTAAACATCATTGACTATATCAAGGGTTTGGAACTGAGTTTCAACAGCTTCCTCGTCTGCGTCTATATACCGGAAAGAATAGAGGTGACTGACCAATAAAACATGCTCACCATAAACGATTACCAACTTACCATTCTTAACAAACTTGAGTCTTTGATGAAGAGTTGACGTTAGTGCCCTAACGTCATGTATCCATGGTCTTCCCACTAAATAATTGTATGTCGGGTAGATGTCTATCACCTGAAAAGTGACTTGGAAAATCTGTGGACCTATCATCATTGGGATATCTACTTCACCAATTAATGTCCTCTTGGAACCATCAAAAACATTGACTACTACCCCTATTGTGTCTCATAGAAGCACCTTAATAAGACAACTTCGAGGAAGTTGCTTTTGGCATAACATTGAGCGAAGAACCCGTATTAACTAAGACATTAGACAAAGAGTCCTCTTGGCACCTGATAGATATATGCAGAGCATAATTATTATTCTTACCCCCCGACGACAATTCTTCATCACTGAAGCTCAAGACATTACAAGTCGCAATGTTTCCAACTACGCCATCAAACGGATCCACTCTCACATCATAATATACATAGGCTTGTTCTAACACCTTCATCAAAGATTTCCGATGAGCCTCAGAATTCAATAACAAAGATAACACGGGTATTATTGACAGACTCTGAAGAAGTTGATCTTCAACTTTGTAATCACTTCTTCTGATTAATCTTAACAATTCTTCACCATCATCATTCCTCTTAGGTTCATCAGACGGGCCAACAATCACAGATTCTTGATTAACCACACACATTTCCTTATTTGTTGATGCAGAATCAACCTTTCAGAGAGTTATTGGAGTAAACATAAGAACACTTCTAGTCATACCACTGACATATACTATATTCTCAACTGAATGTGTTGATTCAATCATTACCTCATTACCATCTTCCAACACAGTAGCATTATACCTCCAAGGAACAACTTTGTCAGATTCATATGGAATGGGTCCAGGCAAACAAACTACCAAGAGAGTCAGAACACTCTTATTGCTCTGATAAGTGATTTCCAAAGGCTTTGGAATATCATACTGAGGAACAATAACAACTACCTCATTGTCCTTACGCTTAATACTAACTTGTAGAATTCCTTGGTCCATCAAACCCTGGATATCTTTCTTCACTAACGCACACCCTTTAGGATTATGCTCACACAAATGACAATCTGAATGATTACTTTTGAATAAACTAACCTTGCACAAATTGTTATGCACATCAACCAAAGTATTCTTCACCAGGTTAACATCAGAAATCAAATACTCTTTCGGACAAACTCCTACCATGTTGACACCAGGTCCACCATGTTCTGGTAAAGGATTAGCTTGCATGTTAGGTCCGGTAACTCAGAACTTCAACAAACCATTCTTGACAAGCTTCTAAACTTCCACTTTCAACGAGAAAAAAGATTCAAGATCATGCCCCGGTGCTCCCTGATGAAAAGCAGAATGAGCTTCAGGTTTATACCACTATGGAATTGGATTTGGAATAGCTTCTGGAAATCTAGTTTGAATCAGTGCATTCTATATCAAACCTGGATACAATTACGTATAAGTCATAGGGTTAGGATCAAACTGACCCTTCCTGAGAGCACGGGCTTGCTGATTCTGATTAGATCGTTGATTCTGTTGTTGATAAGTCTGAACAGCGGGAGCTGGAATAACCATCGGAGTTATTGCGACAATATGAGGTTGTTAATAATACTGTTTAGATTCGTTTTGCTGACCACCTCCATTTTTGGGTCTTCTCTACCTTCCTTCTTGACAAATAACATTGATATCCCATTCTTTCTTCTTATGGAAACTGTTACCAGACTTCTTCGTTCCACTTGACGAACTGGATTATTTTGTCAAACGACCCTCTCTGACACCTTCTTCTAGCCTGGCTCCCATACCCACCATTTCAGTGAAATTATTTGGAGCACTAGCAACCATCATCTCATGATAGAAATAACTCAAAGTCTTGAGAAGCATCTTCTTCATTTCCTTTTCCTCCACTGGAGGGTTAATTTGAGCAGCAACTTCACGCCATCTTTGAGCATACTCTTTGAATGATTCTTTATCTTTCTATGACATAGCACGAAGGTGGTCACAATCAGGAGCCATGTCCAAATTATACTTATACTGAACTAAGAACACCTCTGCAAGGTCATTGAAAGAACTAATATGAGCACTGTCCACTCCCATATACCACTTCAAAGTTGCACTAGTCAAACTTTCTTAGAAATAATGGATCAACAACTTGTCATCATCAGTGTGAGTAGCCATGGACTCACAGAAATATGAGTATCATTATTTAAATGTAGTTGCAGCAAATATCGAAGAAATAAGCAAAGGCATCTTCCATGTTGCTTATAAAAGGTTGTTTACAACATTTGTTGGAAGAAGAGCCTACAACCCAGACTCAAGTGCTAGAGGTACCGAGTTTGGTGAAAGAAGTGGAGTCAATGGTTTAATAGCCATTGAATCAGAATCCACTTAGAGCAATATTCAGATTATATGGTCAAATCTGGATACTCATACGAGTCTGACCGAGAAAATAACAAAAAAAGGGTATGTATGTTCTTTTCTATCTTATTGCTTGAATCAATGAGATATTTATGTATATGTAAATACATAATCTCTGTTAGATTTCTAGATAAGTTCTTTTGATAAAAGAATCATCAGAGATCTTTAAGAAGAAACGATGTTGTATTTGTCAATACTAAATATATCATTAACTAGATGATGGTCATATTTATGTGAAAGCTCTAGGTTTTTGAACAAATTTTGGGAAAACATAATTATTACTGCAACAATGAGATCAAGCTAAACATTTCTGCTGAAGACGTGATGTCGTACAAGATGTCTTAACATGCATCTTGACATCCTGGACTGAATGACTCAAGTGAGTTTTAATCTGCTACAACACTCAAGGAGAATTTGCTGCATGGATCAAGGACTGAAGCCCAAGGAAGCAGAAGACACTATAAATAGAATACTTAGACCTAGGTTTATGTATGCCTTAGTACGCCTGTTGTAACCTTGTTTTCTTACGTAAGAAACAAGGGTTTAGGGTTTTGAGAGTCGTTGGATTTCTAGGTTGTAAGTCTCCTGTGTATCAGTTGACACACTGTGGTAGATATACGTGTCGCACAGATCCATAAGCCTTGAGGTATTGGATTGTGTATTGTTCTTGGATGAAGCTTTTAAGTAAATCCGAGTTAGCTTGTTTGTCAAGTATGCTTGACAGATTTCTGTATTGATAGGGACGGTGAAGAAATCACAGTTAGTGGTTGAGGGAAGTGAGTGGGGTATCTCGTATCAGGGTTCTAAACGTTTGAGTTTAACCTTGGTAAAGATGTTCATGGGGTAGATGTTAGGGATAAAGTTTTAAACGTGGGAGTTTAACTTTGTAACAGTCTACACAATAGTGAAATATTCTTCCTGGATTGGTATCCCCCAGATGTAGGTGAGTTGCACCGAACTGGGTTAACAATTATTGTGTTTTTTATCATTCTGCAGATTTACGTTTCTGTTAGGGTTCATGATGAACATGTTGGATCAGATGTTGTGACATCTGTGAGGATGTAGGTCTGGTATTCAAGGTATCGGTCTGCAGTTGCGCCTCCAAGTTTAAAAGATTATGTAGCACAACGTCTTGACATGTGTTAGGACATCTGTTGTCTGCATATGCCATAATTTCAATTGGTATCAGAGCAGGCATCCTGTCTGGTTCTGGATGAGATCTTTAGGAGATACTTTCTGGCGTTTTAACAAGGAGGAGTTTTGGAGATCAAATCAATCAACTCAAACATACCCAAGGGTATTAATGGATGTGATGAATGTTCTGGATCGAAGGGAGCAACCCAGAGGTTGTTCATGTTGCTGAGGAGATTCTACAATAACTATAGGAGAAGTGGCTAGTTCTCTTGTTGGTGTGTCTTATAAGATGTTGTGACATCTTATTAGGGCAAGGAGGATCTGTTCCTTGGTGGTTCCGCTGCATGTGTTTCTGATGGAAGAGCTCTAGAATTATGGGATTCTGGAGTTGTTACTGAAGACAGTTGGTGGAAGGTCTCAATCGTTGGCCTCTATAATTTTAAAGGTATCTGTGTTCTTTTATTCCAGAGTCGGGAGCGATGGAGTGAAGGAAGTTGTGGTCAGATATCTAGTATGATGACTTGGTACTTGGAAGCTTGTTTCCTAGTACAGTTTGAAGTCTGTTGAAGAGGAGATATGTTGAGGTATAAAGTTTATCAGGTTCTTGCTCTAGGAGTTTGATAAATGTTTGGACGGCTAGGTTGTCAAAGATACTTGAGAATTCTCTCATGTCCACTCATAAAGACATCTATGTCGTGTATCTGGAGTCTTCTAGTTACTCTTCTGACTAGAAGGTGTTTCCTTGAGACACAAAGTGAAGACCGTGGAGGTGATTTATTTTCACCATTCACAAAAACGTACAAGGAAGAACTCATACTTTCAACCCTAAGAATGAGTTCACACAGTTGAGGCAATTAGGATTCGTTCAGAGAGAATCTTAAGAGCTTGAGTCAAGGGGGCAACCTTGATATCTTAACAACTTGCACAAACTGAAGAAGACAACATGATGAGGAATATCTTGGGATATTCAGAATATGCTGGATTTGGATAAGGGTTATTGCACAAGGATTTAAGATCAACTGCTATTTATGGAATCCACAAGTATTTAATTGATTATCCTTGAAAGTCAAGATTGAGGATGTTCTGTCAGATGTTCTAACATCTTTTCATCAGAGGTTTGAAGAATCATGGGAGGGGTTCTGCATTCGCTCAAAAGTCTCCTAGGTGTTGACATGGGATTATTGGCTTAGCATCTGTTTCTTGGAAAGTATTGTGAATGACTTGTCCAGATGGTGATGCTGTTGAAGATGGAGATGAAAGACTATGAAGACATCATAATCTTGATGGTTACAGCTTGGGTCAGTTTATTTCTGATCTAGGTACTTTGGAGCATAGTGTTTTCTCTGGGTGTGAAGGTCGAGGATAAGTGGCAGTTATCTCTAGCTTTCTTTTGACGACTCTAATAAGGGAAGTGGCATTCTTTGGTATTACTATGGGGTAGTCATGGACTACTTATTTTCTGAAGATTCAGACGTGGCAGGTTTGAAGTCTTTGGAGTTTCAAAGCAGAATGGAGGTTGTCTACTCAAAACTTGGTTGTTGAATCAAGTCTGTGAGAGCATGGAAATATGTTTCTGCAAAGGGAGGAGGTTCTTCTAAGAGGCAGAAGGAAGAGATGAATTCAACAGTTAGATGTCATAATGTTTGGACATCTAACTTAACATCAGAAGTCTCAGCTGGTGATGTGGCACGTCTGCTTAAGATAAGGTGATCTACAGGAGAATGGGAGTGATGGATTCTTCAAAAAGGTCTATCTCATGCAGTTTGCGGGAGCTGTGAATGAGAAGATGTTACATGACTGAGAGGCTTGGTGGATCCAAGATGTCTTGCTGTGGGGCAAGTAGTTCGTGTGACTTGAAGATCTGGTTTCATTAGTAGATCAGGGTATCTTGTGGGAGTTCTGAAGATGAGTGAGGTCAATCAAAAAATGGAATTTGATTGGTTTCACAATGAGCGTTCAAGCTGGATGCTTGAAACTGATTGCTCTTTTGTAAAAGAGTAGTTAGTTGAAATTGTTTGAAGGTTCTGGTTCTCTGGGAGCTTGTGGCAGAAGTTCTGGGTTAAGGATGGAAGCATACCTTCTTGGTGGTTGAGAGTTTATTTCTCTCTGGGTTCCTGAAGACTTCTTTGTTCAAGCTGGTGGGTCAGTGTTGTGTGAAGATCTTCAGTGTGGATTACTATGCTGATAGTAAGTTCAGTAGTGGAGCATATCAAGAACCATGGTGTGTGGTGTATGTGATGTGTGGAGGATGTCCTAACTGATGTTAGAACATCTTTGGGTTAGTTATCCTTGGTGAAGGATTTCAGGTTCTGTGATGAACTGGTTACTTGCATCGTGTCCAAGAAGTATCTACATGATCATCTGGGAGAATGATGGAGTAGAAGGGTCCCTTGGAAGGAGGATGTAAGTATTTGTGAAAACTGAAGTGGATCATGTGTTGATTGCATGGAAGTCTGTTTCCTGAATGCATTCAGAAGTGGAGATTTACCATAAATCAGAAGTATTCCAAGTTATCATACGGGAGAATGATAGGAATGACTGTCTTGGATTGTGGGGTTTATCTCTATTGCTGACTGGGTGAGGTCAGTAGAAAATCTTGCATATGAAATTTGGAGCCCTTGGAGCAAGTCATGCTAGTAGTAGATCAGTTTAGCAGCTGTGAACTTCTAGAGCATGCATACGATAGCTGACACCATGGTAACAAACTAAGGGGCCCTGTGAGTCTCTTTAAGGAATGTGAAGCATTCTAATTCAATTGGTTTATGCCTCAAGCAACGGGATATCTATACATGAGAATTCAAGAGGAGATCATGTGGTGTATAAGATGGTTGTGGAATGAGAGGGATCAATGGGACTTTGATCTCAAGCCAAGAGTTTGTTATGGTTGGTATACACGTACTCATGGGATGTATGACTTTGATCATGTATGAGTAATTATTGTTTCTTGTCAGAGGGAACAATAATGAGTTAATGGTTGCGTTCAGCAGGTGTGTTGAATAGAGGGTGCACTCTTGAAGACATGAAGATGCGTCTTATGTTTTCTAGTCATTAGCTTGGGTGTTCAGTGGAGGAGCACCAGTTACCTTAGTCAGGGGGAGAGGCCTCTTGATCTAAGATGAAGTTCCAGTTTGTATTTGTGCATCAAGCAAACTGAGATGTCAAGATGGCTTGGCATTATTGTTGAAGTTCCAGTTTGCATTTGTGCGTCAAGCAAACTAAGATGTCAAGATGGCTTGACATTATTGTGGAAATTCCAGTTTGCATTTGTGCGTCAAGCAAACTGAGATGTCAAGGAGGATGTCTTGACATTGGAGTATTGTTGCAAGTTGTGGGAAACTTGGCAATGCATACTTGAATGGTTCTTATTGGATGCTTAAGAATCATTGATGAGTCTGGGAGGATTTATTTTTTTCTGCAGATTGTGTTCCCTATAATGTGAAGATTGTATTCAATACAGACATTTTCTTTAACATTGTTGGGTGGGACTTGGTCTAGGATATCATTGCAGTAAAGAGTGTCTGGAGAATCTCTGACAGTCTAATGAAAGAAGTATTGATTTCGTCTTGGGAAGCGCTTGGGTGTATACTTGTCAGAAGGACATGTAAAGTCTTGTCCTTGAATATACACTCACATGTGTTGAAACTTGTACTTCAAAAAGAATCTGTCCAGAAATGAATAAAGACAAAAGACTAGGTAGTGTTTGATACACTTCAAATAAGGGGATCTCGAAATTCATCTTACTCATTACTATATCTCTATAGCTGGTGTCCTTATGGCTTACATAAGGTTCTGGGTGAGCACTCTTTGGATCTGGATATACCTTGGTAATACTTGTCAAATTGTGTCTAAAAAGGGGGAGAAATGTTCTGATCTTCTCATAAGGATCTTGAAGGTGCGAGAAAGACACAAGAAAGGGGGATTTGAATTGTGTATTTACTCATTTTGTAACTTTTCGCATCTTGTTAATTTGACGCTCAAAAACCCTCAATGTTCGTTGAGAGATTCTGATCTATTAACTATAGAGTATGAGAACCGTATAGGTTCTGATCATAAGATACGATACTCAGAACTTGCAGTGTGGAAGCTTATCAGAGATAGGCTGCAAGGTTCTGACTTTGCTTAATATGAGGTTTTGATATTCAATGCAGAAACATAAATAGAGATACTAAGCAAGAGAGTAAAGGGCACACGATATATCCTGGTTCACCACGCAGGCTAATCCAGTTCACCCTCCTCAGGTGATTTCGCCTTGAACACAAGGACTTAATCCACTATAACCAAATCATGATTACACTTGCACGGGCAACAGCCGGTGACTAACCACTTGCACAACCGCACTGTGACTAATAACCCAATGAACCGTTCAGGGATCCAATAGGATATAACGTTCATTGACCGAGCAGACCCACTGCTGGGATTTCACAGCTAGCCATTCAGGGATTCATCACAATGAATATAACGCTACTGACCATATTTCAGGATTTTCCACAATGACCCTCAGCCATTGTCATCTCAAGTATCTGATCACCACGTGATCTACTCAAGGGCCTCAACTCACAGCTGAACCGTTCAAGGATCCCATCAGGATATAACGTTCACTTGAGGAGTCTCAATTCATCTAGTTGAATTGTCAAACTGGAGATTACAAATTGTGCTTCTTAATAAGCAAGTTTCTCCTAGGTTTAAGTACAAAGAACACACACATGTGTTCAAGCACGTTTTGAGCAATCAGCTCCTTGCTTTCCTAAGAAACTACAAAGATGTATTTGATATTATGATTGTAGACAACTTGTAGATCTTCTTCTTCTTCGTCTTCTGGTTGAGCAAGCTTTGAGTAGCAACGCCTTGCTTCAGATCTTCAATGTAGTCCTGACGAGAAGGTAGGTTGATGACTTGACTGATCTTCAATGTTGTCTTCTTCATCAACAGCTTCTGTTTGATTGTCGTTGTTGTGTTGATTTTTTCTTTGGAGATTCAACAATAATTGCCATGAGTGAAATAATGACAGCTTTGAATATTCTAAGTGTTACAACGAGAACTCATCGTTGTTGCTATCTTCACACAATGACTTGGTCAATTTTGTAGATGAACATTCAGTTCGTAATTCTACAAGTGATCGACACATCAGAAGCAAAAACTCTTTCCATTAAATAGCCAGTAGAAATATAGCCGTTAGAGAATACTGTTGGTTGTTTGGAAAAGAGACGTTGTGATATAATGAGTTGTACTGACACATCTTCTTTTTGCAGAGGAAGAAGTGACCGGACATCTTTTCTTGGGAAGTGTGTACATTTAACTCACAATGGTAATATTTAGACTTCAAAACTTCAGTGGCTTCTGATGTTAATTTGATGATGCATGAGTAGAGTCTTCTTAGCAGAATATCTGATGCTTCAAGTCTTCCGTCGATTGAAGAAGTCCATTAGGAATCAGTCTTCAGAACTTCAGCACTTGGTCTTTAAGAACGTTATTCTTTTCTGCTTCAAGTCTTCTGAATCTTCAGAGCCTGTCTTCAGAGTCTTCAGAACTTCTTGTATGAAACCTTGATCTTCAGAACTCGTCAGTCTTTAGATTCTTTCTGCACTTGGTCTTCAGCGCCTTCAGCCATCAGAACTTCAAGTCATAGGAGTCTTCAGAACTTCGGTTCTTTCTGAGTGTACTTCTTCAGAAGCTTCGCTATCTTCAGAATCTTAATCACTTTCAGAGAGCATCCATAAGAGCATTGCAACAGCAATCTTGGCATCCTTGGATCTGACTGATCATGACTAGATAAAGAAGCGTTCTTGCTTCTCGCGACCTTAGTCACACATAGTAACTTCGCATATGTATATATTCAATCATAGTACATCTAGCTGGTGTATGTTGGATCTGATGTCTTTAGTTCTTATGATCTGCACACAACACACGTTAGACCATAAAATGGTTCTTTCACAAATACTTATTGTTATCATCAAAACATAGATTGACTTGTAGAGACAATTCTTGCTCTCACAATCTCCCCCTTTTTGATGATGACAAAACAAAGTATTTTGGTTGAACATTTTATACAAGGTAATCACCTAAACAAACAAATTCAAAGTATGGAACAACAGCTCCCCCTTAATGAGTTATCCTCAAAGCTTTATCTGAGATCATCTAGGATTTTATATAATCCAAAGATATACAGAGTAACAACTTGAGTTTCCAGAACAGAAATAGAAAAGAGTTACTTCTCTATCTTGTCTTTAGGAAAACGAAGAGTCTTTAGCATCTGGACTAGTTCAACAGAACTTCCATCTTCAGATCTTCAGAACTCAGTTTCCTTTGTTGTCATATCAGAGCTTGTTATCTTCAGAGTCCTCTGAAGCATTTCTACTTTTCAGTAGATTCAATTGAGCACAGAATTAGAGCAGTTCTTCGACTGATAAACATAGCTTTGTTGTATATCAGAAACTGTCTTTTGAGCACTCCCCCTGAGTTTCAGACTTATATGAAGATTTGAGATTTTGCAATTTTGATCTTCTGGGCAGTCTCCCCTTAATTCCTATACGTCAGATATTGGGATCTTCAGAATTATAATTCTGGATGATAAGATTTTAAACACCAATGTAGATCATGACTGTTTTGACTTTTGAACACAGGTCTTCATTTCAGAACCTTGTTAAAGTCATACTTAGTAGTTTATCAAAGCTTGATTTCTGATCAGATACCAATTGAAGGTTTTAATAAAAGTGATCAATCAACGCTTAATTATGAATCTATTACCATGTGATGTGCTGAGTCTTATACCAGAGTATGTTGAGTCTGATACCAAGTGAAGAATTTCTTCTCATACTCTTGAGAGGTAATTCATTAGAGTGCTGATATTGATACCAATGAAGGTACTTTGACAGTAATCCACAGCTGTGCTTTGATTGAGAGTCTAATACTAATCTTTGTGTACTGAATTTGATTTCCGATTGATGATTTAGTCTGATACCAAATCGTCTTTATTTCAAATGGTTCCTGATAAACATCAGAATGGTTTCTTGCTTGGATCTTTAATCCGGATCTTCAGACAGTTCTTGACTTCTGATTTACACAGATCTTATGAGTAAGCATCTTGAAGTGTAGACTTTGCCTTGACTGCTTTCAGAGTTTTCTTCCTGATTCTGATTCTTTTTAGACAGCTTTTATTCTATGATCGTAGTTCTTCTTCTTATCATGTCTTTAGAATGCTTAGTGAACTTGTTTAGAGTTCCTCGAATAACATCAAACAACAAACGTTAGTAGTAACATATTTTATAAGAGTACTTTATTTGAGTTCTGCATTCTTTCAGATTTCCTTCTTTCAATCAAAATCAATCAATATATTTCTCCCCCTTTTTGACATCATCAAAAAGTGTCAGGGCATATGAGCATATGATCTCTTATATACACTTCCCTTTATATTAAAACTTTATTTTTCCTATAAGGGGCATAGAGTCAATTAAGCATTTAGAAGCACACTAACTTATTTTAGTGAAACACATCTATAATCAGTATGTATTTAATTGAAGGATAATAGATGGAAGCCAATTGTGAAGGACATGAACCAGTGTTCAGGTACCTTAACGGAAATTTAGGTTTGTTTTACTAATTTTTCATTATGGCAAGATTAATCTGAAGAACAATTAGACAAAACCAATAAGAAGCTCTTTAAACAGGCTAACTGTATTCAAACATAGATTAGATAAAGATTTAAACACAAACATATAGATACAGATTTGGACTCGACAAAAACAGGTTCTTATAAGAGAAAAAATTTTAGAGTTACGTATTTCTGTGTTATGAAGGATTGAGATGTTCCTTACTAGTTTATTAGTCGAACGACTGTATTCGTATTTCAAGAGAGTTGAACAGCTGAGAAATTTCTAGTAAGAAATAGGGAAGTAGCCTTTTGTACGCGATTTCCTAGATGGGATAAATTAATGAGTTTCTTTTAATTTAGCCATTTTGATTTCTAATACTGGTTAAATTATCTAAGAGACAAATAAGACATTTTCATTAATTCAATGGTGATTGTACATAACGAATTAAAGGCAAAACATAGCAACTGCTAAATGAACATCACCACCTTAATCATCAGAATCCTCAACATTGTTCATAGTTTCACAACTAATTTCGACATGAGAAGTACGAGGTTCAAGCCTGATAATTAAATCCCAGGCCATTTCTTTTAGAAGAATTTCCGAGATGATTCTTCCATATGGAAGGAAAGCTTGCACTTTGTTTCTGGAGATTTTGATGGAATGACTCATATGGTTAAAAATATTTTTAGGGAGATCTATTGTAACATGATGTGTTAGAAGAAAGATAAAGATTATGTCGCTATGTGTCAGGGTGCTTCTAGCATCTCCACGAGGACGAAGGTTGGTCAAAGAAAATTTGAACCAGGTTTTTGGAGACGGGAGAAGCTTCTCCGGGTTGTTTGGTTCATATGGATCTGAGTTATCGAACATGATTCTGCATCTATCCACCATACTTAGATCAGATTGAAAGTCTTCAATCGTGACTCCGTCAGAGACACATTCTATGATTCTCTCTATCGAAGAGACAGAGATAGCAATGCGTTGATAGTGAACTTCTGACCAGATGGTTTTGCCATCATTGCTAATTCTGGCATATTTCCATAATTCTTTAACAAGGTTTGGATAAATGGGACCATATAGAAGAGCATAATAGTTTTGCCAAGACTGAGCTTGCATGCTTCTGAGTATTTCTAAACCATTGTTTCCGGGATGGGCAAGGTTGAGTTTCTTTTCCGGAATAAGGTGTATATTTTCTTTGTTTCTAAGGAAGGTTGGTCTAATCCTTTGAGAGTTCATTGTTCTTAGTGAGTTTAGAATTTTGTAATTGAGAAAGGAATTCTACCTTTTATGGGTGAGTTAGGATGAAGTGTGATGATTGCTTTTGGGAATAGGATTTGATTTGTTATTTCCTAGATATTTAAATTTTGGGTATATGGAAAGATGTAGACGCGTGTAGCTACAGAGACGAGTTAGTTGTTTATTTATTGGAAAGGATACTTTAATGATGGCTTTTTGGTGAGTGGTCAATGAGTCGGGTACATTAATGATGGTAATAAATTCGAATCGCAGAAAATCCTTAATGAATTAATATTCTTAAGTTTTAACTGTAAAATTCTAACAAAGCTTATTATCTATGTAACATTTTATTGTTTAAAGAGAGACTTTAATTAATGATTATAGATTTGACAATACATTTTTATTAACAAAAAAAAATTAAAGCATTGTTAGCATAGTTTCTCTAGTCACTAAAGACTTCACATTTTATCTTCAACAGAGAGTTTTCTGGAAACTCATCAGGACAATCTTCTTCAATTTTCTCTTTGATCATGTCTATAATTCCATCTCTGAAGAAAATCTCAGATAATACTCTTCCATAAGGAATGTAGGATTTTGTGAGGTTTCGAGACTCAAGGGTGGTTTTCCAAAGGCAGTTGAAGATTGAGTGTGGCAGATATATCCGAAAGTCATTCATTAGTAAATAAATGAACTTATGGTCATGAAATCGAATTAGATTATTCTTATCTATTCTGGGAAGAAAGTTTGACAACATGAGTTTGTACCAGGCCTTGGGAGTAGGTAGGAGATTCTCAGGATTGTAGGGTATGTATCTGGAAGATAGGTTGTGAAGGGATGCAAAATTTCTTGCAGGAAAGAAATTGTGTTTGTCAAAATTGACATGAATTCTAGCATCCTCACATCCAGTTGCAAGGATCACTGAGAATAGGTTGATGTCAATAGGGATTTCAAAAACATAGGAAGTGATGCAATTTCTTTCAACATCAAGATCGGCATGTTTCCAAAATTCATTGACCAGGTTTACATAGATAGGATTTTCTAGCGTCATGGAGTACCTAGTCCATTGTTGAGTATACAAAATATCTGCTATACTACATGCAGTGTCTCTTGAGAGTGAAGGAGTAATGAATGAGAATCGTTTCTCAGGAATAAGTTCAAGAAGATTTGGATTACCGAGAAAGGTTAGTGGAGGCATGATAGTGGATGGACAAAGAGGCTTAGAGTTTTAGGGTTTTGAGTATAGGAGTATGAAAGGAAGACGTGACTTTATAGAGTAAGTGTGTAGATTGAATTATGCCTAGTCTAGGGAAGATATAGGACAGTTCAAAAGATTTTAGTAAGATCTTATTAAGTTGTCAGAGATATGTTGTGGTTTTAATAGATTCGCAATTATTATTGTATTCTTTTGCGTGTAGTTTTTGTTAAAGGGTTTTCTTGTATTTAACAATTTCTTTCATCTATGCTTAACATATTTTCTATTGGTTGAATATTTCCCTAAAGAAACATGTAAGGATTCCTAAATAATTACCTAGTAAAACATGTTATGATAAATTTGAAATAAAACTAATTAAGGCATCTCATGAGTTTAACAGATTATTAGTGAAAAGAAAAGTGTACCTTAGATTTTTCAGACTTAACTGAGTGCTTTTTGTCTTGACTTTGGTCTTTATTCTGATGATTTTTGAAATCTTCGTATTTTTACATGAGTGCATTCTTCTGAGCTTTTGATCAACTTCTTTCAGACTTGGCTTGCTTCTAAGAGAGAGTAGAAGGTTCAGAGATTCTTCAAGATACACCTTAGGGATGCTTAACCTCTTTGAAGAAAATCTTTTAGCTAAGACTTTTCGTGAAATCATTCCTCTCAGACTCCTGAAGCTTTGAGCATCTTTCCGATTCTGCCTATTTTCAAGTAAGCTGCAGATGTTTCTTGGGTTCTTTAAGATAAGCTTGTCTTCTGACTTCTGAGGAGAATATTTTCTTGGAAAGTGATCCTAGTTGGATTATAGTTTTTCTCTCTTTTCCTGTTCAACCTTGTCCTTTAGTTCTCTAGGTTACAATAACCGAGATTAGGACTTAGCATGATCAGAGTGACCATTTTAATTGAACTTAGCCAATTACATGCAATCCTTTTTGATAAGGTGACACTCATATGCGTGGGAGCATTACTGAGTGAACAGTAGATTTCATTTGATGACCTCATTCATAAACAACAGATTACATCTGTTTTTGATTGTTTCTCACTTCTCATTTCCTTGATCCATAGAACCTGTTTAGTTCCGATATAGTTCCTAAGATATGGATATGAATCTTAAACGACAAACTTTGAGAATTGGTTGAGTTCTCCTTTCATAGCCCGAATTCAGTTTGCGTTTGTGAGAGTTTCTTTTCTTTGTGAGATGACTGATTTCATCAGTTCAGTGAGAACCTTTGAGAGGTTATACGAGGAGGAATTATCATATCAACATCTGACTTGTTCCTCAAGGTTGTTTCAGAACTTGTTCAGAACCAAAACATCATCATGCCCAATGTGTACATTACTAGACATGATTTGCATGAACCTCTTGTTCTTACAATGATGATCAACTTATTTGGGGTTGTTCACACATATCTATGATTTGACTAATTTCTTCAAGCGAATATCATTAACGTCATCTTAGTTGGAGAACCTAGATACCTGAAATGATAGCATCTAATTTCATAGCACAAGTGGTTCTGAGAACACTTAATCTATTGAAAATCAGATTATCAACATTTGATCTTTACTAGGATGATTTCAGGTTGTTGGAGCTTGATCACTGAACCAGTTAAGATCTTAAGAGTTCGTTCGGAATCAAGTAATTACTGAATCTTTGGGATTCAGTTCTCCATTGAATCTTTTGATCATTCTAGATTCTGACATTGAATCATTTCCAATAATTTGAATTTTTCAGATTCTGAGTTTAACAGATTTATTTATGAAATTCAAAGTCTTAGAACAACAATCTTCCTTCTTTACATGAAGAAATCCAGAATGATTTTTTTAAACGAGAAAGTCAAGGGTGGACCTAATCCGTTTCTTGAAAACATCTCAAAAACTCATAAAGAATTAATCTTCAGCAAACAAGATTTCTTTCTTTCTGATGATTCATCTTTTAATCATATACGTGGTTTTATCCACACATATTTTCCAGAATGAGCATTCAATAGATACTACCTTTCATCTAATGAATTTATCTTATCAAATGATTCTTCAATCTTTAGTGAGGCTTCATCTAGAATCAGTGAATTGCTCACGAAGTAATCAGATTGATTACAATTTTGTACACAGTTAACTGCTGAACTGTTACGTAAATTGTAAGTGGATTTCAATCTCACCAAGAGTACTTCTACGCACCACATCTGGATCTTTTTATGACACTGTTAAGTGTTTGATGTAAATCAATAACAGAAACGGAGCTCTGATACCAATTGAAGGTGCGAGAAAGACACAAGAAATGGGGGTTTGAATTGTATATTTACTCTTTTTGTAACTTTTCGCATCTTGTTAATTTGACGCTCAAGAACCTTCAATGTTTGTTGAGAGATTCTGATCTATTAACTATAGAGTATGAGAATCATATAGGTTCTGATCATAAGATACGATACTCAGAACTTGCAGTGCTGAAGCTTATCAGAGATAGGCTGCAAGGTTCTGACTATGCTTAATATGAGGTTCTGATATTCAATGCAGAAACATAAATAGAGATACTAAGCAAGAGAGTAAAGGACACACGATATATCCTGGTTCACCACGCGGGTTAATCCAGTCCACCCTCCTCAGGTGATTTCGCCTTGAACACAAGGACTTAATCTACTATAACCAAATCATGATTACACTTGCACGGGCAACAGTAGGTGACTAACCACTTGCACAGCCGCACTGTGACTAACAACCCAATGAACCGTTCAGGGATCCAATATGATATAACATTCATTGACCGAGCAGACCCACTGCTGGTATTTCACAGCTAGCCGTTCAGGGATTCATCACACTGAATATAACGCTACTGACCATATTTCAGGATTTTCCACAATGACCCTCAACCATTGTCATCTCAAGTAACTGATCACCACGTGATCTACTCAAGGGCCTCAACTCACAGTTGAACCGTTCAGGGATCCCATCAGGATATAACGTTCACTTGAGGAGTCTCAATTCATCTAGTTGAATTGGAAAACTGGAGATTACAAATTGTGCTTCTTAATAATCAAGTTTCTCATAGGTTTAAGTACAAAGAACACACACATGTGTTCAAGCAAGTTTTGAGCAATCAGCTCCTTGCTTTCCTAAGAAACTACAAAGATGTATTTGATATTATGATTATAGACATCTTGTAGATCTTCTTCTTCTTCATCTTCTGGTTGAGCAAGCTTTGAGCAGCAACTCCTTGCTTCAAATCTTCAATGTAGTCCTGACGAGAAGGTAGGTTAATGACTTGACTGATCTTCAATGTTGTCTTATTCATCAACAGCTTCTGTTTGATTGTCGTTGTTGTGTTGATTTGTTCTTTGGAGATTCAAAAACAATTGCCATGAGTGAAATAATGACAGGTTTGAATATTCTAAGTGTTACAACAAGAACTCGTCGTTGTTGCTATCTTCACACAATGACTTGGTCAATTTTGTAGATGAACATTCAGTTCGTAATTCTACAAGTGATCGACACATCAAAAGCAAAAACTTTTTCCATTAAATAGCCAGTAGAAATATAGCCGTTAGAGAATACTGTTGGCTGTTTGGAAAGGAGACGTTGTGATATAATGAGTTGTACTGACACATCTTCTTTTTGCAGAGGAAGAAGTGACCGGACATCTTTTCTTGGGAAGTGTGTACATTTAACTCACAACGGTAATATTTAGACTTCAAAACTTCAGTGGCTTCTGATGTTAATTTGATGAAGCATGAGTAGAGTCTTCTTAGCAGAATATCTGATGCTTCAAGTCTTCCGTCGATTGAAGAAGTCCATTAGGAATCAGTCTTCAGAACTTCAGCACTTGGTCTTTAAGAACGTTATTCTTTTCTGCTTCAAGTCTTCCGAATCTTCAGAGCCTATCTTCAGAGTCTTCAGAACTTCATGTTTGAAACCTTGATCTTCAGAACTCGCCAGTCTTCAGATTCTTTCTGCACTTGGTCTTCAGCGCCTTCAGCCATCAGAACTTCAAGTCATAGGAGTCTTCAGAACTTCGGTTCTTTCTAAGTGTACTTCTTCAGAAGCTTCGCAATCTTCAGAATCTTAATCACTTTCAGAGAGCATCCACAAGAGCATTGCAACAGCAATCTTGGAATCCTTGGATCTGACTGATCATGACTAGATAAAGAAGCGTTCTTGCTTCTCGCGACTTTATTCACACATATTAACTTCGCAAATGTATATATTCAATCATAGTACATCTAGATGGTGTATGTTGGTTCTGATGTCTTTAGTTCTTATGATCTACACACAACACACGTTAGACCATAAAATGGTTCTTTCACAAATACTTATTGTTATCATCAAAACATAGATTGACTTGTAGAGACAATTCTTGCTCTCACAGATCTCACATCTGATAAAGCAGCTTGTCAAAATGCACAACAGAATGTTTCAACATTCTAGGTCTCAGCTCTCAAATAGACTCTTGTGTCTTGTAATCTGATAAAGCAGCTGTCAAAAAGCACAACAGAATGCTTTTTCCTAATGGTTTTCTTACGCCTCTTACGAGGAAGATTTATCCTTTCGTGGCAAGTATTGGTTCATAGGTTTAGGGGGAGCGTCTTGCATCTTCTTTCTCATGTACTTCATCACGGGTAATGTATAGGTCACTGCATGCACCATCGATCTGGAGCTTACCTTGCATATGTGTTTTAGCCAAAAGTTGCCAAAAAAGGGGAGATTGAAAGCTCTAGATTTTTGAACAAATTTTGGGAAAACATAATTGTTACTGCAACAATGAGATCAAGCTAAATATTTCTACTGAAGACGTGATGTCGTACAAGATGTCTTAACATGCATCTTGACATCCTGGACTGAATGACTCAAGTGAGTTTTAATCTGCTGCAACACTCAAGGAGAATTTGCTGCATGGATCAAAGACTGAAGCCCAAGGAAGCAGAAGACACTATAAATAGAAGAATTAGACCTAGGTTTATGTATTCCTTAGTACGCCTGTTGTAACCTTGTTTTCTTGCGTAAGAAACAAGGGTTTAGGGTTTTGAGAGTCGTTGGCTTTCTAGGTTGCAAGTCTCCTTGTGTATCAGTTGATACACTGTGGTAGATATAAGTGTCGCACAGATCGATAAGCCTTGAGGTATTGGATTGTGTATTGTTCTTGGATGAAGCTTTTAAGTAAATCCGAGTTAGCTTGTTTGTCAAGTATGCTTGACAGATTTCTGTATTGATAGGGACGATGAAGAAATCACAGTTGGTGGTTGAGGGAAGTGAGTGGGGTATCTCGTATCAGGGTTCTAAACGTTTGAGTTTAACCTTGGTAAAGATGTTCATGGGGTAGATGTTAGGGATAAAGTTGTAGACGTGGGAGTTTAACTTTGTAACAGTCTACATAATAGTGAAATCTTCTTCCTGGATTGATATCCCCCAGATGTAAGTGAGTTGCACTGAACTGGGTTAATAATTACTGTGTTCTTTATCCTTCTGCAGATTTACATTTCTGTTAGGGTTCATGATGAACATGTTGGATCAGATGTCGTGACATCTGTGAGGATGCAGGTCTGATATTCAAGGTATCAGTCTGCAGTTGCGCCTCCAAGTTTAAAAGATTATGTAGCACAATGTCTTGACATGTGTTAGGACATAGGTCAGATTATGGAAACAATTTCCTCACTTTTATGATGATACTGCTATTTGTTAGCTATCAAAGAAACCAATTCAATATTCTTTAATCACTCATGACTCTTGTTTTAAGAGAAAATGTTTAGTTATGAATAGAATCTTGAAGACTGATGACCGACAGAAGATGTCTCTCTCTAAGTCTAGATCTACTAGACTCTGATGGATGATAGCTTCTAAAAATTGTCAGACTGATTTTGAAAATGATTCTTTACTTCTGATAAAGTAGTTTAAGTAAAAGGTTTTTCAAAAACTTTTATATTACTTAAATATTCGTAAAGGTGAAAATCATCTAGTGGATTCAGGAAATCTGTTGGATAAGAACCTTTGGGTAATGATGTTTTTCTTTTTATATATTATTACTATCTCTATCCCTTGTCTTGTGAAACATCGTTTTGTGTCCTTTTTCTGACAAGATTCTTATTCCTTTAGAATCTTGTTCAGTTCTTTTCTTTTCTTTCTATTTTCTTTGGATGTGTGTTAATCAAACCAAACCTGGGATAAATTCTTTAGTCAATTCTCCTTTGAATCAACTACTTGTCATCAATGAAAATTTTGAGGATTTTGATGAGTTGCTTAAGCTAGGTTTTAACTTCTGGAATACTGTGTCTAAACAAAGTTAGAATGGATACTTTGAGATGCTCTGTGTCGCAACGCGAAAAATAACCGGCGAAAAAACAGAGTTGCCGCCAAACGTTATTTATTCCGATGGGGAAAAGGAAACGATCAAAGAAATCTCTAAAGGTAAAGAACATGGTCATTGCAACCAAGTTCCGGGTTTGGGAGTAGATTACGTGAGAGGAACGTATTAGCACCCTCTCGCGCCCGTTGTACTCAACGAGATCCACGCTTGTTGCCTAATCAAAGGGTGTGTTTATCTAAAGCCTACCTGCTAACAAAAATGAAAAGAGAAAAACAAAAAGGAGACTCGATAGGACTTCGCTGTCCTAGGCCTACGTATTCCCTCGTGCAATGGGAAAGTTAGATTCAACGTAGTTCGGAGGACTACGGGTGGATGGTGGGAAGGTTGCTCACTAAGACTTCGTCGTCTTGTGCCTACGTATCCTCAATCGGACGAGAATGAGGAAATTAGAGTGTTCGTAGTTCACAGGACTACCAGTTGATTAGAGTTTTAATCTCGATCACACGGGGGCGAGAGAAAAGGTTTTCTAAGTTGGTCTCGATCGCACGGGGGCGAGAGAAAAGGGGAATTAGTTGTTAGTGAGCTCGTCAAGGATAGGGATCTTTGTGCCTACGTATCAGAATCAGAGCATCTGTAGTTCACAGGTACAACCACAGATTGGTTAAGTGTTTTTATGAGCGATGCTAAGTTCCCGTTCCAACAGTTAGGTTCGATGTCTGTTTGCGATAGAACAGAGATAACATGCCCTTTCTGAAAAAAAGATTTAATAAATGATCCCGAAGGATAAAATGGTTTGCAGTTTGTTGGTGAGTTTTAACGGAGGTGAATTGAATTTGTTTGAGATTCGTATTGTGCTAAAGTCTATGACATAGGAGCGAATACGTCGCAAGGTCGCCGCCAAATGGGACGTATGCTAAACACTATAGAAGAAGTAAGAAGAGACTCCTCACTCATCATTTCCCATATACTTAAGGCTCGTGGTGCACAATACTCATCGTATTTATTACCTGTTTTGAAATTGATTTAAGAGAAAGGACAGAGAGATACACAGAAGGTCTAAGGGGAACTCAGTCCTATATGTTATCATGCAATGATGGCCCTAAGGTCAGGATGAGAAAGGAACTTCTATCCTAATGTTGTCATGCTTGGATTGAGAGTCTAATGTCTATTCTACTTCAAACTTAATCAAAAATTAAGTTGAACTAAGAATCCCTAAAGGAACATGTGAGCCAAGCACAAGTAAATATTATACAACTCAATCACAAAGAGAAAACCGAACATAAAACGAGGCTCAAATTCACGCATCTTAATCACGTCAAAGTATCAAACTCGAGGCATGCACCAAGACTAAATCAAGTATCATCAAGGAAAGAATTCACAAGTATCCTCAAGAATTAGTCAATATCCAAGATCACTCACAACTTGAACAGCAAGAATTAATCCTAATTTATCAAAACCTAATCAAAATCTAATCGAAACTAAGATAAAAAAAATAATCGCAATCACGATTAAAACTAGGATTAACATTCAATCCAAAATTAGCGCCAACTAAGAACAAAATTTTAAACAAAATAAAGATGCTAAGAAAAATAAATAAGATCAAATCTAAGAGTAGAATTTAATCAAAATAAAAATCTAATCGAAAGTTAATCACAATTGGCGTAAAAAATTTAATTGAAACTATAATCAAAATTCAAATCAAAACACAACTCAAGATTAACTTCTAAAAATAATATCTAAACTATTAATTCAAGATTAATAAATCTAAATAAATCTAAATAATCGAAAAGCTAATAATCCAAGATTTAATTAAACAAAATCTAAAAACAAAACAAATTAACATTAGGGGTGCAGTAGTGTACTTGGTAGTGTAAATAGAATTTGGTGTGTGAGCTGGGGTCTAAGGCCTATTGGGCTTTTGAACATAAGTCAGAGAGGGTGCACGAGTAACTAGGCATGTGGAGCAGCAATTAAGGCCCAATCCAGGTTCAGTTAACCTAATAAAACAACGGGAATTTTACCTGCCACCCCCACAATTAAACCTGGCACCCCCCATTACTTGTGAAAAGACATATTAGTCCCTCTCAAAAAAACATTTTTCCATTTCCAAATATCCGGTAGATGCACAAATTTTTCAAATTCTCAGAAGATACCAGGAATTTCAAGCACCTACCGGGAATTTCGAATTAACAAGTAAGAATTTTTGGATTTTTTGAAATAACCGGTGAATGTTACCGGTAATTTCAAAAATCCCGGTAACATCCTATCGGGAATTTTGAAATAACCGGTAATCGCCATCGGGGATTTCAAAATATCTGGTAGTTATAAATTTTTTTTTTTTCCGGGAATTTCAAAAAATCCGGTAGTTGTAAATTTTTCCTTTTCCGGGAATTTCAAAAAATCCGGTATTTTATCAATATATATTTTTTTTTTAATCTTATTTTTTTTCAGTGAAAACTAGAGGCCGTGATTGTAGCATTGCTGGGAGGGCGCTTGATTTGGCGGGAGGTGGTAGGGGTAGAGGTACAGTAGATTCTGATGCTGAGTCTGCACATGTACGGGCAGGCGGGGTGGTCCCAACCGGTTCACACCGGAGGCGGATGGCCGAGCAGCGGGGGCGTTTCCAGGCACCTCGGTCTGTTAGGCGACGTGGAGGTCTTTCCTCAGTGCAGGCCACAGATGGGGACGTCCCTGTTCTTCAGTTGGAGGAGGCTATTATTGGAGATGTTCCGGAGGAGACTGCAGTTAGGGATGTGGTAGAGGAGATTGATTTTACAGTGGCAGTTGAGGTTGAGGCGGCTGGTACAGGAGAGGCGGCTGGTACAGCAGAGGCAGCTGGTACAACAGAGGTTGCTGGCAGAGAAGGGGTTGCTGGCACAGTAGGGGTCGAGGAGACCATTGAGACCGATGTCACGGTCCCATCGACCGAGCCATCGGTGCACACTGAGCCAGGATTCCCTGGCGGGCCGATAGATATGTCTGTGCTTACAGAGTACAGTGAGCATGTGGCGTTGCGATTATGGCTGGGCCAGGTATATGTTTTTTGCGTTTCATTTTTCCTTTTGTTAGGTTATACATAAATTGTTTTTGTACTAACAAAGTTGTTTAATGGTTCGTGTCATAGGTACGACCTGTACTGAGTGTCGCTCCCAGGATTTTCATCCAAGTACAAACGCGAAAGTGGCACGGAAATAGAGTCGCCAGCAATGTGTATTTATCCCATGAGAGGGAAAGGAAACACTGCGTAAACCTGAGGAACGGAAAGAACGAGGTCTTGCGACCAAGAGATCTGGGTTCGGGAGTCGGTTACGGGAGAGGAAGGTATTAGCACCCCCACGCGTCCATCGTACCCGATGGGATCCACGCTTGTTGTCTCGATCAAAGGGTGTAAGTTACTGGAAATCAACTGCTAACTGGAGAACTGGAAATGAAAGGTAGAAAGGAGAAGGGAAAAAAGGAAATAAGTGACTCGATAGGACATTATCGTTGTCCTAGGCCTACGTATTCCCTTAGTGCAATAGGAAAGTCAGATTCAACATAGTTCGACGGACTACGGGGAAAGGTTGCTCATCGAGATATCGCATCTCGTGCCTCCGTATCTTCAATCAGACGAGAAAGAAGAATCAGAGCAAACGTAGTTCGGCTCAACAAGGGTTGCTTTGTTTGTGTTTTTTTATGGAAACGTCAGAGTGCGCGTCCCAGCAATTAGGTGTTGCAGCTCGCTGTATGGAGACTTAGGCGTTACCTGTTTGCGGTAGAACAGACATAACGAGTCCTTAAGGAATAGAATGAAGGAGATGAGAAGAGAATTTGTTTGTTTTTGTATTTAGAAAGAAGTATTTTGATTATTGGTGTGAATAACGTATATTGCATTTAAGTCTTTCACGTAGGATCTAATGCCTCGCATATCGACCCAAGACGGGCCGTATGCTAAACATTCTAAGAAAGTGAGAGAAGACCCATCACTATCTTATTCTCACATGAAAGGCTCAAATGCAATATATGTTATGCCTTTATTAAATGTTTTTGCTTTTTTTTTGAGATGGGAATAAGAGAGACTCAAAGGTTGAGAAAGGTAAAAGTCTAAATGGGAGACTAACAATCCTATTTGTTATCATGCATGGATGATCCTAAAGGTTAAGTGTGGTTTGAAGAGAACTATCCTAAAAAAAGAGGAGAAGAACATAATAAGCAACTTACTTCCAAGATGGAAGTTAAGTTGATCTTAAAGAGGGATGAAGAAGATTAAGCAAGCAAAGAAGCATTAAATGCTTATCAAACACAAGTAGAATGAATAAAAGAGGAAGAAGAAGTTGAATGTGGGTGCACACCCACACTTACCATTTGCCCCTGAAAAGTTAGTGTAAACGAGTAATGGAGTAATGAAGGGAAAATGAAGTGCAACTAGTAACAAACAAGTGAAGCACTAAGGTAGAAAGGTCCTATGGGAAAACGCATCAAACAAGCACACACGCTCGAGGAGTATCCACATCACTCGAGTAGCAAACATCCGACTATGGATTCATGCACCTCACAGTGGCAAAGGAAACGACCTAGCAACGATATCATGTCATCGAAGCAGGACAAAGCAATAGGGGTACCTAACCATGATATCAAGCAATCAAGGTAGGATGGGGGGAGCTTTAGCCAAGGGGTCATATCAACCGAGGCAAACAAGCTAGATGTGGGAAATAAAGGGGGACAAACCACGATATCATGTCATCGGGCAGGAAAAATGATACAAGAAATAGTAAATGGTGTGTGCGAGCACAAAGCATCAACGTATGTCAATGCGAGCTAGACGAGGTGTGGGGGTTTAGAATGCGAAACCCTATTCCACTTTGACGGACCGGACAGGATCTTGAGTACATTGTTCAAGAGCATCAACACGTAGTGTGAGCTAATGGACGACTCAAACTAAAAGTGCGGGGAATGACTACTAGACCCTTTTCGCTTGCCTTCTCCGAGGTCTTATTAGGGGGGAATGGGAATGGGGCGCCTATTTTGAGGTCTTTGGCACAAATGTAAACAAACACATACAGAGCCTCTGAAGGAGGACTTCCAGAAAATTCCCGCCAAAAAGAAACGGTCGGGACTCCAGCCAATGTAAGCAGTAAAGTGCTGAATGAGATAAAAGGGAAATAGAATATTACTACACGGATATAGATCCGAAGCACAAGAAACTAACAGTAAAGAAACCCAGAGGTCCGCTCGAACAAGCTAGCATTCACAGAGAAATCAAATTAGCAACTGCGCGTCCAATATAAGCTCAAGTCGTCGGAGTGAAAATAAATCACTCAAAATGTGCAAGTTGGATGCGACCACATAAATGCCCTGCACACAACACCATCCAGACAAAGCAAACAATGCACAACGTAATAAATGTGTGGTAAGCGGAACGGTATCCCACAAATAAAGTGTAACACCAAGTGTACGACCATCATCGGAATCTCCATGAAAACCTTGCGAGACACTCAACAAACACATTAGAAACCACAAAGAGGTGCAACCGGAAGTTGTACCTATGCATCACAACTCAAAATCAAGTAGAAATATGAGCATACGAGTCATGGACATGCATCGAAATGTATGTTTCAAAATGGGGCAGCACCTATGCACTAACATAAACTACATGCGAACTCAAACCAGAATCAAGCAAATTTACATGCAGTGAATGGGAAATGATCAACAAACATAAATACAAGTCAAAACAAGATCAATGCATCAAAATCACACCAAACCGAGTTCAAAAAGCCTCAAATCGGAAAAAACGCGTCAAAAATCAACGACTCGGAAATGAACGAAAATCGCATGGTCGCTTGCAAACGTGCCAACGGATTCAAAAATGAACTCGGTTTTGCAAAATTCCGCTCGGAAGTGGGACTTTTAGGCCGATTTCGTCGGCTGGCAGTAGCGAAACAGTAAAAAAAGTTGTCTGAAATCGACTAAAATGTTCAACAATGGATCCGGAATCATCAACAAAGTTGAGTTACACTATTCGTATTCGCAAAAATGCGCTACGGTTAGGAAGTTATGATCAAAACGCGTTCTTCGACACGCGGCACATGAACAACATCATCAATTAAGCATCAATCTATCCTATTCCGGATTTGCACATTGAAACAAGCATAAATTCAAGAGTCAAGCACTTCAATCAATATCAAGTCACAACAATTAGCTCTCTTAGGAATTTTGTCAAACACCTCACATGCACAAATTATTATAAGTCAACTTTAACAAGAATTTCCAATTATGCACCACAACAATTACTAGAATCAAATAATCAAGCATCAATCAACAATCAATTCAAAGATTAATTCATATAATCTCCACAAAATTAATTCAACTTGAAAACTCAATTCAAGAAACAATTCAACAATTATTCATGAATTAAAGTTTAAGAAGCTAACCGAATGAAGAATCGACGAAGAAATTGTGAATCCGGAGGGAGTGAGGCGTGATCGCGGACGGAGGAGAGGAGGAGAGAGGGAGGTCCAGCGCGGTGGTGCTTGACCGGAGGGAGGTGGTGCGCGATTAGGAGAAGGGAGTGGGAAGAGGGAGATCGCAAGCGGAGAGGGAGAGATCAGAGAGATTTCTTAATTTTCTGAATTTTGCTCTTGAGTTTGATATGAAATTGATGAAGATCTTGATGATTCTTCAAAAACAATTGAGAGAATAGTGTTTGATATTTGAGAGAGGGTTTTTTGAATGTTTTTGGTGTTTGTGAGTTATGATTGAAGTTATGAGAAAAATTATGGGTCAAAAGAATATATAGTGGAGTCTAAAATGAAGGGCAAAAGGTATAATTTTGGCTTAAGTGAAAATAACACCGTCTTCGGCAAGAAATTTCGACTCTGAGCCTTCCACAACATCGTCCGCCTCTGAATCACGGTTGCAACGCAAAAAGAACAGACGTCATACGATCAAAATCGAGTGCGATCGATACGTTTAGGCTGCAAGACGTCACTGAATAAGTTATTTTTTCAGCTTATTTGGTGTCCGCTACTCGAAAACGTGACGAGGTCAACCTCTTCGGAGCATAATCTCGACTCTACTTTGTTAGAAAAGTTGTAGATCTATGAGTCAGTGACCTCTTGTTAAAATGTGAGCTCAAACGGACAAACGACGAGGGAGATATGAATTTTCTCGCGAAACAACTCTCAGCCATTTTTCCGATTCAGCACGTCAGTTTTGCGAAATAAACCAAACCGACAAACTTCGGTGTACCGTTCGGACTCGAGCTTGTCTTGGAACGTGAAGATGATAAAATTTGTGAACCAACGCTTCAAGAACGGACGCAATCCGATGAAAATTGACCGAGTTATGAATTTTACAAAATCTGACAGACAGTGCACTGCATCAAAGAACCCTACTGGTAATTCACATTTTAGGGGTCCTTCCGCTCAGACCTGACCCAAACTGAATTCACGGAACGAAGATAACATCTAAACGGAATTTTAGGCACCGGAACGGCATCAATCCGACTAACGAGCTGAGAGTTATGAATTTTTTAGTGTCCAAAACTCACCGGTTCATCACTGTTTTTCACTGTATCGACTCTGGAAACTCGCACATTCGGAGATCTTCTTCAAAGAATTAGTTCTTGGCCAAAACACGAAAGTTGGAGAGGATGTCAAGACTGAACTTTTGGCATACGAATCTCTCAGAAACGTTGATCCAATCAGAAGTTACGAACTCTTGAATGCCGCTAGCACAGTTAATCGGCGAAACCGAAATTTCAGAAACAATTAATTCTCACCACTTTCCTTGATGAATTGGCCTCATAAAAGTTGTGGAGAATACTGAGACGGTCCTAACTTTTGAATTTTAGACCAAAATGAGTTTCCGGGCGAGAGTTACAAATTTTGCAAATTGCACCGTAAAACTGATATTCTGCTTAAACTTCTCTGAATCACCCGAGAACTTTAGCTTCCTCTGAGATTCTTGTGCACGTGCCGCATGACGAAATAAACGTCTGTCACAACCTGTTAAAGCTTAGTGGAAATAATTTGGTCCTGTCACAATGCATGTATATTCATGTATGTTTATGATGCAATTATGATCTAAATACAATGCCATGAAACATAAGCTAGATAAAAATCAAGAGGGTAAATTTTGGGGTGTTACACTGAGGGTCCAGTCTCACGATGCGAAGATGAAGAACTTCCCGCGTATTCCCTTCCCCACTGCGTTGACGAGGATCGTGGAGGAGTTTGACCTCCTGTATTTTGGGAACTGCTCTCTCACCATGCTCGATGCAGATCTGCTCAGTGCCTTCGTCGAGAGGTGGCACAAGGAGACATCATCATTTCATCTCCCATTCGGAGAAATGACTGTGACCTTAGATGATGTCGCCTCCTTGTTTCACCTCTATATCGGCGGTAGATTCTGGACGGCCCCGATCATGAGTGTGTCCCAGGCACGTGCGTTGGTGGTTCGTGATCTAGAGCTGCCTGAGGCAGTGGTGTATCAGGAGTTCACCGATACACGAGGCGCTCACCTACGCATGCGGTGGCTCCGTGATAGGTACGACGAGCTTGTTGCTGCTGGGAAGTTCCAGGCTGCCGCTAGGGCGTACATGCTGCATGTAGTAGCATGTACTCTCTTTGCGGACAAGTCTGGTACGTATGTTGATGCTCGCTACCTATGCCTCTTCAGCGATCTGTAGACGCACAACTGGGCCTGGGGTTGTGCAGCCCTGACTCATTTGTATCATGCGCTCAGGGAGGCGACCCGATTTGAGACGAAGTAGCTTGCTGGGTACCTTAGTTTGTTGCAGGTATATCTTAATTCATGTTCTTACTTGTCCTTATATTTTTATTTAAATCATTCTATTTCTAATTTATTGTTTGTTGCGATCTCAGTGCTGGATCTATGAGCATTTCCCTATGATATGTGATAGGAGGTTCCAGCCATATACCCAGGGCGAGCCACGGGCGAAGAGGTGGAGGGCGAGGCAGAAACACCCCGGGGGCATACTTGAGTACAGGAGGAGACTGGACGAGCTGACCGTAGAGGATGTCATATGGACACCCTACGAAGAGCACAGAGCCGTCCGTGAGTTCAAGGAGTCGTCATTATACTTTGGATATATGAGATGGGAGACTCTGGTTGCCAGACACCTTCCAAAGAGATGCTTGCGCCATTATGGCTACATCCAGAGGAGACCACCACCAGTTCCAGATACACCTTTTGAAGGTATTGATCGGTGGTTTCAGACGCACTTCCTCAGCTCCGGTTGTGTCATTGTAGCCCGATCTGCATCGGTTCAATATCCCTCGCAGTATGAGGATGGCTACTTGAAGTGGTTTCTCAGCGTATCACATCCACACATTACTCCACCGTCGGCTGAGGAAGCACCTTCTGAGGATGCACCTTCTGGGGGTGTACCTTCTCATGACGCAGCACCTCCTCCTCCTCCAGCACATCACCATGATGACACACAACGCTTTCAGGTGATAACAGTCATGGCGGATGAGCTAATGGGCTTGGTAGACCCTAATGGCAGTGTTTCTGCTGGATTAGCTAGGATTGCACACCTAGCCCGTGGGGGTCCTATTTAGTATTGTATATGTATTTTTGTATTATATGTATATTTTGTCAGAACAATATATTGTATCATATGTATATTATTATGTTGTATGTATATTATGTCAGAACAATATATTATTATTATACCTTCGATTAAACTCTTACATCGCAGTGATATGAAAAAACAACTTAAACAAATCAACACTTAACATTACATAAACAACTTAATTAATCAACATTAAAAACCTAAACACTACCAGATGCTTCAGGGCGTTTCAGCATCTGCATTATTTCATCAACTGATCTTGAAAGCTGCACATCAAACTCCATCGGACCCCTTGTTAGCCTACGGCAAAATGATCTCCACATTTTGATGACATCTTCATCGCCCTACAGCTTAATTAGGTTGTATTTCAGACTACCATCCACCCAATCCTCCCGAAACTCTATCTTCGACACCTTTCTATTGTCACCATCAGGCAACAATCCCTTCAACTTCGAAGTTAGGACGGCAAAGGAGGTTGTGTCATCGGGAAGCATGAATTCGACAGGACGAGAACCTCTCTGGAAGTAAACTTCTGACTTAATAAAAAATGCGGGAGAAGCCATTTTTTCAGATATGTTTTACCACAAGACCTAACCCCTATTTATACAAACGTTCATCCATTCTGGACCGCACTAAGTGTCGGTGCAATCACAACCATACAAAACTGTCGGCAAAATCTCGACCGTTTAAAAAAAACCCTAAAATTATAACTACCGGGAATTTCAATTGGGGTGAAATTCCCGGTATCAAACTGTACTTTTCAGGGCATTACCGGATTTTTACCACTTACCGGGGAATTTGAAATTACCGGTATACCGGAAATTTCAAATACACTACCGGGAATTTTGAACAATACCAGAAATTTTTTTAACATTACCGGGAATTTCGTCCGGAGATTGTTTGAAAAAATTTAAGGGACATTTTCGCCATTTAAAAAATATGGGAGGTGTCAGGTTTAATTGGGGGTGGCAGGTAAAATTCTCAAACAACACACACATGCCTCCCTTCACTCTCATCCATGACTTCTTCATCTCAACGTTCCTCTTCCGTCAGACACCTCAAGGTTCTCCACCGCGCCGTATCCGTTCCTCACCATCGTCATCTCTCAAAGCTTCACTGCTCTAAACAATCTTCTCTCTTTTTTTTTTCACTTCGCCACAACAAATCAATGCTCTGCTGCACCGTGGCCTCACGCCGGAGGCGGCGGAGCCTTTGTATCATCCACAAACACACGCCTGACTTAAGTTCCTCTTCTAAACGGATTTCAACGCAACCTACCTCGATCCTTACTCTTACGCATCGCCTCATAACGGAATGACCTAAGCTATCACAGCGGATTACATCACAGAATCTAGACTTGAATCGAAATTGCATAGGACGAAGATGATGACGTATCATTTTCAGGTACGAGAATTTGATTGATTCTCCTCCTTGTTGCGATTCTGAGATCTCCTTATGCTTATGTTGTTGTTATTGTGCGTTGAGGTTCTTGCTATGTTCGCGTCTTGCGGCGATTATTTACCGAATTCTTGCTGAATTTTGACGTTGCGAAATTCTCGCGTCGGGTTTGCGTCTTGAACTGTTCTTGAAGTGGTTGCTGTTTGTGTGATTGCAGAGTATGCAAACATGAGGTAACGGAGGTTTTGTTGAAGATTGATGAAGAATTGGTGCAATTCAGAAGTTGTTGTGTTATTGTTTGTTCTTGATTTTCACAGGTTATGATGGAGACTTGAAGAGAGGATGGAGGTGCAGAATAGAAGAATTTGGTTTTGAAGATTCTAGCAAGAAGGAAATGGCGAAGAGAGGAAGAAGAAGGGTGAAGAATAGAGTGCAGAATACGAAGAAAATGAGAGGGGTTTGTAGGGGTATTTTAGAGGGTAGAATGGTATTTCCATTAGAATTCTGTTAGAGAAAGTTTGTTCAAATTGTGAATTCTGTTAGAAAGTTTTTTCTTGTGAAATTCTGTTACGACTCCCTTTGTAATTGGCACCTTCGCTGCTATGTAACTTTTTTTCTTTTGGTGTTAAATTTCTGTCATAAAGTTTATCAATTAAGCCGATATTTCTCTTTACTACTATGCAATGAATTCCTGCGCTATGGTTTTGGTATTTTGTTATGAGCTTGTTTTCTTCATTGTGAGGAAATTCTTTTCAATACAACAAACCAAAAGTAGGTCGAGCATTGACAATAGCGAAAAGCAAACCCCTATTGATACTGAATCTCGGTAGTCCATATATTATTCAACAAATCCACCACCCTCTCTTCTAATTACCCTTCAAAGTGGTTGTTTCTTCGAATCAAGCATCAATCCATTACTCAGACCAGTACAAACCAAAACAAGAACATCAAAACAATTTAGCAGCATCATGACACTGTTTCTTCCAACAATGGTTTAGGACTTGACGTAGAAATTGCACTATCAAGGAAAATTCCCAACTCATCAAAAAGATGAGATGCACCCCACATCAATAGTGTATGGCTGAGCCTCCAGTTCGTAGATAGAATATCTATGTCCAGAATCTTATCTTGCTTAGCAAGTATTAATCCTCAACAGTGAAAGCTGAATAACGACGGAACATTTTGATCAATTCAAATTGTGATTCAAGTGTTATCTTCTGAAGAGATCTTACATCATTCATTGGGTTCCCATCACTATCATATATAATAAAAGTGACAATCTTATGCTAGGAAGGCAAACATTTGTTTCCATCAAAAAGACAAATAGCTTATTACTCTTGTGATTAAACTTCTTCACGACAACTTGCTTCTTGGTAGGCGAAACACTTCATCAATTATTTCATATGAATCCAACCCAAATCTTTGGCCCAGGAAGTCATCTAGAATATCTCCTATTGAATTCTTTTTAGAACCTCAAACCTTAGCATATTTGAATCAATTCTTGACAAATCAAATGCTTAAGAACTTGGAACCAGTCTTTTTTTAATAATTTGAACTCAAAAACCTCAAATAACCACTTGAATGAACACTCCACCAAAATCCTCAATTCTCAATGAAAACCATCTTGCATTCTCAATGAAAATCCCCACTTTATCATTCCAACCACGAGTAACTTGTATCATAAGCAATGAACACTTGGAAGAACAGTAATGCCTGGGGAAACTTTGAAGATGGAGATAATACATGAAGTGTAGAGAGAACCATGACCACCAAGATGTCCTTGACATGAAAATCTTAATTCAATGAACCTTAACTGATGAAATGTCCAAAGGCTCGAACATGAATAAAAAAACCCTAATTCTTCCTTGGATGCCCACTGATGAAGAAAATAGCCTGAAACGTTGACAATCAACAAAATCCTAGCTCCTCAGTCTCCACTACAACCATGATGAAACCTTAATCACTAGATGCCTTTTGAGAGATCTTGAGGCAGATAAGTTTAATGCTTGATGATCTTAACAAAGATATTTATGATAACGAGAATTCAACCTCTTGCACTAACTTGACTGAAGTATGAACCAACTGAATCACCTCTGAATAGGGCAAACACAAATAACAAGAAAAAATCCTTTAATCCCATGTCTTAAGAGCCCAATGCGAATGAATGAATGCAAAGACATGACCTAATGGAGATGCATATGAATGTGAAACAAAAGCCAGTTAAGGTTAGGAAAAGGGAGGGTAAATTTTGGGGTGTAACAGCTGCCCCTATTCAATCAACTTAAACCTGAAGGGAGGATAGCAACGACTTTCAGACATTCAAGGTAGAAGGTGATTGAGTACAGAAAGAACCGTGAAATTTGCAGACTGTGGGGAATGAACAAGGTAATAGGACAAGGTGTCAGCCGAGGGTGGACTTTAAAAAGGGGTGTCGGCCGAAGGCGGACTCATACTGAGGGTGCCATCCGAAGGTAGACTTTAAAAAGGAATGTCGGCCGAAGGCAGACTCACAACATATGGGTGTCATCCGAAGGTGGACTTTTAAAAAGAATGCCAACCGAAGGCGGACTCACATCAATTTTACAAAGGTTTGCCGGCCGAAGGTGGACTCATAACCAAGGGTACCAGCCGAAGGTGGATTTTAAGAAGAATGTCGGCCGAAGGCGGACTCACATGAAAGGATACCAACCAAGAGTTAGAATTGGAAAGGAATACCAACTAAAATTTAGGATAAACACAGGGTACCAAACAAGAGTTGGGATTCAACGACAGGGTAGCAACCAAAAGTTGAGATAAAGGAGGAATGTCGGTCGAGTGCGGACTCACATCAAAGGATATAGGATACCAACCAAAAGTTGGAATTCAAGCATAATTACAAGAGTAGAGTCAATGGATTTACGACCCGAAGTAAATAGAAGATGACTCTGTTGGGGAAAAAATTGAGCAAAGATCGACGGATGATCTGCGACCCTGGGGATAAGCACGGACGAGTGCTCGAGATCAATACGGACGAAATATTAATGAATTGAAATGAACACAGTGTCATACCCCAAATTTTGACCACTAAGATTTCCCATCATTATTCAAATCATCATCACAATATGGATGTACCTTTATGCCTCATTAATCTCCTCAAGAATTGTTGAGCATTCCCTGCAATGAAGCATTAGGGTTTTAAGCCCTCTCAGAGCACTTAGACAAAGGATCAATCAAGAAATGACATGATATTCAACTTGTCTAAACTCTCCAGCACACATAAAGGATCAAGAGGATTCCCACATCAAGAATCAGGCACAAGGTTGCAGCATTCCAAGTGGATTAAGCCTCAAGATCGCCAGTGCCACCAAATTAGGGTTTTGGTCTACCAGGGCCTCCAGATGAAAATCTTCATTTGGGCATGAGCCAATGATTCAAAATATAACTCAAGATACTCCAAGGGACCTCATGGACCCAATCATCAAGTCAATTTAACCTCAGGGGATGCATTTACCAAAAATCAAGAATTAGGGTTTCTTGACCTAATTCACCCCTAAGTTGACTTTTGGGACAAAACATGAGCCAAGACCTCAAGACATGATTTTAGGGGCTCCAATACCCTACATTGATCCATTTTCAACAATGGATTGATCCAAGAAGCTTGATCCCCAAGTTTCAATTTCATCAGGACCACAATTAGGGTTTCGAGGGAAAAGTCAACTGTACCTTTGACTTTTGACTTAGGCATGCTCCCAAATCTTGGGACATGATTCAATGCACCCTATAACACCTATGGAACATATCCATTAGGTTTAATTTAGGTCAAGGACTTTATTTCACCAAGGATCGCACAGTTTAGAATTCATCTGGTAAAAAGTCAACTGTGCACAAAAGTCAAGTTTGACTTTTTGGAAATTTTCACAATTATGGTTCTTTAACCCTAAAACAATGTTAATGTGTGATTGGAATCATCATTCATCAAGAAAAATCAAAGAAAGTGAGTTAACTTGTAAAAAGGGTAACCATAAAAACTTAGAATTTTTCTAAGTTATGGAACAAAGTGGCTATGGTACCAACTTCCAAGGATCATAACTTGAGATCCAAGCAACCATTTTGGATGGTCCAAAGATGGATTTGTAGCTCTCATGACATACTTTAAAAGTGTCAACTACACCTCATTCCAATTCCTCATAGATTTCAAGTTATGATTGGACCAAAATCACTAAACACGTGAAAATGCATCTTTTTCCAACACTTAGAAAAATTCTACCCAAGGCAGATTTCAAGTGACACACCAAAACTTGGGGCACTTTTACACATAGTTTTGGGATGAATCAATTCAAGATGTAAACATCAAAGTTGTTGTGCATATTGCCTACAATCCAAGGAACTTATTGGCATGAAACAACTCAGCTTGAGCCAAGAGTTATGGCTGCTGCAAGACACCATGGCAAGGTTGTCATGAAAAATCAGTTTGTGAGATTTCTTGCCATACACGATTTTGAGCCAATAACTAATGATCCATATGCCACAGTCATCTAATCTGATCCTAATCCAACTGATCCAACTTGTAAAGCTGAGTCAAAAAGCCAAGGGATCTTCCAACTTGAGATTAATGCATTTTGTCACATTATGCCTTGAATTCAAAGGCATTTATGTGAAATACGGCCCTTTCAACAAATCTACTCTCCTCAATCAAGATGCTCACTTAAAAAACAATTAAAACATCTGAAGAATATGGATTTGGTCAAGACATAGCCCTGCTCTTGGGAGAGGCTAGTTTGCCTTGCATAAGAAGAAATGCCACAAAGCCAAAGCCATTGAATGTGATCTGATCTTGCAGCCATTCATTATTCCTCCAAGACAAGAGTTGATCCACTATAAATAGAGGTCTCAACTGATCATTAAGACTACCCCAAAGCAGCTTACAACATTGCTTTCTCTCATTCTCTCCTTAAGTGCCAAATTTCTTTGTTCTTAAGCAAGTGCTATCGGGTTTTGAGTTGCAGAGCCAAGCAACTCAAACCATCACTTCCAACACATCACATATGATGTATAGAAGCTGTCCAAACACCTAAACCACTTCTGAAACACCTCCATCAAAATTTCACTCTTCAACCTAGCCATTATACAGTTGGGATACCACAAATTGATCTAAGGAGTTTCAAAGAGTTCCAAAGGTTGCTGTCCACTCCATAATATCCAGTGAAGCTGTAGAGGTCATCATCCATCTTCTGGAACACACTTTGTGCAGAGTTCCATTTCTTCTTGCAGCAAGGTAAGCCTAAAACTCAATCTCCATAATGCATGCATATTTCCTCGCACAATACTTTTGCCAATTGCTTATCATCATATGTTGAATGTTTCCCCTCAAAAAAATTGACCACAACACTCACAAACATGTCTGCACGATTGCTTTTGCAAAGTTAGGGTTCATACATTCATGTTAATGTAACTTGCTACACACTAAAAATAAATGAAATCAAATATTGTCATCATGTTCCTTGTTAAAAAATGCATGAATTTGGTGTTTGAATCATGTCATATGGTTTAGAGACGAGCGAGATAGGGTGCTTCTTGCACGAGCTCGAGGAAGAAAATGGCCATGGAGCCATTCTTCAGGTTTTCAAACCAAACTTGCCTTATATTTTTCCCATGCCATATGTTTAATGAATTGGCATTGCGCCCCAGTGGTTAATCAGCTGGTTTGTGTGTATTGAGCGAGAGGAAGGTCTGGGGTTCGAATCCCCCTAGCACCAGACCTCTTTTTTACCACTTATTCCATTTTTATCTTATTTTTCATGTTATTTTTTAATGATTTGGAAAATTAATTTCTCATTCAATTTTAATCATTTTTTTATTGGTTCTTTTTCTGAAAAATCACAAAAATATTAAAATATTTTATTCTATAAAAAAATCAGATTTATATTATTTATTTAATATAGTGGGTATTTTTGTGAATAAATTCATTTTTTATTGTTTTTAAACATTTAAAAAAATGAATGTTCATCTTGAAAATCAAAACCATATGAGTTTTAATTCATCTTGTGATTAAAACATCATTTTTAAAATCTAAACCAAAAATCACAAGTTGTTTATTCAAACTTATTTGGTATTTTTTATCATTTTTATTAATTTTCTTTGAAAATTTACTTTGAAAAAATGAAATTTGGGTTTCTTTGATTTTGATCTTCATCAAACATTTTCAAAACACTCATGGGCCTCTAATAGAGTGTAAGACCTAACCCCTTTGTAAATAGATAATTTTGGGCCTCACACATTGTATAAGTCCCTCTGTATATTTTCAAAAGTTCGGCGCGATCGTCGCCTTTTTAACAAAATCAACCGGGCTTCTCCTTGAGTTATAAGACCCATCTTTATTCATTTTCAAACTCTTTGGGCCTCAAATAGAGTGTAAGACCCAATCCCTCTTTGAAACCAAAATAGTTTGGGCCTCAGTAATTGTATAAGACCCACGGTGTTTTCAAAAATCTCGGCGCGATCGCCAGTTTAAAATAAAACCACTTGGGCCTCTCCTTGAGTTGTAAGCCCCATTATTTTTCTTAAAATCAATCATGGGCCTCTAATAGAGTGTAATACCCAATCCCGTTTTTAATCAAAACCTTTTTGGGCCTCAGACATTGTATAAGTCCCTCTGCGTTAAAAAATCTCAGCGCGATCGCCATTTTCAAACAAGAAAACCATCTGGGCCTACCCTTGTGTTGTAAGTCCCATTTCTTTTCTTTAAATAATCTTTGGGCTTCTCCTTGAGTTGTAAGACCCAACCCTTGTTGTACATAAACCTTCTTGGGCCTCAGTCGTTGTATAAGTCCCAAGACGACATTCAAAACAACAGTGCGATCACTGTTAAAACCTTGGGCCTCTTCTTGAGTATAAGCCCCACCAATCTTTTCAAAACAATTCCCTTTTGATTTAGATTCAAATATATGTATTGTTATCAAAACTTTCTTTAATTTCTCTGAACAACTAACAATACAGCATGGAAGCTTGCTCACCTGTAAGTTTTAACAACTTTCATTTACTCGCTTTCATACCTTTTTTAAATACTTGTCATATATCAACTGTATATATACTAGTATAGTTATTTAGAGTTTTCCCCGGCAACTGGTCTAGAACTAGGTAAAGCCCTGTTGGTCACTCTTAAAATACAAACAAAACTAGATCCCCATAGGATTTCCAGATACAGTCTTGCCTTCTCTTGGGCTTAAACAATATGGAACAAAGAGAAAGGCAGTATTCTTCGTGAACCTTTTCTCAGGCTGTCACTTTAGAAATTGTCAAAGAAATTCTACTCCCCAGAGTTGATCTATTCTCAGTGAATAGTATCTCTTGAGTTTCTTCAAACATCATAACTTTCACTAAATGATCTATTCTCGGTGAATAGAATTTCTTGAACTTTTCTTGGTTTGGGACCCACGGGCTTCCTAAAAGCATCTCCGCCTCCTCTTGGGCTTTGTACAAGGACCCTCCGGCTTCTTAGAAGTTCCCATGCCTTCTCTTGGGCTTAATGCAAGGACCCTGACGATCTCTTAAAGGTATAAGACAGAACTTAGTCATCCTTTGCTAGAGCAGTCTTTCCAGTGTCAGACCTCAGACCACTTTAGGGTTGATTCTCATCCCTTAATGTCCTTGCCTCCTCTTGGGCATCATACAAAAGATAAAACTCTTACACACCAGTAGACTTGGACAGTCTAATCCCCTTGAGTCTCAAAGACATTCTCAAGTTCCTTACAACTATAGGAAAAAAACCCGGGCACTCTGGATCGATCTCCAGCAGAAACCCAGTATCTCCCATGAAAGTTCCCCAACCAGGGTTAACACTATCTCAAATCAGAACCTCAAGGTATCTGACATCTCAGCTCTTCTGTAATCCTCTACAAGAGTTAATTCCCCACTTGGACCTGCCTAGGGATCTCAATTATCCCCGGCAAAAGATAGCCTCCTCTTAGGCTTTGTATAAGGACCTTTTCAGACTCTCTTGTTGAGTTAACCTTTTTTAGCCTCAATCTTGGGCTTTGTACAAGACAGATAAAAATACTCTCTTGTTGAGTCAATCTTTGTCCAAACTTGGTATAAAGATTTCCCCTAGCAGGAGCTAGCCTCCTCTCAAGTTGTGTAGAATAATTTCTCCAGCTTGTTCAGCCTCCATTCTGGGCTTGGTACAAGACAGATAAAAACACTCTCTTGTTGAGTCAAACCCCTTTAGCCTCAATCTTGGGCTTTGTACAAGACATAAATCTCCTTCTCTTAAGCTTGGGACAGATATCTTCTCTAGCAGAGTCATTTCCTCCCAGCCTTCCTTTAGGCTTTCGGGAATGATTTTCCCCAAGAAGAGTCAAACTCATTTCAGCCTCCTCTTAGGCTTTGTATAATGATTTTCCCAGTAAGGTCAGCCTCAATCTTGGGCTTTATACAAGACACATAAAAATATCCTCACCAGTTAAACTTCTCATTTCAGCCTCAATCTTGGGCTTTGTACAAGACATATACAAACCTCCCCGGCGGAGTCAAAATACTTTTAGCCTCAATCTTGGGCTTTGTACAAGACAGATATAACATTTTCCCCCAGAAAAGTCAAACCTCCAGCCTCCTCTTAGGCTTTGTATAAAGAAATCCCCTAGCTGAGTCAATTAACCGGTTAGCATAAACCTTGTGCTTTGATCAAGGCACACAAAAATCAACAATCCTTCTTTAGAGATGACAAATTCTCTCTCAGTTAAAACCTTTTAGCTTCAATCTTGGGTTTTGAACAAGACACCAAAACATCTTTTCCTCCCTTAGAATAGGAGGAACTACGATTGCTCTGATTTCCCTATTTCGTTTAAACGGGAATACGTAGGCATAATATTGCGAAATCTTAGCGAGCATACTAATCAAAAACTCTAGGTCCAGTACCTTCACATCAAAACTCTAGGTCCAGCACCTTACCAAAAACATCGGGAAAACCCGAACATCAACATTAACTCACTCACTCACTCATACTTCCCTAGAAACTTTCCCAACCCATTAACAGATAAACACTATCAATTACAAAGCGAAACCTAAATCTAATATCCTATGGATAACCACATATAGGATGGGTAATTGACAACTCCCCATTCTATAACTTGACCCGGACCACCCAATCTCTTTTAAGCGTTTGTTCAGTTAAACATTCGCGTGCAAGGTTAGTTTTAGATAGCTTCCCTTTCCCTTCCAGCTTCACGGGATAAATAAGAAATCAGAAAGTAGCACCCCCTCCTCATTGCGGTGAGGAAAACCCAGCGATAAGGTGGTCGCGTCACCGAAAAAAATCGCTCGCTACAGTAAAATAGCGACTCTGCTGGGGAGTCATTGTCTGTATAGGACTAGGATTATTGCTCTTAAGAGGTCTAGGATGTTAGTTTTAGGAATAAATATATATATCGCTTTTCCTAATTGATATCCGTGTTTATTTTTCTGCTAACGGGACTGCGGGTGATGCCACATCTGGAAAGATTGAGTATACACCTAAGATTAGTGATTGCACTAGATGGGTAATCTTACAGGGAGTGACTCCCAAATAAGAGACCCTGGTCGACCATCAAATCATTGGAGACACCCTTTGCGGATTCAATGCCTATACGACTTCGGTTGTTGAAAGCAGATTGTTCGATTGTGGTTGTCCATGAAACTGAGGATTTAGTAGGGTGAGGCCTTGTTACTATTTTGTAGTGCGGAAGCTATCAAAAATAGTTGTCACGCGATACTACCCTCATTTGAGATTACTCTAAGATACTGCAGCTCGCTCAAGTGAACCAGCATGTTGTTGTTATCCCAAGAGGGGTAACTGATTTTGAGGACAGGTACAAAAAATCATCAGTATAACCTTTGGGGATGGGTAGAGCCATGACTTCATGACACCGAACCTTTGACCCCGTGTTTTTTCTATGTTTTTGTGTGCTGCATTCATGCATTCATTTCATTAAAAAACATTAAACAGACAAAGAAAAATTTTCTCTTCTAGTCTCTCTTTTTCAAATTAAACTCAGACAATGATTGCAAATATCAGAGAAAGGAGATTGCGTTATGGATTTCGGTAGAAGGAAGACTCACAAGTACACCTTCAAGGTTCCAAAACTAGGGATTTAAGAGGGTTGGCAAGGATGATCACCAACCCTGATGCTTTCAGAGCTAAGTATGGAGGATTGCTGTCTCTGTTAAGGGTCCATGTAATTGAAGGAATACTGGCTACCCTCATTCAGTTTTATGATTCGGTCTATCACTGTTTCACATTCCCAGATTATCAACTAGCACCAACATTGGAGGAGTATTCTCACCTAACTGATTTACCCATTACTGACCCAACTCCCTTTTCTGGACTGGAAGAAATTCCAAAGGATCAAACCATTGCAAGAGCAATCTATTTGGATGAGTCAGAAGTCATGACTCACATGACCACTAAGGGTGGGATCCAAGGTTTTCCAGCCAATTTTTTGATAAAGAAGGCTCTGTACTTTGCTAGTTTAGGGAACGCGACTGCTTTCGAGAGCATCTTTGTCTTACTCACCTACGGGTTGTTTCTGTTTCCCAACTTTGATGACTTTGTTGATATCAATGCCATTAAGATTTTTCTAATTGGAAACCCCGTACCGACCTTGCTCGCATATGCTTATCATTCTGTACACTTAAGGAATTTGTATAGCGGAGGAATAATCACATGCTTTGTACCCCTGCTATACAAATGGTTCACTTCCCATTTACCCAAGTCTGCTACATTTTGGGATCATAAGAGTACTTTACGTTGGTCGCAGAGAATCATGTCTCTTACCAACTCTGACATCGATTGCTACAATCGATTCTATGACAGGATCAGAATCATTGATCGTTATGGAAACTTCCTTAATGTACCCCTCATAGAAATTAAAGGAGGAATCAATTATCATCCAGTTTTAGTTCGTCATCAATTCGGATACCCGATGAGACATGTCCCCCGTAATGTTCATTTGGAAGGTCTTTTCTTCAAGGAGGAGAAAACGAGAGAGCACTAAAGACAGAAATAGTGCATGCCTGGAAACATGTTCACCGGAAAGGAAGAGAGTCTCCAGAAAAACCGAACTGTGTCTCTATAGAACCTTATCTCCACTAGGTACAAACTAGAGCTCTCAAACTGAGGATGCCTTACTCTCGTCAAGAAGTTCTTCCGTTAAAGGAATCCTTCCTTTATTTTATGTCGGATACGGAAAAACTTCAGGTTACTCTCAACAAAGTTCAACAGGAGAAGAAGTCTTGGAAGAACAAGTACCGTATTCTCAATGTGGAGTGTACCAAAATACAGTAACTGTTAAAAGAAAAGGATGTTCTGATCGAGATTTTAGAGCAACATACTGTAGAAAATCAAGAAGACCAAAGGAATTTGCTCGCTCCTTTCACTTGGCAAAGGAATGACAACCCAACAACGGCTCGATAGCCCCGGTCAAAGAAGAGGAAAGTACCAGAACCAGCACCTGAGCCCTCCTCAGAGAGGACTCAGGATCCATAAGTTTAGACATTTCCTTTTACAGCACTTTGTAAATTACTGTATTTCCATTTCCGCAATCTTTGAATTCAATAAAACGGGGTCTCCCCACTGTATGATATTTGCAATCCAATTGTTGAAGTTTCTTTTGATTAAACAAAAAAAATTAAATTAGTATAATCATTGCATATCATCCATCATTCTCACATAACGCATTCTTCTTACCTACGAATCTCACGTTTGTGTCTCGATTCTAGATTCAAACTGTCTTATTCGTACAATACTCGGGCCAGTCAACAGAAAAAGATGGATAATCTCGAGGAAGAGAACATGGAGTTGAGAGAAGAACTAGACGCTCTGAAAGAAGATCTGAGGAAACTTCATAATAATATGCAAGCTCTGGCAGCAGCCCAGATACAAAGGACTGTGATCTCAGAGATCACATCGACGCCCATAGTGGAGAAGTATGATCCTCGGTATACCATGCCAAAAGATCGTCCCTGGGGCATGCCTATTAACTATATCCCGGAAGGATATATTCGGCCGATCACGGAAGATCCGGAAACTGCAGCAGGAACCGCTGGGCCTGAAGGTTACAAACTTCAGGAAAGCAAAGATGCCAGGGGCATGACAACAACTCCTGAAGGTTACAAACTTTGGGAAGCACCAAGAGTCACTGCCGTAATGACTATACCACCACCCGTGGTACACGCTGTCCCGGAAGGACATATTTCCCAGATATCGTCTGGTGGAAACGAAAGTATGGACGAGAGAATGAGGGAATTCCAGGAACAGTTCCTGGAGATGCAGAAGGAACTGCAAGCCATTCGTGGTCAGGATCTATTTGGAAAGGACGCCGCAGACATTTGTTTGGTCCCTAATATGAAAGTTCCACACAAATTCAAGGTGCCTGAATTTGAAAAGTACAAGGGAAACTCTTGCCCTCAAAATCACTTGGTGATGTACACTCGGAGGATGTCAACTCAGACAGAGAACCAACAGCTACTGATCCACTATTTCCAAGATAGTTTAACCGGTGCCACACTCAAATGGTACATGGGATTAAACCGTACTAAGATCGTCACATTTAGAGATCTTGGCGTTGCCTTTGTTCAACAATATAAGTATAACCTGGACATGGCATCGGACAGAGATCAACTCAGAGCCATGTCGCAGAAGGATAAGGAAACCTTTAAGGAATATGCTCAGAGATGGCGTGAAATTACCGCCCAGATTTGTCTAGCTCTTGAGGAGAAAGAGATGACAAAGATCTTCCTGAAAACCTTGAACTCATTTTACTATGACAGAATGGTCGCCGGTGCGCCCAGTGACTTCACTGAGATGGTGGGCATGGGAGTTCATCTAGAAGAAGCAGTCCGAGAAGGACGTTTAGTCAAAGAGGCCGGACCATCAAGCAGTACCAAAAGATACGGTAGTGCTCTCCCTAAGAAAAAAGAGCAAGATATTGGTAATATCTCTCTCGGAAAGCAAAGGCGACGTTACTAACCAGTAGCAGCTGTAACTCCTGCTATCAACCATGCGCCTGTTCCTATGTATCAACCTCAGGTTGCTTAGAGCCAACCGAATCAACAACAATATCAGCAAAGGACACAACAGCCTCTTCAGCAGGCTCGTCCTTAGTACAACAACAAACGTACAACGCGACCACCAGGGTTCGACCCTATACCCATGTTGTACGCAGAACTGTTTCCATTACTACTGGTCAAAGGGCATGTCCAAACCAGGGCTCCTCTTGCGATACCGGAGAATCTGCCTTTTTGGTTCAAAGCGAATCAGACTTGCCCTTACAATCAAGGAGGAGCAGGGTATAACATAGAAAACTGCCTCAGCTTCAAATCCGATGTGCAGAAGCATGTTAGGAGTGGGGTCTTATCCTTCAAGGATACAAATACTAATGTTTAGACGAACCCGCTGCCTCAACACGAAAAAGATGCGGTAAATTTGATAGAAGAAGATTCTAAGCACAACTATTAAATTCATGATGTACTCTTATTGGGAACCAACCTGGTCAAGATGCATTGCAGACAAAGCGGATATGGTCATGTACCATCTCATAACTATCACTAGTGTGATATCTGCTCTAAGAATAATCAAGGATGTTCTGTGGTGCAATCAGCTCTACAGGAACAGATGGATCTCAGATGGATCCAGGATCACTGAATTCGTGAAGTCAACATGACTTATACAAACTCCAACATTATTCAAAACCACGACGTCTGTGCAATGAATGTCAACTTGGTTGCAATGCACTCAAGGCAAAGCCAACATCATAATCTGCCACGGCACGATTATGATTCCTGTCCTATCTGCTCAATAAACGATCAGGGATGCTCTTTTGTACAAGAGGCCCTCCAGCATTAGATAGATCTTGGATGGATTCAGGATTACTGCGATAGAAATCAATATCAAGTGAATATGATTCAAATCTTTGATATTCGCTTGATGAATACCAGCTTGGTGGGGTTACATGCTAAGCAAGTCCAGCTCGGTTTTCTGACTTCGTATAATTATCAGAACTGTAAGGGATGTCGTGAGAGCGACCAAGGATGCGCTCTCATTCAAAGAACTTTGCAACACTTGTTAAACCACTGGTGGCTTCTGATCTATTTAGACGAAGACACACAATAAGTCAGTATGATTAATGGAAACCCTACTAGGCATCAAAGTCAGGATGTTCGATCAATGGAAACAGATCTAGTGAGGTTACACTGCAAACAGAGTGGACGTGGCCGGGTGCCACCACACAACTATGAACGCTGTAGAGTTTACTCTGAAGATAATCAAGGATGTTACCTCGTGCGAGCGGCCCTTCAGAGTCAGTTGGACCACAAAGAGATTCGACCGTGTCCAAGTTCTGGGTCAATCAACTTGATGCCCAACTATTTCGCTGATCGAATCAAGGACGTTGTCGTAATCTCTGATCATAAGAGGACCAAGGATGTTTGTACCATCATTCCTTTACTTGACGAATCGAAAGTTCCCAACCAGGAATTGATTGAAATTACTTACAATGATCAGAAGAATCAGAAGGCTCCTGTAGTTATCTATCTACCGGGACCGTTACCGTATGAATCAACTAAGGCTATCCCTTACAAATACGGTGTAACAATAATTGAGAATGGAAAGGAAATTCCATTACCCTCCGTCATGAATATTGCAGACATCAGTCGAGTAACACGGAGCGGTCGAATCTTCAACCAAGGAGTTGGAGAACCTACCAGATAAAAGAAACCTCAAACGAAAGTTCCTGATCAACCAGTCGGTCAGTCTAGTAATCCCAACCTTTCAAAGAATAGCGATGAGATGCTGAAGCTCATCCAGAAGAGTGAATACAACATTGTTGATCAGCTGTTGCAAACTCCTTCAAAAATCTCAGTGTTGTCACTTTTACTCAGTTTCGAAGCTCAAAGGGAAGCTTTACAGAAAGTCTTAGAGCAAGCCTTTGTGGAACAAGATGTGTCAATAAGACAATTTGACGGCATCATCTCCAACATCACTTCCAGCAAAAACTTGGGATTTAGTGATGAGGAACTGCCGGAAGAGGGCCCAAATCATAACATGGCACTCAATATTACAGTCAACTGCTAGGACGATGCTTTAGCCAACGTACTGGTAGACACCGGATCAGCTCTAAACGTGATGCCGAAGTCTACTCTAATGCGACTATCATTCAAAGGATCTCCGATGAGAGGCAGTGAGGTCATCGTCAAAGCATTTGACAGGTCCCAAAAAACAGTTATCGACGAAGTCGACCTTCCCATAACTATCGATCCTCACACTTTCCAAGTCACTTTCCAGGTCATGGACATCCGGGCAGCATACAACTGTTTGTTAGAAAGACCTTGGATACACGAGGCTGGGGCAGTCACTTCGGTGCTTCCCCAGAAGATGAAGTTCGTCAAGAACGACTAACTCGTCACAGTCTGCGGAGAGCAAGCCTTATTCGTGAGTAACTTATCGTCATCCACTTATGTAGAACCAGAGGAGGTTGTAGGAACCCAGTTCCAAGCACTTTCGGTGAGCAATGACAACCAATCAGAAAGGGGAACATCGATTTCCTCGTACATAGATGCTCTCGAAGTGATAAAAAATAACAATGCAAAGGGATGGGGTCAGCTTGTCATTCCTACTGATAACAAAGCGAAGAAAGGTCTTGGTTTTTCTTCAAGCTGTACCCAGACAGCTACTAATGATGAAAGTCTTCATCCCATTCATAACTTCTTCCATAGTGGAGGTTTCCTTCACCCAGTGTCTCAAGAAGTACATACCATCAACGAGGGTGACTCCTCCGATACAGATGAAGAATGGAAGTCCTATCTTAACTATGACGGTTATATGTCTCAGGAAGAGGTGCCTACGCCATTTTGTTTTCCCGCACAAAGTCCAAGATTAATACCGAGGTCGGATGTCAAGATGATATACGGAGATTGTGATCCGAATGGATGTCGTGCTCCACCCAACTCGTTAGAAAACTTTGACCTCCCTCTTTTGCCTTTTGCATAAGCATAAGCATTCGCATCGCTGGCATACGCATTCGCATTCTTTTCTCCGTGTGTTTCTGGTTGCAGGATATTCAGGTTTTCCAAGCCCGATTAATCATATCCTCACAAGATCATCGCGTCATCAAAACAAGCACAAAATGAAGGTTTACATACCTATTCATCAAGACAAGAGGTGGGAAACCACAACCGGGACTCCAGTATCATTTCCTGAGCAATTTGGGTAAAAATTGGCTGAAGTAACCGGTTAACGCATAGTGAGTAACCGGTTACTCAGCGTAATTTTGAAATTCCTGCTGCATTTTTGAGACAGCAGCCATGCACTCTCCTTGGTCATTGATTCTACAGTGTTCTAGCAGTGTGTGGAATATTCTAGGCATCTCTAGACATTGCAAGACATTCCAAGTGCATTTATTCCAATGTTTCACTCTAATTCAAGTGCACCATGTTCCTTGTTTTCCAAGCATATCAACCTTTGGATGATGGAGTGCACCTTGGGATTGTTACCGAGTTGGTTCTAACTAACCGAGTTAACCGCCTTGACTCAGTGAGTCAAGTCCAACTAACTCCTAGCCTAGTTCCAAACCCAAAGCTAATTCCAAACCAAATTCCAAACCATCTCACACTCCAAACCTAAAATCTATATAAACTCACCTTCACTCATTTTCAAGGACCTTCAACCATTTTGCTCCATTTCACTCTCAATTCTCCCACATTTCTCTCCAAACTTTTTGCAACTTCTTTATCCTCATCTCAATTCTCTTCCAAACCTCACCAAAAGCTCTTAATTCTTGAAGGATAATCACTTTTCACATTGAAAGTGATTATTTCTTGAGGTTAACCTCATCATTTGGCATTTCTTGGTTAGATTTCTGGAAGCACATCTAATTCTACTCCATTTCAAGAATTATACAACATTCAATTTGGTGCAAAGTTAATTTTGGTGCATTTTCGCGTTTTTGATCGGTTTCGATACGGTTCGTCTACAAGTTGAAGATTCCTCTGGTTTTCTTTGATTTTCTGCATCAAGAATCCTTTGCAACATTTACCAACCCAGATCTCCGGCTTGTAGGTTGGTGGATCTAACTAATTTTACCGTTTTGCGTATTTTCGTATCGTTCGCAATGTAGTCGATAATTGTTGTGTGTGATTTGGTTTTGCATTTGTTTGATCCGTGATCCTATTGTGTTAGTTGATTCTATCACTGTTTGTTTGTTGTTTTCAAGTTCAATTTTCGTGCACAATTTCAGTTCCTAGCATGTGGTAGTTTGCATAAGTGATTATGTGTTGAAAACTACTTTTGAAAAGCTGTTTTTACTGTTTTTTTTCACCACTGTTCAGTGGTAACCGGTTAACGTATGGTGGTTAACCGGTTACTCAGTGCAATTTTCACCCAGAACGCTAATTTTCAAGCAAGTAACCGGTTAACGCATGGTGAGTAACCGGTTACCACTGAACATAATGGCCATTTTCTTGCATTTTCAAGTGTGTTTGCCATGATTTCTTCATTTTAACTTCCATTGATTATCATGCTTGATTTTATGGATGTTCTAAATGTCATTTCACTTCTAGTTGAAGCATATTCATGAACTTTCGATGCACATTTTCGATTATTCATTTGTTTCATGTTCTTAGCATTGTAGGAACATAGCAATTCTTGCACTATCTTTGTTCACATGATACATGATTTTGTGTGGCATTTTGATGATCATTTGGCACTGTTTTGCACCTTCCATTTCAGTTTTCATTAAGTTTATTCTTCATGGATAAACTTAATCTTGTGTAATCAATAATTCACTCCTTTGTGCTTTAATGACGTATCATCCTCTTTGGAAAGTTGTTAGCATATTTCTACCTTGATTAATTGATCAAAACACGTTTCGATTAGTTGATCTTCCCCTTTCCTCTCTTTAGGCTTCCTTTAGAGCTTTCTCTCTCGTTCCCCCGCAGAGTTGGAGTTTCGCGTTGCGCCTTGCATCGGAGCACTGTACAAATTGACGCCGTTATGCTGCCCATTTCTCTACGCGGAAGCACTGTAAAACTTGGAGCTGTTGTGCCGTCCGGTTCAACTTCCGCATTACACCCTGTGTGTGTTAGGGAAGGAATGAGAAGGGAGAATTCCTACTCTCATTCTGACTACTTCAAGTAGGGGACGAATGACCCTGTGCTTGGCTTAGTCATCTCTATCTCCAGGCGGTAATGTGCTTTCTTTCCCCAGTCGAGTTGATCTTTGATCACTATTCTCTCTTTGCGATCTCTTTCGATCCTCGATCACTCCTATCTCTTTCAATCTCTCCTTTTGATCCATCACCATCCTTCTTTGTTAAGATCATTATTCTTGCGCTAGCAATCTCTCTTTGTTCCATTACTCCTTTCTTCTTGTAATCAATCATTGCTTTTTTATTCCCCTGAAGAGTCTCAATTCTCTTTCTTTGGTCCAACATAGTTTTCCTGTCACGGCCATTTTTTTCCCCAGGAGTTCGCAACCTCCTCTTGGTTATTATCCTTTGTTGGGTTAATCACCTTCTCTTGGTTAATCACCCGTCTCCTCAGTTAAACACAATCCGCCTGTTAAAACACTAAGCACCTCTTGGGTTAATCACCTTCTCTTGGTTAATCACCCATTTCTTCAGTTAAACACAGTCCGCCTGTTAAAACACTGAGTCCTTCTTGGGTTAATCACCTCTTCTTGGTTAATCACCATTTTCTTCAGTTAACCACAGTCCGTCTGTTAAAATACTGAACCCTTTTTCGAGTTAATCACCTTCTTTTGGTTAATCACTCGCTGTTCTCTTCGGTTAATCACAGTCCGTCTGTAAACACTGAATCCCTTGCAGTTGGCAACCTTTCTTGGTTTGAATACTTGCACCCTTGGGCTAGTAACCTCTTTTGGTTCAATACCCTTCTCCGTTGGTCAAGTACTGTTCGTTCAGTCATTACCAACACCTCTTTTGGGTTACGACCTTTGATCGGTCCTACACCCGTGCTTCTGGTTAATCACAGTTTTCTCTGTTAAAACCAATGCTTCTCTATTCCCACAGAGTTACAGTCCTTTCTTTCCTCGGTTAACCACTGTTTACCAGTTAATATACCGAGGCCCCTTCAAAGTCAAACACCTCCTCTCAGTTCACCACTCTCTATCTTGGTTTATCACAGTCTGCGTGTTAACACCAGCTTCTTTTCCCTGCCAGGGTCCTACTCTCTTTCTTCGGTTAACCACTGTCAGCCAGTTAATATACCGAGTCTCCTTTTTCTCTTGGTCATGACACCATCCCTTTATTTGGATCCCTAGAGGAGTCCTTCCTATTCTCCTTGCTCTTACTTTCTTGGTTTCGACACCATTTCTCTTTGTTATCCCCAGTGAAGTTTCTTTCATTCTCGGTTGTGACACCATTCTTTTTCTAGGCTCTTGTACAATCACTCTTACTGCGGGGTCTTCCCCAGTAGAGTTTTTCTTTCACTCTTGCTCTTGGTTTTGACACCACTTCTTTTGTTTCTTGTTTCTTTCTTGTTTTGTTTTCCGTTCAGTTCCCCGAACTACGGAAGCTCTGATTCTGCATTCTTTTGGATGTATGATATGTAGGCACGAGACGCAATGTCTTGGCGAGCACACTTCCACCTTTCCTCCGTCTTCCTCCTTTCTTTCCTCTTCTTGGTCTCCTGGTTCCATGAACTACGACGCTCTGACTTCCTCATTGCACTATGAGGGTACGTAGGCACGAGGACTTTGTTCCTCCGCGAGCACTTTCCTTTTTTTCTTTATTTTTCCCCTTTCTCTCTCTCCTCTTTCTTTTAGCTAGAAGCCCTTAGATAGATAACCCATCCAAGCCTAGAAGCAAGCGAAATGGTTCCCGTCGAGTACGACGGATGCGTTAGGTGCTAATACCTTCCTTTCGTATAACCGACCCCCCGTTCCCGTTTCTCTTCCCCTTGGGTTTTATCGATATTTTCCCTGTCCTTTGGGAATAAATAAAGTTCGGTGGCGACTCTGTTGTATCTTTGAGTGAAGATTCACTCAGGTAGAAACCAGCCATCTTCAGCTGGCGACTCTGCTGGGGACAGATTGACCTCTTGCTGGTCCATCCCTTGAGGGGTCTCGCCTAGTTTTGTTTGCTTTCTCTTGCTTGCTTGGGTGTTTATCTTTCGCGCTTTACTCGCTTTACTTGCTTTAGCTTTATGTTTATTTATCGCATTTCTTTACTGCTTTGAATATTTATATGCTGCATATTCTAGATATCTGCTATTTTCTGGTGTTGTCGGGATGGGTAGATATTATTGGAGAGAAAGGTCCTAACACCGGGCCTAGTATACACATAGGCTAGAACGTGGATAGTCGTAAGGCCTGCGTTTTGCACGTTGGGATATCACGAGACCCACATCCCAGATCGTGATTCGTTTGAGAATACTTCCGTCCTGTGAGAATTCACTACGGCGGGGGATTTTCATCCTGAGTCCTATGGTTTGGGCAACCTTTCTAGGGACCACCTTGTTGTGTCTAGATCACACCTGTGAGGGGGATGGGTTTTGCAGGAAAACAGACCACTTCATACCCTTGTTCTCACACACGCCATATTTCCTCACCGACACATCAGATTATGTTGCACTGACACAGATTATATGCAGATATCCGGATTATTCAGATTTGATTATTCGGACAGTGTTGGCTTCTTGTTGTTGTGTTACATATCATTTCATCATGTAAATTAATTTTTACATGTGCATTTCCAGGTTTTCGAGGACTTGTCTTTTGTTGACATTATCATAGAGATTAGTACTGGTCGTCGTGGCATCTTCAGTTACAAGTTTGTGGAGCCTAAGCTGGGTGTTTTGAGAGGTTTGGCATCTTTGTTGGTTGGAAATCACAGAGGGGTTTTCATAGGTACTTATGGTAATCTGTTGACCATCCTCAACAGTGAAGTCAACATCACTGCTATTCACACTCTGGTTCAGTTCTACGACCCGCCATATAGGTGCTTCACATTTCAGGATTATCAGCTATCACCTACACTTGAGGATTATGCTTATATTCTGGGGGTTAAGATCAAGAAGCAGGTTCCTTATGTTTACACTAGTGGTTGTCCAAAGTTTCATCTTATTGCTGATGCGCTTTGCATTAGTAAGAAAGATGTGGAGGATAATCTCAAGACCAAAGGGAAAGGTATTCGAGGGTTTTCTTCGAAGTTCTTGGTTGACAAGGCCACTACTTTTGCTAAGGATGGAAACTGGAAGGCTTTCAACGCCGTTCTCACTTTGCTGGTATATGGGATTGTCTTGTTTCCGAACATGGAGGATTTTGTAGATCAGGCTACCATAAGCATTTTCTTGTCCAAGAACCCTGTTCCGACGCTTCTTGCTGATACCTACCATTCTATTCATTTTAGGAATGAAAAGAAGAAAGGAACCATTGTCTGTTGTGCTCCTTTGTTGTACTGATGGTTCATGTCTCACCTTCCACAGAAGGGTCCCTTTGATGAGAATAAGGATAATCTCAAGTGGTCTCAACGAATCATGTCTCTTACCACTGATGATATTTCTTGGTATTCTCGAGTCTTCGACGACATTCCGATCATTCTTCATTGTGGGAAATTATCCAACGTGCCTCTCTTGGGTACAAAGGGTGGAATTAACTACAATCCGAGAATGGCCTTCCGATAGTTGGGATATCCTATGGTTGACAAACCTGATCCTGAGGTAGTGGAAGAGTTCATCTTTCATGAAGGGGTTGAAGACATGGGTTTACTGAAGAGGTTTAGTGCTGCTTGGACTCAGATTCATCTCGAAGGTAGAGCCGATTTGGGTAAGAAGAATTGCGTAGCCAAGGAAGCTTACACACTTTGGGTCAAAGAGCGCGTCAAAGAGATTTTGTTGTCATTTTCTCCTGAGCCTTCCATGAATGCCAAGCTTCCTAAACTTGCCATTGTTCCTCCATCTGAAGTCGATCAACTCAAGCTGATAGTTGAGAAGTTGAAGAAGGAGAATGTTGATCTTCGTCTCAACCTTGATAGAGTCACTTCCGAGATGGATAGCCTACAGATTGAGCTCCATCAGAAGCGCGAGCGCATGCTCAAAGAGGTGGAGGTTAAACAGAATAAGCGTAGGAAGGTGGGTGATGCTTTGAAGAGCACATATGAGGGACTTACTTCAAAGAACAGACAACTCGCCGATGCTCATTATCAGGCCTACAAGGGGGAGCTGAGCTACAACAAGCAACTTGAAGAGCTTCGAGGGAAGTTATCCGAGTTCAAGGCAAAGTGGCAACGTGAACAAGATCGTGCTAATCAGTTAGCAAAATACTTTTCTCAATGCCAAACCCAGCTCGACAAATTATTCGGTGAGATTCAGAAGCTGCAAGATCAAGCACATCAGAGCCAAGAGTAGATTAGCCAGCTCAACACAGAGAGCACTCATTGGGAGCATCAAAGTCGTCATCTACAGAACCTCCTGGATCAGAAAGAGGCCTTTCTTCAGGACATGCTTCAGGGACCTAATCATTCTTTGCTACACAACCTCAAGAAGGATGCGGAGTATTGGAATGAGAGGCATGGTCGTCTAGCCAGATTTGTTGAGCATGCATTGGAGGACCTACCAGGGTTGCTGAGGGATGCATAAGCTGATGCATTGTCGCACCGGCTTCCTTGGGCAGTTTTTCATTTCTTATCTGTGTGTAGGGTGGTATTTGATAGGATCTGTACGGATTTTGTTGTAGCCCAAAAGGCAGATATTTGACTTGTATTCGACTTGTACTTCTTTCCTTTATCGATGAATGAATGAAGATGCTTGTTCACTCTATCTTTTATGCCTTTACTTGTATGCTTTATGATATTGTCGACAAAGATAAGTTTAAGAATTCCTGGAATTTAAAAATTTTATTTTTTGCATGCATATCATACATTCATCTGCACACATATGCACGTCCCTTCATCCGAAACCGTTGCTCACTCTTGTCCGCCTTCCTTGTAGCAAGACAACGACTTGACATCGGTATTTTACTCGCTCAAGCAAATCCAGAATCATGGCTGACTTCGAAGCTGAGAACGCTGCGTACAAGGAAACTCTGGCTCAATTCCAAGGTCAGATGGATCAGTTCCAGACGAATATGGATGTCATTATGGAGCTCCTTCGTGCTCAGAGGGACACCGCTGCTGGTGCCACTGTTGTTGCAACTACTACTGATGCAACTGTTGTCACTCCTGTTGTGACTGTTCCTCCTGTTGTTACGGCTACTCCTGCTGTTGTTGTTCCTTCTCCTGCTAGAGTTGAAGTACCAGTTGAGCCTGTGAATCAGCCTTCCCTTCAACCCAGTTTGAACCAGATGCCCGCTGGTTTTCCTTGGGGCATGTCTCCGAATTACACGCCTCAGATTGCAAATAATGGTAGTGCCTTCATGCCATATCAGCCTTTTGTTGCACCCATGCCTAATTGGAATGTTGCCGCCTATCCATGGGTCATGCCTACTCCAGTCCCGCCTCTAGTGGTGAATGATGATCCTGAGAATCTTTAGGCTCAAACTCATCAAACTACCGGATTGGTCGACACTGAGACTCCTGATGATGAAGGCCATGTGTATAGGGGTCCTCCTATTCATGTTCCGGTTTCGTCTCAAGTTGCTCAAACCGCTAGTCCGAATGTTCATCCTGGGATGTTATATCCTGGGGCATCGTCCTCAGCCGCTGGGGTACCTCCTCCGAATTATCCGTATGGTGTTCCGATGGGTCAGAATGCTGGTCAGATGGTTAATCCGAGTTTGGTGTATCCTTCTCAGTTTGCTACTCCGCAAGTGAATGCTCCTGCCGCTTCTCAGCTGCCAAATCCTCAGATTCTTGTCAGGCCCACTAATCAAAATAGATCGGTTGACTACAAGTTATTGGAAGACCGTATCAGAGCTATCGAAGGGTTCTCTGCCTTTGGTATAAAAGCCAAAGACTTGTGTCTGGTTCCAAATGTTGTGCTGCTGCAGAAATTCAAGATACCTGATTTGCCAAAGTATAAAGGCTTGAGCTGCCCGCGTAGTCACATCACTATGTACTGCAGGAAGATGGCATCCCATATTGATAATGATGAATTACTAGTTCATTATTTTCAAGATAGTTTGTCTAGTGCTTCATTGGATTGGTACATGGGCTTGGAGCACAGCAAAATCCGTACTTGGAGGGATTTGTCGAAAGCGTTCGTGAGACAATACAAGTATAACCTTGATCTGGCACCTACTAGATTGCAATTGCAGAATCAGTTACAGCGCTCAGCTGAAACATTCAAGGAGTATGCACAAAGATGGCGTGAGATGGCATCTCGTGTACGATCGGCTCTCTCTGACAATGAGTTGGTTGACATCTTTATGGGTACATTGCAAGGATCTTACTATGAGAAAATGGTGGGTAGTTCTTCATCGAGTTTTGCTGATGTTATGACGATTGGTGAACGGATTGAGAATGGTTTAAAGACTGGAAAGATTCCTGGAACTGCTTCCCAGCAGTCGGCCACTCGGAAATCTCAGAACAGTCATTCCAAGAAAAAGGAAGGTGAAGCCAACGCTGTGACAGCTCAAGTTTCTCCTCAGTATCAAGCTCTCATGGCTCCCTTGCCGTACTATCCGTATCCGTATATTGCCGCTGCACAGTATCAACAACCTCAGTATCAGTATCATCCGCAACAACTAGTTCAGAATCAGCAACAGAATCAACAGAATAAAAATTAGCAGAATCAGAACCGTCAGAACAACAACAGTTAAGGAAACCGTAAGCGTCCAAATTTTGATAGAATTCCGGTGTCATGCACGGAACTGTTTCCTTACTTGGTTCACTAAGGGGCAATTGTCCCCAAGCAGATTGCACCTGCGATTCCTCCATTTGGCCCGAAGCATAACCCAAATGCATCCTGTGCTTATCATGCTGGATACATAGGATATGCAACAGAGGATTGCTTTGTTTTCAAAACCAAGGTTCAGGAACTCATTGATAAGAAGGTTCTAACTTTTGCTGAGGAAAGACCCAACATTCAGAGTAATCCATTGCCGAGTCACGGTGGGCCTGCGATTAACATGGTTGAGGATGATTCAAGGGCTGAATTGATCATGGATGTTGACGAAGTAAAGACTCCGATGTCTGTGGTTTTCAAGAAATTGAAGGAACATGGGCTGTTGAAAGGTTTTCATGGTAAGTGTCAGATTTGTGACGATAATCCCAACCAGTGTCGAAGGCTGAATGGTTGTGTCCAGATTCTGATAAACCGGGACGAAGTGCAATTTGCCAGATCTAAACCTGTCGAGGAAGTTGCTGCTATTGAGCTGTTTACCATCGTCTATAGGAAGGTTCCAGTTGAATCCCCTAAACAGAAGAAGGTGTAACCCATCGTTGTTTTCCCGCCGAAGCCGTTTTCGTATCAAAATTCTAAAGAGGTACCGTGGAAGTATGGGTCTACCGTGTTTTCTGGAGGTCAAGAGATAAGGTTCGCCGAATCTGAGATCGTGAATGTTACAGCTGGTGGAGGTATGACTCGCAGTGGACGAGTATTTGCTCCAAAGGTCACTACAAAGCCTATTCAAGTTCCAACTGTTGTTTCTCCCAAAGAAACGCCTGCATCTGCAACCCCTGTTGTTCAACAAGGGGCATATATTGCTATTCCAATACCGACTATCCCGTCTGAGGATGTTTCAAAGAGCAAGGAGACCCTTGATGATCAAGAGTTCCTTAAGTTGATCAAGAAAAGTGACTTTAAGATTGTGGATCAGCTGGGTCAGACTCCCTCTAGGATCTCAATTTTATCCTTACTCATGAGTCCGCCCGCGCACAGATCAGCTTTTTTGAAAGTGTTGAACAGCGCCCATGTTATGCAAGATATATCTGTCGTCGAATTTGATGATGTAGTGGCCAACATAACTGCAAGTCAGTATTTGGGTTTTAATGAATCAGAATCACCTCCTAAAGGAACTGCCCACAATAAAGCGCTGCACATATCTGTAACCTGCACAGACATCCTGTTATCTCGTGTTCTAGTGGATACCGGTTCTTCTCTCAATGTGATGCCTAAGGGCACGTTGAGTCAATTACCAGTGGAAGGAATCGAGATGAGACCAAGTGCCTTAGTTGTCAGAGCCTTTGACGGTTCTCGAAGACAGGTCATTGGAGAAGTGGATTTACCCATCAATATTGGGCCGCATTTGTTTACCATTACCTTCCAAGTGATGGATATTAATCCAGCGTACAGTTGCCTACTGGGTCGTCCATGGATCCACGCGGCAGGGGCAGTTACTTCCACTCTACATCAGAAGTTGAAATTCATGTTTGACGATTAGCTTGTCATTGTCTGTGGTGAAGAGGATTTGATTGTAAGCGAGTTATCATCTTTTCGATACATCGAGACCGAAGAAGGCATAGCTGAGGCGCCGTTGCAGTGTCTCGAGTTTGAAGATGTCAGCTCTGCTTCAACTAGTCAAAGTAGATTACCACAATTGACTTTAGCATCTGCTAAGAGTGCTAAAGAGACCATCGATAGAGGTGCCTTGCCAGGCTGGGGGCACGTGATTGATGTGGTTGAGAAGCATAATTGTTGTGGATTGGGTTATCATCCTGGTCATCAATCTGGTTCCTCTGATCAGAAGCAAGGCAACTTTGTCAAGTTCCATAGCACGGGTTTCCAGCAGGGTGACATCGTGGCAGCTGTTGATGATGCTGGTCCCAGTAATCAGATTTCAAGCTTTGTGCGCAAATGTCCGCCGGGTTTCAAGCTCCACAATTGGACATCTACCATGATTCCTGTGGTTTTCTCATATAACATGTAATGCATTTTGCTTTCTCGTTCCCTCGTCCTCGCCCGAGACGAGTGGCTAGCTTGTAAAGGGCCTCGCGCTTTTGCAATATTATGTGATCAATAAATAAAAGTTTTTTGCATTCAAAATCATGCTCTATTTTCTTTCTTTATTTTACTTTTTCACAAAAAGACAAATGGCAAAAGTTTCTTTTCTTTTTCATTTTTTAAATGGCTCATTCTAAACATATTCATAAACATGCAGAACTAATAAAAGCATTGATAACAACATGGTAAACATCCATTGTAATTCTAGAATTCCAATTAACCAAGCCGAAGAAGATGGTGAAGAAGATTGTGAATTACCAGATGAACTGGCAAGGCTCCTTGAGCACGAGCGTAGAGAGATTCAGCCACACAAAGAGCCAGTGGAAGTTGTTAATCTTGGTACTGATGAGGTCAGAAGAGAAGTCAAGGTTGGCGCATCCCTCACTAAGCATGTACACTCCGAGTTGGTCAAGTTATTGAAAGAGTATGTTAATATCTTCGCCTGGTCCTATCAAGATATGCCTGGGTTAGATACCAACATCGTTGAACATCACTTACCACTCAAGCCCGGATGTCCTCCTGTCAAGTAGAAACTCAGGAAGACTAGACCTGACATGGCACTCAAAATCCGAGAAGAGGTAAAGAAGCAGCTTGATGCTGGGTTCCTAGCCACTTCCGAATATCCTGAATGGATTGCCAACATTGTCCCGGTTCCCAAGAAGGATGGTAAAGTTAGAATGTGTGTGGATTATCGAGATCTCAACAAGGCGAGTCCGAAGGATGACTTTCCTTTGCCTCATATTGATGTCTTGGTAGACAACACTGCGCAGTTCTCTGTCTTTTCCTTCATGGACGGTTTTTTAGGATATAATCAGATCAAGATGTCCCTAGCTGATATGGAGAAGACTACATTTATCACGCCATGGGGTACATATTGCTACAAAGTCATGCCATTCGGTCTAAAGAATGTAGAGGCAACATACCAGCGTGCCATGACAACCCTCTTTCATGATATGATACATAAAGAGATTGAGGTTTACGTGGACGATATGATTGCCAAGTTCAGAACTGAAGATGATCACTTGGTTCATCTGAAGAAGCTGTTTGACAGACTCTGGAAGTTTAGATTGCGGTTGAATCCTGCGAAGTGCACCTTCGGAGTTCGATCTGGTAAACTGTTGGGCTTTATTGTAAGTTAGAAGGGCATTGAAGTTAATCTTGATAAGGTTTGGGCAATTCAGAACATGCCGCCTCCCAAAACAGAAAAAGAAGTCTATGGATTTCTGGGTAGACTCAATTACATTTCAAGATTCATTTCTCATTTGACGGCTACCTGTGAACCAATGTTCAAATTGCTAAGGAAAAATCAATCGGTTGAATGGAATAATGATTGTCAGGAAGCATTTGACAAAATCAAACAATACTTGCAAGAACCACCGATCTTAGTACCACCGGTTCCTGGAAGGCCTTTAATTATGTATCTGACCGTTCTCGATGAATCAATGGGATGTGTATTAGGTCAACATGACAACACTGGCAGAAAAGAACATGCAATTTACTATCTGAGCAAGAAGTTCACTGATTGTGAGACCAGATACTCACTCTTGGAGAAAACTTGTTGTGCTCTGGTCTGGGCTGCTCGACGCCTATGACAATACAAGATTTGCCATACTACTTTGTTGATATCCAAAATGGATCTGATAAAGTACATATTTGAGAAGCCTGCTGCCTCTGGAAGGATTGCTCGGTGGCAGATGTTGTTAACTGAGTATGATATCCAGCATGTTACCCAGAAAGCAATAAAAGGGAGTGTCTTGTCTGACTACCTTGCTCATCAACCTGTAGAGGGTTATCAACAAATGAAGTTTGACTTTCCCGATGAGGATGTTCTATATATCAGAGATTATGAGACTCCAGATCCTGACATAGGACCCGCACCAGGGGCGCGATGGACGCTCGTGTTCGATGGTGCCTCCAATTCTAAAGGTAGGGCTATCCTCATCTCTCCAACAGGTTTTCACCTTCCCTTCACTGCTAGATTATGCTTTGCATGCACCAACAATATGTCTGAATACAAAGCATGTATCTACAGTATTGAAGCGGCTATTGACATGAGAATTAAGATTCTTGAGGTCTATGGAGATTCTGCCTTGGTCATCAGTCAAGTCAGAGGGAATTTTGTGACTCGGGATTCCAAGCTGGTTTCGTACCAACAACACATAGCAAAGTTGATTCCTTACTTTGATGAGATCACTTTTCATCATATTCCCAGAGAGGAAAATCAACTAGCTGATGCTCTTGCCACTTTAGCATCCATGTTCAAGGTCAAGTGGAAGAATGAAGCTCCTCATATCCACATTGATCACTTGAACGAACCAGCACACTATTTAGCAATCGAGGATGAGTCTGATGACAAGCCTTGGTTCTACGGCATCAAAAGATATTTGGAAAAATAGGAATATCCTGAGGGTATCACTATCACTGACAAGAAGGCTCTTAGACGGCTTTGCGCCAAATTCTTCTTAAGTGGTGGTATACTGTACAAGAGGAATTATGATTCTGTGTTGCTCAGATGCGTGGATAGACACGAAGCACACACGATCATAAGGTCCATACTTGAGGGCTGCGAGGGTGTACATGCTAAAGGTCCCGCTATGGCCAAGAAGATCCTTCGGGTTGGGTATTACTGGACAACGATGGAGGTAGATTATTACAACTTTGCCAAAAGATGTCACAAGTGCCAAATCTACGGAGACAAGATCCATGTGCCTCCAACTCCATTGAATGTTTTGACTTCACCTTGGCCATTCTCCATGTGGGGTATAAATATGATTGGAATGATTGAGCCGAAGGCTTCCAACGGTCATCGATTCATTCTAGTTGCTATCGACTACTTCACCAAGTGGGTTAAAACTGCTTCTTATGCAAACATTACACGACAAGTGGTTGCTAGATTTATCAAGAAAGAGATAATATGTCGTTATGGCATTCCTAGCAACATTATCACGGACAATGCAAGCAACCTGAACAACAATATGATGAAGGAGTTGTGTCAAGAATTTAAGATCGAGCACCACAACTCTTCACCATATCGGCCCAAGATGAATGGCGCTGTTGAAGCAGCAAACAAAAACATCAAGAGGATTGTCTAGAAAATGGTCAAGACTTACAAGGATTGGCATGAAATGCTTCCCTTTGCATTGCATGGCTACAGAACTTCAGTTCGTACTTCCACTGGGGCAACTCCGTACTCACTTGTGTATGGTATGGAGGCAGTTTTACCCATTGAAGTCGAAATTCCTTCACTCAGAGTCATCATGGAAGCAGGTCTTGATGAAGCTGAATGGGTTCAATCCAGACACGACCAGTTAAATCTCATCGAAGAGAAGCGCCTTACAGCCGTTTGTCATGGTCAATTGTATCAGAAATGCCTCAAGCGAGCTTTTGACAAGAAAGTTCTTCCTCGAACATTCTGTGAAGGCGAACTCGTGCTCAAGAGATATTCACCTGTTCACTCGGATCCACGAGGCAAATGGACTCCCAATTACGAACGACCTTTTGTTGTCAAGAAACCCTTCTCAGGTGGAGCCCTGATCCTCACCACAATGGATGGGGAGGAGTTGCCATCGCCCGTGAACTCCGATACAGTCAAAAAATATTATGCCTGAAAAAAAATGGATAAGAGTCCGCTAGATTGACATCCGCAAGGACAATCTAGGCAAAAATGGACGTCCCGATGGACCAAAAAAATAAATGTCCCTGCAAAAGTTAGGGACAATGGAAAAAAAACAATAATAGCCCGCTAAGTTGAAAACCCGAAAGGGCGACTTAGGCAAAAATGGGCATCCTGGTGGACGAAAAAAAATGTGAAAACATGTCCAGGAAAAAATTAGGGATAAAGGCATTGACTATGAACACTTTAGCCTCTCTTCCTCATGGCTAGACCTCAGACAGTAACAAAACATTCCAATCATCATCGACAGGTGCAAGGCGTTGGAACCTAGACTTACAGTGGATGGTGGTCAATGTTGTAATCAATGCAAAGCATGATTTCCCTTTGCCGTTTACATTTGTTTTTCAATTTTATTGCAAATTTCCTCATCAAGGATTTTGCATCCTTGTACACACTTTATGTACAAAAGTTTTTCATTCAATAAAATGCATTCTTTGTTATCTCAACTTGTTTCATTCCAGTATTTTGTTTGCAAAATAAACAATTATTTATGATCACATAATACTAAAAAACGTTGAGAACAATAAAAAGCTAAATTCACCGAGAAAGCATTATGCATCGCATGTGTTACTGGTAACTCCTGCAAGATAATCGGTAATATCCATTGGTAAGCCTAACACCTGGCCGGCAATGGGATGATTCTATGAAGAAGTTGTTGTCTCCTCAGTAGTTCCTCAGAAGAGTCATCATTCTCCCCAGCAGGTTGCCAAGGTGTCCCCCAGCAAAGATGCTTTGCTCGCTCTTCCCCAACAAGGGTTGTGCATCTTCTCCAATGATTAGGAACTATCTGTCACCAGCAGCAGTTGTTTCTCCTCAACTGAGTCAACATGATTCGGGAATCTCTTTTCCCCAAGTAGAGCCAGTGGTAGAAAGGATTGACTTGGTTCTTTCATCCCCAACAGGGACAGCCATGGTGATTTAGAAACCTGAGATGTCCTCGGTTCCATTCCTCGGCAGGATCATCATCCTTTGTGAACTGTTTTCTCCAGCAGAGATTGTCTTTTTCTGCGGGTCCTCTCCCCGACCGAGGGTGTCGAAGTCGTTTTGCTACGATTTCTGCCTAATCAGTTCTCACTGTGCCTCATCTTGACCCTTTGCATTGCATGATATCAAGCATCATGTAGAAACGCATACATAACATATGCATCGATCATACTCCCCCACTTTTTTGCCTGACTTATTTCCCAATAGATTTTCAGCAAACTTTGCACTCATCTATTCAAACACTTTCAACTCTTCTTTTGTCGCCGTCGGCCAAATTCTCGAGCTACTCTTTTATTTAATCCCCTTTTACCTCGAATCATCGAAAAGCTAGCGCAATTCGTACATTCAGGTCCAAGAGGATTAAATAGGGGCAGCTGTCGTAACCCAAAATTTGACCTCCCTCTTTTTCCTTTTGCATAAGCATAAGCATTCGCATCGCTGGCATACGCATTCGCATTCTTTTCTCCGTGTGTTTCTGGTTGCAGGATATTCAGGTTTTCCAAGCCCGATTAATCATATCCTCACAAGATCATCGCGTCATCAAAACAAGCACAAAATGAAGGTTTACATACCTATTCATCAAGACAAGAGGTGGGAAACCACAACCGGGACTCCAGTATCATTTCTTGAGCAATTTGGGCAAAAATTGGCTGAAGTAACCAGTTAACGCATGGTGAGTAACCGGTTACTCAATGCAATTTTGAAATTCCTGCTGCATTTTTGAGACAGCAGCCATGCACTCTCCTTGGTCATTAATTCTACAGTGTTCTAGCAGTGTGTGGAATATTCTAGGCATCTCTAGACATTGCAAGACATTCCAAGTGCATTTATTCCAATGTTTCACTCTAGTTCAAGTGCACCATGTTCCTTGTTTTCCAAGCATATCAACCTTTGGATGATGGAGTGCACCTTGGGATTGTTACCGAGTTGGTTCTAACTAACCGAGTAAACCGCCTTGACTCGGTGAGTCAAGTCCAACTAACTCCTAGCCTAGTTCCAAACCCAAAGCTAATTCCAAACCAAATTCTAAACCATCTCACCCTCCAAACCTAAAATCTATATAAACTCACCTTCACTCATTTTCAAGGACCTTCAACCATTTTGCTCCATTTCACTCTCAATTCTCCCATATTTCTCTCCAGACTTTTTGAAACTTCTTCATCCTCATCTCAATTCTCTTCCAAACCTTTCCAAAAGCTCTTAATTCTTGAAGGATAATCACTTTTCACATTGAAAGTGATTATTTCTTGAGCTTAACCTCATCATTTGGCATTTCTTAGTTGGATTTCTGGAAGCACATCTAATTCTACTCCAATTCAAGAATTCTACAACATTCAATTTGGTGCAAAGTTGATTTTGGTGCATTTTTGCCTTTTTGATCGGTTTCGATACGGTTCATCTACAAGTTGAAGATTCCTCTGGTTTTCTTTGATTTTCTGCATCAAGAATCCTTTACAACATTTACCAAGCCAAATCTCCGGCTTGTAGGTTGGTGCATCTAACTAATTTTACCGTTTCGCGCATTTTCGTATCGTTCGCAATGTAGTCGATAATTATTGTGTGTGATTTGGTTTTGCATTTGTTTGATCAGTGATCCTATTGTGTTAGCTGATTCTATCAGTGTTTGTTTGTTATTTTCAAGTTCAATTTTCGTGCACAATTTCAGTTCCTAGCATGTGGTAGTTTGCATAAGTGATTATGTGTTGAAAACTACTTTTGAAAAGATGTTTTTACTGTTTTATTTTTCACCACTGTTCAGTGGTAACCGGTTAACGTATGGTGGTTAACCGGTTACTCAGTGCAATTTTCACCCAGAACGCTAATTTTCAAGCAAGTAACCGGTTAACGCATGGTGAGTAACCGGTTACCACTGAACAGAATGTCCATTTCTTGCATTTTCAAGTGTGTTTGCCATGCTTTCTTCATTTTAACTTCCATTGATTATCATGCTTGATTTTATGGATGTTCTAAATGTCATTTCACTTTTGGTTGAAGCATATTCATGAACTTTTGATGGACATTTTCGATTATTCATTTGTATCATGTTCTTAGCATTGTATGAACATAGCAATTCTTGTACTATCTTTGTTCACATGATACATGATTTTGTGTGGCATTTTGATGATCATTGGTCACTATTTTGCACCTTCCATTTCAGTTTGCATTAAGTTTATTCTTCATGGATAAACTTAATCTTGTGTAATCAATAATTCACTCCTTTGTGCTTTAATGACTTATCATCCTCTTTGGAAAGTTGTTAGCATATTTCTACCTTGATTAATTGATCGAAACACGTTTTGATTAGTTGATCTTCCCCTTTCCTCTCTTTAGGCTTCCTTTAGAGCTTTCTCTCTCGTTCCCCCACGGAGTTAGAGTTTCGCGCTGCGCCGTGCGTCGGAGCACTATACAAATTGACGCCGTTATACTGCCCGTTTCTCTACGCAGGAGCACTGTACAACTTGGAGTTGTTGTGCCGTCCGGTTCAACTTTCGCATTACACCCTGTGTGTGTTAGGGAAGGAATGAGAAGGGAGAATTCCTACTCTCATTCTGACTACTGCAGGTAGGGGAAGAATGACCCTGTGCTTGGCTTAGTCATCTCTATCTCCAGACGGTAATGTGCTTTCTTTCCCCAGTCGAGTTGATCCTTTATTCAAACTTATTTGGTATTTTTATCATTTTTATTAATTTTCTTTGAAAAATTACTTTGAAAAAATGAAATTTGGGTTTCTTTGATTTTGATCTTCATCAAACATTTTCAAAACACTCATGGGCCTCTAATAGAGTGTAAGACCCAACCCCTTTGTAAATAGACAATTTTGGGCGTCACACATTGTATAAGTCCCTCTGTATATTTTCAAAAGTTCGGCGCGATCGTCGCCTTTTTAACAAAATCAACTGGGCTTCTCCTTGAGTTATAAGACCCATCTTTATTCATTTTCAAACTCTTTGGGCCTCTAATAGAGTGTTAGAATGAATCCCTCTTTGAAACCAAAATAGTTTGGGCCTCAGTCATTGTATAAGACCCACGGTGTTTTCAAAAATCTCAGCTCGATCGCCAGTTTAAAATAAAACCACTTGGGCATCTCCTTGAGTTGTAAGCCCCATTATTTTTCTTAAAATAGCTCATGGGCCTCTAATAGAGTGTAAGACTAATCCCTTTTTTAATCAAAACCTTTTTGGGCCTCAGACATTGTATAAGTCCCTCTGCATTAAAAAATCTCGGCGCGATCGCCATTTTCAAACAAGAAAACCATCTGGGCCTACCTTTGTGTTGTAAGTCCCATTTCTTTTCTTTAAATAATCTTTGGGCTTCTCCTTGAGTTATAAGACCTAACCCTTGTTGTACATAAACCTTCTTGGGCCTCATTCGTTGTATAAGTCCTGAGACGACATTCAAAACAACGGTACGATCACTGTTAAAACCTTGGGGCTCTCCTTGAGTATAAGCCCCACCAATATTTTCAAAACAATTCCCTTTTGATTTAGATTCAAATATATGTATTGTTAACAGAACTTTCTTTAATTTCTCTGAACAACTAACAATACAGCATGGAAGCTTGCTCACCTGTAAGTTTTAACAGCTTTCATTTACTCGCTTTCATATAAATATAACTGTATCGTGGGAAGCTGAGCATGGTTAGTCTTCTTTCATCCTTTTTTAAATACTTGTCATATATCAACTGTATATATACTAGTATAGTTATTTAGAGTTTTCCCCGGCAACTAGGTCTAGAACTAGGTAAAGCCCTGTTGGCCACTCTTAAAATACAAACAAAACTAGATCCCCATAGGATTTCTAGATACAGTCTTGCTTTCTCTTGGGCTTAAACAATATGGAACAAAGAGAAAGGCAATATTCTTCGTGGACCTTTTCTCAGGCTGTCACTTTAGAAATTGTCAAAGAAATTCTACTCCCCAGAGTTGATCTATTCTTGGTGAATAGCATCTCTTGAGTTTCTTCAAACCTCAGAACTTTCACTAAATGATCCATTCTCGGTGAATAGCATTTCTTGACCTTTTCTTGGTTTGGGACCCACAGGCTTCCTAAAACCATCCCCGCCTCCTCTTGGGCTTTGTACAAGGACCCTCCGACTTCTTAGAAGTTCTCATGCCTTCTCTTGGGCTTAATGCAAGGACCTTGACGACCTCTTAAAGGTATAAGACAGAACTTAGTCATCCTTTGCTAGAGCAGTCTTTCCAGTGTCAGACCTCAGGCCACTTTAGGGTTGATTCTCATCCCTTAATGTCCTTGCCTCCTCTTGGGCATCATACAAAAGATAAAACTCTTCCACACCAGTAGACTTGGACAGTCTAATCCCCTTGAGACTCAAGACATTCTCAAGTTCCTTACAACTATAGGAAAAAAACCCCAGGCACTCTGGATCGATCTCCAGCAGAAACCCAGTATCTCTCATGAAAGTTCCCTAACCAGGGTTAACACTATCTCAAATCAGAACCTCAAGGTATCTGACATCTCAACTCTTCTGTAATTCTCAGCAAGAGTTGATTCCCACTTGGACCTGCCTAGGGATCTCAATTATCCCCGGCAAAAGATAGCCTCCTCTTAGGCTTTGTATAAGAACCTTTCCTCAACAGAAAGATAGCCTCTTCCTGGGCTTTGTACAAATGATTCTCCCTAGCGGAATTAACCTTTTCAGACTCTCTTGTTGAGTCTATCACTTTTCAGACTCTCTTGTTGAGTCAATCACTTTTTAGACTCTCTTGTTGAGTCAATCACCTTTTCAGACTCTCTTGTTGAGTCAACCTTTTTTAGCCTCAATCTTGGGCTTTGTACAAGACAGATAAAAATACTCTCTTGTTGAGTCAATCTTTGTCAAAACTTGGTATAAAGATTTCCCCTAGCAGGAGCTAGCCTCCCTCAAGTTGTGTAGAATAATTTCTCCAGCTTGTTCAGCCTCCATCCTGGGCTTGGTACAGGATAGATAAAAACACTCTCTTGTTGAGTCAAACCCCTTTAGCCTCAATCTTGGGCTTTGTACAAGACATAAATATCCTTCTCTTAAGCTTGGGACAGATATCTTCTCCAGCAGAGTTATTTCCTCCCAGCCTTCCTTTAGGCTTTGACAAATTCTCTCTCAGTCAAAACCTTTTAGCTTCAATCTTGGGCTTTGAACAAGACACCAAAACATCTTTTCCTCCCTTAGAATAGGAAGAACTACGATTACTCTGATTTCCCTGTTTTGTTTAAACGAGAATACGTAGGCATAAGATTGCGAAATCTTAGCGAGCATACTAATCAAAAACTCTAGGTCCAGTACCTTCACATTAAAACTCTAGGTCCAGCACCGTACCAAAAACATCGGGAAAACTCGAACATCAACATTAACTCACTCACTCACTCATACTTTCCAAGAAACTTTCCCAACCCATTAACAGATAAACACTATCAATTACAAAGCAAAACCTAAAGATAATATCCTGTGGATAACCACATATAGGGTGGGTAATTGACAACTCCCCATTGTATAACCTGACCCCGGACCCCCAATCTCTTTTAAGCGTTTGTTCAGTTAAACATTCGCGTGCAAGGTTAGTTTTAGATAGCTTCTCTTTCCCTTCCAGCTTCACGGGATAAATAAGAAATCAGAAAGTAGCACCCCCTCCTCATTGCGGTGAGGAAAACCCATCGATAAGGTGGTCGCGTCACCGACAAAAATCGCTCGCTACACATGTAACACCCCTAATCTATACCCCGAGGAATTAAAGCGATAACAAATAATCAGAGTATAATAAAAACATTCATGGCATAGACGGAGGTTTCGCATCAATTGAAACAAAATACAACAACCTGCTCATTGAGATATGCAACAATCAGGTAGCACATAATAGAGGAACTCAGTCCCTAATACCCATAATTTAGATACAGAATAAAAGCTGAAAATTTGTAACTGAAATCTCATATATAAATATCATAAAAGTTTTTCTGCCATATACGGAGTCATACATGTACAATCCAAAAAGATTATATACATATACACATAATCACAAACGATCTCCCCGACTACCCGGCGCTACATATCAGAGTCGACCGACAAAAGAATGAAGACCTAAGCTTCACAAAAAGACCTCCAGCATCTAATCTGCAATGCCTCATAGAGCATTCAAAATAGTAGAAGGGTGAGAAACACAATCATAATATAATTGCATACAATTATATAATAACACAAAAATACACATGTAAAATATTCTCACCACAACTTACACCAGAATTCAAATACAAAACAACACAATGCATATCTCATATATCCATCACCAAGGCATATCAATCATGCTCAATGCATTTATCACCAACATATATATATGTATCTCAACTCATCAATGCCATTCAAAATTCCACACAAAATCAATTCATTCATGATTTATGCAAATGCAAAGAGACCGACACAACGACTTTATGTAAATGCAATGCGGTACCGTTCCATCCATCATTCTCATCATTAGTTCACTCAGGAACTATTAGAATCATCGATTTTTACTTAGTGTAACTCCCCGTCCGGCAAACGATGTTCCCCGTCGCTTTAGGTCCTCTTGGTATAAGGCTCACGACGTTTATGGATCGCTTTAGGTCCTCTAATTCCTTATTTTTTATGAATACATCCCCTGAGGCTAAATTGACTTGATGATGGGGTTTATGAGGTCCCTTAGAGTATTGTGGGTTATGCTTTGAAGCATTGGCTCATGCCCAGAGGAAAATTTTCATCTGGAGGCCCTGGTCGACCAAAACCCAAATTTAGTGACACTAGCGATCTTGAGGCTTGATCCACTTGGAATGTTGCAACCCTGTGCTTGATTCCTTGGTGTGGGAGTCCTCTTGATCCATTGTGGATGTTTGAGAGGTTAGACAAGTTGAAGATCATGTCATTCCTTGATTGATCCTTTGTCTAAGAGCTCTGAGAGGGCTTGAAACCCTAAGTTCTTAATTGTAGTGAGTGCTCACCCATCTTTGGGGAGACTAATGAGGTATGATGGTCCATCCATATTGTGATGATGATTTTCACAGTGATGGGAAATCTTATTGGTCAAAATTTGGGGTATGACAGATTCCCCTATTTAATCTTCTTGGACCCGAAGGTGTGAATGGCAAAGGTATTCGGGCATTCGGGGTGCAAGATGATTAAATATCGGAATACGTGAAATTTTGACGGTGGTTATGAATGGCAGTTTGCTCACCCATCTTCTTTTACTAAGCAATGATGCTTAGAAAAGGTAAACTTCCCCTGGATCCTGGTCTTCAGCCAAGGAACTGGTCTCAGTTTTCTTTTGAAATAAACTTCCCCTCGATCTTGGTTTCCTACCAAGGAACTGGTCTAAGTTTCTGAAATAAACTTCCCCTCGATCCTGGTTTCCTGCCAAGGAAATGGTCTCAGTTTCTTATGTAAACTTCCCCTCGATCCTGGTTTCCTACCAAGGAACTGGTCTCAGTTTCTTTTGTCAATAAACTTTATTGACAAGGGACGCTATTCGTAGCGGTTTTCCTCAAACTTCTCGCCGAATTTTCCTGGGGAGATGCCATTTGATGGAAAAAGTTTTGATTGCAGAGGTGCACAAACTTCTCTATTTGGAGACGCCATTTGTCGACTCTGTTGGGGAAAGCAGGTCTCTTGAGAGACTGCTGTTGCTTGGGGATATTACATCACACTTTTCCTCGAGATCTTCTCGGAGGAATGCCATGTGCTGCAATCCAATCCTGAGGTACTGATGACCTTTTTTGTCAGCGAATTTTCTGAAGGAAAACTTTTCTATTGCCGAATCTTTGATTAAGAGGCTTTCTCTGGGGATTTTCCTTAATCCGGAAAAGCGAGGATATCATCTTCAATGGCGAAGAGTGACGTTGGTTGAAAGCTCTCTGGCTTTTCAAAGGTTCAAGTTATCAAAGTGGTCAAAGAACTGTCTCTAATCCATAAATATACTTGGAGAGAGATTGTTGAAATGATTCACTTCCTGATGAGGAAAGAACTGACAACTTAATTGACAAGAGAACTTTTATTACTAGGGGGTAAGACCGACTAGCGTGATAGTGATGCAATATGAATATGAATGTAAATCAACAATGCATGATGTATGTATATATATATATGCTGACAAAAATGACACGACATACAGACTAGTGGATGAACACGACTGGATACTCGGCCACCGCGGGGGATGAAAAGTAACACGGGTTCAAGATAGCAATTCTGCCTTGCTTAGGAGAGAGATGGTCCCTGCGGGGAACACCTTTGATCAGGCTTAGGAGAAAAGAACTCGGTCGGGGAGTGTCAGATGAAACACGGTCTCTGACACAGCTGATCCTTCATTCAGGCGTACTGGTTTAGAAGGAGTACTTTGATTCTGCACTTTGAAGTTCGATTACTTCTAGAGAAGCGATTGATGTTCTTTCGATGTTCAACGGTCAAAAGAAATTGCCATCTTTATTTTAAAAGCAGAAAAAAGTTTGACAAGTAAATTCATTTTTGTTTCGTTTCAAGAATCGTTAATTATGTTAAAAACATCATTCTGTAAAGCAAAAACAAATAAGAATTGCAAACAAAAGCACTAGGGCTCAAATTTTATTGATAGGATGGAAATTAGCCAAGCGCGTGATCCCATAGAGTATTTACATAGTTAGAAAATGGTAATTTAAGGGAAAAGGGCTACATTGAAACATAACGACCGCTAACCTTCTACCAACTTTGAATTCTAGACATCCTGGGCTTCCGTCGAAGATGACCTTGATTGGAGTTTCTTCTGATAGATGGCATTACTGCTGCTGGGGAATTTGCCCCTTTGTTGGACGTAGTTACTTGCCATTAATCCCTAATTTTTTCCTGGATTGTACTTTGAGATTTCCAATCCACCGGGATGATTTTTTTTATTATGTCTCTAATTTTTTCCTGGACCTCCCTTTCGGGTTTTCGATCCTCCGAGACGTTTTTTTTTTGTATTATTATTTTAGGCGAAGTATTTCTTGACTATGTCAACATTTATGGGGTAGGAAAATTCCTTTCCATCCATGGTTGCGAGTCTCAAGGCGCCGCCTGAGAAAGGTTTCTTGACCACATAGGGGCCATCATAATTTGGAGTCCATTTGCCCCAAGAATCAGTGAGAAATGATTGTATCTTCTTGAGCACGAGGTCTCCTTTTCTGAAGACGCGAGGTCGGACCTTTTTGTCGAACGCCTTCTTCATCCTTTGCTGATACAACTGACCATGGTATAGTGTCGTTATTCGTTTTTCTTCGATCAGGTTGAGTTCGTCGTGTCGACTTTGACACCGTTCAGCCTCTGTTAGCTTAGCTTCCATCAATACCCGGATTGATGGGATCTCTACTTCTATGGGAAGTACTGCCTCCATGCCATATACTAGAGAGAAAGGGGTTGCCCCTGTTGAAGTGCAGACAGATGTGCGATAATCGTGCAGGGCAAAGGGTAGCATCTCGTGCCAGTCTTTTTAGGTTACAACCATCTTTTGAACAATCTTCTTGATGTTCTTGTTAGCCACTTCTATCACTCCGTTCATCTTAGGTCGGTAGGGAGATGAGTTATGGTGTTCGATTTTGAACTCTGCACACAAATCTTTCATCATATTTTTGTTCAAGTTAGATCCATTATCAGTAATGATCTGGCTAGGAACACCATAACGGCAGATGAGATTATTTTTGATAAATCGGACCACCACTTGTCAGGTTACATTGGCGTATGACGCAGCTTCGACCCACTTGGTGAAGTAATCAATGGCTACCAGGATGAACTGATGTCTGTTCGAAGCCTTGGGTTCGATCATGCCAATCATGTCGATTCCCCATATGGAAAATGGCCACGGGGAAGAAAGAACTTTGAGATGAGTTAGCGGTACATGGATTTTGTCTGAGTATATCTGACACTTGTGACACTTCCTCATGTACTTGTAGCAGTCGGATTCCATGGCCAGCCAATAGTACCCTGCTCTCAGAATTTGTCTCGCCATTACGTGTCCGTTGGCATGAGTGCCAAAGGATCCTTCATGAATTTCTTTTATCAACATGTCTGCGTCTGGTCTGTCTACACATCGGAGCAAGACCATATCAAAGTTTCTCTTATAGAGTGTATCACCGCTCAGGAAGAAGTTGTCTGCCAACCTTCTGAGGCTATTTCTGTCCTTTCTAGATGCCCCAGGTGGGTACTCTTGTTTCTGAAGGAAGCATTTGATATCGTGATACCAAGGTTTGTCGTCGATGACTACTTCGATCGCGAAGATGTAAGTGAGCCGTTCAAGGCGCATTATGTCAATCTTAGGTATGTCATTCCATTGACCTACACTAATCATGGAAGAGAGAGTGGCTAATGCATCAGCCATGTGATTTTCTTCCCGAGGGATATGATGAAACTCGATTCTGTTGAAGAAAGGTAACAACCTTCTCGCGTAATCTTTGTAAGGGATCAATCCTGATTGGTATCTGTTCCAATCTCCTTTGATCTGATTGATAACCAGGGCTGAGTCTCCATATACATCCAAGTTCTTGATCCTTAAGTCGTTCGCTTCTTTGAGACCCATGATACAAGCTTCGTATTCGGCCTCGTTGTTTGTACACTTGAATGTCAGTCTGGCAGTGAAAGGAATGTGGGTACCCTAAGGTGTTATGATGATTGCCCCAATTCCGTTCCCATAATGATTGATAGCTCCGTCAAAAATTCGTCCCCATTGGGAACCTGGTTCTGGCCCTTCACTGGGTAGTGGTTCATCGCAGTCTTTCATTTTCAAGTACATGACATCTTCGTCTGGGAAGTCGAACCCGATTGATTCCTGATCGTCAATCGGTTGATGAGCCAAATGGTCAGCTAAAACACTTCCCTTAACGGATTTCTGAGCGTGGTACTCGATGTCATATTCTGATAACAACATCTGCCAACGGGAAATCCTTCCCGTGAGAGCGGGTTTTTCAAAGACGTACTTGATTGGATCCATTTCGGAGATTAACCAAGTAGTGTGACGAATCATATACTGGCGAAGACGTTTGGCTGCCCAAGCCAGAGCACAACAAGTTTTCTCAAGCATAGTGGACCGAGTCTCGCAGTCGGTGAATTTCTTGCTCAAATAGTAAATGGCAGACTCTTTCCTTTTGGTTTCGTCTTGTTGGCCAAGTACACACCCCATTGAGTCTTCCAAGACTGCGAGGTAGATGATCAGTGGTCTTTCTTCCACTGGAGGTGATAGAATTGGTGGGTTCAACAGATATTTCTTGATACTGTCGAAGGCGGTTTGGCAATCTTCTGTCCAAACGCAGTCCTGATTCTTTTTGAGTAATTTGAAAATCGGCGCACATGTCGCGGTCATGAGGAATATAAATCTGGAAATGTAGTTCAAACGTCCCAGGAATCCCCTGACTTGTTTTTCAGTCTTTGGAGAAGGCATTTCTTGAATGGCCTTGACTTTGTCAGGATCAACCTCAATTCCTTTTTGGCGGACGATGAACCCTAAGAGTTTTCCTGAGCGAACACCAAACGTGCACTTATTGGGATTCAAGCGGAGTTTGTATTTCCTCAAACGCTCGAATAGTTTTGACAGGTGGGTCACATGTTCCTCTTCTGTTTTAGATTTGGCAATCATGTCATCGACATATAGCTCGATTTCCTTGTGTATCATGTCATGAAAAAGAGTAGTCATGGCCCTTTGATAGGTTACCCCGGCATTCTTCAAACCGAACGGCATTACCATGTAATAAAAGGTACCCCATGGGGTAACGAACGAAGTTTTCTCCATGTCTTTCGGCGCCATTTTTATCTGATTATAGCCCGAGAATCCATCCATGAAGGAGAAGACTTTAAACTTTGTTGTACTGTCAACCAGCATGTCAATGTGTGGTAAAGGAAAGTCGTCCTTTGGACTAGCCTTGTTTAGATCTCTGTAATCCACACATATTCTGACCTTTCCGTCCTTTTTCGGAACTGGTACTATGTTGGCTAACCATTGAGGATATTCTGATGTGGCGAGGAAACCTACGTCAATCTGTTTCTGTACCTCCTCTTTGATTTTGATGGCCATGTCCGGATGAGTCCGTCTCAGCCTTTGTTTTACCGGCGGACATTCTGATCTTAACGGTAAATGATGTTCCACGATGCTGGTATCTAACCCTGGCATATCCTGATAGGACCATGCGAATACATCGGGAAACTCTTTGAGAAGCTTTATCAAACTCTCTTTGACAGTCGGACTGAGCAGTGCCCCAATCTTGACCTATTTTCTCTCTTCCTTTGAACCCAAGTTGACTGTTTCCAACGGCTCCTTTTGAGGTTTAATGGACCTTTCCTCTTGGCTGAGTAATCAGGAGATCTCTTCTAGAATTTCGTCGTCATCTTCTTCTTCGGCCTTAAATACCGGGAATTCAAAGTTGGGAGAAGGCATCGGATCGTACATTTCAATGGGGTTTAAAACAAGCAATCTCCATGACGTTATGATTTGCTTTAGAAGAGATAGAGAAAATGCAAGAGTGCGTGCAGTGTATTTATTTTACTGCTTGTTTTTATTATTTGAGTTGTTTTTTAGGATTACCATTTTCTGAAAAAGCGAAAAGCAAAAACAGCAATAAATGCGGAAATTACAGAACGACGTTATTTTATTTATGAACTTATCGATTCTTGAAACTACAGCCTTATAAAACAAAACTCAATCGCTTTGGCCGAAGCGAAGAGGTATATTTATAAAAAGTGAGCCCTTTCAAAACATCTATTTCATCTGGGCAAGGTGAAAGGTTAAGATAAAGACGACAATTACTTAGACTCATGAACGATCTTCAGAACATCGACTGCAACCCATTGGCGGCGAACTCCTCGGTGAATCACAAAGTCTGGTACCTTCCTTGATTTGTCTTCAGAAATAACGCTGATTTATGGTGGAGCAGGATCATTGGAATCTGTCTCCCAGGCAGAGTTGTCGTAGGAGGATTCCTCAGTTGTATTTTACATAGTATTTATGCTCTCAGGTATATCTCCCCATCCAGTTGGATGGATGTCTTCGAGCCTGATATGAGAGCTTTCGGAAGCGGTATACTTGACCATGAAGTTAAATTTTCCACTCGGTTGTCCCAAGGTATCTCATACTTCTTTGGAACTGGATGAGTCATCTCTCTCGATGACGTTGACCTCGGGAAAGGCATAGTTGATAAATTATAGTCCGACAAACTTTGTGAATTCATCGTCGTGCTGGATACTTTCTGAATGACCTGAGTGTTGATCCCATGACATGGTGGGGACACATGTATTATTTTCAATGGTTCTCAGCTGACTTTCACTGTTCGGCTGATTTTCTTGCCTCGAGTCTCCTGGTACGGCTGCCAAATAGGAAGACTATCCATCGGGCCATAATAGTCATGGTCAAAGTTGTCTTTCATCAGAGTGTCTTCCTCTAATGAGTTTGGTGGAGCACGACATCCTTTTGGATCACAATCTCCGTACATCATTTTGACGTCTGACCTTGGTATAAATCTTGGATTCTGTGCGGGATAGCAAAATGGCGTAGGCACTTCTTCCTGAGACATATAACCGTTCTCGTTAAGATAGGACTTCCATTCCTCATCTGTGTCGGAGGAATCTCCCTCGTTGATGGTATGTACTTCTTGAGACACTGGGTGAAGGAAACCTCCACTATGGAAGAAGTTCTGAATGGGATGAAGACTTTCACCGTTAGCGGCAGTCTGGGTACAGGTTGCAGAAAAACCAAGACCTTTCTTTGTTTTGTTATCAGCAGGAATGACAAGCTGTCCCCATCCCTTTGCATTATTACTTTTGATCACCTCGAGAGCATCTTTGTACGAGGATATTGATGTTCCCTTCTCTGACTGATTCTCACTGCTTACCGAAAGTGCCTGGAACTGAGTTCCAACAACCTACTCGGGTTCTACACAAGTGGACAATGATAGGTTACTCACGATCAAGGCTTGTTCTCCGCAGATCGTGACGAGTTGGTCATTCTTGACAAACTTTAGCTTCTGGTGAAGTGTCGAAGTGACTTCCCCAGCCTGATTTATCCAAGGCCTTCCCAACAAACAGCTATATGTTTCCCGGATGTCCATGACCTGGAAAGTGACTTGGAAAGTGTGAGGGCCGATAGTTATGGGAAGGTCGACTTCGCCGATAACTATTTTCCAGGATCCGTCAAATGCTTTGACGACGACCTCACTGCCTCTCATCGGAGATCCTTTGAATGATAGTCGCATTAGATTGGACTTCGGCATAACGTTGAGAGTCGATCCAGTATCTACTGGTACGCTGGCTAAGGCATCGTCCTGGCAGTTGACTGTGATATTGAGCGCCATGTTGTGACTTTTTCCTTCTTCTGGCAATTCCTCCTTACTAAACCCCAAGTTGTTGCAGGAAGTGATGTTAGAGATGATACTGTCGAATTGTTTTATCGACACATCCTGTTCCACAAAGGCCTGCTCTAAGACTTTCTGTAAAGCCTCTCTGTGGCCTTCGGAATTGAGTCAAAGAGATAACACAGAGATCTTTGAAGGAGTTTGTAACAGCTGATCAACAATGTTGTATTCACTCCTTTGGATGAGCTTCAGCATCTCATCATCGTTCTTTGAAAGGTCGGGATCACTGGATTAACCGACTGGTGGATCGGGAATTTCTGTCTGAAGTTCCTTTTCTCTGTTAGGTTCTCCAACTCCTCTGTTGAAGATTCGACCACTCTGTGTTACTCGACTGATGTCTTCAATATTCATGACGGAGGGCAATGGAATTTCCTTTCCATTCTCAATTGTTGTTGCACCGTATTTGTAAGGGATCGCCTTATCGGATTTGTACGGTACTGGTCCCGGCAGATAGATAACTACAGGAGCCTTTTGATTTCTCTGACTATCATAACCAACCTTAATTGGTTCGAGATTGAGAACCTTTCCACTATCAAGAGGAATTCTTGATTCATGGAGTAGATGGATTATGGCGCACACATCTTTGATCACTTCTCGCTTAGGGATCAAGATAACATCCTTGCTTTAATCAGGATGATAGTTTGACATTGAATCAGAACTTGACCATGGTTGAATCTCTTTGTGGTCCAACTGACTTTGAAGGGCTGCTCGCACGAGGTAGCATCCTTGATTATTCTCCGAGCAGACTCTACAGCGCTCGTAGTTGTGTGGTGGCACCCGGCCACGTCCGTTTTGAATGCAGTGTAACCTCACTAGGTCTGTTTCCATAGATCGAACATCCTGGCTTTGATGTCTAGTAGGGTTCCCGTTAATCATACTGACTTGTTGGGTGTCTTTGTCTAGATAGATCGGAAGCCACCAATGGTTTAACAAGTGTTCCAAAGTTCTTTGAACGAAAGCGCACCCTTGGTTACTCTCACAACATACTTCACAGCTCAGATAATTATGTGAAGTGAGAAAACCGAGTTGGACTTGCTTGGCGTGTAATTCTACCAATCTGGTATTCATCAAACGAATATCGAAGATTTGAACCATGTTGATTTGATAAGGATTTTTATCATGGTAGTCCTGGATCCACCCAAGATCCATCTGCCGCTGGAGGGCCTCTTGTACAAAAGAGCATCCCTGTTTGTTTACCGAGCAAGCCAAACAGGAATTGTAATCATGTCGCGGCAGATTATGATACTGGCTTTGCCTTGAGTGCATTGCTACTAAGTTGACATTCATTGCACGGATGTCGTGGTTTTGAATGATGTTGGAATTCGTATAAGTCATGTTAACTACACGAACTCGATGCTCTTGGATCCATCCGAGATCCAATAGTTCCTGTAGAGCTGATTGCACCATAGAACATCCTTGATTATTTTTAGAGCAGATATCACACTGGTGATAATTGTGAGGTGGCACATGGCCGTATCGACTCTGTCTATAATGCATCTTGACCAAGTTGGCCCTCAATAATAGTACATCATGAATTTGATAGTTGTTATTGGACTCTCCTTCTATCAAATTTACTGCAGCTTTCTCGTGTTGAGGCAACGGATTTGTGAGAACATTCGGATTCATATCTTTGTAAGATAAGACCCCTCTCCTAACAAGCTTTTGTACATCAGATTTGAAACTAAGACAGTTTTCTATGTTATGCCCTGGTCCTCCTTGATGATAAGGGCAATTCTGATCCTCTTTGAACCAAAAAGGCAGATTTTCCGGTACTGTAAGAGGAGACCTGGTTTGGACGTGCCCCTTGACCAGTAGTAGCGGAAACAGTTCTGTGTACAATATTGGTATAGGGTCGAACCCTGGTGGTCGCGTTGTACGGTTGTTGTTTTATGGAGGACGAGCCTGCTGAAGAGGCTGTTGTGTCCTTTGCTGAAATTATTGTTGATTCGGTTGGCTCTGAGCAACCTGAGGTTGATACGTAGCAACATGCGCAGGGTTGATAGCAGGAGTTACAGCTGTTACTGGTTGATACCGTCGCCTTTTTGGTACTGCTGGATGATCCAGCGTCTTTAACTAAATGTCCTTCTCGAACTACTTCCTCAAGACGAACTCCCATGCCCACCATCTCGGTGAAGTCACTGGGCGCACTGGCGACCATTCTGTCATAGTAAAATGAGCTCATGGTCTTTAAGAAGACCTTTGTCATCTCTTTTTCCTCAAGAGGTGGACAAATTTGAGCGGAAATTTCACGCCATCTCTGAGCGTACTCTTTAAAGGTTTCCTTATCCTTTTGCGACATGGCTCTGAGTTGATCTCTGTCCGGTGCCATGTTCAGGTTATACTTATATTGTTGAACGAAGGCGGTGCCAAGATCTATGAAAGTGTCGATCTTAGCGCGGTTTAAACCCATGTACCATTTGAGTGCGGCACCGGTTAAACTATCCTGAAAATAGTGAATCAGTAGCTCTTGGTTCTTTGTCTGAGTTGACATTCTCCGAACGTACATCACCAAATGGCTTTGAGGGCACTAGTTACCCTTGTACTTTTCAAATTCGGGCACTTTAAACTTGTGCGAAACTTTTACATTGGGGACCAAACAAAGGTCTGTGGCGTCCTTTCCAAATAGATCCTGACCGCGAAGGGCTTGCAGCTCTTTCTACATCTCCAGGAACTGTTCCTGGAACTCATTCATTCTATCAAACATACTTTCATTTCCACCAGAAGGTATCTGTGGAATCTGTCCTTCCGGGACAGTGTGTACCACGGGTGATGGTATAGTCATCATGGCAATGACTCTTGGTGCCTCCCGAAGTTTGTAACCTTCAGGAGTTGTTGTCATGCCCCTGGCATCTTCGCTTTCCCGAAGTTTGTAACCTTCAGGCCCAGCGGTTCCTGCTGCAGTTTCTGGATCTTCAGTGATCGGCGGAATATATTCTTCTGGGATATAGTTGAGTGGCATGCCCCAGGGACGATCTTTCGGCATTTTATACCTAGGATTATACTTCTCCACTATGGGCGTTGATGTGATCTCTGAGATCACAGTCCTTTGTTGTTGCATCTGAGCTTCTGCTAGAGCTTGTATGTTGTTATGAAGCTTCCTCAAATCCTCTTTTAGAGTGTCGATCTCTTCCCTCAACTCTCTGTTCTCGTCCTCGAGATCATCCATTTTTTCTGTCGATTGGCCCGAGTATTGTACGAATGAGACAGTTTTGACTCTAGAATCGAGACACAAACATGAGATTCGTAGGTAAGAAGAATGCAATGATTATTTTAATATATTTTTTTAATCAAAATAAACTTCGAAAATTGGATTGTAAATATCAAACAGTGGGAAAACCCAGTTTTATTGAATTCAAAGATTGCTGAAATGGAAATACAGAAATTACAAAGTGTTGTAAAAGGAAATCTAAACTTATGGATTCTGAGTCCTCTCTGAGGAGAGCTCAAGTGCTGGTTCTGGTACTTTCCTTTTCTTTGACCGGGGCTCTTTAGCCGTTGTTGGGTTGTCATTCCTTTTCCAAGTGAAAGGAGCGAGCAAATTCCTTTGGTCATCCTGATTCTCTACAGCATGTTGCTCTAAAATCTCAATCAGAGCGTCTTTTTCTCTTAACAGCTGTTGTATTTTCTTGCACTCCACATTGAGAATACGGTACTTGTTCTTTCAAGACCTCTTCTCCTGTTGAACTTTGTTGAGAGTAACCTGAAGTTTTTCCGTATCAGACATAAAATAAAGGACAGGGTCCCTTAATGGAAGAACTTCTTGACGAGGGTAAGGCATCCTCAGCTTGAGAGCTCTAGTTTGTACCCAGTGGAGATAAGGTTCCACCGAGACACAGTCTGGTTTTCCTAGTGACTCCCTTCCTTTCCTATGAACATGTCTCCAGGCATGCACTATTTCTGTCTTTAGTGCTCTGTCATTTTCTCCTTCCTTGAAGAAAAGACCTTCCAGATGAACATTACGCGGGATATGTCTCATCGGGTATCCGAATTGACGACAAACTAACACCGGATGATAATTGATTCCTCCTTTAATTCCTATTAGGGGTACATTAGGGAAGTTTCCACAATGGTCAATGATCCTGATCCCGTCATAGATTCGATTGTACCAGTCGATGTCAGAGTTGGTAAGAGACATGATTCTCTGCTACCAACGTAAAGTATTCTTAGGATCCCAAAATGCAGCAAACTTGGGCAAGTGGGAAATGAACCATTTGTATAGCAGGGGTACACAGCATGTGATCATTCCCCCACTGTAAAAATTCCTTAAGTGTACATAATGATAAGCATCTGCGAGCAGGGTAGGTACAGGGTTTCCAATTAGAAAAATCTTAATGGCATTGATATCTACGAAGTTATCGATGTTGGGAAACAAAAATAACCCGTAGGTGAGCAAAACAAAGATGCTCTCGAAAGCGACCTAAGATGAATGAAGTTATCGATGTTGGGAAACAAAAATAACCCGTAGGGCTTTCTTTATCAAAAATTGGGATGGCAAACCCTGGATACCACCCTTAATGATCATGTAAGTCCTGACTTCTGACTCATCCAAATAAATTGCCCTTACAATGGTGTGATCTTTTGGAATTTCTTCCAGTCCAGAAAAGGGAGCTTGGTCAGTAATATACAAATTAGTCAGGTGAGAGTACTCCTTCAGCGTTGGTGCTAGTTGATAATCCGGGAATGTGAAACAGTGATAGATCGGATCGTAGAACTGGATTAGTGTGGACACGATTCCTTCAATTACATGGACCCTTAATAGAGATAGCATTCCTCCATACTTGGCTCTGAAAGCCTCAGGGTTGGTTATCATCCTCGTCAGACATCTTAAATCCTATAGTTTTGGAACCTTGACGGTATACTTGTGAGTCTTCCTTCTACCGAAATCCATTAGCAATCTTTTTATCTGACATTTGCAATCATTGTCTTAGTTTAATTTGAAAAAAAGAGACTAGAAGAGAAGATTTTTCTTTGTTTAAAGTTTTTTATATGAATGTATGAATGCAGCACGCAAAAACATAGAAAAAACATGGGGTCAAAGGGTCGGTGTCATGAAGTCAAGGCTCTACCCATCCCCAAAGGTTTATACTGGTGATTTTTGTACCTGTCCTCAAAATCATTGACCCCTCTTGGGATGACGGCAGCAAGCGGATCACCAAGCGAGCTGGTTCATCTTAGAGTAATCTCAAATGAGGGTAGTATCGCGTGACAACTATTTCCGATAGCTTCTGCACTACAAAATGGTTTCAGTCTACTAAAATCCTCGGCTTCTCAGATAACCCAATAGAACAATCTGCTTTCAACAACCAAAGTCGTATAGGCATTGAATCCACAAAGGGCATCTTCACTGATTTGATGGTCGGCCGAGACTTCTTATCTGGGATTCACTCCCCGTAAGATTACCCGTATAATGCCATCACTTATCTTAGGTGTATACTCAATCTTTCCAGATGCGGCATCACACGCATTCCCATTAGCAGAAAAGTAAACACATATATAAATTAGGAAAAGCAGTATATATATTTGTCCTAACATCCTAGACCTCTAGTCTTATGATCCTATACAGACAATGACTCCCCAACAGAGTCGTCATTTCTGTGACACTTTGCAAATTTAAGGCCTTCTACTTAAGATTGTAAGAAAGAATGCCTCCCACTGTGGTCGCCATTTTTCTGTGGCGGCCATAGTGAAAATGACTTGTTCAAGGTTTCTATCTAAAACTGTATGAAAGAATGACTCCCACTGTGGTCGCCATTTTTCTGTAGCGCGATTTTTGTGGTTTCGAATCACTATCGCTTTGGTACTACAGTTCGATTCATTTTTTATCCTGTTGAGCTGATTAAGGAAGGAAAATAGATGTCTCCAATTAACCTTGCTTGCATACTGAGGTTAAACAGACAAAACTGTTGGTTTGCAAATGCTATCAAAAGGGGGGTATGTCTTAAGTTATTTGCTTAAAAGAACGGAGTGTCTTGACTGTACAGGAGACTTTTGGTTAGGATACTAGACCTGATTTTCTTTGATTGATGTATCGAGGTACTAGACTTTGGGTTTTTGATTAGTATGCTCGCTAAGATTTTGCAATCTTATGCCTACGTATTCCTGTTTAACGAAACAGGGAAATCAGAGCGATCGTAGTTCCTCATATTCTATGGGAGGAAAAAGGTGTTTTGGTGTCTTGTTCAAAGCCCAAGACATGAAGCTAAAGATGGTTTGTATCTTGTTTAAAGCCCAAGATATGAAGCTAAAGGGTTATTTGTATCTTGTTTAAAGCCCAAGATATAAAGGTAAAGGTGATTTGTATCTTGTTCAAAGCCCAAGATATGAAGCTAAAGGTTTAACTGAGAGAGAATTTGTCATCTCTAAAGAGGAATTGTTGATGTTTGTATGCTGTGAGCAAGGCACAAATTTGATGCTAAAAGTTTAATTGATTCAACCGGGGTTTTCTTTATTCAAAGCCTAAGAGGAGGCTGGAAGTTTGACTTTTCCGGGGAAAATATTCTTTCTGTCTTGTACAAAGCCCAAGATTGAGGCTAAAAGGAATTTTTGACTCCGTTATGGAGAATGCATCTTGTATAAAGCCCAAGATGGAGGCTGAAATAAGTTTGACTCAACAAGAGAGCGCTTATATGTGTCTTTTACAAAGCCCAAGACGGAGGCTAAAAGAGTTGACTCAACAAGGGAGTCTTGAACAGGTCATTGACTCAACAAGAGAGTATGAAGGTTGATTGACTCAACAAGAGAGTCTTTTGTACTCAACAAGAGAGTGATTTGATGTCTCGTACGAAGCCTGGGATTTGAGGCTAAAAGGAGATTGACTCAACAAGAGAGTCTTTTATACTCAACAAGAGAGTGTTTTTATATGTCTTGTACAAAGCCCAAGACGGAGGCTAAAAGTTGACTCAACAAGAGAATCTTTTATACTCAACAAGAGAGTGGTTTTTTATATATCTTGTGCAAAGCCCAAGACAGAGGCTAAAAGAATTTGACTCAACAAGAGAGTCGGAAAAGGTTAGCTCCGCTAGGGAGAATCATTTGTACAAAGCCCAAGAGGAGGCTGACTTACTGCTGAGGATTATTGAGATCCATAGGCAGGCCCAAGGGTGGGGAACTCTCATGAGAGAGACCGGGTTTCAGAGTGATCGGTATTTCTTTCTATGTTTGAAAGGAACTTGAGAATGTCTTTGAGACTCAAGAGGTTTAGACTGTCCAAGTCTAGAAATTTATCTTTTGTACAATGCCCAAGAGGAGGCACGGGCAGTAAGGGATGAGTATCAACCTTAAAATGGCAGGAGTTTTGACGCTGGAAAGACTTCTCTAGCAAAGGATGACTAAGTTCTATCTTATACCTTTAAGAGGTCGTCAGGGTCCTTGTATTAAGCCCAAGAGAAGGCATGAGAACTTCTAAGAAGCCGAAGGGTCCTTGTACAATGTCCAAGAGAAGGCGGGGATGCTTTTAGGAAGCCTGTGGGTCCCCAAACCAAGAGAAGTTCAAGAAATGCAATTCACAGAGAAGAGATCATTCCAGGAAAGTTCGAGGATTTGGAAGAAACTCAAGAGATGCCATTCACGGAGAAAAGATCATCTCTGGGGAGTTAGAGTTTCTTTGACAATTTCTAAGGGTGACAGTCTGAGAAAAGGTTCACTGAGAATACTGCCTTTCTCTTTGTTCCATATTATTTAACCCCAAGAGAAGGGAAGACTGTATCTGGAATCCTACGGGGGATCTAGTTTTGTTTGTATTTAAGAGTGACCAATAGGGCTTTACCTAGTTCTAGACATAGTTGCCGGGGAAAACTCTAAATAACTATACTAGTATTACACAGTGGATATGTGACAAGTATATAAAAGGATGTGAAAGAAGACTTACAGTGAAAAAGCCCCACAATACAGTTATATACATATGAAAGCGGTAAATGAAAGCGGATAAACACTTACCCGTTGCAGAGCTTCCATGATATTTTGTTAGTTGTTCAACAAAGAAATTAAAGAAAGTTTTGATAACAACATATATTTGAATTCAAACTCAAAGGAGAAAGTGCTTTTAAAAGATTGTTGGGGCTTACAACTCAAGGAGAGGCCCAAGTTTTAACGATGATCGCACCGTTGTTTTGAAAACTGTACAGAGGGACTTATATAATATGTGAGGCCCAAAGAGTTTTTATGTACAAGGGGGTTGGGTCTTACACTCTATTAGAGGCCCAAAGTGTTTTTTAAGAAAAGAAATGGGTCTTATAACACGAGGGTAGGCCCAGGGTTTTTGTTAAAAAGGCGACGATTGCGCCGTTGTTTTTGAAAACACCGTGGGTCTTATACAATGACTGAGGCCCAAATTATTTTGGTTTTCAAAATAGGTTGGGTCTTACACTCTATTAGAGGCCCAAAAGGTTTTTGTTTTTGAAAAGGAATGGGACTTATAGCTCGAGGAGAGGCCCAATTTTTTTTATTTAAACTGGCGATCGCGCCGAGATTTTTGAAAACACTGTGGGTCTTATACAATGACTGAGGCCCAAATTATTTTGGTTTTCAAAAGGGGTTGGAGCTTACACTCTATTGGAGGCCCAAAGTGTTTTTGAAAATGATTTGTTTAGGGTGATTAAGATCAAAACCCTAAATTAATTTCAAAATGTATTTTAATTAAATAAAAATTTAATTAAAATGATCAAAATTATCAAACATGTGTGAAAAACAAGTTGTGATCTTGGATTAATGTTTGAAAAATCATGTTTATATCCAAAAAATGATTGGAAACCAATAAAATTTGGAAAATCAAGGAGGAAAAAATATTTTAAATATAAAAACAAATAAAAGATTAATTCTTTGAAAAAAAATATCAAGTATATGAAATAAATATTATTTTTGGGAATTTTTGGTAAAATAAAATATTTTAACATTTTTGTCAATTATTAAAAAAAGAATCAACTCAAAATCATTAAAACTAAGAGAGAAATTAATTTTTGAATCAATTAAATAAAATCACAAAATTCAAATAGTCAAATATTCAAAAAATGGCGCCAAGAACACACCAAGAACACGCGCCACCCCTTTGTTTCTGCAGATTTGCATTTTCTCACCAATCTCACTGAATACTTGATGAAATCACACAATCCACATATCAATCTACTCGTTTTCACCTCACGATCATGTCTATGGTCTTTAATTTCATTTATTTTAAGCATGGAATAAGAAATCAAGACAAAACCTCAAGAACCCTAAAATTTGCATGAAGGCTGAGAATTTTGATACATGATTCAAACAAAGCAATTAATTGAGGGGAAACATTCTATGCATGATTATGAACATTTGGCAAAAGTATTGTGCGAGGAAATATGCATAGATTAAGAGATGACCAAGTTTAGGCTTACTTGAAGGTCGTGACAGCAAGAGCAAAGTGATTTTTGAGTTGGAGGTGTTACAGATGAGTTGTGATGATCTGAACAGCTTCCCTACACCATATGGAGTGTGTTTGAATGCCTGAACTTGATTGGAAATGGCTGGATCACTTAATGGCACCTCAGCTGCAACTTGGTTAAAACCTTGAGCAATTGGCTGGTGATTTTGTGGAATTGGCGTTCCAGTTGTGGTTTAAGTGTTTGGATCACTTCTATATGATGTTTATGAGGTGTGTGTGTGATTGGTTTGGTTGGAATGGCTCTCAAACTCAAAACCCGATAGTGACTTGCTTTGGAAGGCAATTTTGGAGTGGAAGAAGAGATTTTGTGGAAAGCATCAGTTTGATGGCTTTGGTGTATTTAAACTAAGCACAAATAAGATTTATTTATAGTAGAGCAAGTTTGTTTTGCAAGCAATAGTGAATGGTAACTGGTATAGGTCTGTGGCCAATTGGATCATTTTGGAATCTCAAGTCTCCTCTAACCATTGACTAGAGGTTAGAGCACAGGCCTATGGTTCTTTGGTTCAAAGCTTATCCTTGACTCATTCAGCTGGAAATGGCTCAGTTCATGCCACCTTGGTGCATCCATTGAATGCTCCAAAACAAAATTGGAGTCTTGTCCCCTCTTTAGGGTTTTTTAGGTTTGGCATGCTATTTTTAGTTCCAAAGACTTAGGAGGCTTATGGATCAGTGTTTGTCCCTCCTTGGTCTCCCCCTGAGGTGTTCAGATGGATAAACTTGTTTTTCATTTGCACAATTTGCTCAAATCGACCAAAATGCACAAATCTGCCTTGCCATGACAGTTGCAGCAAGGCATATTGCCATTGTCATAACTCTTAGCTCAAATGGGATTTTATGGAGTTTTTGGCCATTTTGGAAAGCTCTTATATGATACAACATATGTGTGATCATAGTTTGTCTTGACACTTTTTGGATCCAAGTGGAAAATGCCCTTACATTTTGCAAAAAGTGAAACAGATTCTGACTTGTGAAAATTTCACTAAGTGTTGGAAAAAATGGCATTTTCATGTTTTTCTCATTTTGGTCACTCCATAACTAAAAATCCATGAGGAATTGGAGTGAGGTGTAGTTGACACTTTTAAAATATGCCATGAGAACTGCAAATCCATCTTTGGATCAGCCAAAATGGTTGCTTGGATCACAAGTTATGATCCTTGGAAGTTGGTACCCAAGCCACTTTGTTCCATAACTTAGAAAATTTCTAAGTTTTTTATGGTTACCCCTTTTACAAGTTATCCCACTTTTCTTGATTTTTCTTGATGAATGATGATTCCAATCACACATTAACTTCATTTTAGGGTTAGGGAACCATAATTAATCAAAACAATCAAAAAGTCAAACTTTGACTTTTTGGCACAGTTGACTTTTTATCAGATGAATTTCAAACTGTGCGATCCTCTATGAAATCAAGTCCTTGACCTAAATCAAACTTTATGGATTGATTTCATAGGTGTTATAGGGTGTATTGAATCATGTCTCAAGGTTTGGGAGCATGTCCTGGTCAAAAGTCAAAGGCACAGTTGACTTTTCTCGCGAAACCCTAACGGTGGTTCTGATGAACTTGAAACTTGTGCATCAAGCTTCTTGGATCAATCCATTGTTGCAAATGGATCAATGTAGTTTGTTAGAGGCCCTCAAATCATCTCTTGAGGTCTTGGCTCATGTTTTGTCCCAAAAGTCAACTTAGGGGTGAATTAGGTCAAGAAACCCTAATTCCTGATTTTTTATGAATACATCCCATGAGGCTATATTGACTTGATGATGGGGTTTATGAGGTCCCTTAGAGTATTGTGGGTTATGCTTTGAAGCATTGGCTCATGCCCAGAGGAAAATTTCCATCTGGAGGCCCTGGTCGACCAAAACCCTAATTTGGTGACACTGGCGATCTTGAGGCTTGATCCACTTGGAATGTTGCAACCCTGTGCTTGATTCCTTGGTGTGGGAGTCCTCTTGATCAATTGCGGATGTTTGAGAGGTTAGACAAGTTGAAGATCATGTCATTCCTTGATTGATCTGTTGTCTAAGAGCTCTGAGAGGGCTTGAAACCCTAAGTTCTTGATTGTAGTGAATGCTCACCCATCTTTGGGGATACTAGTGAGGTATGATGGTCCATCCATATTGTGATGATGATTTTCACAGTGATGGGAAATCTTAGTGGTCAAAATTTGGGGTATGACAAATGGTTCTGCATATAATGTATCGATAGATAGGCAAATGACTCGATACATCTGGTGAATGCGTCGACTCTTTCAAATTTGAATTCGACTCCATCTGAAGGGATTTTTCACATGGTAGTCCTTTCCCTCAATGTATAGATACATTGACGGGGTGGGTCGATACATTCTATTGAAATAAATTTGGTTCATACCATGTATCCTCTAAGGTTTTGGTGATAACAAAGTATTTGAAGAACAATTAGGATTTCTAAGTAGTTGGTTCATGTGTACAGAATTCTATTTACTTGATGAAACAAGATCTGTCGCTAAAGAATCTATGGTTCAGTTTTGATCGAGTTCTTGTGAGAGCGTCTGATCAGAAATGATTTCATTTGTACATTTCAGAATCAGAAGCATGCCTCTGAAATTGATGGATGTCAACTTAAGCACATAAATCACGGGACTCGAGAGTAGTTGACATTATCTTCAAGAGATTATGTTGTACTTGTTTCACAAAAGAGTTCTCTAGACAAAGGCCTTGTTTAGTGGATAATTCCTTTGCTACGAGTTCCAACACCTGCTTTATTAGAAAAGAAGATGAACAAGAAGATTTGATATGAATATAGCCATTGGGGTGCTTCAACGGCTCTATTTCTTTAGCTATAAAAGGAGCAGAAGAATTTAAGATCAATCAAGAGAATAACATTGCAACTACAACTGAAATATACACACACTTCACACCATTCGTATCAGCTCAAGAGAATCTAATATTTTAAGAGTTCTTATTCTTGTATAGCTTAAGAGTCATTATTGTTAAAGTGTGTTGTATTATATTTGAACACCTCTGATTGTTAATCAAATGTTGTTATAAGTTATTCCGTCTCTAAACATTCGGTTTAGATAAAGTCTCTTGCCTTGGGCTTGAGCATTGAAGTCTTAGATTAGAGGAATCTGAGCAAGGAAGTCTTGGATTGCAAGTCTAAGCAGGATGTCTTGTACTCGAAGGTATAAGCAAGGAAGTGGGGTTTAAGTAGAAAAGTCTTAGGATCTGAGGATCTAAGCGGGGGAAGTCTTGATCAGATGCTGATTGAACAAGGAAGACTTAGGTTGTAGGTCTGGGCAGAAGAAAGACTTATACTTGAGGGTATAAGCAGTTGTAATCTATTTGATTATAGTGGAAATATCGTGTGCTACAAGGAGACTGGACTACTCTCAGTTGGAGAGGAACCAATATAACTTTTGTGTGTTCTTTGCCTTTTTATTTACTTATGTTACTTTATCCGCTGCACTTGTTATCAGTTTCTAAACTTCTGTTTAGATTTTGAACACTGGTTCAGAAGTAGAAACGACTTGGCAAACACAATTCAACCCCCTCCCCCCCCCCCCCCCCCTTCTTGTGTATTTTTCTCACCTTCACATTCATCAAATGAGTTGACTCCCCATGTTTGGAGTCGACTCCTTATGAAACATTTTTTTCAACAATTTCTCTCTGCCTTCAATGTATCGACTCCTTTGGGCCTCGTATCGACTCCTTCAGCTTGTGTATTGACTCATTTTAGTTTAGAGTCAATACATTCTGTTTCAACTTTCAAATTTTGCATTTTTGGCTAAAAATCTGTTTTGCTCATTTCTTTTTTACACACACACATATACATAAATATGCATTCATGCATCATTTCAAAATGATTGAAACTTGAAAGATACAAAGATTTCTCATCATCTTCAACCTTTCTTTGAATGCATTCAACAACTACACATAATCATTTTTGTTGTTTGTTATCAAGACAATATTGATAAGGTCCAATTTAGGTTGATGTAATCAAATTGTGTTGAGTTTTTCTTTGGGGGTTTCATAGATAAAACATTTAGGGTTTTTACTCCATGATCAAGGGTTAACTTGGAGGTTTTTTCACAATTCTTTGCAACTTGGATTCAGTCGGGTGAAAGCTTTAAAGAATGTGGGTTCTTGCAAAGGAGTAGCAGTAACAGGAGGATTAATTGAAAGGCTTGGGGCAAGATTTCGTAATCTGGATTCAACCGAGTGAAAGCTTTGAAAAATAGAGGTTTGGTCAAAGGAGTAGCGGTAACCAAAAGATCAAATTAGAGGTCTTATGTGACTTGATCTTGTTAAGATTAAGGGAAGATAAGAAGCTAGGATCAACATCAAACATAGGGTTTGGGGTTTGAATTGCTACTACTTCTCTTGTAAACTGATATTGCAAAGGTTAATTACAATATCTCAATTTGATCTTGAATTGAGGGAAGATGTACCCATAGTGAGGATAATTGGCGAACTTCCTAAACAAATATTGGTGTTATCTCTCTTTATCTTTGTCTCTCTCACTCTCTCTGCATTTTGATAACACTTAGTGTGTATTTTGAATTGCTGAAAATTCTGGTTATGTTGAAGTGTGTTAAACTGTTTTGTGAAAACATTGCAATCTAAACCATTGAGATTGATTTTTTTACACCTTCAATACAAAGAGAATTAAGCTTTGTGTATTGCACACCAAGTGTTTGATAAATTGACTGCACACTAAGTGTTCGATAAATTTCCTGTGTCAAGTTTAATTTTACATCTCATTGGAAATTGTTTACTTTAGTGTGGTTTATATTCAAACATATTATATTGTACTTGCTATTTTTTTCTCATCTTGTGCATACATTCTACTACGGTTTGTATGCATATATGATTCTACCAATAACGGTTCGGATAGATGAGATTCGATCCGAATTCGCGTTCGCTTGCCATAGAAAAATATTTTTCAAAACAAAATTTTAATAAGAAAATTTTTCTTGGGCGATCTATTCAACCCCCCCCCCCCCCCCTTCTAGATCGTTGCCCTCGTCTAACAAGGTTCAATATCAAAAGGTTGGTGTTTGGAGCAAAAGAGAGAAAAATGGTGTAAAGATGAACACATTAAGAAGAGAAGACAAAAATCACAATTTTTGTCTCTATGGATCTCCATAGATTTCCCTCACTTGTTACTTTCACCAAAAGAAACAATCACTTAAATAAGTGATGGAAATTGTTTTTTGAAGGTTTGATTCGAATCAAGAAGGATTTGTGATTTGAACAATCTCGACAATGTAAAAAAAGATCACTTTTTAAAGCTAATGATTCTAATCATTTTTTGTACTTTATTCGAATCAAATGAGGTTATGATTCAAACCATGTTCAATTTGTGATCCAAATCATTTGATCTAGAATGGTTTTTCCAATTTTTAATAGGTGATTGATTCGAATCAAATATAACACATGATTCGAATCAAATACCAAATCATCAAAATTCAAATGTTCTAACTTGTGATTTAAGCTACTCATGTGGAAATAACAAAACAATAAATTTCATAGGCTCAAAAAAGAATTAGCTAACAAGGATCAAATGAATATATCATGAAATGTAAAGGGTTCTCAGTGGTACAATTTAAATAGTTGAAGCGATTACAATCAAATGGAAAGAATGTGACAATCATATAAATAATTGAAATAACATACAAATTATAAATACACAATGAAACAATTATCAAATTATAAAACATCAAAACACAATTGATACTTAAAGCATGTAAGCGATACCAAGTGATACTATATGCTTTCACCTGGATCCCCTCTCGAGCAACCCACTTGTTGGGAGAGGACTGTAACACCTTACTCTCCCCGTTCAATTAATAAATGAAAATAAGAAAATAGTTTGCGGGAAAAAAATCAGAGTTACACATGTAGGATGCCACATCGGGTAAAATTAGAGGAGGGGTCCCCCTCTATTCCTGGTCAGGTGTCGAAGCTCGTATTGGGGCGTAGATCATGTGCCTTGGTGGAAGGATGTCAGTCCTGACTTCCTTTGCTTCAAAATCTCGCACCCCCCTTCTCCAAAGAGTTCTCTGAGTACTAGGCCCTTTATTCACAATCGCCTTCGGCTATAATAAACATGAAAAATACCCTTCTGTTAAGGGCGTTAATGCTTTAGGATGTTAAATAGGGGAGGTATGACAATGATTCTAGCAACGTAGAGGGGAGGGTCTAGGAGCAGACTGAGGCGCGTACTCAGAGCTAGAGGATTGTTGCAATCCCTCCAACATGACGAGGAAAAGTGGAAAAGAAGGCTGGAGGATGCTCAGGCTAAAGCCAGGGAAGTCTCTATTGAGAAAAAAAACTTTGCATGACTCATTGGATGCATTTATCCTCCGCCAAAAAGATTTTAAGAAGGAAATCTCGAATTTGACTAACGAAGTGGTGTTAGCTTCTGGCATGTCCTTTGAGCGGGCCAAGGAGAAAGTCCTCTTCTTACACCCTACTCTGGATTTGAGCCTCTTAAATCCTTTCAAAGTTGTGAAAGGCAGGGTAATGGTGGATGAGGAGGTGACGACTTTTTCAAAACATGGGCCTTTCCCCTCTCAGCAGGAAAGCGTGATCCGAGAGGGCGGTGACCCTGAGAGTCCCCAGCCAGAGCATGTTGTTATGGAGGAGGAAATCTAAGGAGAATAATGTTCACCTTCTATGGCTTTTTATCGTTTGTTGTATTCTATTTTACCTCTTCGGGGGCTTTTGTAATTGTTTGGAATAGTGACGCCCCTCATGGGGCATCTTTATATTAACTATTTTTAGCATTTAATTCTTTTGTTGTTTTCTCTTTTAGACGTCTTGTTGCTATGGTCACCTCTTTGGACGACAAGGATCCACCCTTGGGGAAACCAATGAATATAATTGCCCCTATGGGAGAAAAACATCCACCCTTGGGGGGTTCAGATCATATAATTACCTCTATCGACGGTAAGGATCCACACCGAATATAATTGCCTTTATGGGCGGCAAGAATCCACCCTTGGAGATCCAACAAATATAATTTCCCCTATGGGCGGCAAGGATCCTCTCTTGGGGGATCCAGAAAATATAATTGCCTATATGAGCGGCAAGGACCTAAGGGGATCCAGCGAATATAATTGCCCCTTTGGGCGGAAAGGATCGACTCTTGGGGGATCCAGTGTATATAATTTCCTCTATGGGAGGCAAGGATCCTCCCTTAGGGGTATAATTATAGCTATAGGCAGCAAAAATCCTCCTTATGGAGATCTAGTAAATACAATTACCTCTATGGGAGGCAAGGATCCACCCTTGGGGATGTAGCAAATATAATTGCCTCTATGGGCGGCAAGGATCCACCCTTGTGGGATCCAACTGACATAATTGCCTCTATGGGCAGCTAGGATCCATCCTTGGAGGATCCAATAGATATAATTGCCCCAATGGGTGACAAGTATCCACCCTTGGGGTATCCAGCTGATATAATTTTTTGTCCCTCATGGACTTGGATTTCCTGCATAGATATGGCATAACAAAATAAACATAGACAAAACAAGGATATGATGCCTCATTAAAAACTGTTGCCCCTTGGGAGGTGTTGGCTCCTAATTTCGACGCCTGATGTTAGGATAAGGGTCTCTTCTAAGAGAGAGAAGATCTGAGGTATTTATGAGGCTTCGACAAAAACATGATTGTAGGGAAATTTAGTCGACAGCCACCTTTCTGCTGAGAAGAGAAGACTTAAAAGACTTAGAAATATTTCCAAGAGTCTGGAAGAATTTTTGACCGAAGTTTAAAGAGGTGACGTTCGACGCGAAGGTTTGAAATTCAAATAAAGGAGGGAATTTCGATTTTGAAAGGAAGACGCGTGGAATGCATCTAAGAGGCGAGGGCATGCAGGATGCCATTTGTCGTCATTAGGAGAAATAGTTGTTATTGATAGTTATTTCGACAGTATATAAATAGGGAGTTGTATTGTTAGATTTCCGGTTTTGTGCTCAAAGTTTGTACAAGTTACTCAAAATACTAAAAGTACCCGTGTGAGAGAAAAGAGTTATCACTAAGAAAATGTACGTTTGGAAAAACACCAGTTTCATTATTTACATTTCAATGAATTTCTAAGTTATTTACATGCAATTTATTTTACATTTCTGCAATTTCATTCTTGCACTTTTATTACATTTCTTTGTTATTTCTTTTAAGAACAAAACGTTATTATTTTCGTTCAAATTACATCAGTTTATGAAAACAATGATGAACGTAATGAACAAAAGGTTTGATTTTCATACAAATTGTCAAGACTTTTAAAGCACGTTGTCCTAGGATTTGTATGGTCGATCCTGCAAGTAAACTAATTTTTATAAATTAGGAGACCAGCGGTTGTTTGCTAATTTTCAAGGCAAACAGGAGGTGCAGAGGGAAAAAAATGAATCCCAATCAATAACTTGTCCTTACAATCGGCAGACTTTAAACACTCACCTATGGGAAAATGTCAAGCTAGATAAATAACAAAAGATAAAACAACTATAGGGACTGCATAAACAACTCTAGAGGAGATGGGATTTCTTCTTGCTTGTAGGCTTCATTGCATAATGAGGATGGATGAGAAACTTCCTTTCTCTCTCCGGCTTTTTTAGGTGGTGTTATCCCAGGGTTGGACTTTTTCTCCCTCACACCTAAAAGGTGCGTCTTCTTTAACTTGAGGCTCTCTGCATATCACTTTATGGCTATTCCTGGTCTCCCCAAAAGACTCTCAATCGTCTGTTGGGGAACGAGTATTTCATGCATAGATACAAGGTAGACAAAGAGACTCCTAGCCAGTTAAAAGTTGGTCACCCAATAATCATATTATATGAAGATGGGGCATCAATGACTAAGTACTTAACCTTTATTTCCTTGGCATGTTCTTGCTTTCCAAACGTGATCCTCAGATTGAGGTAGCCTTTCACCTGCACCTATTCTCCTGAGAATCTAATCAATGATCCCTTTAGAGGATTCATGTCCTTGGGTTCAAGACGCAATCTCTCGAAGCTGTCCTAGTACAATATATCGTTTGAGCTTCCCTTGTTAAATGGGATTATTTTTATCTCCCATTCTTCATATTTGACGCGATGACCATGTGATCATCGTTGTGATGATGGACACCAAACACATCTTCTTTCGAGAAGACAGCTGTGGCTTCTGGTGCCTTTGTACTTGCAATCTCAAGACTTGACGGGTGTATCTTTTGCAGATGGAGTTGGTCTCGCCGCCCCCGGTGAATCCTCCAGCTATGGTGTTAAGGTTATGGCGCACTGCTTGATCGCTTTTGCTTCGAGACGCTTATTTGGCTTTGCTCGATCTCGGGCTTCTGGTATCTTCTCGCTCACGCGGGTTACGTCGTTCCACCTAGTTGGAGGGACCTCTCTTCACGTACTTCTTGAGGTGGCCTTCTTGTATCATCTTTTTTATTTCCTCCTTTAACTGGTAGCAGTCATCGGTATGATGTCTTTTAACTCTATGGAACTTACACCATATTTCCGATTTATATCCCATTACCTTCAACCTAGGGGCAGACAGTGTCAGGATGTTATGTAGGTGGAGTACCTTACGCCTGATATGTTCTCGGCAGGTATTCAAATGTGTGAAACCCCTATCGCTTTTCCCGCCCTTTTGAATAGGGATTTGTCATTCACAGGCGAGGTGTAGTTGTTTTTCCTTGAGGGATGAGAACTCTCGGGGCCAGAGATGCGCTCTTTGGCGTTGTGAGCCTTCTTTTCAGCGTTGCTTTCCTCGCCTTTGATGTAGCACTCTACTTTGATGACTACTTCGGCAAGTGTGAGCGATAGCTTTGGGGGTAGGGATTCATTAAGTCCATTTTGGAATGTCCCCACAAAAATTTCTAGGTTCAGAGTGATGAACTTGATGATGACCTTATTGAAGCGAGCAAGGTAGTCCCTCAGCGATTATGACAGACCTTGGCGGATGTTGAACAAGCTGGTGCTGAACATCTTCTTGTGGAGACTAGCAGAGAACCGGTGTACCAGCTTCTTTACCAATTCCTGATAGTTGTTAATAGAGGCATGGGAAAGGCTGGTGTACCATATGAGGACGGCCTCCCTGAGGATGCCCAATAATAACTTACACTTTAGAGAGTTTGGTGCTCTTATGATATTCATGTGAGTGTTGATGGAGGCGACGTGTCCATAGGGATCACTGCGTTCATCATACTTAGCCAAGAATGGAGGTTTGAAACCTTTGGGAACATGGCCCCTCATATTTCATCTGAGAGTGGTTAGGGATCCAACCGTTCCATCTCTTTTGGGGGATAAACCTCCTTTCGGTATTGTCTGATGTTTTGGACGTTGCCTTCCAACATTCGGCTGTGGCGTTGTAATTCTTCCATGGTGGCTCGCATCTCTGCCATAACCTCGGCATCGCCTATACTACTGGTACCCTCGAGAATAGGGGATGGAACTCTTCTATTTACCATGTTTGATAATGGTTAGGTGTTTGAGTTAAGGTTACGGAAGGGAATGTGATGGTTGTTAGAGAAAGGTGTGACTCGGGTTAGTTTTATTGGGCTCCATGGTGGACACCACTGTACTTTCCAAAAAGTACATATGTGTGTGTGTGTGTGTGTGTGTGTTTCCCCTCCAAGGGCAGGGGGACTCATAGGTCCTAGTAGGTATATTACATTTTTTAGGGTGAGGGCTAACTCACGGCGGCGAGTAGCCCTTTACGGTGTTTTTTGAGGCTATTTAAGGGACCAACTCACATGAGGTGAGAGGTCATGTTGGTGGCCGGTGCTCTGGTGGATTGCAAGCGAGCAGATAACTTTACGGTGTTGAGGCTACTAGAAGCGTAGAGCTCTCTGAGTGTAGTAAGTGTGTATGACTTGAGAATCTTTATCCCCTCGTGGCATATTGTACTTATAGGAGTTCCTCAAGGCATGTGGCTTTTACCTCCTTGGACATGGTTTTAATTACTCCCCTCATATTGGGGGAGGTTATTGACCGCCTATCTTCACTGAGTCATCGGGAACCCTTTCCAACTTGACTTCCACATTGGAGGGAGCTCTTTGGGCGACTCTCCTGGATCCCTTCTCGGGCAGCCCAACTGTTGGGCGAGGGTGCCCTGGTTTGGGGTCTTTACCAAATATAACACTACAAGACTCAACCCTATAAAACAATATTAGAAAACTTTGGCACCATGTTGTACTTTGTCATGTCATTCTGGTTTTATACGGCCTAATATGTCATGAGCATCTAAATCCTCAACTAGTGAATAACCTTTATGTTCCAACCACAACCACTTTACACATATCTCAATTAAAAGGGAAATTCAACTCTTCTACTACATGTAACTTTTGACTTTCCTTTGTTCTTGTAATTTATTTCACCTCTTACAATTAAGAATCAATTTGTCGCTCTTGTCTTTTTGCTCATTTGTTGTTTCAGAAATAATGGTAACCACAATATTATTTTGTTGTCTCTTAATAGGTTGTGTTCATGACGACACCTCTTCCTCTTCCTATAAGGGAAATATCTGTCAATTAAAATATAAAATAAATTATTCATAAATTTCATAACTTAAATAAAAATATAAAAAAAATCAGATAAAACATGTAAGTAAAACATATCAAATAAATGATAAACAAATATGTAAAATATGCTAAAGAATCATCTATTTTAGATACATTCATGGTGAGTAAGTAAAAAAATACACAAGGTCGTTAGATTTTCGGAAAGGAAAAAATCCGTTATTTTGAATTTTTTTAAATATTTAGTGGGAACAAAACATGCATTAGAATTTTTAATCTATATATGATATTAAATTCCACCTAATTTTTAAATTGCACCATCTAGTACATAACCCTTTTTTCCTTTCCAATTTTACGTGTTTATACAGAATTTTTAGTTATAACTTCTGAATTTTGTTCTTTATTGGCTTTTTAAAAACAGTTTTTTAAAAAAATTATAAAAATTAAATATGTAAACTAAACTTACCTAAGATTTTAAGTATAAACTAAGGTTGGGCCAAATATAAATGCATATAATAGATTAATCAATAGAATCCATAAAGCTTATAAATTAAAGGAATTGTTCCTCCTATTCTGAAAATAACTTTTAAATTCAGAAATGTATTTGACATCTTAATTCAGAAAATAACTCATGCACATCATATCCTTTCGTAAATAAGTCACATTTTATATATTTTTTAATTAACCTAAAAATATACTTCCAAAACAAATTCAGAAGTACTTTCATAGAGCCTCAAGACAAGGGATGAAAACATTTATAAATGCTTATGTCTACTGCTACTCTTTCCATCTGCCCCATATGCTGCGCTCACAATACCAACCCCAAGGTTTTTATTTTTAATTTTACTATACTCATCAGGACAATATTTCTAATTCTTTTTAGTCAAATTGTTTCAGACTTACAGTTTAGTTTTATCCATATAAACTATTCATTTATGATTTATGATGAATCAAAGTTTGTTTTTGTGTTGTTTTTCCGTAGCCAACTTAATGGTGGGACCCTTAATTATAGCTTTTTAATTATTCAAACTTTGAGCTACTCTTTGAAAATCTAAGGAAAGATGCTTCTGAATTATTTTAGACTAGAATAAAGTTGTTAAAATAAAATATATATTTATGAATAATGGAAATGCAAGGTGAGACATCAAAATAAATGCTAAAACATGAAAGAAGTCTTTTAAATTGGAATCAATTTTTATGGTTTTTGGTTATTTTTATTCTTATATGAGGCTTTGTTGTTCCTTTGTTTTTTTAATGGATTTTTTAGTCTTTATTTTGTGTATGAGAAGTCACTCGTTGTCAGACGATAATAAAGTTCATTGTTGCTACTAATTTTTTTTTTAATTCTCTTTGATATGTGTTTCATCATTTGATGCTATTGTGATTAGCCTTCATTTAGCACTGCGAGTTTTTCTTTTTGTTTTCTTGTATGGTTTACCGTTGATGTTGTCGTCATCATTTGCTCTCTCACGATCTTCTTCTTCTTGGTGATCTTCTTTATTTTAAATCATTTATGGTGATAAGTAATAAGTATATTGTTAAGATTCATAATGTTAGTAGTATATTTGTGTTATCGACTCTTCTTTTAAGTTTTTTGCAGACAAATTTATTTCAAAAATAAGAGTACGATGAGAAAGGTTATGTAGTATTAATGGTGTAGACGTATTAGCTTGATATTTCAAGAGTATTTGAACCGTTGTAGGAGTAGCTTTTCTGCCAAACAACTTTTGTATTGATTAGGTTTTATCACACACTTTTAGCATTATCTTGAACCTATGATTATATATTTTTATATTATATTAATAATAAATTTTTTTATAAGATGGTTTATGATTGCAGAGGTTTAACCTTGGTTTTGGGTACTTGAAAGGTGTTTCACACGAAGGACATTTCAATTCATGGCCTTCATGTTTAAAATTCTTCATATATTTTTCATGTCAATGTAATGTCATCCAAATGTATCATCAATTTTATTTATAATTGTTGAAATTATGAAGAAATCCTCCTATATTTAAAGGTTTAGAAAAAATATAAGTAAAATAATTTTATAATTATATTTACAAAAGAGTTTTTAAATAAAATTTATAGTGCACTGAGTATCTTACTCTCATGTCATTGTCATTATATTTTGTAATGTAGTTACAATTTGAGACATTCTCTTTTGAGTAGACATATTTGAAAACTTAGTTATTAGAATCTCCTTTATTTCTAACTGATCATTTGATGGATTGTATAATTTATACAAAATAAAAAGAGATAGTAAAAGACTAATTTTAAATTTTAATTATCTACAAAAGATAATTCATAATTGTTAGTAAATTTTGATTATGAATATTTTCTTATTGTAATATTTGTTTTTTTATATGTATATAAATGGAAATGATTTAATTTTAGTAATATTTGAGATAAATGTGTAAAACTGATTCTCCTAATAAAAAAATGTACATTTGATTGAATATAACTTAATTATCCAATTAGTTGTTAGTTGTCATAAAATTAATTATTAAACGTGTAAAATTTGATTGTCATAATAAAAAAGGAATTTAAACAAAAAAAAATTTTGAGGCAATTAAAATTTAATTAATTCTTAATCATGATAAAATTGAATTTGTCAATTATTTAATATGTAAGTAAACAGTCATAACAATCAGTTTTAAAATGTATGAATTGTGAGTTATAATAAACCTTAAATCGGTATTAATTCTTTTATTATAATGAATTGTCTGTTATAATGAATTGTGAGTTATAATGAATTGTTATAATTATTATATGACGTTGAATTTGTCTATTATTATAATGAATTGTGAGTTATAATGAACCTTAAAATGTATGAATTGTGAGTTAAAATGTATGAAATGTGAGTTTTAAAAAAAAGTCTATTATATTTATTGTCATTAATTCATGAGTTTTATTTTTTAAAGGATATAAATATTTATAATAATAATAATAATATTAATAATAATAATAATAAAAATAATATTAATAATAATAATAATAATAATAATAATACACATCTTTATTGAAGTATTTAAAAAATAAAATGAATTAATTTTGTAACATTATATTATGTACTATTATTATTTTGGATAACATATTATATGTATTAGTTTTTTAATGTTTATAAATAAAATAATATATTTATTATTGATATTCATTTTTCAATTTTCAATAATAATGTTAATAATACAAAATTTAATTATTTATTATATTCATTGTTTAATTTTCATGACATTAACTTTTTAAATAATTTTTTACAATTATTTATGACTTTTTTGTGCTTATAAATAATATTTTATTTTTATCTTTTTGGATAAAAAATATAATATATTAAAATAATAATATTAAAAGTTAGAAGGTAGTGTAGTGTAATTGTTTCATTATAATTATAATTAAAGTTTTTATTAAAATTTTATGGGTAATAAATATTTCAATTTATTTCACAAATGAAATCGATAATTTTTTATTGTCATTATAAATTAAATAGATGTAAATTTGATGTGATTTTATTGTTTAGTAATAAAAATTAAAAATTAAATTAAATTACATATGGATAGTCAAAAGCATAATATAATATATTCAATTAATTTTTCAATTTTTAGTAGTAATGTTAATAATACAAAATTTAAATATTTATTATATTCATCATTGCATTTAATTGGGAAACACTTTACATATAATTTATTATAAATATTTTATCAACATTCATTTTTTTTAATAATGGCATTAATTTTTATGATATTAATATTCTCAATAACCTTTTACAATGATTTTTGACGGTTTTGTCTACCCGTATAATGCTATTAATATTAGAGATAATGATTAATATACACAATACATGATATATATTCCCTAAGCCTCTAATTTTTAAATGTGTAACATTTAATTCTCATAATAATAAAATGATATTTACTTTTTATTGAATATAATCTAATAGGCATTTAATATTTATATTTATTATTTATAATTTAACAAAAAATATTTTAATTATTAAAAATAATAAATATAATTAATTATTATTAGGAATGAAATGATGCACAAAATGATAGCGTGTTCTTGGTAGTATCAAATTTATAAAGAAACAAAATCAAATTTTACCAAATCATACTCTACAAGAAAACAATGAACAACAACTTCGTTATTCGTTATTATAATCCATTTCAATAACAATGTTAAACCAGTTATAATCCATTTCAAACCATATTTTCCCTAGATCTTAATAATTGATGTTAAGAGAACAAATGCAAGAAGTTTCTAAATGAAATCAACATACATGAGTTTTAAGTTCATTTTGTAGATATTGTTTGATGAAATTATTTGAAATGAAAGAAGAGGGATTGAGAATGTTACAATAAATTTGTTTATGCCTGAACATTGTTCTTGCGTGAAGATTTTGAACCATTTCATAATCGATTTGTAATGGAGAAATCTAAAATAGAATTCTGCAAAAACAACAATCCAAAATCTATTTGTTAGTAACGAAGGACAAAATCTAACCGTGAAATGAGAAATCCAAAATAGAATTCTGCAAAAACAACAATCCAAAATCTATTTGTCAGTAACGGTATGAAGGAGAAAATCAAATAGTAATAGGAGAAATCCAAAATAGAATTCTGCAACAATAACAATCCAAAATCTATTTGTCGGGTAAAGGTAGAAAGGAGAAAATATAATCGTGATCGAAAAAATCCAAAATAGAATTCTGAAAGAACAACCGTACACATAACTAATGATGCAACCGTAATCCAAAATCGAGTAACCGTAATCCGAGAAATCCAAAATCAACTTTGCATGAACAACAACACTTTCTGAGATATTTGCAACAGGAGTAGTGATTACTTGATTACTGTCTTGTTCGATTGGACAGTACTTGAAACCACTTTCTTTAAGGTACAAAGTCATAACTTTCTCCATTTCTCTAGTATTGGAGAATTAAGGAAGGGGAAAAGGGGGTTTTAATAAGAAAATAGTCAAAGAATATGAGATAGGGGTGTTGGCAGATAGTGGTGTTTTGATTGGTGGTGTAATAGAAATTGTACACATAAGCTAATATGATGATATGGATTATTTTTGAAGAAATGGGTGTTAGGTGTCACAAAATAGTTTGATGTATTGGATTTAATATATATAAATAGAATAGAAGTATTTTTTTTTTACTATTCTTTATAAAACAAAAGTGTAACTCCTTAATGCATTTGGAAGTGGATTTCTAAATTTTAATTTGACATGCGTTTGGAAGTGGATTTCTAAATTTTAAGAATAGTTTTGATTTTCTATTAAGGTGTGAGCAATTTTTAGGAGAAAAAAAAAAACAAGAGACATTTTTATGATGTCCTATATATTTATAATGTATCATGTGAATTTTACAAATATCTCATGTTTTCGGAAATGAATCTTTGGACATATCTCAGCACACATTTAAGAAAGGTCATTTTAAGTTACGCTCTTTTTTTATTTAATTTATTTCAGAGATATATCTCTAGAATAATTATGTAGTCACGTCTCCGGAGACAAACCAGTATCAGATTCAACAGAAAAGTAATTTTTCAAAATGAAATTGGCATTCATAACATACAATAAGCATTACAATAATGATTTCAACATAAAATGCAATATTACATTTCAATATCCCGGTGGACGCTTGCACATCTTCATAATATCTTTTACCGATCTTTGTAGCGTCGCTTCCAACTCGAGCAAAACTTTTGTTTCGAAACTGAAATACATATTCCACATAGCCCTAACATCCGTTTGTGTCTTGAGCTCAAATTTGTTGAACTCAATCTTCCCTCAGTTGTCAATCGACGATGAACGATATTCGTGCTTTATTATCTTTCGATTGTCTTTGTAAGGTAGGAAATGGTGCATTTCATCTTTGATATCTTCAAGGGAGGTGAAGTCAGTGAGCTTGAACGTTCGGTCGAGTGTAGAGCCGGTGAAGGAGACATTTGCGACATACCAATAGATGTTTATTTGTGACATTTGAGACATTTTCAGTTTGTGTGAAATATAAATTTAGAGCACCTTAATTTATAGAAGCCATATATCAATTTGGACCACTCATTAACTGGCATATTGATTTCGGAGATATATCTTCGGAACGACACCCTATAATCTTGTTTCGGAGATATATCTCCAGAACTTGTCCTGAACCAGTTTCAAAACAAAACACTAAAACAAAACCTATAATTTCATTAACAAAAACACAAATGTTGTCATGGGGAATATCAAAAATGCATAAAAACAAAATATGAACAAAAGATGAATATACAACACTTCATTTATATTGAGACACAATTACATACAATTATTTATCTGGTTAAGCAAGAAATTAAAATGAATTGAACCATATGTAACCGGCTAAATCTATAGGTGGTACCCCCTTGGACTTTAGCGCATTTGATTCTTTTTTAATGTTGTTCAATCTCTCGAATTCTTGCATCCTTTCCATAAAATGATTCGGCCAAGTCTTGGCTTTTGTGGTTGAATAAGCCGTCCACTCCGGTGATGTAAGTGGTATAGGGCATCCCGATTTCAAGTAAACTTGAACAAAATGACATGATTTTGATAGTCATCCTATACACATGATACGATCATTTGGATTTTGGGGTGGGGTGGTGCGCAGTGGAAAAAGGTTTTTGAAAAACTGTAGCGTGTCAGGTCACCACACACTCTATCATACGCACATGCTATTAGGTAACCCGTTTTAGGGAAGCACGTCTATTTTTCCTCTGGTGTCGGACCGCTCAAGTAAGGAACAAGAGACTCATAAACCGCATCAATTTTTTCTTTCTTTCCGCACAATCGTATGTATGATTCTTTATACGTCTTCAACTCTTGGATAAGTTGATGTTGGACAAGTGTATGAGTATCTTCTCCTTTACCGAGTAAAGATGAAACGACTCGGTAACCACAATTACCGTCCCCCACAACATAGATGATCCGCTCGATATATTTGTGCATAAAAACTGATATCTCGTCGATGAATGAAATCTTTAGTGGAAGTGGCGTCAGAGGTGGTTTGCTAATGCGATCTCCTTTCACAACACTTTTTTGACATTTTGGAGTTGGTGAGTCGGGAAAAACTTTGTCAGCATGTTCAAAATATGAAGAAGACCGTGTAGTCGAGTTGTCATTCGGTGTAGGCTTCATTTTCTTTGGAGCACCTTTTGTTTTTATCGGTTGAGAAGGCGGATTCATGTCGGTGGTTTTCGAATAGGAAATCTTCCTCGATTGTTCTTTGATGTGGAGTTTCATGTTGTCATTGGCCTTCAAAAATCTCTCTTGTATCACTTCCCATTTGATAAAAATAGAGATATTTGATTTACCGTCATCCATGCATTCATCATCATCAAACCTATGTCTCTTCCAATGAGTGCAAACCTTGTTCATTCTTATTCATTCACCAAGTTTCATTTTTTTTAGCAATAACACGAGCACATGGAAGACCATATGTTTTCACAATTGTGCATCCACACTTTGCGCTATCAGAGCCTACATTATCAGCTCGTTTAGCCTCGTGAAAAATATAGTTCAAACCCGCATGAGAAAGGTTACCAACCAACAGAGAATATAGAGTGTTATCTTTAAATATTTGTTCAAAAACTGTGATACTCCGATCAAATGTTGTTTGTATCTCATTATGTTGGTTTTGAATCATGTAGTTCACAGAGTCCCAGTCTCTACACAAATTCCCCTTACTATTTCCCAATCAATTTTTCAAAGAAGCATGGGCAGACTTAACTCTATTAGTTGTTGTATTTCCATGGTGTCTAACATTATCAGTCCACGCACAAACTATATTATCCTTCATTTGGTCAAGAATTATGCTTTCAACATATTTCAAAAAATCTGGATACTTTTCACACACTGTTCTGAAATGAATAACAGAATCGGCATATAGTTCTTTTGTGGAAGAATTTATTATATGATTCCATGCATCCATTATTTTTTTTCCACAACCACACTCGCCTTCACCATTTTTACATCTTCAGACTCTATTTGTTTCATCCCTACCGCGGGTTTAACCCGACTTCTCACATTCTTTGTTATGTGATACCTACAAAGTAATTCATAAGAAAAAGGAAATTCCTTTGCAACTGAATTCATTAATGCGGTATCACGCTCGGTAATAATCGCTTCAGGCATCTCACCTTGGACCTTCAACAGTGACCAACACACCACTAATGCCCAAGAAAAAAATTTCTCTTTTTCACACTCAAGATATGCAAAACCAACAGAATATGTCTTCTCAGTTGAGGTAACACCAACCATTTCAGATAATGGAAGTATATACTTGTTGGTCTTGTAGATTGAATCAAGTATGAGCACTGTAGGAAAAGGGTTGAACAACTTTATGGAATCAGGATTAGTCTAAAAAATATCACTAACAGTAACTTCATCATCGCACGTTTGGTACCTAGACACGTAATTGTCATCATCCAATAGTTTCAAGAGTTATTGCATCTCAGTTCTACCTCCTCCCCCCTAAGCGCCTTGTTAATGAGGTAGCGAATATTATACTTGCTTGATATTTGATATATTTTTGGGTCGTTTCTGTTTCAATGTTGCAAGTATATTTTTCGATTGAACAAGATTTAAGGTCATGTCAGCAATACATTCCTTCTCTTTGGGCTTAAGCCGGAAGGCAGTAGGATGACCGGCTAATATTAGACACAAATCATGATTATGCAAACCACATATCACATTAAATATCTATTTTTTGTTTGCCAACATGTAACCACAAACCTTAAACAGACACTCACCTTTTCTTGTAATGGTGTCGTCTCTTTTAAAATTTCAGAGAGGAGTTCGATATTTCCCGCTTCTTTCGCACGTCATTGTCACAAAGGCGTATCTTTTATCCGAACCATTATCGGACCTTCAGATAACCGCACCAAATCCAAGTTTAGAGACCTCCATACAAATTCATTGAAGCATTTGATCATGAGATTCAAACTCTTGCTTGTTTTTAAAGTCCTTGCCAACATATACTTCCTTCACATCAACACCTTGAACATTCAGAGAAACAACCACACCTTGGACATTCAGAGAAATAACTTGTTTTGGGAAAACATTGGGGTGCACCATATCTAATGAAAACAATTTAAAAAAATAACAGAACATAAGCGTTACTACTGTTGCAGAATGACTTCAAAAATGAACACATACAACTTTCGGAAATGCATCTTTGGACAAGTTCATATATGTTCTGAAGATACATTTCCAGACACGGCGTAACTTTTTTCAGGAAAAAGGGAAAATTAATGTGAGCAATGCAGAGGGAAAAGAAGAATCTTTACCTAAAATTATATCTTTTTCACTCCCTATGATGGAGATTTGGAGTGAAAAAATGGATTGAGAATGAAGGGTGGTGCAGTGAGAATCGGATATCAAGCTATTAATTAACTTGAATCACACATCTTTGAAATTCACCACCGAGCTTTGATTTATCCAAAGGAAAGGGTAAAGATCGAAGAAAACCCTAATTGCGCTATGTAAGGACACAGCTAAGAGATCGGGGATCGGGGGTTGGTTATACTAAGGGAAGGTATTAGCACCCTAAGTATCTGTAGTACTCTACAGGAACCTCTTGTTAGTGTTTGTGTTATGTTATGTTTGCTTGCTAAGGGATATATGCTAAGGGTAAGGTAAAGACCTAAGGGTATATACACTAAGTATGCTCGCCAAGACGTCGCATCTTGTGCCTACGTGTCTGACTAAAGAATCAGAGCAACCGTAGTTCACCTAACTAAGGGCGAGGAACCATTTACTATGGACAAGGTTTCAAGGGGAATGAGTATGACACTCATGTAGAGTCAAAGAAACTCTCTAAGTCTAAGTTGTGATGTAAGTGGCTATGAGGCCAAAAGGAAAGTATCCTATGACTATGAGGTCAAGGGAAAGAGATGGCTCTTAGGAGGCCAAGGAGGAACCCTATGACTATGAGGTCAAAGGTAGGAGGTGGCTCTTAGGAGGCCAAGGAGGAATCCTATGACTATGAGGTCAATGGAAAATAATGAGTTATCTATGACTTTGAGGTCAATAGAGAGACTTTCCTTTGGAAGGAGGGGAAGACAACTTCTTGTAAGGACAAGTGTTGAAGGGGGGATTAAATTGAGTGAACAATACGAGTTCAAGAATTCAAAGGTGATAAACATCAATTAAGTGTGGACAATATCAAAATATAAGATAAACATCCATGCATGGCAAAGTATCATGAAACAGTTCACAACAAACATGAATAAGTGAACACATAAATATAGCAAAGTTACCCATGAACCATGAAGTTAGGAGCAAGATAAACTTCTCAAATTCTAACACAAATTCAACTTGCAAGACACTTTAAGGAGTGTCAAAAAAAGTTGGGCAAAGTAGCCCTCTCAAAGTCAAAACTTCAAGATGAATCAACAAAGGTATTAGGTCTAAGAATCAAGAGTCGAACAATGAGCCATAAACCTAAACAAAATACCTCATTCAAGGTCAAAAGTTAGCCCCGAACATCCCTCTAATGTGTCCTAAGACCCTTTGGAAAATTGGCTCAAAAAGATAATGAGAAAAGGTATTTTTTTCAAAAAAAGTTTAAAAACTAGGTTAAAAGAAAATGTTCTTAAGTTCACAAAATCAAAATAAATATTAAAATAATGTGAAAATAAGAAGAATAAAAATTTGGAAAATTAAATTTAAACATTAAAATGTAAGTATGAATTTTTTTGGGAATTTTGTGTAAAAGAAACTATTTTAAATAAAATGAAATTTGAAATGAAAAATAAAATGCTTAGAGTTTGAAGTGAACAAGACAGGGGGTGCATTAGCAAGAATCAAATGAACAAAACTCAGTTGCTATGCGCACAGGCCTTACAGACGGGGGTGCAAGTAGCGAAACTAGCAAGGCCCGGGTCCAGATAAAAATGAAATAAAAGCTAGATGAAATAACATGTGTTCCGTGTATAAAATGTCATGTAACAATGTCTCAACCGGTCAACTATTACTTAAGTTGCTAGACGACAAAAAAACCCACTAGCCTATCCCATACGGCCACGCATCATCTTCTTCATGCATATGTGAACAAAAACCCTTGAGACAGTCATGGACCAGAGAAAAACAATGGTTTCCTCCCTTCTTGTTCTATCATTTTCATCACCAAATCTCAGCCAAAGTTCATGAAATAAAACATCACAGTGTAGTGTTCAGAACGTAGAACAACCTCAAACCCTAAACAACTAAAAACAACAAGCTAATCATGGAGGAAACAGCGAGGAAACAGAGCATTCAAAACTGAAAATATTAAGTTACATGATGATGATGATCAATATTTTCAAACAGACAAGCACATTATCATTTCCACTCAATAGATGCAATGTATGAAAGACATGATAACACTTCAGAACAGTTGAACATTAATCATGAAAATATAGGGACATGGCAGAAGCTTACCAAGTGGAGTTAGTCCACTGCTTCTTCACTCTAAGAGCTTTGGAATCCAATCAGCTTAGCCTCTTTCCCTCAAAGATGATGGTGCAAGCTCCTGAGTAGGATGTGCAACCTCTGGTCTTCTCTTTGTGGCTCACGAGTTCTCTCTCTTGTATGGTGTGTTTGTAGTGAATGGATGTTTGTTCTGATTTTGTTGTCTTCTGATGGGTACAAAGGAGAATGGACAAAATTCTTTTTTTTTAAGACAAAGAAGGTCTCTTTTTAAAATGGGAGAGAGATGACAGATTAGAGTTCTCGCCGCCCCCCATAGGGTTTTCCCACTTATCCTTAAATATGATGAGTTTCCTCGTGAACAAAACCAGTTACTGAGGTAAAAAACCAAAGTTAAAACTTGTGTGATTTTAAAATGAGGGAAAATAGTTTAGTACGCATGGTTGGTGGAGACTTTGTCACGTTGCTCTTTGGCAGGGTCATGCTCTCAGCGTGAAAAGAGGAAGAGGGCAGTAGGTTCTGCCTAGACTCATCCTTATCTCCTTGCATGGAAATGTTGCATGGTCCCTTTTCCATGTCATACAAGAATGGTCCAATTTTAGCAAAGTTTGGAGAATTACATCATAAACTAATGCGCATGAAACAAACACAATAATCAGAATCCTAAGTGTTGCATGAGGCATGATGAAAAGTATGGGTTATGTGCAAAATGTCTTATTGTAAAACCAGTTCATGGACATCATGTTGGATCATCATAACTCCATGGCTTTTGGTTCAAATGATAAGGTCTTGGATCCAATGGAAACTAGGAAGAAGTGGGAACAAAATTCATGTTGGAGCCAGCTTGAAAGAAAGTACATATCCATGAGAAAAATGGGATGCAAAACCTGTCCATGAATATGTCAAAGAAGAAAACTTAGGCAAATTCTAAGTTATGGAACTCGACCTATTCATGACACAAACTTTGAAGCCTTGTAACTTGGTGAATATTTATCCAAATGGAGAGTTCTAGTAATGGATGGAAAGCTTGGAGAGAGACCTACAACTTTCATGTCCAAGAAAAATTGAAATATCACTTGTATCGTGATGAAAAGAACCTTGGAAGTTTGGATCATGAAATTGACTTCTTTGCAAGAAACCTCTCAAAACTTGATCTCTAATGCCTTAGCTCAACAATTAGACATGTCATGATGGACTTAGGACTTGAATGCTTCATCTTGGATCAAAATATCAAAAGTCAAAGCCTCGGTCAAACCCTAATCTTTCTCGTGATACAACTGAATGATCTCTGATGATCTTGCTTCTTGAATCTCTTCCAAGACTCATAGATGGTCTCTAGGGATGTCTATTACCACATGGAATCATGTCCCGGGTGTAATACCCCAAAATTTGCTCTCCCCTTTTGTCATCATAGCATGGCATTATCATTTATCATATCATATCCACCTCATTAACATTACATTGCATTTAACATAGAAAAATGAAGCATGGCATCCTTCTTACCATCAGGGCATGTGATCAGGTGGAAGGTGGACAATCAAGGAATCATTCAAAGCACAAAAAGGTCAATCAAGTTGGCTCTAGGCAAGCCAAGAGGTCTCTCATGTCTCATACTATCTCAATTGATCTTCCAAAACCTCAAGGAAGTGAGATTCAATGGGAGATTGAAGCACTACATCTTTCACTATGCAAGAGGTTCAAAAATTGAAGGAAAACCCTCAAAAGAGATAGCTCATTGATTCAAAATCATTCTCAAGTGGCATTTCTCATCATCCTTTAAGAGGATACACAACATACTCTGAGGAATTTGGATTTGGAAGATGTGCAATTTCCTCCTAACCAAAGAGGGTCAAAATTAGGGTTTCTAATAAAATCAGGATATCTCTGATTTTTTGGACAAAGCTTGTTGTCATGATATTCTACATGTTCTTAAGTGTATGTGTATGGAAAATTGCCTCTCAATTGGTTTTGGAAGTGTTTCAATTGGAAGAAAGATAAAAAATCAGGGAATTTGGGGCCAAGTCAAATAATCAGAGGAAAAAGTCAACTCTTGACTTTTTGAGGCCAAATTCATGAAATTCATGTTACATATGTCCAATGTACAAAATTTGGTCAAGAAACTCCAAAGGAATCATGAAAAAATCAAGATGTGGAAAGTTGCCATTTTTGGAAGAGGAAGGGTTACTAAAAATAGCAAGTTTTGGCCATTTTGCATCAGAATTTGAACCAAGGACATTCAAATTTGGAGTACCAAATGAAAATTCCACTCTGCCTCAATGAAAGGCCTTGCTTTAAGCTTCAAATCCATGTGTGGAACATCTCCATTGGATAAAAAATGAGGGAGATATGATTGATCAAAGTTTGAGCAAAGTAGGTTCAAAACTAGGTCATGACCAAGATTTTCAGGGCACGCGCGCAGTCATTTTAACAAACATGTGGTGGGCCAAATGTCCACTCATTTTACTCATGGTTAAAGGCTTCAAATGAAAAATCTTGCAACATCAAAGTTGTTCCCCTATGTGAGATCTTCAAGATTGATGTTCATGATTTTTTCATTTGATCAAAGGACAAGGAGTTATGATAGCTCAAAGATTGGTCAACACAACTGAAAATCCATGCCATGCACACCTTGCCATGCCATGCCACAAATTGCTCGCCCATGCACCAGTCGTTTTTCCATCTGTTTATGATGATTTTTAGACATGTTTGAGGTACCTTTTCAACTCAAGTCCAACACCAAAATTGTCCTATGATGCTTCCTCAATCCATTGACACCAAGATGATTCATTTTCGTGCCTTGGTCATAAAGAAATCCATGTTCAAACATCACCATCTGCATTGATGCATTGACTGCCATGTGTAGCAGTTCACACATTTTTTTTTTTGGTTCAGTCACACCACAAACACTTCATCATCACCAGCTGATTTCTTTTCCTCATTTGCCCAAACATTCTTGCACGTGCTTTCTCTTTGTTACTTCTTACATGAGAAGGGAAACTTGCAAAACTTCCACCACAAGCTACTGCTGCATAACACCACCTCACCATTATCCTCACCATAAGTGACCATGAGCTCTTCCACACTAAAACAAAACCTCTCCAACTCGTGTCACTAACTGTCATGACTCATTCTGTTAACTCAAACTCAGTTAACTAACTCAGTTAACTGTAGTTCTAACCATCAACCACCAGGGTCAAATCATAACCACGCCTATATAAACAATTCTAACAGATTTGGAAAGGGAGATTCTGATTGTTTCACTCTCACTCCAAAAGCACTCTCAACTTTCTCTCTGAATTTTCTCTCTACCTGCACGAACTCCTCAAGTTCTTCTTCAACCTTCACAATCAAGCAAGAAGACATCACTGAAGCATGGAATAGCACAGTTATCTCCAATTTCAGATTCAGATTCCCTCTTATTCTCAAGATCAAATAGCATTTATTTTGCTCAAATTGAAGTTCTAGAAGTTCAAGAACAAGTTCTCATCTCTGGTTTTCTCAAAAATCCAAAGATCTTCAAGTTTCAGGTTCCAAAAGTTCTCAAACTTTGCTTGCACGATTTGATGTTATTTTAACTGGTTGATGTGTTATTTGAGCTTATTAGAAGCTATATGAAACCGGTTAGTTGATAGAGCTTCTTAGAAGCTTAGATCCAAAACCTAGGGCTAATTTCATTGCTTCGATTCTCTCTGTTTGTGTGTTGTTTGTGAAAAATAAGCCTAGATTCATGATCTATGTGACTTCCTGAACATTTTGATGTGTATTGCATAAATTTCTGGAATGTTTGATTGATTGCAGTGCCGGAGAGTGGCCGGAGAAGGTGACCGGAGGCCCCTCTCCGGCCGGTGAGGTTTCATTAGGGTTTATATGCCAGATTAAGTCGTGTCCGTTGATTTGTTTTGATCCAAGGGTGGTGGTGGTGCCAGCGAATAAATGGAGAGGGTGTGTGTCACGTGCTTCATTTTTTCCATCTGATGATTAGCATGCGCGTGTGTACATGGTTATTAGTGTGTACTAGCAATGTGAGATGCTTGATTTGATTACCTTGACTTTTACATTGACCTGACCTAATCTGATGGTTGTGAGTGAGTCAAAATGGTTGACTGATGGTACACGCTAGTTATGGTGTTTTGCGTGCTTGCTGGACCTAAGCCAGATTGATATCCACACCCCATGTTTTCAAGGCCCAATGATTTTGAACTGTTAATTTGCTATGCATGCACCCCCTTCTTTAGTTCCATTTCATTTTATTTCTCATTTTTGCTACACGTTTCATAATTAATTTTTAAAAATACCAAAACATATTGGAAAATTCTACAAAAATTCATGTGTATTCTTAAAACATTTAGGAAATTTTTCATGATTTTATTTTCTGATTTTATGACCTTTTTGCCCCTGTTCCATAATTTTCTTTGAATTTCCACTTAGATGCATTCTAAGCATGATACATGAATTTGTTTAATTTTGTTCTTGCTCATTACCAACTATTTTGACATGATTCTTTTTGCATTGATTCACTAATACATTGAAGCATGTTAGATGATTTTTGTTTGATTTTTTAGGTCACTTTATCATATGTCTTGATGCCTATATTTGCTCCACTTTGCATGATGTTTCAATTTGACCTAATTGCTTTGTTTGAAGTCATTTTGCTCTGAATTTTTACATGCTATATTGATGTATGATGCATTTCTGACCTAGGCATTCCAATGATATGCTGGCATAATTTTCATGAATCCATTTGGTCTTTGTTTGATGCATTACATTGGAAGTATAGTCCATGGCATGTCATTACAACTTTAGTGCATGTTTACATGAATTCTTTTGTGCACATTTGTATGAGCATTTGCATATGTTATGAGCCATTCATATGATATTATAGGTCTTTGATACACATTATAGGTCATCTTTACATGTTCATTTCAATTTGAACTTTGTGCATCATTAACATGTATTGTTTGCCCTTTCTTTTCGAACTTTCATTTCAATTCTTCTTATATTACTTCTTGAATGTCTTGAAGTTACCTCATAAATACTTTTGAGATGTTTATAAACCCTTTTCCATTTAGTTTCAATTTTGGTTGTTGATTTACATGTTCCATTTATGCATGTCCTCTTCATTTCTTTCCATCTTTCATCTACCCCTTCTTCTTGTAACATGTTTAAATGTCATGGAGGATGATGGTTGCTTATTCACTTGCACTTGTATGATAATAACCATTGGTTTCCATATGATGCCCATTCTGGTTGTGGTTCTAGGATTTGTTTTCTCATTTAATTCTTGTGAGTTTTATGATGCATTACATGTTCTTTTACTTCTTATACTTCTTATACATGTTTACTAACCATGTAGGGGCTTCGGTAAGTTTCAATTGAGTGTGGATAAGGAATCCACATTCAACTTCTATCCTTTCTCTTTTACAATTCCATTTTGTGTTTTGCTAAGCACTTATGTGCTTTATTTTAATAACTCATTACTTTCCCTTTTTGAATTACAATTCATCTTCTACTTTGGAAGTGAATTGTTTAATTCTTTCTTTCTTTAGACTTTAGGTTAAAACCTCACAAACCTTAGGATCACTCCCTTAATTAATCAATTAGGATTGAGTCTTAGTCCATATAGATTTTTACCTTTATCCTCCCTTGAGTCTCTTTTCTCATCTCAAAGAAAATTCAAAATATCTAATAAAGGTAGGCATTTATTGCATTTAGGCCTTTCATATAAAGAAAAGATTATAAGGGGTCTTCTCTTATAATCTTAAGATGTGTAGCATATGGCCCATCTTAGGTCAATGTGTTACATATTTGATCTTGTATGAGGGACTTAAATGCAATACTTGTTGAAGGTGCAAATAATAAAAAACACTTCTTCACTTCATAATCAACAAAACACTTAATAAACACAAGTATGCTAGTGTGTTTGAACCTTGATAATTGGAACTAAGTGTGAGGGTCTTCTTCACCCTTAGTGTGCTTTCTTACCCATTCCATCTTGGAATGTGAGAAGGTACACATTCCAATGACTAAGATCCAGATACACTGTCGTATGCAAACAAATCCAAAACACTTCCTTCTAAAGACAAAAACAAACAATAACGTCTTTCCTTCGGGAATTCTTTTCTCATCTCATTCATTCTCAACGCACGAACGCGCTTCTACTCGTTCTCTTGCAAGATGGTAACGCACTCGGACCAGCGAGCCTGCAACACCTGAGCTAGGACGTAAGCCGTTCTCTAAAAAACACAGACAATCCATCCCTAGTGAGGGGAACTACGTCGCTCTGATTCTCATGTTCCCGATGAGATACGTAGGCAGTGGGGTAGGGCCCATGCGAGCACTTCTTTTATTTTCCCTACATTTGTTTCTCGTTCCTTTTCCAGTTCTCTTTTCGTTCCTTTTCCAGTATTCTTTTCTATCACCCTTTGATCGAGACAAGCAAGCGTGGATCCCATCGGGTACGATGGACGCGAGGGGGTGCTAATACCTTCCTCTCGCGTAACCGACTCCCGAACCCATTTCTCTTGGTCGCAAGACCATGCTTTTCCTTTCTCTCAGGTTTACGCGGTGTTTCCTTTCCCTCTCTTGGGATAAATACACATTGCTGGCGACTCTGTTTCGGTGCCACTTTCGCGTTTGTACTTGGATGAAAATCCCGGGAGCGACAGCTGGCGACTCTGCTGGGGATAAGAGGTTGACCTATTGCTGGTCCATCCTAAGCAAGTCAATCCTAGCGCTTGTCTGCTTTTCTTTCATTGGGTGTTTACTGTTGTGCTGTATTTACTGTTTTATTGTATGGTTATTTACTGTTTTACTGTACATTACTGTATTTACCGCATTTTAGCATTACATATCATATATTATATTGTGTTGCACTGTTTTGTCTGTTTGGCGGGATGGGTGTTCTGAGAGATAAGCCCACTACCAAGGCTTGAGTACATACATAGGTATTAGAGTGGATAGTCGTGACGCTTGCGTGGTGGTGACCACGTATTGTTGTTCATGAGACCCACAACCAGACGAGGTTCTATCAGGAGCTTTCTGCTACTGCATGTTATGCAGGCCAGTGGTTATTCTCTTGAGGAACTGTCGACTCTGGTGACCATTCCCGAGGACTCAGTTGCGGCACTCCTCCCGAGTTGTGACAGTGGCAGACCACATTCCGTGGCAAACCCATTGCACATTCTCGATCCGAGGACCCAATGCTGGGAACTTGCTATAGGACATCCCTTTTTGAAAGAGAATCAGCGGAGGCACTCCTCGATTGGCGGTAGTACTGTACCCTGAGGGATGAATGTACTATTGCTTCTCGACCTCAGTGCCAGAAGCTGAGGACCTTTTTGTTTTGGAGAATCAGTTGAGGCCTCCTCGATTGATGATGATGCCAAACCAGAAATGGTGAACGTATCATCATTTCTCGACCTGAGAGCCCGGGATATTGAACATCCTAGTACCCACATGTGAGAAGGGCGGGTTGTTTACAGGTTTGCAGGTAACCATGACCTCCTACATACCCGGTTTTCTATCATCATTGCACAAAAAGGAAGTTTCATCCTATTGTATTCAGATGGTTCTTATCTATGGTTCTATATTAGTCTCAGAGCTACACTGACACCGTTCACAGTTCAGCACAGACACCTGATTACCTGATCACATTGCCCTTTGCATTACATTATCATATCCTAACATACATGTTTATTCATTTCCAGGTGCATATATTACCCTTGATTCCAGTCATCAGGTCCCTGCAAAGATGAACACTAAAGAGAGGAAGAATATCATCAGCTATAAGTTCCTTACGCCTACTTTGGGCCCTATTGTTGTGCTGAAGGGAATGGCGAGCCCGGCAGCACGAGAAGCTTTTGAAGAGAAATATGGGTGGATTTTATCTATGGTTCGTAATGTCAGTGATTATGAAGCCAGAGGTCTCCATACGTTGATGCAGTTCTATGATCCGCCTCTGAGATGTTTTGTATTTCCAGACTATGTGTTGGTTCCTACCCTGGAGGAGTATTCCAACATGTTGGGGATTGCTATCAAGGAAGAGCCCCCTTTCTTTGGATCAGTGGGGGATCTTGATTTTGGGAAGTTGGCTGGTGCTCTACATTTGAGCAAATCAGAGCTAAGTGACAATGTCTCCAACAAAGGAAAGATTCGTGGTTACAAGCTGGAATATCTGATTAAGAAGGCCCAGGAAGCAGCTAAAGGCGAGAATTGGCTTGTTTTTAATGCTTTGCTAGCCCTTTGTATATACGGCATAGTGTTGTTTCCCAACGAGCCGGATTTTATTGATACGGACGCTATACGAATATTCATGATGAAGAACCCGGTGCCAACGCTACTGGGAGATCTTCACTACTCATTGTACAACCGAAATGAAAAGAAAAGAGGAGGGATAATTCGTTGTTGTGCACCCTTGTTCTATAAGTGGTTTGCGGGCCGTTTACCACAATCAGGGGCTTTTGTGGATTCCAAAGATTCTCTAGAGTGGAAACAGCGTTTAATGGGATTGGTGGCCAAGGACATCGTATGGGTAGATCATGGGCTGATTGGTAAGAATATTATCCACAGCTGTGGTAAGTTCCCTAACGTTTCACTGATAGGAAGACTGGGTGGGATTAACTACAATCCTTCTTTGGCCATTCGACAATTTGGGTATGCCCTGACAGGTCCGCCTATTAAGAGAGATGTGGAGGAGTCCCTCTATTTTCATACATCAGGAGGATGGGAAGCAGCACAGAAAGCTTCTGAAAGCTGGGGTAGCATACTGAAAAAGGGGAAAGTTACTCTAGGAAAGCCTAACAACCGGGTTTATCCAGCATATGAAGAGTGGGTGAAGAAAAGAGTTGAAGATTTTATCTTGCCTTTTGGTAAGACACCCCTTTTGTATCCGGAGAATGAAAAAGCAAGAAGCACTGCTACTGTGGAAGAAGTTGACAAGTTGCAAGCCTTGGTGAAAAAGCTCCAAGGAGAGAATTCCGGGTTGAGTAGCCGTCTTCAGAATGCTCTACATGCCAACAAAGAGCTGGAGCGGAAAGCCCAAGATGCTGAACAAATCCTAACTGCAAAAGAAAAAGACTTTGCTGGAAGAGCCCAACATTTCCGGAAGATTAGTAAAGGTGCTGATGATGCTACTCAAGCCCACAAGCAAACCAAACAGGCATTAGCACAGACCAAAGAAAAGTTAACAAAGTTTCAGCACGCTTGGGACGAAGTTAGGATAGAGAATGCTGAATTACAGGAACAGTTGCAGATTAAGGACGAAGAGCTTGAAAAGGCGCATGAGCAGAGGAGAAAGTATCGGGAAAGCCTCGGTAAGAGTCAAGAACAGCTAGAAGAAGCTAGAGGTGAGCTGAGGAATACCAAGAAAGAGCTTGAAGAAGTCATGATAGAAAGGGAGATACTCAAGACGCAAGCCGGCATAAAGAGACATAAAGGAGTGTGTGATGACGAGGCTCTAATGCTGCACATGGGTTCTTTAACTGAAGCTCTTGAGAAAAGGGATGTCTTGATCAAAGAAATGATTGAAAAGCCGAATCACCAGCGTACCCGTATACTTTTTGAGGAGATCAAATACTCAAGTGATAAGCTGAAGGGTGTGGAATTGTCAGACTGATGTTCTTTTCCTTATATTTTGTTATTAATGGTTACCATCAGGCTTGTTGATGGATCCATTTTTCCTTGTATTGCATTTGCGGATGAGCCTTTCTTAAATGTACTTGAATACTTTGTTGAATGAGTATGAGCAGTTTTATTCAGAATTATTCCTTATCAGATAGCTGCACACAAGCACATGACCACGACACGTCTCTTTATATCACAATTTCTGGTCTTCAGATTTCTGTGGTTGGATTGGAATCAGGGTATAAAGCACCTCGGAAATGACAAACATGGCATTGCATGGCATTGCATATCATTTTGCATTTTTTGTTACTTGCTTTTCAGGTACTCGTTGCGGGGTCTCTAACCTTTATTTGGTTTCAGGCAGTATAGCGGAGAGTCATATTCACCGATATTCGACGCGAAGGAATCAAGTAAGTATCATGGATCAAGTGCAAAGTGATTTGGCGGAAATGAGGGCGCGTATGGACCAGTTCATGACCCTCATGACTGGCATGGCGCAAAATCAGGAGAGACTGAGGCTTCTGGTAGAGCGTCCCGACAATGGGCCCGAAGGTGATCATCATGACAATTCACAGGGACATGGCATTCCTCCTCCCGGTGGCAACCCTCCTCCTGGTGGTAACAATCGGGGTAATGGAAATGGTAGGTAGGCTGGTGTTACTCTTGAAGATACTCTGGAAGACCAATTTACTCTGCTGGATGCTGATGTGGGTAATCAAGGGGATCGAAGGTATGATGAGTTAGCAGAGAAGATCAGGGCCATAGAATGCAAGAACTCTATGGGTATTGATGTTACCAGCTTGGGGCTGGTCTCAGGAGTCAGAATTCCCCCTAAATTCAAACCTCCCACTTTTGATAAGTATCACGGCAATGCGTGTCCCCAAACGCATCTTCAAGCTTACTTTGGGAAGATTTCAGCCCATACGGATGACGAGAAGCTATGGATGCACTATTTTCAGGACAGTCTGGCGGGGGCGTCTTTGACCTGGTACATGAAGTTGAGTAGAGCTGCTGTGAAGAATTGGAAAGATCTGGCAGAAGCGTTCCTGAAGCAATACCAATATAATATTGACATGGCGCCCAACCGCACCCAATTGCAGGGATTGTCACAAAATGCCAAGGAGAGTTTCAAAGAATATGCACAGAGGTGGAGGGAAATGGCTGCCCAGGTTCAACCTCCCTTGTCAGACAGAGAAATGGCAGATATGTTCATGGGCACCTTGCAAGGGGCCTATCTGGATAGATTAGCTGCTTGTCCGTCAACTGGATTTGCTGATATTGTGATTGCGGGAGAAAGAATAGAAAGTCTGTTAAAGCTTGGAAAGATCCAGGATGTGAGTGGGGCTGGCTCTTCGGGGACGAAGAAACCGTTCGCTAGTAACCAGAAAAGAAGAGAAGGTGATACGAATGCTGTGTTTAGAGGACGAGGCAGAGGGCGTTCTCGAGCTTATTATCAGGTAGATGCTGTGACAATCCCCACACCGTCTGTTCAGAAACAACAACCCCAACGACAAGTTCAACAGCAACAACCTTTTTTCCAGCAAAGGTCTAGACAGAGGGATCGTAAGATGGATCCTCTCCCTATGACTTATGCCGCGCTGTTGCCCCGGCTACTCGAGTTAAAGTTGGTAGAACTCCGTACTATGAAAGCTCCGGTTGTTGGAAACCTGCCACCTAACTTCGATGCTAATGCTCGTTGTGAGTTCCACTCAGGTGCTCAGGGGCACTCCATTGAAAAATGCTGGGCTTTCCATCATAAAGTACAAGATTTGATTGATGCTAAAGCCATCAATTTCTCTCCCGCTCCTAATATTACTCAGCATCCCATGCCTGATCATAGCGCAGCAAATGTGTACGCTATTGAAGATGGGAGGAGATTGAATTTGGTGTTAGACGTTCATCAAGTGAAAACTTCTTTGTTGGTTGTAAAAGATCGTTTATTGAAGGGACAGGTGTTCCCGGGCTGTAATCAAGATTGCTCAGAGTGTATGAATCAGGAGAACGGCTGTGATAAGTTGAAGATGGGTTTACAGAATCTGATCGATGAAGGATGTCTACAGTTCGACAGAGTCGTGAAAGACACTGATGAGATATCAACCGTGACCATCTATTACACTCCCGCTGAGATTCAAATGTCGGTCAATGCAGTTCCCGTGGCGAGTGTTGCGCCAGAAGGGCCCAGTCCTGTCACTATCACGGTGCCAGGACCAATTCCGTTCACATCTACGAAAGCTATCCCATGGCACTATGGGGCAGATGTATATTACGAAGGTAAAAAGCAGGAAGTTGAGCCGTCAGTCAGCCCAAATATTGATAATGTAGGGGGTGTAGGGGGCTTTACAAGGAGTGGAAGGTTGTTCGCTCCCCAAACCTTGAGAAGTGATAAGGAGGTAGAAGCTGCAGCAAAGGCTAAGGGTAAACAGGTGGTTGAAAGTGCGCCTACACCTGAAGCAGAGACAAAGATTATTTTTGATAAGGAAATGGAAGAATTTATGAAGATAATCAAGAAAAGCGATTATAAGATTGTGGACCAACTGAATCAGACCCCTTCAAAGATTTCAATCTTGTCACTATTGATGTGCTCTGATGCGCACCGGCAGGCGTTGTTGAAAGTGTTGAAGAGTGCATACGTGCCACAAGAGATTACTGTTAATCAGCTCGAGGGCGTAATCTCCAATGTTAATGTCAGCCATGGCTTGGTCTTTACAAGTAGAGATTTGACTGTTGAAGGAAGAAACCATAATAAGGCTTTGCATATCACGATGGAGTGTAAGGGCGCAGTGTTATCTCATGTACTAGTAGACACTGGTTCATCACTTAATGTCTTGCCCAAGAAGGCATTGATGAAGCTGGAAGTTGATGGTTTGATCTTAAGGCCTAGTGAATTGGTGGTCAGAGCATTCGATGGGACCAGACGATCTGTGTTTGGTGAGGTGGAATTGCCCGTACAAATTGGACCACAGGTATTCAAATCCACGTTCCATGTAATGGACATACAACCTGCATATAGCTGCCTATTGGGACGCCCTTGGATTCACGGAGCCGGGGCTGTTACTTCTACTCTACATCAAAAGCTGAAGTATGAGTTTGAAGGGCAGGTTGTGACAGTGTGTGGGGAGGAAGACATCTTTGTGAGTCACTTGTCCACATTCAAGTACATTGAAATGGATGGGGAAATTCATGAGATGCTGTGCCAATCATTTGAAGCAGTCAATATTGACGATGCACCTGAGTCTTCTTCTGTACCAGTTGGGGCTGGTACCTCCATTTCATCTTACAAACAAGCTGTCGAAGTCGTCAGGGCAGGCAACGCCCAAGGTTGGGGCAGGTTGATAGAGACCCCAATGAAGGAAGACAAATTTGGTATTGGTTATCATCCCTCTACAACTTCAGATGCGGGGAGCAGGGGACCCATTACTTTCAATAGTGGGGGAATTATCTACATGGACCAGTCTTGTGCAGCCACGGAGGATAGTGTTGACAGTGATTGTGACCTGGACAACTGGGTACGCCCTCATGTTCCGGGACAACAAGTGCAAAACTGGTTCGTTGAAGAAGTCATCCGGGTTACTCTTCAGACAGAGTAATTTTTCTTTGTTTTTTCTAACCATAATGCATGACAAAATCTTGCGCTCTGCCCAAGGCGTATAGATTCATTTGTAGGGCCACCGTGGTTGCATTTGCAATGTTTAATCATTAATAAAGGACGTTTTGCAATCAAATTTTGTTCTCTGTCTTTCAGTTTTTATTTTTGCACAAAAAATATAAAATGGCAATGTTTCATTTTCTTTTGTTTTGCTTAAAAATAAATTCTAAAATAAGGCATGAACCCGTTCATGCAGACTTGATCCTCCGGATACCACTGATAACGATTTTGATATGGCCATGTATGACTTTGACAATCCGATTTATCAAGCCGAAGAAGGGGATGGGAAAGATTGTGAACTTTCTGAAGAACTGGCCAGATTGTTGAAACAAGAGGAAAGGGTCATCCAGCCTCATCAGGAGACTGTAGAAATCATCAATATTGGTACCAAGGACGCCAAGAAAGAGATCAGGATTGGTGCCAGCTTGCAAGCAGATGTGAAGCAAACTTTGACGGAAATGTTGCGCGAGTATGTTGACATCTTCGCCTGGTCGTATCAAGACATGCCGGGGTTGGATACGGATATTGTCGTGCACAGGCTACCATTGAGAGAAGAATGTCCGCCAGTCAAGCAGAAACTTCGTCGGACTCACCCCGACATGGCCTTAAAGATTAAGGAGGAAGTCCAGAAGCAGTGGGACGCTGGTTTTCTTGCTGTGACAAAGTATCCTCCATGGGTAGCCAACATCATGCCAGTACCGAAGAAAGATGGAAAAGTGAGAATGTGTGTGGATTATCGAGATCTTAATAAAGCTAGCCCGAAAGATGATTTTCCACTACCTCATATTGATGTGCTGGTCGATAATACAGCTCAGTTTTCAGTGTTCTCATTTATGGACGGTTTCTCCGGGTACAACCAGATCAAGATGGCACCTGAAGACATGGAGAAGACCACGTTCATTACTCCGTGGGGTACATATTGTTATAAAGTAATGCCTTTTGGGTTGAAAAACGCAGGGGCAACGTACCAGCGGGCGATGGTGACATTGTTTCATGACTTGATTCATAAGGAGATCGAATGTTATGTAGATGATATGATTGCCAAGTCGAGAACAGAAGAGGAACATCTGGTTAACCTGAAAAAGCTGTTTGAAAGGTTGAGAAAGTTCCGTCTAAGATTAAATCCAAACAAGTGCACGTTTGGGGTGCGTTCTGGAAAGTTACTGGGTTTCATTGTGAGCGAAAGAGGAATCGAGGTTGATCCTGCCAAGGTGAAAGCAATACAAGAAATGCCTGAACCGAGAACAGAAAAAGAGGTTCGTGGTTTCTTGGGTAGATTGAACTACATTGCAAGGTTCATATCTCACCTAACAGCCACGTGTGAGCCAATATTTAAATTGTTAAGGAAAGATCAAACGGTCAGGTGGAATGACGATTGCCAATTGGCATTCGATAAGATAAAAGAATACTTGCAGGAACCTCCGATTCTAATACCTCCAGTTGAAGGGAGACCGCTGATAATGTATCTGACAGTGCTTGAAGGTGCCATGGGTTGTGTTCTCGGTCAACATGACGAGACAGGTAGGAAGGAGCATGCTATTTACTACCTGAGCAAAAAGTTCAATGATTGTGAGTCCCGATACTCAATGCTTGAAAAGACATGTTGTGCGCTTGCATGGGCCGCTAAGCGATTGAGGCAATATATGGTTAGGCACACGACCTTGTTGATTTCAAAAATGGATCCTATCAAGTATATTTTCGAGAAACCAGCATTGACAGGCAGAGTTGCACGGTGGCAAATGGTCTTGACAGAGTATGACATTCAGTACACTTCACAAAAGGCCATCAAAGGAAGTATCTTGTCCGATTATCTTGCGCAACAGCCAATGGATGATTACCAACCCATGAAGTTTGACTTCCCTGATGAGGACATCATGTTTCTCAAAGCTAAAGACTGTGAGGAACCACTCCCGGAGGAGGGGCCAGACCCTGAATCCAAATGGAGTCTGATGTTTGATGGGGCTGTCAATATGAATGGGTGCGGAGTTGGAGCAGTTCTTATCACGCCGGAAGGTGTTCATATGCCTTTCACTGCACGAATAACTTTCGGGTGCACCAACAATGAAGCAGAGTACGAAGCTTGTATAATGGGGATCGAGGAGGCGATTAATCTACGGATTAAAACCCTTGATATATTCGGTGATTCAGCTTTGGTAATCAATCAAGTGAAAGGGAGTTGGTACACGCACCAAGCAAATCTAGTGCCGTATAGAGATTATACGAGGAGATTGCTGACATTTTTCACAACAGTGAAACTGTACCACATTCCTCGAGATGAGAATAGGTTCGCTGATGCCTTGGCCACTTTGCCTTCCATGATCAAAGTGCAAGGATGGAACCATGTACCTAAGATTGAGGTATCCCGCCTTGACAGACCAGCATTTGTGTTTGCGGTCGATGCAACGTCTGATGACAAGCCATGGTTTCATGACATTAAGTGTTTCTTGAAAAGTCAAGAGTACCCGTCCGGGGCATCGTCCAAAGACAGGAAGACGTTGAGAAGGTTAGCTGGTAGTTTCTTCCTGAACAAAGATGGCGTGCTGTATAAAAGAAATTTTGACACGGTCCTGCTTAGATGTGTGGATAGACATGAAGCAGACTTGTTGATGATTGAAGTGCACGAAGGCTCTTTCGGTACTCATGCCGGAGGGCAGGCAATGGCTAAAAAGTTGTTAAGGTCGGGATATTATTGGTTGACTATGGAGTCAGATTGTTGCAAATATGCCCGCAAATGCCATAAATGCCAGATCTATGCAGACAAGGTGCATGTGCCTCCAAATCCGTTGAGTATCATGTCGTCGCCTTGGCCGTTTGCCATGTGGGGCATTGATATGATCGGAAAGATTGAGCCTACAGCTTCCAATGGTCATCGTTTCATCTTGGTGGCAATTGATTACTTCACCAAATGGGTTGAAGCCTCATCCTATGCCAATGTTACAAAACAAGTGGTCGCTCGTTTCTTAAAACGGGATATCATTTGCCGATATGGAGTTCCCGAAAGAATCATTACTGATAATGGTTCTAATTTGAACAATAAGATGATGGCTGAGTTATGCCGGGACTTCAAAATCGAACACCACAATTCTTCTCCGTACCGCCCAAAGATGAATGGCGCGGTCGAAGCGGCCAACAAAAATATCAAGAAGATTGTACAGAAGATGGTTGTCACGTACAAAGATTGGCATGAGATGTTACCATTTGCTTTGCATGGGTATCGAACGTCGGTACGCACGTCCACTGGGGCAACCCCATTCTCACTTGTATATGGTATGGAGGCAGTGCTACCGGTTGAAGTAGAGATTCCGTCCCTCAGAGTCATGATGGATGTTAAGCTAGATGAAGCTGAATGGGTACGAGCCAGATTTGATCAGTTGAGCCTTATTGAGGAAAAGCGATTGGCGGCTGTATGTCATGGGCAACTATACCAGCGCAGAATGAAGCAGGCATTTGACCAAAAGGTGCGTCCTCGGGTTTACAAAGTCGGAGATGTGGTACTCAAAAGGATCCTTCCTCCCAATACAGACCACAGGGGCAAATGGACTCCTAATTATGAAGGTCCATTCGTGGTTAAAAAGGTCTTTTCGGGCGGAGCTTTATTGCTTACAACCATGGATGGCGAAGACTTTTCATCCCTTGTCAACTCGGACGTAGTCAAAAAATACTTCGCATGAATAGACCCGCTGGATAATAAAAATAAAAAAATCCAGGCAAAAAAGGGCATCCCGGCGAACCAAAAACAGAATAAGGTTCGGGCAAAAATTAGGGATATAATTGAAAAAAAATTGTACACCCGGTAAGTTGAAAACCCGAAAGGGCAACTTAGGCAAAAAAGGGTATCCTGGTGGATCGAAAACCTGAAAGGGCGGTCCACACAAAAGAGGGATTTAAGCGAATGACTACAGTCTGAGTTATCTGTACCCATTACCGTTTGAACAACTGACGTTCTGAAGAATAGGAATCGGTCTGATCATTCCTCAGAAGGCAAGGTCGGGGAGTTTTGAAGACATACTGGTCATAACAGAATGGAAACTCAGTGGAATTCCGTTTTCACATTGCCATTAGGATAGTTTCTTTTCTCAATTTTCAGCGATCACCTCTTTCCAGGGATTGCTTCCAGATGTAATTGCCTATTCTGGGCTCTCAGTCAATAAATTGAATTTCAATAAAAAGCTTTCTATTTTTGTTTTATTGCTTTGTTTGCAAAAACGTCCTAATTATTGATAAAACATTGCATTTGAAAACATGGTAGCCTTGCAATAACATGCGCAGAAAAAATATTTGAAATTACTTCGAATGTTGAATACTCCCGGATGGTGGATTCTAGCCACGCAATATTCGGGGCATGTGGGCATATTCTTTTGTTGCAGGTAGCAGGTGCAGATGATTTTAAGCACAAGACTAGCAATAAATCACCCCACGCAAAAGACTGGGGCAATTATGGGTAAGGAGATCGGCGTTCATCGGGTCGATCTCAGTGAATTAAGTTCAACTGGGTACCGTTGTATCTTATTAAGTCGATTCTCTCATTCAGTACTTCCAACAACTACAAGTTTTTCTGTGTCGATAACGGTCACAGGTTCCCCAAAAGGGTGGTCTCGTCGACACCGAAACTGATGGTCATTATCCCCAGCGAAGTCACAAGAGTTGGAAGAGGCTAGATCTTCTGTAAAATCCTCTTATGACATCCGCTTCGGGGACAAATTGTTGGTTTTCTTAAGCATGGGGCATGTTGTTTCCCCAGCATGAAGTGTTGATCACCCCCCAGTAGAGTTTGATGGTCATTATCCCCAGCGAAGTCGCAGGAGTTTGAAGAAGCTAAATCTTCTGTAAGATCCTCTTATGACATCCTCTTCGGGGACAAATTGTTTGGTTCCCCAGCATGAAGTGTTGATCATCCCCAGTAGAGTTTGAGGACAGTTGGTCTTCTGTAAAATCCTCTCAAAAGGCATTCCCCAACACGAGACGCTTTAAAGCAGTTTTCTCCAGCAGAGTTTGTTATAAACCCGTCATCCCTAACGGAATTGTCTAAAGGGAAGCTCGCCTAACATGGGGCATTGTAGTACTTATCCTAAGCTCGACAGTCACATTCTTCAGCAGACTACTGTGGATTTGCTTTGGGTTTCCCCAACAGATCTCTAAGGACTCTTTCTAGCAAGTTGCAGTGGAATGTTCTAACCAGGATTTGCATATCCCTGGCAGAGTAGCCCTGATACCCAGCAAGATCGTATCTCTGGTCATGGTATCCCCACAGAGGTCAGCATCGAATCTTGTCAGCAACTTCCAGCTGAGTTGTTGTTCTCTCCGCAGAGGTTTATCAGATCGACAGAATCTATTCCTCAACAAGGATGGTACAGCCTTTCCCCAGCCGGGTCAGAAGGTTGATAATCCCTATAAAGGATCTTGGGTTGAATAAATCCCCAAGCAGAGTTTTAATGGCTCATTTCCCCAGCAGGACGTCATTTAAAAATTCTCATCCCCAGCGGAATCGCTGTGACCAGAATTCATTCCCCCAAACAGATGGAATAATTCCTGGCAGAGTCGTCATTCCCTCATATCTTAAAGTCCAATTTATTTTTGGCAAGCTTGACAATTCGAAGCAGACGGATTGTTCATCCATTCGCCAGCAGAGATATTATCCTTTTAGGAGTCTCCGAGATTAAATCATTGATTGTGGTTCCTCAGCAGAGTCGGCAGAGATGTCTGGCGCAGAGGCAGAGAGTAATTCGATTTTAAAATTCTAAAAGTCCAACAGTGGATTGGCAAAAGTCCGTCTTCGGGTGGCAAAAGTCCAACAGTGGATTGGCAAAAGTCCATCTTCGGGTGGCAAAGCAGCTAAAAGTCCAACAGTGGGTTGGCAAAAGTCCGTCTTCGGGTGGCAAAAGTCCAACAGTGGATTGGCAAAAGTCCGTCTTCGGGTGGCAAAAGTCCAACAGTGGATTGGCAAAAGTCCGTCTTCGGGTGGCAAAAGTCCAACAGTGGATTGGCAAAAGTCCGTCTTCGGGTGGCAAAAGTCCAACAGTGGATTGGCAGAAGTCCATCTTCGGGTGGCACGAAGCTGCAAAGTCCACCAGTAGCGTGGCAGGCCAGTAGTCGTCTGGAATTGCATAAAAGACATTATCAAAGTCCACCAGTAGTGTGGCAGGCCAGTAGTCGTCTGGAATTGCATAAAAGACATTATCAAAGTCCACCAGTAGTGTGGCAGGCCAGTAGTCGTCTGGAATTGCATAAAAGACATTATTAAAGTCCACCAGTAGTGTGGCAAGCCAGTAGTCGTCTGGCGTCGTTCAAAAGACATTTCCAAAGTCCACCAGTAGTGTGGCAGGCCAGTAGTCGTCTGGAATTGCATAAAAGACATTATTAAAGTCCACCAGTAGTGTGGCAAGCCAGTAGTCGTCTGGCGTCGTTCAAAAGACATTTCCAAAGTCCACCAGTAGTGTGGCAGGCCAGTAGTCGTCTGGAATTGCATAAAAGACAGTATTAAAGTCCACCATCAGCGTGGCAAGCCAGTAGTCGTCTGGCATCGTTCAAAAGGCAGATCTCTCCGACGTTTCATCGAGGATTCAATCCAGCAGTCTCGTTGGGTTTATATCCCTTTTCTTCTTCACCCAGAGCAAATTTTTGGTTATTTTTGGTATTCAATCACTATATACCTTGAAAGTCCGAAAGCATTTGCTTTCAGGCATTCAGGTCTACAGCGCTTGAATAGGGGCAGCTGTAATACCCCAAAATTTGCTCTCCCCTTTTGTCATCATAGCATGGCATTATCATTTATCATATCATATCCACCTCATTAACATTACATTGCATTTAACATAGAAAAATGAAGCATGGCATCCTTCTTACCATCAGGGCATGTGATCAGGTGGAAGGTGGACAATCAAGGAATCATTCAAAGCACAAAAAGGTCAATCAAGTTGGCTCTAGGCAAGCCAAGAGGTCTCTCATGTCTCATACTATCTCAATTGATCTTCCAAAACCTCAAGGAAGTGAGATTCAATGGGAGATTGAAGCACTACATCTTTCACTATGCAAGAGGTTCAAAAATTGAAGGAAAACCCTCAAAAGAGATAGCTCATTGATTCAAAATCATTCTCAAGTGGCATTTCTCATCATCCTTTAAGAGGATACACAACATACTCTGAGGAATTTGGATTTGGAAGATGTGCAATTTCCTCCTAACCAAAGAGGGTCAAAATTAGGGTTTCTAATAAAATCAGGATATCTCTGATTTTTTGGACAAAGCTTGTTGTCATGATATTCTACATGTTCTTAAGTGTATGTGTATGGAAAATTGCCTCTCAATTGGTTTTGGAAGTGTTTCAATTGGAAGAAAGATAAAAAATCAGGGAATTTGGGGCCAAGTCAAATAATCAGAGGAAAAAGTCAACTCTTGACTTTTTGAGGCCAAATTCATGAAATTCATGTTACATATGTCCAATGTACAAAATTTGGTCAAGAAACTCCAAAGGAATCATGAAAAAATCAAGATGTGGAAAGTTGCCATTTTTGGAAGAGGAAGGGTTACTAAAAATAGCAAGTTTTGGCCATTTTGCATCAGAATTTGAACCAAGGACATTCAAATTTGGAGTACCAAATGAAAATTCCACTCTGCCTCAATGAAAGGCCTTGCTTTAAGCTTCAAATCCATGTGTGGAACATCTCCATTGGATAAAAAATGAGGGAGATATGATTGATCAAAGTTTGAGCAAAGTAGGTTCAAAACTAGGTCATGACCAAGATTTTCAGGGCACGCGCGCAGTCATTTTAACAAACATGTGGTGGGCCAAATGTCCACTCATTTTACTCATGGTTAAAGGCTTCAAATGAAAAATCTTGCAACATCAAAGTTGTTCCCCTATGTGAGATCTTCAAGATTGATGTTCATGATTTTTTCATTTGATCAAAGGACAAGGAGTTATGATAGCTCAAAGATTGGTCAACACAACTGAAAATCCATGCCATGCACACCTTGCCATGCCATGCCACAAATTGCTCGCCCATGCACCAGTCGTTTTTCCATCTGTTTATGATGATTTTTAGACATGTTTGAGGTACCTTTTCAACTCAAGTCCAACACCAAAATTGTCCTATGATGCTTCCTCAATCCATTGACACCAAGATGATTCATTTTCGTGCCTTGGTCATAAAGAAATCCATGTTCAAACATCACCATCTGCATTGATGCATTGACTGCCATGTGTAGCAGTTCACACATTTTTTTTTTTGGTTCAGTCACACCACAAACACTTCATCATCACCAGCTGATTTCTTTTCCTCATTTGCCCAAACATTCTTGCACGTGCTTTCTCTTTGTTACTTCTTACATGAGAAGGGAAACTTGCAAAACTTCCACCACAAGCTACTGCTGTATAACACCACCTCACCATTATCCTCACCATAAGTGACCATGAGCTCTTCCACACTAAAACAAAACCTCTCCAACTCGTGTCACTAACTGTCATGACTCATTCTGTTAACTCAAACTCAGTTAACTAACTCAGTTAACTGTAGTTCTAACCATCAACCACCAGGGTCAAATCATAACCACGCCTATATAAACAATTCTAACAGATTTGGAAAGGGAGATTCTGATTGTTTCACTCTCACTCCAAAAGCACTCTCAACTTTCTCTCTGAATTTTCTCTCTACCTGCACGAACTCCTCAAGTTCTTCTTCAACCTTCACAATCAAGCAAGAAGACATCACTGAAGCATGGAATAGCACAGTTATCTCCAATTTCAGATTCAGATTCCCTCTTATTCTCAAGATCAAATAGCATTTATTTTGCTCAAATTGAAGTTCTAGAAGTTCAAGAACAAGTTCTCATCTCTGGTTTTCTCAAAAATCCAAAGATCTTCAAGTTTCAGGTTCCAAAAGTTCTCAAACTTTGCTTGCACGATTTGATGTTATTTTAACTGGTTGATGTGTTATTTGAGCTTATTAGAAGCTATATGAAACCGGTTAGTTGATAGAGCTTCTTAGAAGCTTAGATCCAAAACCTAGGGCTAATTTCATTGCTTCGATTCTCTCTGTTTGTGTGTTGTTTGTGAAAAATAAGCCTAGATTCATGATCTATGTGACTTCCTGAACATTTTGATGTGTATTGCATAAATTTCTGGAATGTTTGATTGATTGCAGTGCCGGAGAGTGGCCGGAGAAGGTGACCGGAGGCCCCTCTCCGGCCGGTGAGGTTTCATTAGGGTTTATATGCCAGATTAAGTCGTGTCCGTTGATTTGTTTTGATCCAAGGGTGGTGGTGGTGCCAGCGAATAAATGGAGAGGGTGTGTGTCACGTGCTTCATTTTTTCCATCTGATGATTAGCATGCGCGTGTGTACATGGTTATTAGTGTGTACTAGCAATGTGAGATGCTTGATTTGATTACCTTGACTTTTACATTGACCTGACCTAATCTGATGGTTGTGAGTGAGTCAAAATGGTTGACTGATGGTACACGCTAGTTATGGTGTTTTGCGTGCTTGCTGGACCTAAGCCAGATTGATATCCACACCCCATGTTTTCAAGGCCCAATGATTTTGAACTGTTAATTTGCTATGCATGCACCCCCTTCTTTAGTTCCATTTCATTTTATTTCTCATTTTTGCTACACGTTTCATAATTAATTTTTAAAAATACCAAAACATATTGGAAAATTCTACAAAAATTCATGTGTATTCTTAAAACATTTAGGAAATTTTTCATGATTTTATTTTCTGATTTTATGACCTTTTTGCCCCTGTTCCATAATTTTCTTTGAATTTCCACTTAGATGCATTCTAAGCATGATACATGAATTTGTTTAATTTTGTTCTTGCTCATTACCAACTATTTTGACATGATTCTTTTTGCATTGATTCACTAATACATTGAAGCATGTTAGATGATTTTTGTTTGATTTTTTAGGTCACTTTATCATATGTCTTGATGCCTATATTTGCTCCACTTTGCATGATGTTTCAATTTGACCTAATTGCTTTGTTTGAAGTCATTTTGCTCTGAATTTTTACATGCTATCTTGATGTATGATGCATTTCTGACCTAGGCATTCCAATGATATGCTGGCATAATTTTCATGAATCCATTTGGTCTTTGTTTGATGCATTACATTGGAAGTATAGTCCATGGCATGTCATTACAACTTTAGTGCATGTTTACATGAATTCTTTTGTGCACATTTGTATGAGCATTTGCATATGTTATGAGCCATTCATATGATATTATAGGTCTTTGATACACATTATAGGTCATCTTTACATGTTCATTTCAATTTGAACTTTGTGCATCATTAACATGTATTGTTTGCCCTTTCTTTTCGAACTTTCATTTCAATTCTTCTTATATTACTTCTTGAATGTCTTGAAGTTACCTCATAAATACTTTTGAGATGTTTATAAACCCTTTTCCATTTAGTTTCAATTCTGGTTGTTGATTTACATGTTCCATTTATGCATGTCCTCTTCATTTCTTTCCATCTTTCATCTACCCCTTCTTCTTGTAACATGTTTAAATGTCATGGAGGATGATGGTTGCTTATTCACTTGCACTTGTATGATAATAACCATTGGTTTCCATATGATGCCCATTCTGGTTGTGGTTCTAGGATTTGTTTTCTCATTTAATTCTTGTGAGTTTTATGATGCATTACATGTTCTTTTACTTCTTATACTTCTTATACATGTTTACTAACCATGTAGGGGCTTCGGTAAGTTTCAATTGAGTGTGGATAAGGAATCCACATTCAACTTCTATCCTTTCTCTTTTACAATTCCATTTTGTGTTTTGCTAAGCACTTATGTGCTTTATTTTAATAACTCATTACTTTCCCTTTTTGAATTACAATTCATCTTCTACTTTGGAAGTGAATTGTTTAATTCTTTCTTTCTTTAGACTTTAGGTTGAAACCTCACAAACCTTAGGATCACTCCCTTAATTAATCAATTAGGATTGAGTCTTAGTCCATATAGATTTTTACCTTTATCCTCCCTTGAGTCTCTTTTCTCATCTCAAAGAAAATTCAAAATATCTAATAAAGGTAGGCATTTATTGCATTTAGGCCTTTCATATAAAGAAAAGATTATAAGGGGTCTTCTCTTATAATCTTAAGATGTGTAGCATATGGCCCATCTTAGGTCAATGTGTTACATATTTGATCTTGTATGAGGGACTTAAATGCAATACTTGTTGAAGGTGCAAATAATAAAAAACACTTCTTCACTTCATAATCAACAAAACACTTAATAAACACAAGTATGCTAGTGTGTTTGAACCTTGATAATTGGAACTAAGTGTGAGGGTCTTCTTCACCCTTAGTGTGCTTTCTTACCCATTCCATCTTGGAATGTGAGAAGGTACACATTCCAATGACTAAGATCCAGATACACTGTCGTATGCAAACAAATCCAAAACACTTCCTTCTAAAGACAAAAACAAACAATAACGTCTTTCCTTCGGGAATTCTTTTCTCATCTCATTCATTCTCAACGCACGAACGCGCTTCTACTCGTTCTCTTGCAAGATGGTAACGCACTCGGACCAGCGAGCCTGCAACACCTGAGCTAGGACGTAAGCCGTTCTCTAAAAAACACAGACAATCCATCCCTAGTGAGGGGAACTACGTCGCTCTGATTCTCATGTTCCCGATGAGATACGTAGGCAGTGGGGTAGGGCCCATGCGAGCACTTCTTTTATTTTCCCTACATTTGTTTCTCGTTCCTTTTCCAGTTCTCTTTTCGTTCCTTTTCCAGTATTCTTTTCTATCACCCTTTGATCGAGACAAGCAAGCGTGGATCCCATCGGGTACGATGGACGCGAGGGGGTGCTAATACCTTCCTCTCGCGTAACCGACTCCCGAACCCATTTCTCTTGGTCGCAAGACCATGCTTTTCCTTTCTCTCAGGTTTACGCGGTGTTTCCTTTCCCTCTCTTGGGATAAATACACATTGCTGGCGACTCTGTTTCGGTGCCACTTTCGCGTTTGTACTTGGATGAAAATCCCGGGAGCGACACCGGGGCTTGGGAACATATCTTGATCAACATCAAAGGCAATGGTTGGCTTGTTTTGACAAAACCCTAGTTTGAGGTATAGTGAACTTGTGACTCAAGGCACTTGGTGATGGGAACCAAACACACTTGAATCCTTGTTGAATAAGACTTCTAGGATGTAAGTGAACTCCAATAGTTGCATTTGAGCCTCAGTCATCTTTCTTGAACAGATGACATTCACACATCACTTCAAACAGCTAGTAAACACTTGTGAGAATTGTATGGAGCCAAAGAGTGACTTAGGAGACCTTAAAACATGTGAGATCCTGGCTTGTTGACCTTGTTCTTTTTCCTGTGCAAACCCTGGATTTCACACAAAAAGAAACAACTTGCAAGATAAAGTGGTTAGTTAACAATGCATAAATGATTTAATCTAAATACAAATGCAAGAAGTTATGACATCTAAGGGGTAAAATTTGGGGTACAACAGTTGCCCCTATTTAAATAGCTTACCGGATGGCACGAGGAATGGAAATCCTTGGGACATCAAGGTGAAAGGTATTTAAATATAGCAAACCAAAAATTTTGCCCTTAGATGGAATGCAGATGCTAAGGATAGGCAACGGACATGCAGATGCTGACATGCCATGAACTTCTAGTATGATGATATGATGTCATGATAGTGCAAAGATGCAGACAAACAAGACACCAAAGAAAAACAAACTACCATAGGTGAGCTTCAATGGGTACAGATGAAGGTTAGTATCCACAAGGAAGACTCACTGGGGATACAGGCTGACCAACAAAAGAGACTGACTGGGGAGACTCCAAGGAAACATTGGGGATAGAAAAACAAAAGGGAAACCCTACAGGTCCTCACTGGAGATGGGAGCCATAGAGGTATTCTCCACTAGGGAAAGATCCAGGGAGATGGATGACAGGTTCATTGGTGACCGGACGACATTAGGGAAATAAAAACACATTCTTACTGGGCATGAAACCAGAAAGAAGACATGATCTCCACTGGGGATCAACTTGAAGTAAAAGGATAGACACCCAACAAAATATTTTCTGGGGATTTCTTATACTGAAGAGTTCAAACAGGATCTTCAAGAAAAGCCGGCAAAGACAGAGACAAACACAAGCTTTGCGCGTCAATATGATGATGATCACAAGGACTTTTAAAGAGATGTTGATAATGACTGAACCTCCGCGGGGAACAAGATTAACGTGCCAACAATGATTGGAAATGAGTTGGATATGATACCAATATGAGTGGGTTTGATTGAGGTTCACAATTGACCTGATGTTTTAGGTTCATATCTGACCAAAGTTCAAAGTTGACCAGATGTCTTGGTTCATAGCTGACCAAGAAGTAAACAATGCCAACAATTACTGGACTTTAGGTTCATAGGTGACCTGATGATGTTTAGGTTCATAGCTGACCTGAAACAAACAATGCCAGCAATCACTGGAATTTAGGTTCATAGGTGACCAAGGTTCATAGTTGACCTGAGATTTTGGTTCATAGGTGACCGAGGTTTTAGGTTCATAGCTGACCTGGGTTTAGGTTCTTAGCTGACCAAGGTTCATAGTTGACCGGGGTGATGTTTAGGTTCACAGTTGACCTGAAACAAACAATGCCAGCAATGAATGGACTTTAGTTTCATAGGTGACCAAGGTTTAGGTTCATAGCTGACCTGGGGTTTTGGTTCATAGCTGGCCAAGGTTCATAGTTGACCTGAATGGTGTTTAGGTTCACAGTTGACCTGAAACAAACAATGCTAGCAATTACTAGACTTTAGGTTCATAGGTGACCAAGGTTTTAGGTTCATAGCGACCTGAGGTTTTGGTTCATAGTTGACCAAGGTTCATAGTTGACCTGATGTTTTGGTGCATAGTTGACCTGAAGTTTTGGTTTATAGCTGACCAAGATTCATAGTTGACCTGAGGTTTTGGTTCATAGCTGACCAAGGTTCATAGTTGACTTGAGGTTTTGGTTCATAGCTGACCAAGGTTCATAGTTGACCTGAAGTTTTGGTTCATAGCTGACCAAGGTTCATAGTTGACCTGATGTTTCAGTTTATAGCTGACCAAGGTTCATAGTTGACCTGATGTTTTGGTTCATAAGTGACCAAGGTTCATAGTTGACCTGATGTTTTGGGTATTAGCTGACCAAGGTTCATAGTTGACCTGATGTTTTGGTTCATAGCTGACCAAGGTTCATAGTTGACCTGAGGTTTTGGTTCATAGCTGACCAAGGTTCATAGTTGACCTGAGGTTTTGGTTCATAGCTGACCAAGGCTCATAGTTGACCGGGGTGATGTTTAGGTTCACAGTTGACCTGAAATAAACAATGCCAGCAATTACTGGACTTTAAGTTCATAGGTGACCAAGGTTTATGTTCATAGCTGACCTAGGGTTTTGGTTCATAGCTGACCAAGGTTCATAGTTGACCTGAATGATGTTTAGGTTCACAGTTGACCTGAAACAAACAATGCCAGCAATTACTGGACTTTAGGTTCATAGGTGACCAGGGTTTAGGTTCGTAGCTGACCTGGGGTTTTGGTTCATAGCTGACCAAGAAATAAACAATGCCAGCAATTACTGGACTTTGGGTTCCCATATGAGGAGATTAAGTATCAGATAGGTCAGTACCAGGGTTGCATAAATAAAGATTAGACTTCTTGGGGAACACCAATTATGGTTGCAAAAAGGTTGAATAGCACCAGAGATGGATAAGCTTCTTAGAAGAGACTGCCACTTATCGCCGTTATAGCAAAACAAGCTTCTCAAGGAGATTGCCACTTGTTGCTGGGTATAAACTCCAAGGAGATGTTATTATCACAACACTGCTGGAGAAATAATTGTGTCTTCATTGAGGATCTGTAGAAGATTCTTCCTGCGAGACATAGTGCAAAATAAATGCACGTTCAAGATAGGTTCGGAAACCACACCTTCCAGGGACCAAAGTTCGATCTAGGGACAAGCTAGAAAGAAACGGTCAAACAAGACTCCAACCATCAAGGAATGAGCTCTAATGGGGATTTATCTTATCCAATTGTGGAAAAAAATAACTAAACCAACCATCATCCACGAGAATCGATCTTCGTGGGGAATTCAGAAAGGATGGGCACTTTATGCCTAGGGCTGACGACTCTATTGGAGAGAATGGACAAACCCGGTCACTTAGGGAGATAAACATCTAAGTGAACAAAGCAGGTAAACACCAGAAGAGGGAAGCAAAATGCTAAGATGTTATGCATATGTAGGAATTCACGCATGCCATGTTCATGCTTATGCTTATGCTGACAAAACAGACGAAGGGGAGCGAGACTGAAGATGAAATAAACATCTCGACAAAGATACCCAGCCAACCTCATCAGATTGGACCATTATTGGGGGTGAATAAGTAGGATTAGCAACTTTACTTCAAGTTTACAGATTTCTCTGAAGAAAAAGAGTAATCCACTCGGGGTATAGCATCATGACTTCATTAGGATTGCCATCATGAGCTTGACTTCCTTACTGGAGGAGGAAATCCATGGAGATTTGCCAAGATCGACTGAAGTAACAATTTACTGGGAAGCTGGCAAAGGATATCACGAGAATAGGGCAATTCTGCATCCTGACTTGTATGATGATCACCATAATAAACAACAGCTCTTGCAACAGGTAGTCTTTAAATCTTCTCTGCCCCAGATTACATGATATGTTGGGAGAAAATACCAAGAGGATTTTACAGAAGAATCGGCATACGAAATGCCTCAATATCTTCAAACTCTTAGATTCATGAATCTCGGCGTAACTGCCCCAGATTAACGGCGCTTGCACAACAAAGTCTTTGAACCCGCTCTTCAGACTGGTTGATTTGTGAAGGAAATGCCCCAGACTAACTGACCTTTGAGAGATTTATCAAATCTCGACCTGACTGCTTCTGATTAACTGGTCTGTAAGGATAAGTCATCAAAAGGATTTTACAGAAGAATTGGCATACCAGATGCTTCAATATCTTCAAAATCTTGAAGAGATTCGTGAATCTCGACAAAACTGCCCCAGTTCAACTGTATTCGCAATACAAAGTCCTTTAGATTGTGGTAGAAACAACTGGGGAACAAACTTGCCCCTGTTGGTGGGTCACTAGAGTCTAAACTTGTCATAAGATGACCTCAAGAAGGCTTGCCCCAATATCCTGAATTTGAGGAGTTTCTGCCCCTGATTTAGTAACTTTTGGGATGCTTGATCTATGGAAGAGATGCCCCAGACTGAGCCCTTTATCAAGTCAAAATCCCTAGCTGGCTGCATTTGTTGGGACTCCTTTGATATTGAATTATCTTGCAAACAAGTATTGTTCATTAAAAATTGGCAATTTCAATGCAAAATTCATGCAAGCTTTTGAAATCAAAGTTTTATTGATGAAACACACACAGTGGAATGATTAAACAATAAAAAACAAAGGTGATCTAGTCATTTACAGAATGACAGATGAAGTGGTCAACACACACGATTAGCAAAGATTATTAAGAGTCAGGTTAATCAACCTTGCTATAGTATGCCTTCAAAACAACCTTACCTCAATTAGGTCTTTTAAGGGTTGTAACGTGGCTTGGTTCACGGTTCATGAAACAAAGGATAAAGGCTCAAAGTTTAATTGTCCCCACCCAAACTTCGTGATGAACTTCAATCCTACGCTCAGTTAACTTAGGCTATACATTCAGATTCCCATAGGCTGGAAATCGAACTGATGATAGTTGATGATGATTCAGACACCTAGGGTGGTCATTACTCCCTTACAACATTTGGTTATCCTTTATTGCTGAGGTTTTGAGACCTCCTCTTGTCTTTACTGAGGTTTTGAGAGCTCTTCTGTGTCTTTGTTGAGGTTTTGAGACCTCTTCTTTTCTTTGTTGTCATACAACTTGTTCAACATTTATTCATTTGATTTGAGAGAGCTGGCTGGTGTCTTGTATGAAGCGCTTGCATTTGAATGCATAACCAAGTTAAACTGAGAACTACCCTGCCCCACGGTTGAGATTTAAGGGTTTTTAGTGTAAGGAAAGAAAACTCCTACTTCTAGGCTCGAAGGGGTTAACGAGGGATTATCTTCCTTATTTCTCCAGTGTTTGGGAATTGAAATAATGCCTTACATCATCGGCAAGGTTTAATCGAAAGCAAACCACAGCAGTTATGGATATAATGTTTTCATCATCCTCCCCAATCTTTGCTTAGCAACAATTTGATAAGTGGAATGAAACAAGATAAAGATATATTTTTTGCTTTTATGAAAATAACAGTAAAGGAGTGAAACGAATGAATTGACCCAAAAAATGCATGAACATTTCATTAATCTTGCCAATTCAAAAGTACAACAGCTTATAAGCAAATACAAATTCATCATGCCAAGAAAATGCAACTGAAAATACGAAATACATCCAGCTTTGGCAAATTGACTTCAGTTTCCGGGCCCATACAAGGGAACACCTCCATCATTGATCACTTGCTCCTTGTGATATAGAACCTTGAGAGGCCTCACAAGTCCTTTTCCCTTATTGCCACCTGGCTCAGAATTTGGCTCAGAAATCGGGATGTCAACATCTGGTCTTCCTCCTTGAGGTGCTAGTGACTCTATCACGTCTTGCAACCTGAGCTTGAAACTTTTGAACTCCTCCACGAGGTGTCCCATTGTCTTAGTACAATATCCACATTCGACATCTGGATGGTCTTCTTCAAAGATTAAACTCTTGTTGTGAATCAATTTTTGTACGGAGGCTTCTAATTTGGAACAAGTATCCAAATCGTGTCCTCCAACCCCTTTATGGAATTTACATGTCGCATTTGTATCAGGATTGTACCATGTATACGACGCCGGCACAGATGTGAGAGGAGTTATCAAAGAATTATAGATTAGTAGCGGGTACAGCTTATTAAGCGGCACGGGAATTCGTTCGTCGTGAACTTTGTTCCTTTTGTTCTGATTCTGCTTCCTGTTCTGTTTCCGCCTCTTGTTCCGAGTTTGACGACCTTGAAGAGGAATGGCCAATGAATGTTGATACTCCAACTTGGCATTCAGAGACTGATGACATCCTGAGGGATAACCAAACACCGGTAAACGTAGAGTATTCACATGAGTCTGCCCTAGACTTGGAGTAACACCGGACAAATGAGGGGTGACGACTTCTTTGGTTGTCACAAGGTGGGGGTGCCCCTCCTTCTTCATCAGAGCTTGCAAAGTTTCCAGGACCCAGTTCATCTGGCTTTTGAGAATCCTAATCTCTTCCCTCAAAGCTTCATGGCCTTTCAACAACTCCTTCATCGTCGCCATTTGTTCAAAAACCGTGCTAGGTATCCTTCAGATATAGAAGAAGAAGAGACTCAAGGCTGAGAAATGCAAATGAGATGTGAATACGATGACATGTGCATGCAATGCGAATGCAAACCAAATGGTTTCAAGGAGCTCAATAGCAAGTTGCAAACATCTTTTGGAAAAACTAAAAAAATTTGCTTTGAAATCCATGATCTTTATTGATCTTTGTAAAGGAAAGACATCTGAGTTCCTTGAAAACAAAGGGTTATCCATGAATGGATGGATATATGCATAAACACAAACATATATACACACATCAAAACACAGAATTCCTAGGTTTAGGAGTCACATGAGTGGAGCCATGGTCTACACATCCCAATAGGTGTGTACTATGGGTTTATCATCTGTAGAACAGGGTTCTAAAAGGTTCCCAGAGTCGACGACCCATCTTTCAGATATTAGAGATTTCCTGAATGACTCGGTAGTCAATAATATTCTCAAGAGAATCTCGTCTGAGTGTAGCATCGCGTGACAACCATTTCAGGAATAGACTCCCTCATGGTCACCACACTACATCCTAAAAAGGCCAAGTGGGGTTTAGAGGTAACTACGGTTCTCAATATCAAGGGCACCTCGGTCGAGAGTAGTAACGTTTTCACGAATAGACTCGTTCAACACGACTAAACTCTCAAGAGACCTCAACTAAGTGATGGTGTCTCAAGTCAACTTTTTCGGGAATCGACTCCCTCAAAGCCTCCTTGAATATACCATCGTCCTATCATAAGTGCACTCAAGTTCGGGTTAGGACTTATCTCACCACTCAATAGTAGCAACCCTGCCAAACAGAAAAATCCAAGCAAATATAGGTATACAGATACAGATATGTACAATCAAGCAAGCAAAACATATAACAAACACAAGCACAAACAAGGTGGGCTTAACCCTCAAAATATGTTTTCCCCAGTGAAGTCGCCATTTCTGTTGCGGTGAGAATCGGATATCAAGCTATTAATTAACTTGAATCACACATCTTTGAAATTCACCACCGAGCTTTGATTTATCCAAAGGAAAGGGTAAAGATCGAAGAAAACCCTAATTGTGTTATGTAAGGACACAGCTAAGAGATCGGGGATCGGGGGTTGGTTATACTAAGGGAAGGTATTAGCACCCTAAGTATCTGTAGTACTCTACAGGAACCTCTTGTTAGTGTTTGTGTTATGTTATGTATGTTTGCTAAGGGTAAGGTAAAGACCTAAGTGCTAAAGGTAAAGACCTAAGGGTATATACACTAAGTATGCTCGCCAAGACATCGCATCTTGTGCCTACGTATCTGACTAAAGAATCAGAGCAACCGTAGTTCACCTAACTAAGGGTGAGCAACCATTGACTATGGCCAAGGTTCCAAGGGGAATGAGTATGAAACTCATGTAGAGTCAAAGAAACTCTCTAAGTCTAAGTTGTGATGTAAGTGGCTATGAGGCCAAAAGGAAAGTATCCTATGACTATGAGGTCAAGGGAAAGAGATGGATCTTAGGAGGCCAAGGAGGAACCCTATGACTATGAGGTCAAAGGTAGGAGAGTCTCTTAGGAGTCCAAGGAGGAATCCTATGACTATGAGGTCAAGGGAAAATAATGAGCTATCTATGACTTTGAGGTCAATAGAGAGACTTTCCTTTGGAAGGAGGGGAAGATAACTTCTTGTAAGGAGAAGTGTTGAAGGGGGATTAAATTGAGTGAACAATATGAGTTCAAGAATTCAAAGGTGATAAACATCAATTAAGTGTGGACAATATCAAAATATAAGATAAACATCCATGCATGGCAAAGTATCATGAAACAGTTCACAACAAACATGAATAAGTGAACACATAAATATGGCAAAGTTACCCATGAACCATGAAGTTAGGAGCAAGATAAACTTCTCAAATTCTAACACAAATTCAACTTGCAAGACACTTTAAGGAGTGTCAAAAAAAGTTGGGCAAAGTAGCCCTCTCAAAGTCAAAACTCCAAGATGAATCAACAAAGGTATTAGGTCTAAGAATCGAGAGTCGAACAATGAGCCATAAACCTAAACAAAAGACCTCATTCAAGGTCAAAAGTTAGCCCCGAACATCCTCTAATGTGTCCTAAGACCCTTTGGAAAATTGGCTCAAAAAGATAATGAGAAAAGGTCTTTTTTTCAAAAAAAGTTTAAAAACTAGGTTAAAAGAAAATGTTCTTAAGTTCACAAAATCAAAATAAATATTAAAATAATGTGAAAATAAAAAGAATAAAAATTTGGAAAATTAAATTTAAACATTAAAATGTAAGTATGAATTTTTTTGGGAATTTTGTGTAAAAGAAACTATTTTAAATAAAATGAAATTTGAAATGAAAAATAAAATGCTTAGAGTTTGAAGTGAACAAGACAGGGGCTGCATTAGCAAGAATCAAATGAACTAAACTCAGTTGTTATGCGCATGGGCCTTATAGACGGGGGTGCAAGTAACGAAACTAGCAAGGCCCGGGTCCAGATAAAAATTAAATAAAAGCTAGATGAAATAACATGTGTTCCGTGTACAAAATGTCATGTAACAATGTCTCAACCGGTCAACTATTACTTAAGTTGCTAGACTACAAAAACCCACTAGCCTATCCCATACGGCCACGCACCATCTTCTTCATGCATATGTGAACAAAAACCCTAGAGACAGTCATGGACCAGAGAAAAACAATGGTTTCCTCCCTTCTTGTTCTATCATTTTCATCACCAGATCTCAACCAAAGTTCATGAAATAAAACATCACAGTGTAGTGTTCAGAACGTAGAACAACCTCAAACCCTAAACAACTAAAAACAACAAGCTAAACATGTAGGAAACAGCGAGGAAACGGAGCATTCAAAACTGAAAATATTAAGTTACATGATGATGATGATCAATATTTTCAGACAAGCACATTATCATTTCCACTCAATAGATGCAATGTATGAAAGACATGATAACACTTCAGAACAGTTGAACATTAATCATGAAAATATAGGGACATGGCAGAAGCTTACCAAGTGGAGTTAGTCCACTGCTTCTTCACTCTGAGAGCTTTGGAATCCAATCATCTTAGCCTCCTTCCCTCAAAGAAGATGGTGTAAGCTCCTGAGTAGGATGTGCAACCTCTGGTCTTCTCTTTGTGGCTCACGAGTTCTCTCTCTTGTATGGTGTGTTTGGAGTGAATGGATGTTTGTTCTGATTTTGTTGTCTTTAGATGTGTACAAAGGAGAATAGACAGAATTCTTTTTTTTTAAGACAAAGAAGGTCTCTTTTTAAAATGGGAGAGAGATGAGAGTTTAGAGTTCTCGCCCCCCCCCCCCCCCCCAAATAGGGTTTTCCCACTTATCCTTAAATATGATGAGTTTCCTCGTGAACAAAACTAGTTACTGAGGTAAAAAAACCAAAGTTAAAACTTGTGTGATTTTAAAAAAATGGGAGGGAAAGTAGTTTAGTACGCATGGTTGGTGGAGACTTTGTCACGTTGCTCTTTGGCAGGGTCATGCTCTCAGCGTGAAAAGAGGAAGAGGGCAGTAGGTTCTGCCTAGACTCATCCTTATCTCCTTGCATAGAAATGTTGCATGGTCCCTTTTCCATGTCATACAAGAAAGGTCCAATTTTAGCAAAGTTTGGAGAATTGCATCATAAACTAATGCGAATGAAACAAACACAATAATCAGAATCCTAAGTGTTGCATGAGGCATGATGAAAAGTATGGGTTATGTGCAAAATGTCTTGTTGTAAAACCAATTCATGGACATCATTTTGGATCATCATAACTCCATGGCTTTTGGTTCAAATGATAAGGTCTTGGATCCAATGGAAACTAGGAAAAGGTGGGAACAAAATTCATGTTGGAGCCAGCTTGAAACAAAGTACATATCCATGAGAAAAATGGGATGCAAAACCTGTCCATGAATATGTCAAAGAAGAAAACTTAGAAAAATTCTACGTTATGGAACTCGACCTATTCATAACACAAAATTTGAAGCCTTGTAACTTGGTGAATATTTATCCAAATGGAGAGTTCTAGTAATGGATGGAAAGGTTGGAGAGAGACCTACAACTTTCATGTCCAAGAAAAATTGAAATAACACTTATATCGTGATGAAAAGAACCTTGGAAGTTTGGATCATGAAATTGCCAAAACTTGTCAAGTGAAAAACCTCAAATTGGTGACTTCATAACTTGAGTTGTACATGTCCAATGGAAATGTTCTAGTACTCAAAAGAAAGCTAGAAGAACACTCTACAACTTTCATGACCAAAACAAATTGAAATAAGGCTTGGATCATAGTGCAAAATGAGGTTGAAGTTGGTTGCCAAAAAAAGAGAAAAACATGAAATTTCACTAAGTTATAAAGGCATCTTATCTTCCAAGTTTCATAACTTAAAAATCATGCATTTCTTGAAGAAAGGCCCTCTAATACACTTTGAAGTTTATGGAAAGAGCTTCCATTTGAGCTTTGATTCGCCAAATTTGGATGTGTGGTTTGGAAGTTATGGCCTTCCCAAATTTGTACAAGGAGTGAATTTTCCACACTTAGAAAGTTTCAAGGACCAAACATTGCCTTCTTTGCAAGAAACCTCTTAAAACTTGATCTCTAATGCCTTAGCTCAACAATTATACATGTCATGATGGACTTAGGACTTGAATGCTTCATCTTGGAGCAGAATCTCAAAAGTCAAAGCCTCAGTCAAACCCTAATCTTTCTCAGGATACAACTGGATGATCTCTGATGATCTTGCTTCTTCAATCTCTTACAAGACTCATAGATGGTCTCTAGGGATGTCTATTACCACATGGAATCATGTGCCAGGGCTTGGGAACATATCTTGATCAACATCAAAGGCAATGGCTAACTTGTCTTGACAAAACCCTAGTTTGAGGTATAGTGAACTTGTGACTCAAGGCACTTGGTGATGGGAATCAAACACACTTGAATCCTTGTTGGATAAGACTTCTAGGATGTAAGTGAACTCCAATAGTTGCATTTGAGCCTCAATCATCTTTCTTGAACAGATGACATTCACACATCACTTCAAACAGCTAGTGAACACTTGTGAGAATTGTATGGAGCCAAAGAGTGTCTTAGGAGACCTTGAAACATGTGAGATCCTGACTTATTGAGCTTGTTCTTTTCCTATGCAAACCCTGGCTTTCACACAAAAAGAAACAACTTGCAAGATGAATTGGTTAGTTAACCATAGATGATTGAATCTAAATGCAGGTGCTAGATGTTATGACATCTAAGGGGTAAAATTTGGGGTACAACAAAGGGTTTTTAGGGTGAAGGGTTTGGTTGAAAACCAAGTATGTCAACAATGAATGTGTGATCATGCAGCTGGTTTCTTTATCAGATATTTTCAGAAATGCATCTACGGAAATATCTGACATACAAAAGTGGCAGAAAATTTCAAAATGTCACCCATAATTTCGGAGATGTGTCTCCAAAATATCTACTGAATTGGTAAATAATTAAGGTATTTCTTAAAATGTTCCAGAGATACATCTCCGAAATAAAAATAACTCAACATATGAGGCGCCTCTCAGAATGACCTTACTTAAGTGTACAAAAGATGAATACATCTTCAAAAACGAAAAACATTTGTGGAAATTCATGTAATGCACTAGAAGGATCTAAAATACATTAAGAAATTCTCAAAAACAATTGGAAAAGAACGTGTTTGATCTGTACTATGTACTATTTTCTCTCGCAAACGTTACATCTTCTTCTATCCATCAGAGGCTTCTGATTGATATGATTGAAGCATGATCAGAAGAATGAATCATTGGGTCTTCAGAGTCTTGAGTCTTTAGAGTCTTCAGAACTTGTTCAGCAGAACCTTGTCATCAGAGTCTTCAGCACTCCTTCTTCAGAACCCTTGGTTCTCAGAAACATAAGTCTTCAGAAGTTAACGACTTCAGAAGCTAAACAGGCTTCAGAAGTAGAACATCAGAGTCACGCTCAAAAGTTAGAATTCAAGAGACGTTACAGCAGCAACATAATGTCTTCTCAGAATCCATCTGAATGTGATCAGATACAGAAGCAGCATTGCTTCTTGGAACGAAAGCGACTTTTATCACACAAAGTGATTCACATATGATTTTCAATTAAGATCAGATCCTGTTTGTTAAGACCATCAGAATAACAAATGTTAGAGTACCAAAGATTGTTCTCACACAAATATTTCATTGTTATCATCAAAACATAGAGATAAGATGCAGAACCAAATCTTGATCTTACACTAAATTAATTGGACCAGAACATAACTTACTGACAAATTGACAATGTTACTTCTAGTGTGGGGTTCATAACTCAATTAACAAGGTTAAATTTAACATATGATTTTTTTAATAAGATATATGCATTAAAATATTCATTACTCCCTAAAATATTAATTAAAAAATTAAAATTAAAAACTAAAGGCAACACATCATATAAAAAATAACATTTATTTTAAGACAAATAATTTTATCAAATATGATATTTATCTATTAAAATAAAAGCTATAATCTAATAGATTATGTTTAGAAAATATAATATTAGTAAAAAAACATCATTTCATATATCAGTGTGATCTATAGAAATTAATGTCTTATAAAAATTTATCAAACAAATAAATTTTGATGCATCTCACACGATCGTAATATTTAAGTTGAACCTTGATGGTAATGTCCAATGTAACAATATCATTTCCTATTAGTTGAGCTAAAATTAATTGACAATATAACAAACGCTTATTAATTGATGACAGATTTTATAAATAAGATTTACATGATATTAATTTTCAATTTAACAATCAATTTTATTATCAAGTCGAAAAGAATTATTAAACATGTCATAATATTATTTTTATTGTGGTAGTATCAATCGATTCTGCCTATATATATGATAGAAATATACTTTTTTTCAAATTCAAGATACTACGAATATCATATGACTATATATATAGTAGAAATATACTTTTTTCACTATATATAATAGAAATATTTTTTTTTCAAATTCAAAATACTACGAAAATCATTCAAGTCATTCATGCAATCAACCCTTGTGTGGGTCAATCCATACGGAACTTTGCTCCGGCTTTAAACGGAACCCCCGCTAGTGAACGGTGGGATTAGTCCCTCTTGAATTAGTCGGACGCAAGGCCGGATACCAAGATTTTTAAAAAAAAAAAAATCATTCAAGTCATTCAAAGAACCAAAAACAAGAACACAATACATGGAAAATAATGCCCAATTAATTACGAACCTCAGTCAACACTTCAAAGTTTAAAACTTTTAGGGCCAATATAGCACACTGCTGTCATAATATGTAAAATCCCTAATAGCGCTGAAAAATCTTTTAATGGCATAATGTTGCATTGCATGAGCAAAACATACTGCGTCCTATTTTTCAAAATATTTAGTTGTTTCTTTTGGGATGGTCTGATACTCTTAGATAGTGGAATCTTACAATATAACACGACTGACCTTACCATCATGCAACCACAAAATTCAAGAAGCGGTTCATCCTTACAGGCTCTTCTGAACTTTCCTACGGTAAGCAGCAATAATATTATCTTGGAATACAACAGCCATTCTATGGCCAAACTATTAGTAGAGTAGGGTACAATAAAATGACCAAATCTGAGTCCATAATACAAACTAGAAGATATTCACACCTCGATAAACATTCTGACTGCACTTAATAGTTTTGAATCAACATTCTCAAACCAGAAGAGAAGGTGGGATGTTAAAAATGATTGGAATCATACATGTCACACCATTGGCTCCAAGGCACCATGTTTTACACAAGTAACAAAGGGCGTGTATATTTCGCCTATCCCTTCCTTCGTGACTCTGGCAACACCAGGTCAAAAGGACCCTATCTAACAAGGAACCAAATAATCATCACAAAGAAGCCAGTCCAGGATTTAGGAGGACTAATACACTATGTGGAAAAACAGATTGAATGAATATAACCAAACACTTGGACAACTACTCATTTCCTAAGTTTAAAGAACCATCTTTCATTAACTTTAAGCTCAAGCTATTGAATCTCCCTCTCGAGTAATGCCGAGAAGCTTTTCTCCAATCCGTTCCAGTTTTCATCATAGCCACAAACTCATCATAGCTGATTTTTCCATCCTGTGATTATTCAAGAGTTTAAGATTACGAGATTCCCTGATCATTACTACATGTAAAGAAAAACTATAGACTATTCACCTTGTCTGTGTCTACTTCTTGGAAAATATCATTTGCTACATCTGTACAGTCATCAGTTCCATCTTCCATCAAGGCATTCCGTAGCTCTTCTGGTTCAATATATCCATTCCCATCCTTGTCAAAATAGGAGAAGGCCTTGTGAAGATGCTCGTCATTAGCCATTCTTTTTAAATGAAGGGAAATGGCAACAAATTCTCCGTAGTCTAGTGTTCCCTTACCATTATTATCTACCTGATGTCAAAAAACAATGATCAGACAAAACAAGTCAAGAACAATTTCAAGCTGGAATGCTATACTTTCGGAACCATTAACACACATGTTCGAAAATTAATATGAAAACAGAGCATAAGAAAGGAATAATAAAAAATTTGATAGAACCAAAATGGCCCTCATATTAGAATGATCTAACTGAACTGACCCAATAACAAGTGTCTTTAGACACAATAAGCTAGTGGAAAAAGGGAAATTTACAAAACTCACCGCTTCAATAAACATCTGAATTTCAGACTCAGCAAGTTGAGACTCAGAGTTTCGGAATCCAACTTTTAGTTCTTCAATAGAAACAATACCATCATTATCGGTATCCATCTTTTTGAACATCTCTTTGATGTCTTCAACTTCTTCATTGGATAAGAAATCAGCAATTACCTGTTTTCAACCGTACAGTCTTAGTTTTAATATAAAGTAAAATGAACTTGCTAAGAAACCACTAGATGCAGTGAACCAACCCTAAGAGCTTTTCTTTTGAATCGATTCATCATTGAGAATTGCTTGAGCCTTGACTTGACAACATCTCCAAGAGGAACATTTGGAGCCTTCTTAGCATTTTGGAGCCAAGGATGCTCTGCAAGACAAGTAAAGGAAAACATCATGAAGCTCGTGAATTTATTCTGATAAATCCTTAACATAAACACCATAAATGATTTCTAGTCATTCTTTATTTCAGTAACATGTCTACACATATAGACCCTTCTCCTTCAACCATTCACTTTGTTTCCCTATTTAAGTTTTTGTTAACAAAAACACAGATGCAAAGGAAAAAAGATTTTCAGGGTTAAATTTTAAATATTAAAACAAACAAAATACAGTACAAGTTGTCATTAATCAAGTCCAGTTACGAAAATAGTTTAATCATTACAATCGAAATGGTTGAAACTTCTTCACATGATTTCTCTTTAAAAATATAAAACAAACATCACTAAATTATTTCAGTGCTGAAACTTACAGCATGTAACTGATTTTTTGAATAATATGACTATGGAAAGTCATGAACGTACCAAGCACTTGTTTGGCCGTTAATCGAAGCTTAGGGTCTGGTTCTAACATTTGCTTAACAAGACTTTTAGCGCTTTCAGAAATACTGGGCCAAGGTTCCCGTTTGAAATCTATAAGCCCTCGAAGAATAGCCTGTGCAACTCCTTGCTCAGATTCTGCATTGGGATTAACATCCAGGTAAAATGATAACAAGATTTTGTAGAGCTGATGAAATAATAATAATAATAATAATAATAATAATAATAATAATAATAATAATAATAATAATAATAATAATAATAATAATAATAATAATAATAAATAATAATAATAATAATAATAATATAATAATATAAATCTAAGTTCAAAAACACAATCCAAGAAATAGACATGACCTAAAAGAAAACACAACTTTTCAGATAAACAATGAGGCAAACAAGCATTAGTATACTTCAGTCTCACTCAAACTAAAACAAAAAGTAAAAAAATACAGAAAACATGGGCACACATGAATGTTCATAGATGCTCATGCACATGTAGAGGAGGGCATGCATAAATAAATAGCATTGTATAAATACATAGGTTTATGAATGTAATTCCCAGCCCAAAATGGGGGAACACTACCGAAATAGATATAGAGTATGCACATGTAGATGAGGGCATGAATATATAGATGCGCATAGATTTGTGAATATAATTACCAGCCCAGAATGGGGGAACACCACACAATAAGATATAGAGTATCACTCCTGCACTCCATATATCTATTTCAGGTCCATAATTCCGCTTGAGCACCTCTGGAGCCATATAATATGGACTTCCTACGATTTCTGAGAATTTCTCACCTGAAAATTTGAATATTAGCCACACAACAATTATGGGAATAAGTCAGATACGGTAAGCAATGAAAAGAGATTTAAGCATAGTGTTGAAACATGAATAGAGAAAGTAAGACCGTTCTATAAGATGGCAAACTGTCAACATAGAGAATATGATCAACCTAATTTAATGTCTGTAGCGCTGCTGAAGTAAAGCAGAAAGGATAAATTTTCATTAGTGGGTGTTTTATTTGTTTTCTGTTTGAATTTTCAGATATACAATTTAATTGCTGGAAAGAATATCTTCAATTTAGGGAGAGTATAGTTTATTTTAGTTACATATATATTATGTTTTATAGCTTTCATAAAATATAACAAGCCTCCATGTTTTATTAGTTTCCTTTTTAATGTACTTTGAATCCTTTCCAGTATTAAAATCGTAAAACATTGTGTGCACTGAATTACCTCAAAGAAATTAATAAAAATTTGCTTATCTCAATAATTAATACCAAATTAATTGGCCTATTAAGTTGAAATAACTAAAATAGTAAGTGAGCTATTGAGAATAATTACAACCCACATTGGTTTTCTTTTGTTTGTTTTTATTTTCAAAATTTTCTGGAAGATATAGTGAAAACAATTGGGTTATCGGGTTCAACTTTATTCTTCTAAATTTTAAAAATGTTCGCAGTACAAAATTTTGACAAAAAAATTAAAAATTTGAACTGCTGAAGAAATGGTGTTATGGTGATTTACAACGGATCTCATGTTTTAAAAATTAAAGAATCGTATGCCAAATCAATTTCTTCTTTTACAAATTATAAATATTAAATGAGAAGTATAGCAAATATAGAGACACCTTGCAAGAAAATAAGAAACTCTTCCAAAAAAATACTTAGAAATCAGAAATTTTCCAGTGAACAAGTATTAAAGCAGTTGCTTTCATGACAAAACTTCCATTCGAGAAATCATTTGTTTACACAGCTGCCAATGGCTGTTTTTAATGTTGACGTCAGTAAACTAATTTTTTTTCTCAATTTTAGTATTAGAGTTTGGAGAATAATTTAAGAACTAGTAGCAAATAAACCAAATAAATAATTTTGTTTTCATACGTCAAAAAATGGAAGTGTGTTTTAAGAGCTTTAACCAAACACGCTTGACATTTTGTTGTTCTCAATATTTCGTTTACAAAGACTTGTAGATGGACATCATAATGAAAACAAGTTGGTGCTTATGTAACAGAAATGAAAATTGAAAACAAGGGGAAAAAACCTCCTTTGAAGCTGAAGCTGAACCACAACATGTACTTTATTCCAATTTTTATTAGCAGTACCTCAAGCTCCTAAACTAAATTTTATTTTTAAAAGTGTCTTAGGTTTTGGGACTAAACCAACCCTACAAAATCGACTTGTAAAGTTGTAATGTGAGAATTGCCTAAGTTTCATAAGCTCAATTTTGGTCACATCTATAAGTGATGTGTGACTTAGCTATTTCTCTAATACACCCCCACATGCCTAAGATTATTGGGCCTAGTGCATTATTGGGCCTAGTGCAAGGATAATACAGATGGCCCAACAGCGGGTCAATGATAGACTCAAATATCATCTTAGATATTGGACCTAACTCTACCATAAAAAATCAACTTATATGGAGAGAATTGCCAAAATTTTAGTCTTAATTGAACTACATCTTTAGACAATGTGGAACTTAGGCTTCTCTCAAGTAAAATGACTACATTTTATGCATAATATGAAACAAAGACACCAAACTGTTAATGTACTACTACACATCTATTTGCATTACAAATTAGGTTAAGTAGTATTTCTGCTAGCACGAGCAAAATCCCAAAACAAATGACCCTAATGTATTATAAGACATCCCTCTACCTGCAGCTTACAAAGCATTTAATTTGTTAAGTGTCAAATGGATATAAACTATAAAACAAAGAACACCAGCCCATCTCCATAGAAAATAAGAAACCAGCAGCTGCCCCTTACCCTGAATCATAAATACTGGCAATGATGCTGCCAAATATTCCTAGATTCTACTTAGCACACTTCCCAAGAAAATAAGATAGTGTTTGCTGCTTCAATGTTAATCCCCAGCAGCCACCTCAACCTCCAAAAGTACAATGTCTTCAAACCAAAAACCCCGGACAATCTAGGCTTCAGAAAACTACTCTAAAGCTATTCCAAAGCTAAACAACCAATCATGCCAAATAAAATCAGAACAGAAACTCAAAACAATAATAGATTATGTCAAGTTCTAGTCCTGCTAGTAGAAGCCCACCAACAACTTTAATTAATATACTCTAACAATAACAATCAAAACAGAACCCTCAAACAGCTACATGAAAATGCAATGTTACTGTTATTCACCGCAGATCTAAATCAATTGTGGCAACTCCTATACTATATGATTCCTTTTGCAAAAGGGTTTGGAAGGAAGGGAATTTAAAAGGAAATGGTATGTTTGGACAAACAAAGAAATAAGCTTAATCTAACATAAACAACAAACAGCAAAGGTTTGCAGATTAGACCCAGATCGAAGATGGACTTCACATTTCCAGGGTATTCCTATGAAATAAATCATGTTTGGAATCTGGGATTTAAAGATGGAGGAAATTAAGATTGGGAAAATACCAACAAATCTTTTCTATTTGCTTGGCAGATGAAAAACATAGGCAGCATAAAACTTTATCCTATCCAGTATGCTATATCCAGTATGCTAGACTACACAGCTATCAAAGACAGTAGACCCACCAACCAATTGCTGCGCTCATTAACAATCCACCATAAATTTTAACAATTAAACCCTAAAAAACTAGCTACAATTAAGAATTTCTAATTTAGGCTTCTTCAAATTTCAAACCAAATTCACTCACTACACTTGATAACAAAATAATATCTCTCCCTAAGCCTCAGGTTCAGTTCCGTACCTGGCTTGAAGAATATGGAGAGCCCAAAATCAATAGCTTTGAGAGGCGAATTCTCCTTCTTGTTAGCAAACAAGAAATTCTCCGGCTTAAGGTCCCGATGAATCACCCCATGCTTATGACAAAGCTGCACTACCTCCACAATAGTCCTCGCAACCGCCGCAGCAGCTCGCTCTGTATAATGACCACGCGCAACAATCCGGTCAAAAAGCTCACCACCTTCACAAAGCTCCATAACAAGATGAACAGCATTGTCATCCTCACAAGCCTCCCGAAGAGTCACAATACTCGAACTCTTAGGCAAATGGCGCATAATAGCAACCTCCCGTCGCACATCATCAACATCCACAGCAGTCCTAAGCTTCCTCTTGGAGATACTCTTGCACGCTAGAAGCTCCCTGGTATCACGGTCGATGCAAAGGTACGTCACACCGAACTCACCACGACCGAGTTCACGGTCCACTAAGTAACGCTCCTCCATGTTATCCTTGGCCGCGCCGCCGAGAACGGTGACCGGCGGGGGAGCTTTTTTGTTTCCTCCGTGATTGTCGTTCCCGACGCGCTTGGCGTGATCGTGGTTGGAGAAACTTGATTTGACATCTTCACGGGCGACGGCGGCCGGAGATCTGCAGCAGTTACCCATGGGAGAAAGGAACGGTGGTGGATCGTGAAGAGGAGAGTGTTATGAAGTGGAGAGAAGGTAGGGTTTCACATGAGAATGTAGAAACCCTAACCCTAACCCTAGAAAGTGAAGATTTGAAATTGAATTTGAAGAAGAAGATGATGATGATAGAAGATGGAGAAAGGAGTGAGTGAATGTGATAGATAGAAAAGAAGAATACACAAAGTAGAAAGAAAGTGTGAGAAAACAGTGAAAATTACGGTGTGTATGAGACTCTGAGGGTGTACGGTAACGGCTCAGGTTGCGCTTTTTTAGGAACCAGTAACCTCTTTTTTGGTATAGATAATTAATTTAATAAAAAATAATTATGACTTGACAACTTGGGGAAAGTTATAGATTGCAATTTGCAATACCTATCACTAAAGTAAAAAAATTTATAAAAATAGTTTAACATTGCTCATATAATTCAAGTATTCTTAGATAATAGACATTTTTTTTATTAACTTATTTAATTATAAAATATAATTCTATTTTAAAATTAATATTATTTAAATTTTTACACAAAATTAAGAAAATTAATAAAATTTGTAAAAAACAAAAATGTCATTTTTACTAAATTAACTATCAAGATATTTCCGTTATCATAAATATAAATATAAAGTAGAATATAATGTTTTGGGAATAATGTACATAATATTAATTAAATATATATATTTTAAAAAAAATTATTAGTTCTAAATACAAAAAGGATTTAATTGAAATGCACTGACAGTGTAAAAGGATTTTACACTGTCAGTTAATTATAACTGTTGGATGTAAAGAGAAGTTTGACTTTTAATTTAATAATCTGTAAAGTAACTCAAACAGATGATGGTGATGTATTGACAGTGTAAAACTTTTTACACCGTCAGTGCATAGTAATTAATCTCATACAAAAAATTGAAATAACATTTATTTTTTAAAATAAACTAAAATCACATTCACAACAAAAAGAGTAATACTTACATTTACTTAAATGGGAAAGAGATGAAAGTTTTTTTTTGTCAAGTAGTTTAATTACTAGATTTGCGTCTTTAATTTTATATAAAAAGAAGGAAAAAAAAAACAAAAATCTTAAGTTTGAAAGCATATGCATATGCATTAATTTTTTTTTATTACCAACTAAATCTTACTTATCGAATTATGCTAAAAAAATTTAAAGGTAAAAAAAAAAAACTTCATATTTAGAGGATCTTTAATGGAAGTGTTATAAAATGTTTTTATAAATTGTTAGATGTATGTTTTCAATTTTACATCACTATTAGGTTTAATAAATGTTTTAGTTATTTAATTTAATTTAATATTTTACTTTGATCTCTTATTTTAAAAATATTACAAGTTTGTCTCTTAAATACATTTCTGTTAGTTGATTTGATTTTTCCGTCAAATTTTGTAAAAAAACGTTAAGTTTTGCTTATGTGGCAATCTGGCTTGATATATTTTCTGACATAGCATTTTTAGTTATTTCAAGAATCATTAAGTTCTATTGATTTCCAAATTTTGCCATTCCATTTACCTCTCTCTCTTTTCTAACCCTAGAAAACCTTCAGAATCATCTTTCCATTGCAAATCTTCAATCTCAAGCATTTTTCACCATTGATTCTCTTGTTCAATCAGCATTTTCTTAACATTTTACCTTCTCATTTTAAGTTTTTCTCATTGCTTCTTCTACATTATAGTCTTCGTTTTTCTCTAGATCGGTACATGGTTCTTTTTTTTTTTTGGAATCTTGGTATCCGGCCTTGCGACCGACTAATCCAAGAGGAACCAATACACACCGTCCACTAGCGGGGGCCCCACTTCAAGTCAGAGCATAGCTCTGTATGGACTGGCTCACACAAGAGTTGATTGCACCTAGTAGGATTCAAACCTGAGACCTTGAGAGGAGCACACTCTCAAGACCCAAGCCTCCACCACATGGTTCTTTTTAATTTTTGAAATCACACTCAAATCTGTGATTTTTGTTTGTTGTTCAGGTCAGGATTCAACTCGGTTAAGGATCTGCTACTAGTGTCACATCTAACATGCTCAAGAATGAAGGTTTATGTTTTGAAATCACACACAAATTTGTGGTTTTTGTTTGTTCTTTATAAATAACATGCTCAAGGATATGTTTGTTCTTTCTGGTTGGCACTTTGTGGGAACGCTTTTGAGTCCAACTTCCTATGTCAAAGTTTATCCATGACAATATCATGCATATGTGTGTGTAAATGTATTGTTGTTCTATAATCTTCATAATTGCATTTCTAAGCAAAAGGATTTCCAACTTTTTGATAGGTTAATGAGGCATGGATTTTCATAATGTTCAATTGATTATATTCCTGAAAAAAGAAGAAAACAATCAAGTTATATGTAATGGTTTTGGAATTGTTAGGGTAGTTAAGCTATATATAGTTGTGTTGTTGCAATGTTGATGAGATTATTTGTACTTTTGATTTGAACAATTATAACAATGAGGAAAAGTTGTTGTAACTCAATTAATATGTTTATGATATGATCATTTAAGTGTTTTAAGGTGATCTTATTATATGTGGATGTTTGATTCTGCATGAGAATTGATTATGAAGAGTTATATTTTTTATACATTATTAATGATTTGTGTGGGGTTTTAACCTCCGAAAACAAAACCCTTGCAGTTTAAATCAGTTTTTTCATATATATGTTGATTCAAATTGGTATCAAGTGCCTTACTGTCATGCCACATCAACAAAAGTTAACGATTTTTTTACAAAATTTAATAGAAAGTATCAATTCAAGTGCTCCAAGTCTTCTATGCAGATGCTCATCTTCAACTTCTTGAACACATCATTTATGACTCCCTTAGTCAACAAATCAACATCTTGGTCTTCACTTCTAGAGCGTCTCAATCGTAACCTTCATTCACTAACAAGTTCCCTTAAGTTGTGAAACCTCATCTCAATATACTTGCTTCTACCATGTGCAATTGGGTTATTAGCAAGATTAATCGTGGAAACATTGTCAACCAGGATTGTAACAGCCTCACCCTCACTATTGCCCAACTCCTCTAATAGATTCATAAGCCACACGGATTGGCACGCATATGACGAAGCAGAAATATACTCTTACTCATAAGATGAGAGTGTAATTATTGGTTCCTTCTTTTAACACCATGGGATCAGTGTTGCCTCGAACATAAAGATGTATCCATCTGTAGACTTTTGATCATCTTTATCTCCGCACCAATTGAAATCGATAAAACTAAGCAAATTGCATATTTTCTGCTCGTATCCGCTGCGGGAAGGAGAATTCCACAGCCAACAGAATCTTTGACATATCTTAGGATCCTCTTGACTGTTGTCAAGTGGGACACCTTCGGTCTCCCCATGAATTTACTCACAATATCGACATTAAACGCCAAGTTCGGTTGCATATTGCACACGTAATGCAAGGATCCAATCAACCTCTTATATTTATTTGGATCAACATCTTGCTCATCCTCATTATTAGACAACTGCAGCCTTGGTTCAGGTGGAGTAATGGCAGCATTACAATGCTCAATTTCTAACTTCTTCAATATCTTAAGAGCATGCCTTCTTTGATGCATGAGCAGTCCCCTTTTGAACTTGTGGAACTCAATGCCAAGGAAGTATGTCATGAGACCATGGTCGGTCATCTCAAACTCTTTCATAACTTTACTCACGAACATAGAAATGCATTTTCCATTTCTTCCAGTTACAATAAGTAGTCTACATATAGACAAAGAATAATCACTTTTTCACTCGTATCCGCCTTCACATACACTCCATGCTCGTATACACATTTCTTAAAGCCAAAATCCTTTAGGAAACCATAAATTCTTTTATGCTAAGATCTTAGAGCTTGATTCAAACCATATAACGCCTTCTTCAACTTGTAGAACTTCAGCTAACTCTTGGTTTCTCACAACAAAATCAGGGGGTTGTCCTACATATACCTCATATTCAAGTGGTTCATTCAAAAATGTAGATTTGACGTCCATTTGATAGATTGGCTAATTGTGGTTATTCATAATACCAACAATAAGCCTAATGGTTTCAATCCTAGCAACCGGTACAAATACCTCTTCAAAGTCCATGCATTCTCTTCACAAAAATATCTTAGCAACCAATTAAGCCTTATGCTTGATTATCTCACCCTTGGGATTTGCCTTCACTTTGAACACCCATTTCATACCAATTGGCTTCTTTCCATCTGGTAGATCAACTAACTCCCAAGTATTGTTCTTCTCAATTAGTTCTAGCTCCTCCTTCATAGCACATATCCACTTTGGATCACTTAAAGCCTCTTCCGTAGTACTTGGTTCAGATTCAGTCATAAGTGCAAAATGGACGAAATCACCATCATCATTGATTTGTTGTCTCGGAACATCTCACAATCTTGGAGTATTTGAGGCATATCTCTTTGCCTTGTTGATCTTCTAACATTTTCTTCATTTCAGGCTTTAACGACAGCTTGTTCTGCACTTCCCATTTCTGCAAAACTTGAAATTTCGAAGCTGTAATCGATTACAACTTTTTGGTAACCGATTAACGCCTGCATGTAACCGGTTAACGACTGCTGGTAATCGGTTACACCTTGCTCCACTTGCTTCTATTCATCGACCACAACGTCCTGACTGATCCCGATCGTCCTGTTTGCAGCATCAAATAGTTTGTAACCACCGGTAGAGTGATACCCTACAAGTATCATCACTTCTTCCTTATCATCCAACTTCTTTTTAAGTTATCCCGGAAAGTGTTGGTATGCAATGGAACCAAACACTCTCAAATGGTTCAGATTCGGTTTGAATCCCAACCATGCTTCCTCCGATGTTACTCTCTCAAGCTTCTTTGTAGGGTACCTATTGAACAAATAGGTAGCTGTGGATACCACATCTCCCCATAGCCTTTTCGACAAGCTCTTTCCCTTTAGAATGATTCTCACCGTGTTCATGATAGATCTATTCTTCCTCTTGGCAACACCATTTTTCTGCAGTGTATAAGGTGGTAGTACTTCATGTACAATCCCTTCTTGATCACAAAACCTCCTAAAGTCATTTGAGACATATTCTCCTCCACCATCTGTTTTGAGCACTTTGAGTTTATGACCACTTTGCCTCTCAACCATGGACTTGAATTTCTTGAACACTTCAAATACCTCATCCTTTCTCTTGATTGGGTATGTCCATAGTTTTCTACTATGATCGTCGGTAAATGTGACAAAGTACATATTGCCACCAATGGAATCTACTTACATCGGCATACACACATCCAAATACACCACCTCAAGGTAATTCTTGGTTCTACGGTCTGCATTCTTGTTGAATGTACCCTTATGTTGCTTTGCTTACACACATTCTTCACAAGTTTCAATTTGTATGTTAATTGATGGCATCCTTGTTACCATTCCATTCTTTTGCTAGTCTTTAAGATCTCTAAAGTTGAGATCCAAGTCGATAGTGCCACATCCACTTTTCTTTACTTGCTGCAGTAGCAAGACATCTAGGCTCCATAACCTTCAGCTCAACCTTGAATGTTCTATTGGCAGCCATAGCCGCTTTAAGGGCCAAAACTCCCTTTGCATCCATAATGCACGACCCTTTATTTTGCATGTGAATCTTGTAACCCTTCTCAAGAAATTGGCCAATACTTAGAAGGTTACATTTGATTCCTGGAATGTACAAGACATCTTTGATCAAGGAATGCCCACCATCCATTCTCATAATCAAAACATCACTGATCCCATCGCCCGCTTGACCACTATTTTTGTTGCAGTTGCTCTCACCCCTTTGACAAGTCGAATTCTTAGAATTTTGGGACTCTCTTCCACCAAAATTATGAAAATTCCCTTTGCTCTTCATGGGTCATTTTCCTTTCGATCTATTATCCTTCTCATTGAAGCGAGCTTGCAAAGTAATCTCCGCCTTTGCCTTATCATTATTTCTCTCCTCCATCATTTGCTCATGAGCCTCAAGAGAGCTTTGTAGCTCCTCTTTTCTCATCTTTGCAATATCCTTCAATTCCTCAATTGCCACAACTACATTGTAAAATCTTGGTGTTAAAGAATGCAAGATTTTTGAGGTAACATACTACTCCATAACAATTTCTTCGCATGCCTTGACTTGATTCGCCAACCGAGTAATTCTTGTTGTGAAATCGTTAATTGTCTCTTTTTCTTCTATTTGAATCAATTTGGGTTGATGTTTGTGAGTTTGCAACCTCACCACCCTTCTCCCTGCCAGCCCCTGCACAGGCCTTCTCTAAGATCTCTCACGCTTGCTTTGACGATTTGCAATCACCAACTTTCTCAAAGTTGTCACCATCAACACATTGATGGATAAAAATAGTGCCTTGAAATCTTTCTTCTTCTCTTCCTTATGAGTTGCTTGTTGTGCAGTCGTTGCACCTTCGACAAGAGGATTCACCCCATTCTTGATCACTTCAAGAATATTTTGGTAGCCAAACAACACGTTCATTTGCATGCACCATTTTTTGTAATTCTTCGTATCAAGGATAAGTAGGCTTGCATGGATTTTTTCATTGGAAACATAATTCATGTTGCACACTAGATGTTTTTGGATCAGGACGAGGCTCTTGATGTCAAATGTTGGAACTTTGAACCATAAAATTGGTGAACAGGTAGAGAAAATTGGAATGTAGAAAGTGAGAGAGAGAGAGAGAGAGGGGAAAGAGAGAGAGAGAGAGAGAGAGAGAGAGAGGGAGAGAGAATTGAGGGTTAGAAGTGATTACTACATTAACCTAGGATGAGAATGCATCATACATTTATACAAAGGTTACATTTTGATTGGAATTCAAAACAAACAAATGAAATAATAGAAAAATACAAAATTTGGGCTCGTAACCAGTTACACAATTTGATTAACCGTTTACAGTTGATAATGAAATTAAATCACATTTAGTGTTAACCGGTTAACGCCACATGTTAACTGGTTACAACTGCGAAATCTTCAATTTTCTATTACTTAGAATTGTTACCGACTTTGCTGTAACAGATTACACCTCATGCTAACTGCTTACGGCACTTAAATTACCAACATAACTTTCAACAACAAGGATTGAACCTTCAAATCACCTAAAAAAATGTTAGTGTTTATTATCTAACTAGCACTCTTACTTTAATATCTATTATTTTATTTGACATGACATTTCAAATTAAGCAAATTACGACTGCAGTGAATTGAAAATGGAATATTCCTGTTGAATATGTAATTATTATAGTTTACTAAAATGAAAATTTAACATTTAAAAATATTAATTGTCAAAAAATATAATGAAAATTTATCATTCAAATTCAAATTCATTTAATTCATCAATTTTCCAAGCTCTAGCTTTAAGTTAAACATAATTTTAGTGACAATGACATGTTCTAACAAAAAAATTTGTTTATGAGGTGAGAGCTTTATCCAATTTAAAAGGGTTTTGCGGTGCGGACTGCAATTTTGACTTTAAAAGTTATTTGAATCGTAAGAAAAAAAGTGTGTGATTCGGTTTGATTTATTGAGTTATACATTACACGTATAGAGAATAACATAACTTTGTGTTTAGTCATTCATACATTATTAAATAACAAAAAAATTCATCATATTTTGACAACAATTTCTAATTCAATATACAAACATCAGAGATTAGACAAAAGTGTAATAAAAAACATAAAATAGTAGCATAGAACAATATTGAAAACATTTTAAATAAATATTAAAAACAGAAGAGAAGAGAAATTAGAGAAGATGAAAAAGTTAGAACAAAAGAGCTGTGCGGCTAGAGATGAAAGGTGCAATAAAAATATAATTGAAAGAGAGAACAATACCATAAAAGTAAAAAGATGAAAAATAAAGAACATAAGAGATGAGAGGTTAGAGTACAAGAGACGAGATGTACATGACAAAGTGTGGTATTTTGGATCGAACTCTAGTGTCAACAAGGATAGCTTGATATTTCGACAGGAGTTGTGCATGTTGTAGTATAAGTATGTTCAAGCATGCCGTCGAAATATATTAACTTGTAATTTAAGTTAGTATGTCGAATGGGTCTTGCTTGTAAGCACAATTGTTTAAATTAGCATGTTCTAAAAGTTAGCTTGTGTAATGGGCCTGTGTGTAAAAGCTCATTAGGTTAGTATGTTAGTTTTCTTATAAATAGCATGTTAGTCTCTCATCTTTGTAAGGGTGGTGCAAATCCTAATTAGAGTGAGAGAGATTAATTGTTGGTATTCACTTGTAACCTTTGAACCCTTATTCAGATAGTGAATAGTAAAACAGATTTAACCAATTCTCTATTCTTCTTCCTTCTTTTCCTTTGTGAAACCTAATAGACTTTCTTGTGTTTGTTCAAGAAACTCAATATTTATCTCATAACTTTATTCTGTTATTGATGACATCGATTCACAATAAACTGGTGGGGTGAGCGTGGAGGAGAAGATGTCGTCAACAAAGTATAAGATTGAGAAATTCACCGGTGTGAATAATTTCTGTTTGTGACGCGACGCTTGAATATGCAAGCCCTTCTTGTTCAAGAGGGTTTGTTTGAAGCGTTGAAAGGATCTGAGATGATGAAAGCTAGTTTGTTTCCTTGTTTCTGTAGAGTTTGTTCCAAGGTGGAGATTTGTGGTATTTTGGATCAAACTCTAGTGTCGACAAGGGTAGCTTCATGGTTCGACATAAGGTTTAGTATGAAGTCGAAGCCTGTTTGTAACGCCATGTATAATATTCATCTAGAATAATACCATACAAGTGTTTTATCTGGTACTGACACATTAAAAGTGCCTACTGACCTAGTTCACATACTTGTCCATTCTAAAACATAAATACAACAAATGGCACAAGGCATGGAAACTAGCCAAAAATAAAAAATCTAAGAATAATATACAATATCCTCAATTATATACAACAAAATTAATATACAACGGAAAATAAGCTTAACTAAGCTTCTCTTGAAACATCCACGCATCGCTCCACTTGTAAAACAAACCTGCAAATCACACCTGAAATAAAGCAACTATAGTGGGGTGAGATACATCAAATCTCAGTGAGTTCCCTATCTTATAGGTCCTCTCAGCTTTACAAGGTTCTGTCAATCCTAACTCAAGTCAAGGGAAGGGAAAAGACCTTGAGTACACAATCTCACAATCTCACACTATATGGAAACATGCCATGAGTTCATCAACTCAAAAGTATCACTAATCGATAACCATACCAAGGTACCTCCTGTTCCCGTCCGCTTCTACGTCTAGAAGGCGATCCGAGTCATAGATCCTTGTAATCTACTTGACATACGAATGGATTCGGGTTCTACGGCCCTTTTACCGTTATGAACCGTCACTTCACACGGGCCTTTTACCGTCACAAGCATACGCTCCATGGGCGCCATTCGTACAACACGGGGAATCAAACCTGCCAAGTAGTTGTGCATCCATTTCAGAGGAGTCCGAGACTCATGAAACTACACTCAAGATAAACCGGTTACGATTACATGATCACATACAACAATAAGATTGTATTCGACAATCACAAGGCTATAATGCTGTAAGACCTCTCTTGCCTTTCCAAAATCACAAAGGTTAACCACATGTTCCATACTAGTGTTTCACTCTCGACTAGGCCAATACTCGGCAAGGATGTATCGTCCAACAAAACGTGCCCGAGCATCGCCATCTAGAGTCGTTTACAATTTCTAGTTCCTTACTAGATTCTCCTATAATTTAAGTTTGAGGTTTCCTCACTCTTCCTATATCATTTTCATATTAACATGCATATACTCTCATACATGCCTAACAATAACATTAGACAAGCATAAGACAAATATTACAAGTAAACGAATATAATCACACATCGCATAAAACATCACTTTTCACATAGTAGTTCACACATATTAAGGCACACAATCCAATCCTATTCTCTACCAAGCATCCTTGGTTAAATCATGGTCTCTCATACCATTCACTACCTTATTGGATAATCTATCCAAAGGCTTTGGACTCGTTTTAATCGGATTCCCGATCCTTGAGTTTTGGTGGAATCAAAATCACATACATTACATTTCTATATTTTCTTATTAATTCATAGCATATAACATGTTTCTACCCCACCATCACAAAGAGCATAAAATTAGCTTTCCAACGCTTCGAACGGGGACCAAAACGGACTTACGGTTCAAAAGTTATGAATTTTTGAAGTTTCGGGATTTTCATTTTCGCCCAGACCTGCGCGCTGAGCGCGCTACCTGCTGCCACTCAGTCTTAAAAGCACCATTTTTAGACTTCCGGACGTCCGTTTTCGATTCCGTAAAAAGCTGCGATCTCAGAATTCAACGTACTACAATATTCCCACCATTAAAAAGCCATACAACACATTTTCCACGGTTGAAATATTTTGAAACATAGTTTTATCAGTTTAACCCAATTCCAAACTCGATCAAAATCACTCGAAAACACACGAAAAACCATTCCCGATTAAATATCAACCTATACCAATGTTACCAGGCATATCCAAACACTTTTACTCGATCACAATATCAATTTGTACAAAAACATCGAGATATATATATCAAAAACGCAAAAGTTATGAAATCAACTCAATTCAATCAAACGATCACGCTAAATCACGACCCAACATCACTCGACTCTACTACGCGAGTTATTCCGACTTTCGTCCGTGAAAACATCGATTTCTAATCATTTCTACCATTTCGACCTAAAATCTCATGTTATTCAAAACTCTAAAATGAGGTTTCTAACTAGAACCCACCTTAGCATTGAAGAGGAGTTTGAAGAAGATGATGAATAGTGATGATGATCCAAGAGCTTCTTCTTCCCAAGTTCTTCTTCTTTCTCTCTTTTTCCTCTTTCTCTCTTCTTCACGTTTTCCTTTTCTTCTTCTCACCCACTTTCTCTTTCTCTTACCAACCTTTCTTTCTTCTTTTCTTATAACATATATATATATATATATATATATATATATATATATATATATATATATATATATATATATATATATATATATATATATATATATAATACCAATATTATATAATATAATCCAATAGAGTAAAATATCTCCAATTGATATTTTATCGCCTCAACCCAATTGATCAATTATTCGAGTTATCTTAAAATACTTTCTTGAGTTAAAATAATTGATCTCTTCAGAGTTCACTAGTTGCTCTATTGATCTCAAATGTCAATACTTAAAGAGCTTAGAGGATTCCATTAATCCAATTTACCAAAGATAAAGCACATAGATACTCATCTGATCTCATCCGATATCCAATTAAGCATTTAAATAATATGGGGTATTACACTCTCCCCCCCTTAAATTGAAATTCACCCCCGAATTTCCTTTATTCGACAATAACCGCAACTTGTATCATTGTCTTAGATCCATTCTTAACTTTACTTCATAAATCAAAATCCTTATTTTCACAATTTACCAAACTTCATGTCCCTAGTCATACTCTTATTCCAATATTGGGTTAATTTTCAACTCGTTCCTCCATAATTCCTCTGTTGTTCCATACAAAAGACTTGGTCGCATCCTACCTCGGAAGGAGTGTACCATTCTACCTTCCTCTACCGAGTCACAAACCAAACCGTAACACCTCATCTCAAATTCAGGATAACAAACACCCATCAAATTCTCATGAGGTAATTCGGTGATTCCTTTCCTTTAAGCAATTACCGACAGTTATCTTTTCATAAATCTTTTAATGTTCAAAACCACTTCGAAATTCGTCAACCGACTTCTTTACCAGTTCCATCAAGTTTGATGCTATACACTATACTCATTCAATCCGATATTTCATCTCTTTCGTATCACACCAAAAGGTAACACACTTAGAACAGAAACTTCTTATTTCCAATCTTACAATCAATTTCTCCTTCGATTCTTATAAATACTACTGAGCCCTTTCATTTGTCACCTTCCACTGCGCAATCCAAATTCTAACAGTGGAACACCACGCATTCTTAAGCACTACCAATTAGCTATCAGTCCACTGAGAACACACTTATCTACTGGGGTTCTCACTAACCAACGATACACGAACTTGCTAACGTCCAAAGGTAGAACAATTTCATCGCCAACACACAATATACAAACATCGGTCCAACACTCTCCAGACGATGAAGATGCCGGAGTTACACTGTTACAACCATAACATATACAACTCCGAAATTCACTCTAACTCGAATAATACATCCAAAATAGCTTAACAGCTTTTGATGCTAGTTACCACATTCTAAATCGATTATACTTACGGTTTTCCGACTTACTCAAGATTCCTTGTTGACACGAGATCTCATCCAACATCAATGTAACACCATCATGGAACTACAATCATATGCGAATCACCACTTATCAAAACTCAAACCATCAAGCACAACTGTGAGCTTCCATATTACTCACCAATTCACATACCACACTCCACACGTACACACACCCTCAAAGGACATGCCACGCTTCTCAATTGAATCCACTTTTCTTATTCATTCAGTTCCACAAATGATTCCAAGTTAAACGCTTAACTTCGGAACGTCCAATTCTCACTCTTACTTGGAAAGATAACTTTCAAATTCTCTCCTCTGGGTAAAACACAGCTGCACACAATTGGTACCACTCTTACGGAGTCTAAATCCAATACCATGAACTCACAGAAGATAGCACTTACTAACTCTGACTAATCGTTCATACCTTACTAATACCATGATTCAACACCGAAATATTCCTTGTGAGGTCAACACCTCGTGAGTATTCTCTGACTTCTCCCTCAAGTCTTTCAATAGTACTGATAACAATACACTTAAGACTTTCCCACACTTAACACAGTTCACAAGATTACTTTCCCAAAAGTCAAACTACCTTGTCGTCTAAACAAATGATCGACTAAGTAACACCCTTCCTGAAGTTCCGGTTTCAAATACCAATTCATCTTTCATTCACTTGCAATTCCATTCCACACTCAGATTATACTCTCCAATCGGAGCAACGTAAGTTAACAAAACACAGATGATGGTTCCCAAGGAATTTCACAATTTACACACCCGTTAATCGATTAACCATCCAAGCTAATCGGATTAACTTCTCAAAATTCCACGTAAGACACTTTTCATGCACTGGTTAATCGGTTAACACTGCTGCAGAAACAAAACCAGTTACTCATAATTCAAATCCACCCCTTCCCGAACCATCAATCCGATTTGTTCTTATCGTAGAGTATCATTATCACCTGGTGGCTCCTTAACTGGTGTTACATTCACTAACCATGATCCACCCAAGGTAAAACCGACAAAATCAAAACATGCAGATGACACACTCCAACCAAGTAACAAGGCAAAATTCTAAATTCTGACGCAGTCACTCTACAAAACTTCAGTGGGATAGTTCATCTTTCTGCTCAAACAACTACACTGGCTGGAAGTCAATAATGACGACATTCTAAAGTTTTTGCCACAATTCAACTTAATTCGTCCACAAGCAAAACCCAACGCACTACCATTATACGATACCACAAAAGCGATGGACATAACATGTCGAGCACACAACCATATTCCCTCACTTGAATTTCTTGGTGAGAAATAAGACAACAACGTCCTTAGTCCAACAAAAGGTAGATTCCGAATAATCCAATCATTCATAAATACAGAAGTTTCTCTATACTTTGAAAATAGATCGGGGTAATGCATCATCTTGAAGAACCTTTCCATCCCTTCGTACACACTAACCGGGATTTCTTACCTTTCACTACCCATTACACATCCCACTTACACAAAATTACTTAATAGGAGATTCGCAACCGATAATTCTCATCAACTAGTTACAAAACCCTTCCGGTATAAATCATTTCATGATTTACACTTAGTCCGTAATAAGTCCTGATTTTGCTTCTCGTTGTTTTACCACAATCTTGTTTCTTAAAATACAATACTCACTGTCCCACAAAGTACGTCTCTTCACCCTTATCTCAAGAATAAGAATCCATCACGTACACTTGTGACCACGGTACTACTACTACGCTTGTTCTTAATACCAAGGTGTAACCTTCTCATAACATACCATCGATACCGTTTTCCATATCGCATTTACTTTGCTCTCCACGGTAATCCTCTCAGGTCCAAATATAAAACCATCTTACTAAGATTCCCTTCAATCCAAGATACTTACTCTATTTCTTAATGCAACTCCTTCTTGTCCGCACCACTACACTTTCGGTTACTAAATGAATCTCAACTTCCTCCGGCACAATAACTTATACTGTTCCTTGGGTAATTTAACAATTCCAAATTCCAAAATGGTCTCTTATCAAATACAGAAAAATCCCGATGTAATATCTCGAACTTAATCTCTCTATACAACTGAATATACGCAATTCATCACACACTCTTCGTCCGACACATACTTATTTAACTTGAAGCATGTAAAAACATCCTTGTGTTTCCTTCTCATACTTCTCTACTACTTTAGGTTCCCATAAAAGTCGGCCGTCCTTAACCCTCAACTTTAACCAGTCGGAAGATATTGTTCCGAACACATTCCTTAAGGTACTCTCGTCCATTTAAGATACCATAACAACCTTAGAAACTAAAGCACCAAAACTTATCTCACTTCCGGACCTTACGCCACGCGTCCCACCAAACCACTTTTCTTTTTCACGGAATGAGATTACTTGAAATGCTTATCCAGATTAGTGGTCAATCTAGCTCTACTAGCGACTGTTACTTACTCCTCAATACCTCAACCAACCGTCCGATAGGGATCCTTAACCTTCAGACTCCATCAATTCCAAAGGATTGCTTAATAACACACCACTCTTTAATTCCATGTTACCCAAAGCACAACTTCTACTAAAACCTCAAATGAACAAACTCCTCACTACTAACTCTTGGCTTGAGTCTACCCTCATAGCACAAGTTCCGACAACACTACGGAGTCCTCGTGGTCGCTCAACCATGATTCTACCTATCACATACATAGTATTAGGTTGATCATGCCCAACACTAGATAATATGATATTAAGTTTCATGCTGGCAAGACACACTTAAGAGGCAGGAATAGATTTACTTATGATGTTTCAAGGCTAGGTCGAGGACACGACCTGCTCTGATACCAACTGTAATTCCCTGTATAATATTCATCTACAATAATACCATACAAGTGTTTTATCTGGTACTGACACATCAAAAGTGCCTACTGACCTAGTTCACATACTTGTCCATTCTAAAACATAAATACAACAAATGGCACAAGGCATGGAAACTAGCCAAAAATAAAAAATCTAAGAATAATATACAATATCCTCAATTATATACAACAAAATTAATACACAACGGAAAATAAGCTTAACTAAGCTTCTCTTGTAATATCCACGCATCGCTCCACTTGTAAAACAAACCTGCAAATCACACCTGAAATAAAGCAACTATAGTGGGGTGAGATACATCAAATCTCAGTGAGTTCCCTATCTTATAGGTCCTCTCAGCTTTACAAGGTTTTGTCAATCCTAACTCAAGTCAAGGGAAGGGAAAAGACCTTGAGTACACAATCTCACAATCTCACACTATATGGAAACATGCCATGAGTTCATCAACTCAAAAGTATCACTAATCGATAACCATACCAAGGTACCTCCTGTTCCCGTCCGCTTCTACGTCTAGAAGGCGATCCGAGTCATAGATCCTTGTAATCTACTTGACATACGAATGGATTCGGGTTCTACGGGCCTTTTACCGTTATGAACCGTCACTTCACACGGGCCTTTTACCGTCACAAGCATACGCTCCATGGGCGCCATTCATGCAGCACGGGGAATCAAACCTGCCAAGTAGTTGTGCATCCATTTCAGAGGAGTCTGAGACTCATGAAACTACACTCAAGATAAACCGGTTAAGATTACATGATCACATACAACAATAAGATTGTATTCGACAATCACAAGGCTATAATGCCTTAAGGCCTCTCTTGCCTTTCCAAAATCACAAAGGTTAACCACATGTTCCATACTAGTGTTTCACTCTCGACTAGTCCAATACTCGGCAAGGATGTATCTTCCAACAACACGTGCCCGAGCATCGCCATCTAGAGTCGTCTACAATTTCTAGTTCCTTACTAGATTCTCCTATAATTCAAGTTTGAGGTTTCCTCACTCTTCCTATATCATTTTCATATTAACATGCATATACTCTCATACATGCCTAACAATAGCATTAGACAAGCATAACATAAATATTACAAGTAAACGCATATAATCACACATCGCATAAAACATCACTTTTCACATAGTAGTTCACACATATTAAGGCACACAATCCAATCCTATTCTCTACCAAGCATCCTTGGTTAAATCATGGTCTCTCATACCATTCACTACCTTATTGGATCATCTATCCAAAGGCTTTGGACTCGTATCAATCGGATTCCCGATCCTTGAGTTTTGGTGGAATCAAAATCACATACATTACATTTCTATATTTTCTTATTAATCCATAGCATATAACTATGTTTCTACCCCACCATCACAAAGAGCATAAAATTAGCTTTCCAACGCTTCGAACGGGGACCAAAACGGACTTACGGTTCAAAAGTTATGAATTTTTGAAGTTTCGAAATTTTCATTTTTGCTCAGACCTGCGCGCTGAGCGCGCTACCTGCTGCCACTCAGTCTTAAAAACACCATTTTTAGACTTCCGGACGTCCGTTTTCGATTCCGTAAAAAGCTGCGATCTCAGAATTCAACGTACTACAATATTCCCACCATTAAAAGGTCATACAACACATTTTCCACGGTTGAAATATTTTGAAACATAGTTTTATCAGTTTAACCCAATTCCAAACTCGATCAAAATCACTCGAAAACACACGAAAAACCATTCCCGATTAAATATCAACCTATACCAATGTTACCAGGCATATCCAAACACTTTTACTCGATCACAACATCAATTTGTACAAAAACATCGATATATATATATATATCAAAAACGCAAAAGTTATGAAATCAACTCAATTCAATCAAACGATCACGCTAAATCACGACCCAACATCACTCGACTCTACTACGCGAGTTATTCCGACTTTCGTCCGTGAAAACATCGCTTTCTAATCATTTCTACCATTTCGACCTAAAATCTCATGTTATTCAAAACTCTAAAATGAGGTTTCTAACTAGAACCCACCTTAGCATTGAAGAGGAGTTTGAAAAAGATGATGAATAGTGATGATGATCCAAGAGCTTCTTCTTCCCAAGTTCTTCTTCTTTCTCTCTTTTTCCTCTTTCTCTCTTCTTCACGTTTTCCTTTTCTTCTTCTCACCCACTTTCTCTTTCTCTTACCAACCTTTCTTTCTTCTTTTCTTATAACATATATATATAATACCAATATTATATAATATAATTCAATAGAGTAAAATATCTCCAATTGATATTTTATCGCCTCAACCCAATTGATCAATTATTCGAGTTATCTTAAAATACTTTCTTGAGTTAAAATAATTGATCTCTTCAGAGTTCACTAGTTGCTCTATTGATCCCAAATATCAATACTTAAAGAGCTTAGAGGATTCCATTAATCCAATTTACCAAAGATAAAGCACATAGATACTCATCTGATCTCATCCGATATCCAATTGAGCATTTAAATAATATGGGGTATTACACTGTTTACATACTGATCTTATATGCTGTAGTCGAAGTATGCTCAAGCATGCAGTAGTCGAAATGCTAGGATTATTAGCATGTCGAATTAGGCCTTGCTTGTAAGCCCAATTGTTAAGTTATCTTGCAATCTAAGTTAGCTTAGTAGTATATAAATAGACCAGGTCTCTCAGGTTGTTGGGAGAGGTTAATTGTTGGTATTCACTTGTAATCTTTGAACCCTTATTGAGAAAGTGAATAGAAAAAACAGATTTAACCAATTCTCTATTCTTCGTCTTTCTTTTATTTTCCTTTGTGAAACCTAATAGGATTTCTTGTGTTTATTCAAGAAACTCAATCTTTATCTCATTACTTTGTTCTGTTATTGACGACACAGTTTCACAACAAATTGGTGCGGTGAGCGTGGAGGAGAAGATGTCGTCAAAAAAGTATGAGATTGAAAAATTCACCGGTGTGAATGATTTCGGTTTGTGGCGCTTGAAGATGCAAACTCTTTTTATTCAAAAGGGTTTATTAGAAGCGTTGAAAGGATCAAAGATGATGAAAGCTAGTTTGTTTCCTTGTTTGTGTAGAGTTTGTTGCAAGGTGGAGATTTGTGGTATTTCGGATCAAACTTTAGTGTCGACAAGGGTAGCTTGATATTTCGACAGGAGTTGTGCATGTTGTAGTCGAAGTCTGTTCAAGTATGCTGTCGAAATATATTAACTTACAATTTAAGTTAGTATGTCGAATTGGGTCTTGCTTGTAAGCCTAATTGTTTAAGTTAGCATGTTCCCTAAGTTAGCTTGTGTAATGAGCCTGTGTGTAAAAGCTCATTAGGTTAGTATGTTAGTTTTCTTATAAATAGCATGTTAGTCTCTCATCTTTGTAAGGGTGGTTCAAATCCTAAGTAGAGTGAGAGAGGTTAATTGTTGGTATTCACTTGTAATCTTTGAGCCCTTATTGAGAAAGTGAATAGTAAAACAGATTTAACCAATTCTCTATTCTTCTTCTTTCTTCTCTTTTCCTTTGTGAAACCTAATAGGGTTTCTTGTGTTTGTTCAAAAAACTCAATCTTTATCTCATAATTTTGTTCTGTTATTGATGACATCAATTCACAACACAAAGAATATGAGAAGAAGACGTGATACAACTATGAGAGATTAAAGAAGATTGAAATTGAAACACTAAGTGTTAGTAAGAGAAAATTGTCTGTACTTGTAAGGCTGGGGTATAATAGGTTTGGGTTTTGGATTGAATGTGCGATATGTGAAGTTTGGGTTATAACATAATGTGATTTGCTTTAATTTGATTTGGTTTGCAAAATACAAACCGCAAACCGAACCGTGCAATTTTATTAAAAAATTGCTCAAACACATCCGAATTATATATGCCTTTTTACAGTTTCAAATTTGTTTGATTTGATTTGCAGTTTTCTATTAGATCGGTTTCATTTTGAACCCCCTAATGTACACACTAACCATAAGTATTAGAGAATCCACATCTGTGAAAATTGAAAGTTAACTTTTAACAAAAGAGTTGAATAGAATCACGGTCTAACACTATAATTTTAACAAAAATTATACTTTACGTTTTAATAAAATCATGGTGTTATGCCACACCTTATTTTTATATAATTTTCAAATAAAACCTTTGGTGATATTTTCTATAGTTGATCCAAATGCAAGTTCTATCTATGCATGACCAAAGTTACCCTTCTTTTATCTTTGCCAGGTAGTCACCTTATTTTTCAAGACACAAACAGTTGCAAATGTCCAACCCAACACTATTTGTCTGTCTTTCTATAGTCCCTTTAACCACAAGTTCGGTAAATTCAAACATGCCTAAAGTAGCCATAGTGAAATCTCGTTTATTTGAACTAGAATCCACACTGTCTATGTTTTTCCCGTTTTGTTTCTTGTCACTTCTTGCAAAATAGTGCAAAGATCTGTTTCGCTATTCATTTCATTTCTTCTTCAACCTACCTGGCAAAAGACACGTACTTATTGTTTACTATTAAATTGTTGGTGGTGGACAAGGTGAATTCTTGTTATACGACAAAATTAATAATTGAGACACTTTTGTTGTTTATCAAGTGGCAAAAAATTCGGCTTGCTTAATAAAATAATGGGTTCATATTTGAAGGAGACGTATTTATTGACTACATGGAGAATTTTTTGAGGATACATTCATACAAACAACATTCTTGTATTTTAATATTGAATGTGTGTTTTTGGTTAAATTGGCATGTGCACAAGGACAATGAGGTGTCATGAGTTACTAGAGAAAGAAAAAAAATAATAGTAAAATTGAAAGGTGGAATTATATTGAAATCTATCAAAATCTTTCATGTGTGGGAAAAAAATTAACCATTAAAATAAATGGTCTTAATTTAAAATTATATGTCAAATAGTTTTAGCAAATTACAAAAAGAATAATAAAATGAAATGACGAGTAGTGATGGACTTTGTTTAAAATATTAAAAGGTGTAATAAATACTAATTAATATATTATAATTAAAATTCGTAAGAGTAATATATGATATAAACAAATTATTGATATTTATAAATTAATAATTTAAAATATATATTATATATTTTTATATGTTTATTATTATATCATTCCTAAAAGACACACAAATAAAATACTAATAGCATTAAGTATGAGAGACAATTTCAATTTTTTTTCAGCAACAAATTCAAAAGACTAACACCTTTAAACTGAGACTATGCGTAGTTTATATTTAAATTAAATCGTATGTATAATGGATGAATGTGTAATTGAAGTGTATGAATGTTAACTTTGTCTATATTCAAAAACAAAATAAAAAAATTAATGATAAATTATTATTTATTTTTTGAAGAATACATAAATTATTATAACTACAAGAAAAATAGATATTAGTTCTGACGAAATTCGTAGCTAATTTAAAGTTAATCTCAATTAAACAGAGTTAGTTAGAGATTAGTTTGAGATTAACTACTATGTAGATCGTAGTCTAGATTGGGCGGCTAATTATCTAGCCCAAATTTTCTTAGCAAATTTCTAGCTAATATTTTGCCGTTCCTAGCTAAACCACAACTGAATTGTAGCAAAATATTAGTCTTTAGTTTAAGTTTCCTAACTAAGCAACCACAAAATGGCTACAATATTGTCGTAGCAAATCTCAAGCTAAATACGATAAGTTCAAATTTTTTATAATCACTGATCTCAAGAAACAAAATTAATTTTAAAATATTAATAATAAAAAATTTTTAATTTAAAATTATATTTAATTACTATAACCAGGAGACAATGAAAAAAAATCATATTTTATTAATCTTGTAGGACTAATCCACTAATCATTAAATTAACTAAAAAAAATTATAATATTATTAACAATTAACAATATAGAAAAATTATTTTTATAAATTGCATTTATTGTAACTACATTTAAGTTACACACACATATATATATATATATATATATATATATATATATATATATATATATATATATATATATATATATATATATATAAACTAAGAAATTTTTGTTTTTTATTTTTAAATTACTAATAATTGAAGACCTTGTCATTTCTTTTAGGTTTGAAAGAGGCTTTAAAGCTTTCACAACTTCACTCATTAGGGGTCTAGCTTTCGAATCTCTTCTTAGGAAGTGTGCGGCTAGTTGAGCAGCTTTCGTGAGTTCCTTCGAGGGTCTATTAATCGATAGAACCTTCTTCTCTCTCCTAGATGTGGTCGAGCCCATTTAACAAGGTTATACTCGCCCTAGGGACGGTGTTTGTCCATAAATCTTCTGCCTGTCAACAAAATCATAGTAGAATGAAGAAGAATGCACATAAAAATAATTAAAAAGCGTAATTTCATAAATAATTTTCAAAAATAGCTCAAGAGAAAACTTACAAAGTAAGGGTACCCCTCCATGTTAAAATTATCAGGTGCGAGCTCCAAAAACAATTCAATGAAATAAAGGACGAAGTTCCCACACTCAGTACCATCTTTTTGTTGTTACACCTACAATATAATAGCAATTAGTTTTCTTTTAACCTTTGGTGATTGGGTTACACAAAGGTGAAAAAAAAGAGTCATTATTACCTTGGACACTAATAATGGGATTTGAGAAATTGGACGCTTAGTCTCTGCCTGTCCCCTGCTTTATAAATTTCTTGAACAAATCTGCAAGTGAAGATAAAAGTCGGTAAATTATAAATACTTTGACATGACACATATGTCTGATTAAAATAAGTAGATATTGTTGAATGAGGCCCACCTTTGTATCTCTAGTTCAAGCTGCCATGGCTTGACCATTTTAAGAGAATCCAGTAACAACATACAACGTGATTTGGTAACACATCACAAGTTCTCACCAAAATGGCAGAAGATTAGGATGTTCCAATGTCTCCTGCAAATTGAGATTTCAAAGGATAAACTCAATGGATTGACATTTAACAAATAAAAAACTCAGTCATTAAAGGAATTTGAATGAGTTTACCAACATACAGGAAGCACTTAAACTTAATGAAGTTGTACAATATGAAATCCGTCACTTTATTGACTAAAATATATGAAAATCTGTTTATTCACTAATATCTTAAACAAAGTTTACTAAAGTGACAGTTTTTATATACTTTAGGAATTACCGATAATATTTATATCCTTTAAAGACTAAATTAGAGAGAAACAGGTACTTTAGAGATTAAATGGATGGTTTATTCTACCTTATATGAAAAATAAGGTATGCATAAGCACTTATATGACAGATGCTTATGTTATGACTCTCATGAGCAGTTAATTCAGTGGTTTACTATGTTGTTTATACAAAAAAAATGCATGATATATTACCTCGGGATAAAGTACAAATGGCTCTGGTCGTGAATATTTTTTAAATCCGCCCCGCCCCCCTCCTCGTCCATATCCTCTGCCAGCCATTTAAGCTGAAATTCCAACTTCAATTGCAATTGTATCTACAACAGAAGGAAAATAGAGAAAGGATTAAGCAAATTGTCCAAGGCTCTTCTCTAATGAGCATTTATGTTATCACACATTCAGGTTCCACCTATGGGTGCACCCGTGATTACATTCAATTATCAGTTATATCATCCAAACAAACAAACACAAAAACTTGCTAGCAGTAAAATATAGTTTTTCAATTTATAGCACATCATCAGAAATAGTGCACGAGTGGCAATGTTTGAGAAACCTCCAACCAGCAAAAAGCATGTTGTGATTGCTACTTAATACATGAATCATTAGAGCAAAATAATGTTATTGGTAAATTGAAGAACGTGAAATTAGTTTAAAGAAACTCACTGCATTGACAAAGGTATCATAAGCCTCTTCTGTTAACTAGCATCAGCTGAGAGCAGTGAACCCATCCACAAGTAAAGTCAACCTATCCGAAAAATTTATACAGATTATCTCAGTCGACAATCATGAATTTTGGTTTATGGGCTCTGTGAACTACGACAACACTGTTAAACATATTCAAGAAGCATTGCAGTCTCGCTGATACACGTTGAACTGAAAAGTGTCATGTATTATACCAAAGATGAGGTCTGTGTGATAAGCTATCCTCATTTCAATTTATACTTATGATTATGATGCAAAAGTTTCGGCTTTGGCTAGCAGCAATAACGTCCGCCCAGGATACTAATAAAGGTAAACTAAAATTTGTTGATCAAGACCAAATCCACACTTACTAATAGCAGCAATTACCAGAGAAAACAAGGACCTAGATGGATCACATTTATCTGAGTCTTGGCTTTCTGCAGAACCTAAACAACATGTGATAAGTCCACTAGTCGTTAGTTTGGCCTGGCAAATAAAATATAAGATAAACTTGATCGATAAATTATAAGAGTCGTACAATCACGTAGAACCATTCAAGTAATAAAAGAAGGGGTCTGAGAAATTAGTGAGACAGAGCACGCCTTTACTGATTTTTTTCAGACCAGCATTTTCAGGCCTTTCAAGTTCATAAACTATATAGCCATTCATGCCACCTGCAACAACAACATGAACACGCAAACTTTTTTAAAATTTGAAAAAATAATGATTGAAATACACTTATTACTAGTGCTGAAACTAGTACCAAGAAAGTGTTGAGAAGCATGGTTAAGCCTAAGAAAGAGAGAAATAACATAAGAGATAATTGAATTGTTTTGTATTGATTCAATGATAAGATGATTATTACAATGAATACATGATAGATTTTATATAGTGATCATGACCAACTAACAAATCTTAACTAACTAATAACAACCTATAACCAAATATAACAACTAACACAACTAACTCTAACAAATAGAGTAACAAAAGTCGTGTCTCAAATATAGTTTAAGGCCTAGTGCTCAATGCTAAATTAAGTGATCGAGAAATCAAGTGAACTATTAAATTTCAGCTGAGATGAATACCAACATTGCCATCAATTTCAAAAGTTCCAGCATCATGGAAAACCAAACGAAGCACACTGGCGGCCTTTCCCTTTGACAATACCTTCCTAAACTCTTGTTTAATTTGAACATATTCTTCTCCACCTAGTCTTCATTAGGGAGAAAAACAAAGCAATGCAATATAGAAATTTTTTATTGAAGCTATAAAATTATTTAATTTGTAAAAAAATGAAGAATAGGACTCGCTGCTTACTACGCCAAAAAGGTTATTTAATAGCACTTTTTTTATACTTTAATAGCGCTTTTAAGCGCTATTAAAGCCGCCGCTATTATAAGCTCGCCACTTATAATAGCGTTTTTAAAGCGCTATTAAAGTCTCTTTTTAATAGCGTTTCTTTTATAAGCGCTAACATATCCCTATAGTATGTCTAATTTATTGTCAGCATTTAATAGCGCTTTTTCTCCAAGCGCTATGTTATGTGCTATATTATAATAGCACTTTTTAATATTAGCGCTATGTTAGATGCTATGTTATAATAGCGCTATATTAAAAAGCTCTATTATACCTACAATTTTTTTTTTTTACATTTTCTTATACCTTTCATATTTTTTTATACCTCTAAGATATTTTTGAGTGATGCAATATACTAAAAAATAAAACTAATGTTCTTCTAAAAATGCAAATATCAATAATATATCATATAAGAAATGAACTTAATTTGTATCAATTAAAAATATTATTTAGTTACAAATTAATTTTATATATGTAAGGCTTGTACATAACAAAAGCAAGCATAAAACCACCTAAAACACCAAGCCAGAGAAGCTCATAAGTTATCCAACGTTTAGGGCATGAATTATTTCCCCATTTAATTTCCCGTGGCACAAAAGAAAAAAATTAATTATGTATTGTACAAGAAACCTACTAGTACACAAGATGTTGTAGGTATGAATACTATTAAAAACTTGCACGAGCAATATTCAAAATTCAGAAGCATCAAAGAACAATACGATAAATTAAGCCCCTTGATTTCGTGTTGTTGTATATATGAATACTATGAAAACTCCTAAATGCCAAAAACAACCAACACAAGCATTACATTCAACTACAAATAATAAAAAACTCATTATTAAACACACCAAACTAAATAAAAAATAGTCAAAACTTTTATGATTGAGAATTCAAGTAAACTCAAACCCACACATAAAATGTATTTTTTTTAACTATCCAAATTTTGTTAATTGACCAAACTTCTTACTAATAAAAGAAGAATTCAAGTTTTGTATTTTCTACTATTTGTATTGGACTGTAAGCTCAAACAAAATAAAAAAAAACATATTAAAGAAGAAGGCAAATGAAACTCACGAATAACATCCTGTAGCATATATGAAGCCCAATCCTCTTTGACTTCAGCTAACTTATTTTCAGAATAAGTAACACATTTGCGTGCAGGAAAGTACTTCAAATATAACCACAACACAAAATTGAGATAGAATTTAATTACATTTTCCATGTCTAAATGACTATTTAATAATAATAATAATAATAATAATAGTTGATATTAAAATCACTTACATTCAAAGAAGTTATTAAACATATATGTGTGACAAGTCATACATGACATTAGCATAGTAATGAGAAACAAGCATAGCCGGTACTTGTTGAAACAAGTCAACCGAAGCATGTCTAGTAGAATTTATTCATAATATGTTCAAAGGAATTGTTAAACATAATATGTATGAATAATTTAACAGCACGTCAAGTTGGATCATGGACTTCCATTGTTCATCTATATAATAATTTCAGCTTATCGTGGCATCCCTCTTGTTGCACCATGGACTTCCATTATTAATATGGAAGTTGGTTTTATCATTTTCATCTAAATAATTCTACATATATGTTACTAGAAGTTTAACACTTTTGATGCTAGAAAGTTTGCTATATTTCACGATGGACAAAAGTGTGACGCTACTAAGATCTTAACCAAAGAATATGATCTTGACATTAATGCATACAACAAATATAACAAGTTATACCTTAGTCCTTTCTACACATTATCTATTGGATAAGGTTTCACAAGGTTCGCGACAACCCTCACTTATGTAGCATTGTTTAAGGGCAGGTAGGCTACTCCTAAAGCCTTTATAATAGATTTATTTATTTCCGACATATAATGACACTCACCGACATAGTTTCTTGTTCACCCGCAGAAACATATTGAGACAAAGCAGAATAGTAATAAGTAATGTAAAATTGGATGTGCATGGTAGATTCATGAAGGCTTATAAGACAGTACCAGAATGGTGGTTCCTCATTGTATTATTTGGGAGCATGTCACTATCCATAATAATGTTTTTGGTGTGGAAAGTGGATGTTCAACTTCCATGGTGGGGTATGCTCTTGGCTTTTGCCTTAGGTTCTGTTGTAACCCTCCCAACTGGTGTCATCCAAACAACTACAAATCACATATTTCTTCCATCTCTAGTATAGTACTTTTCTTTGCTATCGAAAAAAATAACATTGTTCAACTTTTTTGATAAACCACTATTTACTAGCACTTCACTAATGACTCTAGAGTATCATGTATGGATTTAGGATTGTCCTAGTTTTGACTAACTCAACTTCATGAATGAGAGCCATCATTAGTGACTCTAGAGTATCACGTATTCAATAGCACTTCAGAAAAAAATAACTTCAGAAAATGTAATATGCTTAATGTTTTTTTTTGGAACGGCAAAAGAAACTGTATTACCAAAGGAGACACAAGCAATGCCTAAAAAAAACAATCAGTTCTACACAGTGACAACAAACTCAAAGCTACAAAATTCTAACGATTCCAGAACAAAACGATGCAAATGAACTAAAAAGAAATGGGACACCCCCAAAACAAATAAGGATGTCAACCACTAAAATCACCCAATCTCACAACAGCTACAACCTGTTACATCCTCCCGACTCGCAGCGAAATCGAACAAAAGGGTACCTGAAAAAAAACCCGGCCACTATACATGGAACTGTACTGCCACCTAAAGATCAAGCACCAGCCGGATCCAATGCACCTCCTGCTGCACTACTGCTTCGAATCTCAACGACGAGCACAAACCTCTAAAACGAAATTAACTAGAACTCATGACCAACCAGCCACCTGATACTAAAAAGAGACATTGGTGGTAAAACATTGCTAACAAAAATCTAAACTTCAACACAAGCCCATGAACTATTGCACTAGGTACTGAAATCTATCACCAACTGCTCAGAAAAATAGCACCTCAGTTCCCTCTTACAACACCCAAAACAAGCTTACATAATATGATGCTAAATGCAATGACTCCGGAAACCACGACTCCGGGCTTGAAAGACACGCTACAATCCACTAAACAAACTCCCACACAGCAGAGATGGTGACAGTAGATGCTAGGCCAAATAGGGGAAAATGCACATTCTCAAAATAACTTGTCAGGCACCTACTGCAGTAAACACATTTCAGAGATGACATAACAAATGCCTAATACCACCCATGGCCAAAACGACGATTAACAGGACTGAGGAACTGTGACAGTACTACAAAGCGAATACCTTCCACACACACCAAAATAACAGATCTTCAATCTTGACAGAATGCTCCAGTAAAACTCCCACCTGGGCACTACAATGATTTGATAGAGCACAAGTGTGCCTAGAAAAGAGTTTAGACCCCAGGCCGCTAGCGACTAATATCTAAAGGCATCGCAGTGGCCTACAACCGAATAGAGACCGATTTTAAACAAAAGAGTGGTCCAAACTCCTCTGGCCCCTGCAAGAAAGATTGAAACCAAGCACGTTGCGAAGTTCGCAACTGATCTAGACGGAATCCTTATGCATCATAAACAAGTCAGCATTTGAATGTCACTGAATCAAAATTGTGCTCTACCCTGGACGATCCACTAGCCAAAGATTAATTTAGGATTCAAATACCATTGAAGTATGTTAATCTTATATTGTATTTTGTGCTTTTTCTATTTCATGCGCTGAAGTGCCAGTTTCTTTACCACATTGTAGAAAATAACAAAAAAAATTTGTTCAAGACTCTATTTTGGTTTTTATATTTCAGACATAAGCTTCTAGTCTTAACTAAGGAACTTGTAGCTTTGGATGCATTAGAAAATGAGCGTGAAATCCTTAAATCTCAGGTATTCTTATTCTATGATTTCTTTTGAACTATGAATAAATAATATCTCCATGCCATTATATGAAGTATAATAGGCCACAATCTCCAAATCATATTCAACAACAATCTGAATTCAAAAGATTTAGACAAAACATAGAGCATTAACAATTTAAGACAAACTTACTGTAGGAGGGCCCTGTTCTGAACAAGATGCGGATTCACCGTCAAAGCAACAGCTCTACTTGATGGATCAATTAGGTATGCTGCTAGCAAACACAAATTCTCTTTCTTAACCTACAGCAATGAAACAAGATCAGATTCATTTTAAACAATTAACATATTGTTTCTATGATGCATTTAATCGAACATCTAACCATCTAACTATTTTAGTAGTAAATTCCTAAAACAAACAATGAAATCACAAATGATTTAAAAACCATGTTATCAACCATCATCATTATGAATATATAGAAAGAAGAAGATAATAACCAATTTTATGAAATTGAAGCTGATACTATTCTATTGTATGAAATGCATACACATACAAAAAGAAACCCTAAAAGTCTTGTATCTCATGGCAATAGATAAAAAGAAAAATAGAGCAAAGAAAACCACTTTACACTGTACCTTCTTTTATTTTTATACGATGGGTGGCAGAGGTTATGAACGACTGGGCGGTTATGTTAATGGTGAGTCGCCATAGAGCGACTATTCACGACGGCGGTGGAGAGGGAATCTTCTGTCTACTGATGATTTTAGGGTTCGACGTAGTTCACACAATAGATGAATGTTTTGATGGAATTGAAAGAAGAAAATAGAAATTTCTCTCAAGCTTTCACTAAATTTTCGCAGCGGGGATATTTTGGAAAACAAAACGAAAAACGCGGGATATTTTGAGAAAGGAATAGGGTTTTAGTCATTTGTTTTTTTCCCTGTATTATCGTTTATTAAATTAATATATAGTTAAAAGTTTCGGTACTTTATAAAATATGCATCATAGCCAAGTGGATAATAAGCGTTTTTGCAAATATGAGGTCATGTGTTCGAGTCTTGATGACATATAAAAGCTTTATATCTTTGTTTTAACTATCTTTAGTTAAGATAGCACTTTTGAAAGAGTGCTATTATATATGCGCACTAAAATTTTACCCCTTCAAGCTTGAGGTCTCGAGTTCGAGTCTGGTTGGTACTAAAAAAATATGTTTTTATTGTTATATTTGACTAAACATAGGATAACACTTTTAAAAGAGTGTTACTATATGTGCGCGCTGAACTTACCATACGATAGCGCTTTTTCTTAAAGTGCTATTAAAGGCTAAAACCAATTTTTTTTATTTTTTTATTTTCATTCTATAATAGCACTTATGCTTAACCGCTATTATAGATCCATTTATTTTTTACGGAATTCTAACTTATAATAGCTCCCGTGAGAAAAACGCTATTATAGGTGTTGGGGTAATATTTTTAATAGCACTTTACATTTAAACGCTATTAAATATGTGCTATTATTTATCAAATTTGTAGTAGTGTTACGGTGGCATGACATTGGATGGGAGAGAACCAAAGATGTAAGTGAGTGGAAGAAGACATGGCAACATGGCTATGTTGCATATTATCCCTCTCCTACTACTCGAAAATTTTGCATCATAATCATAAGTATTATACCAGGTTTTGGCTTTGTAACATTGATGGTAGCACCAAGACCTATGAGCATTAATGAAAATTGAATTAGGAAAACATAGGTTCAGCCTAGTTATATATTAATGTATGAAGTTAGAGATCTAGTATATATATACTAGTGCATATTCCACAGCTGAGAATACAGTTCTTCGTGTGACTCTGGCAGTGACAGCTTTCAGTTTTTAAATGCCACAACAATAACCTGTACTCAACACAGATAGATTAAGGTTAAATATACCTTTTAAACATGTTAATTCATAGATTAATCATATTAATGAGTTTATCAAGGAAACCCAAACAGAGATTAAGACTAGACCTGAGCAATTATGATGGTGGGGCTATCTCCAGGAACTTTGATTCTATAGAAAGGCTTACCAAGAGCAAGTGTAACAAAACCAATAGAAGAAGCTATGGTTTACATCGTTATAGCTATGGATGCAACAATCACACCCGTGGTACAAAGTACAAACGTTTACACAATTAGTTTGCCTTTGTAGACAACATTGCACGTTGATTAATTATTTTGAACGTTTCATACCCACGCTGCATGTAATAATAATATAGATAGTAAGTGGTGGGAGACTATTCTAGATGACAAGGGAAACAATCCAAAAGATGATTATGGATATGGGATGCCAGACTTTAATGTGGATGAGTTTATGGGAAATGGTGTTATTGAAGATCAAAGTTGGAATGATTTTCTTATTGATATTAATTTTTTGGATTTTCAAGTTATAATGTAGTAGTTTGGTAAAATTATACATGTAGAAATAGAAGCCAAAAGTGGAACGTCTCATTGAACATGTGCAAGATCCACATTTAGAATATGTGAGCCCTGTCAATATGTTGGACGGAGTTGACTTAAAGATAAGGTTTTGGACATGTGCTAGCTTGATTTATTAAAGGATGCGTAGTGCCATGTGAAGGTGAACATCTGTAGGATTTGAGAGGTACTAACTTAATATGCAAACATCAAAACTAATGTCAGGTCTTGTATGATTTAAAGTAGATTACCTATATGGCTTTTGAATGAAGTGGAGTTCGATAATTTCATGTTTAGGGTTGTATTGACTTTGTAAGTAAGGTCCATTGGAGTTTATGCCACAACAATAACCTGTACTCAACACAGATGGATTAAGGTTAAATATACCTTTTAAACATGTTTAATTCATAGATTAATCATATTAATGTGTTTATCAAGGAAACCCAAACAGAGATTAAGACTAGACCTAAGTAATTCTGATGGTGGGGCTATCTCCAGGAACTTTGATTCTATAGAAAGGCTTACTAAGAGCAAGTGTAACAAAACCAATAGAAGAAGCTATGGTTATTATGAAAAACCCCCAATGCCAAGCTCTTTGTGTACTAACCCAAACAACACCGGTAACTCCAGAAATTGCTCCAACAGTTGAGCTAAGCAAAAGCCAATTGAAATAACTCACAAGTGCTTTTGCTTCATTAGGATCCTGTTCTTCAAATTGGTCAGCACCAAAAGCAGTCATGGAACCTCTCACTCCACCAATACCCAATGCATACAAACTCAACGACACATAAAACATAACGCCAATCCCACCTTTCACATAGCTTGATTTCCCACATGCATTTGGATGTAAATGACCTGAAGCAGCTTGAAAAGTAACCATTGCCAAAGTCTACAGAACTCACAGAGTTATTACCTCAAATAGTTGGTGTGCAAAGATTAGAAACCATTTCACGTTGTTTACAACTTACCAGAACTTCTAAGGAACCAAATATAAAACATGTGGTGAACCTATTCAAATAAGTATATGAGATAATAGCCCGATGTTCCACTACCATCTCCATACTAAAAAGTGTAAGAACATTGGTTGTTCTGACTGGAACAGATCGCATCTGATGACTGTATTCCATTGTTGCACCTTCGGTCAGAACACGAGATTAATGACGATGTCAACGAACGCCTGACATCGAAAAAAATTGAGCTCAATCTATAACAAAATTCATAAACCATTACATTGAATTTCTGATACTAAATCAACAAATATAAAATTGAATTTACCTGTAACCCACTTGTTTGTGGAAAACCATTGCAGGAGCTACAACTGACCTAAAGATCTGAGACGCGGAAGATGATTTCGATCGAAGATGGGGAAGATGATTTCGATCGGAGATGGAGAAGAATACGGTTGATCGGAGACGGAGATGAATATGGTTGATCGGAGACGGAAGTAGATGATGAACGAGATTAGAGACGGGTATATAAAGTAATAAACAATAAAAGAGAATATTGTGAACAATAAAAATAAAAGAAATTGTAATTCCTAATATTAATAATTACTTGTTAATAATCATATAATCATATAATATAATAATAACAAAAAAAAAATAACAACTAAAAAGAAATCACCAAGTACTAAAAGAAAAGTAAGAGCAATATATGCAATTGTTTTCATAAATCAATAATTTGATATTAGTTGTCAAAAAATGTAATGTGTTAGTTTGTGTAATTTAAATTAATTTATTGTTTTTTAAATTGAGATTAGCCATGAAAATTATTGGTAGCAAAAATATGGTAGCTAATCCTTTATTTTCTTGTAGTGTATTTTATTCATATACTAGTGGGATACCCGTGCGGACGCACGGGTTCCGCTGCGGACCTTTGAAATTGGACCAATATATTTTGACAGGGATTAATTTAAATTCACAATTTTTAAAGGAATGCGTTAATAAAAAAAATGTAATATCAAATATTGATAAGTCACAAAAGGTTAGACAGAAAAAAATTCAAATTATGAAGATAAAAGATGTTAGGTATATGAAGCCATTGAGGAAAAAAAAGCACAGAAGAAAATAAGATATTTACTATAAATTGTAAAAAGAGTAGTGGACTGCGGAATTGTCACAAGTTAGATTATGAAATTCAAATAATAAATAGAAAATATTTAAATTTAATTAAAAAAAAAACATAAAGTAGTAAAAGAAAAAAATATAAGTGAATCTAAGAAAAATATTAAAATGAAAGACATATTTTTAAAATAAAAATAAATGAATCAAACTTCGAATTTCTAAAAGAAAGGCATGAGTAATATATATTTTAATTATTCAAATATTATCTTTAAAAAAATTGTATGTTAAATTAAAAATAATTTCAAAAAAACAATATTAGATATCAATGCATTTACACGGTACTCGTGTACCTGCCCCGTGGGTTCACAAAAAATTTACCCGCAGCGGAACCCGTGCATTACCACACGATACGGATGTGTTACCCGTGCATTTGGTATGGATACCCGTGCGTTCACACGGTATTGGTATATTATCCGTGCGTTGACACGGTACCGGTGTGTTACCCGTGCGTTCACAGTTATTTTAGTCAGGTTACCCGTGCACTCATATGGTACAGGTGTGACCTGATCCTTCGCACGGGTTTCGTTGGGGACCTTTGAAATTGGAATAATATATGTTGACAGAGAAAAATGTAAATTCCAAATTAAAAATAATTTCAAAAAAACAATATTATATATCAATACGTTTACACCGATTTTGCCCCGGTCGTCACCGGGTTTACATGGTACTCGTGTACTACCCGTGCGTTCACAAAAAATTTACCCGCAGCGGAATCCGTGCATTACGACACGGTACTGATGTGTTACCCGTGCATTTGGTCTGGATACCCGTGCGTTCACATGGTATTGGTATATTATCCGGTACGGACGCTTGTGTTTTGAAAATATAATTAAATTGTTAAATAGAAAAGCAAAAATAATTTTCAAAAAATATTAATTATGTATAAAAGAAAGTCAATTTTTGAATAAAATATATATTTATAAAAGAAAGTCAAAGTCTTAATTATATATAGTTAAGAGTTGAGTTCTTAATAAAATATAGTATTATTTATAAAAGAGAAAATTAAAATGCTGCTTAGTCTTCATCTGTATATAAATATATCTTAATCAACAATTTATAAAAAACATATATAAAAGAAAGTCAAATTGTTAATAAAATATAGTTAAGAGTTGAGTTCATGGTGTTTTCTAAGATTCAAATGAATGTATCATTAAGAGTTGAGTTCTAAATACTTGTACTCATCATATACCACAAACTTAACACACTGAATGGAAAAGGAAAATAAAAAAATAATAAGAAAGATGAAAAATAAAAGAGAAAATTAAAAACTGCCAAATGTTCATCTGTATATAAATATATCGACATCAACAATTTATAAAAATCAATAATCCATGGCTGCTAAAGATCATAAAAAACAACTCTGGTTTTTCAACAGCTTAGAGATGTAACAGAAGTATCAATTGTATCTATCTATGACATTGCAAACACAAAATTAATAGAAAATGACATCAAAGAAATTGAAAATAAATTTGCAAACTTAATCAGAATCTCTAAATCTCCAGGCAGACATAGAGTTCTCCCATGTATAGTCCCGCTCATTGTCATCGTCAGAATCAACCGGTTCGTAGCTGCGCTCTTCGGCTTCATCAGAATCATGAAATGTACATTTCCTCAGATATCTGGATGCTTTTGTTTTTCTTTTCCTCTTTCGTCTGTTATGTACCACACGAGGGGCATGTACCTTAAGAAGGAAAACAATTTATCAAATTTGTAAACAGTCAAAAAAGAATGGACCTTCGGCTAACATCAAAATAAACGCTTAGTGAGTAGAAATCTGTTCCGGTCGCACTTGCAGAAGTGGTTGAAACTGGGGAGGCTGTTGGTCAGGTTCAGCGGGGGGGGGGGGGGGGGGGATTTCCGTAGGTGGCTGGTTGTCAGGAAGGGGTTGATTGTCGACCAAAGGTTGAATATCTTGTTGGGTCTATTCATGTTATGTACAAAAAGAGTTATTGATAAAGAAATGCAGAGAAAGAGATGTTGATGAACAAAACCTGCAGAATACGAAAAGGTCAAACCTGTAGCGCCGGTTGGTCATTGACAGACTGATTGCCACCGTCTTCCTCTTGCAAATGGGGTGAAGGTTACTGCTGAGGCGGGTCTGGACGTGAGAAGGGTCTGGTGGCGGTGTCTGAACATCAGTTTGGTCCGGCGCATTGATAATCTGGTTGGATGCCATTGAAAATCTGCAGTCTTGTTGAACTTTGGTGTGGTATATAGAATATAGGAGGCATGAATATATAGTGAGGTTTCTGACTCTCAACCTTCCCCCTACATAGGAAATGAAAATGAGTTAATACTTTAGTAACTGTACAGTAGGAAGATTGAGAGGCAAATTAATAATGAGGCATGATTGGAAAGTGAACCATGTTATTGGCTAATACAATGTATAGAATAATTGGTCAATAAATGCAATGGAAAGCATGGACTTCTGATATTAGTTGTAACGTTACATGAGATATGATTAACAAATGTGGTCTGAACAACAAATTTGACAAACATAAGAATACTCAAATTAAAAGATATGAAAGGTTAATGTAATGTATCAGCAAAAACAAAATAACCATGATCGAAAAAAACACATAGATACAATGATAATTCAGTATATCAGTTCCATCACCATCAGTTCTCACTATCAGTTCCATAACAAAAGTAATCAACTTCGAGGAGAATGGTACAAAAGTAATCAACAATATACACTGAAAGAAAGCATACATGTACACAAAATATCATTTGGATGAAAAACAATGAATACAAATGGGAGTCGTACCTTTGAAGGAAGAAACTCCACTTCCGGTGACGCAAGATGAACATTTACACAAACACTGGTTTTTGTGATCCATTTGAAGTCCAGTTGCAGCAAGAAGATCTAGTTAGCTCAATCAGGCGGTCCTGTGCCTTCCTCCTACAAGAAAAGACATCAAAGTATAAGTTCACCAATAAATATGAAACACCAGTTTGAAACTCATGGGTTCAAACCTCTGCTGTCATGGTCCAAAGTGAGCTCAGCAAAAATATGAAACACCAGATTCTTGCATTTGGTTGCATATCCCGCATTCAGTAATTCTATACCACAACCAATGATATCATAATTTAATACAACATTAAAAAAAGTGCTGGGTAACAATGCAAACTAACTTTCTATCTCCATGTCAGAATCAACACTTAACTGTATTTTCTTCTGTTGGGTGAGGGAGAGGTGGCAGAAGATCCAATATTACACTTCTAGTTGGAAATAGGTCACTCCGCAGACAACCAGAGCAACATCACCACAATTTCCAGCGTCTTGATTGGCTTATCTGGTTCTGTTTAATAACTTGCACAAACAATGGCCAAAACCATAACAAAGTAAAGAGAAAACATGCTTAACAATAGAACAATGTTCTTAGTGAGAAAGAAAAAACACAGAAGCATAATGAAAATGTTAGACTATACATATTAGGAGATTTTGAACAATGTGAAAATCAATATTCTATTTTTGGGTAAGCTATAGTCCTGGTCACTAATATCATATTATAAAAATGACTTAACTTTGAATAAATAAAAAACCTGCATTTAGTATATCAGTTCCATCACCATCAGTTCTCACTATCATTTCCATCACGATGTCACGTCTCTCAACTTTCATCACCTCTGATATTCTCTTTCTCTGCATTCACACAATGATAACTCAGTATAGTTCTGTCAAGATCAAATAACTTATGTTCTTACTAAGCATTTTAGATCTAATTTACAAAAACCAGAACATGGATCCTGTAATGTTCATCTAACAGTTTCACAGAATACAAATCTGATTATGCACAGTGCCATAATTCATAGATATATGTCGTACAGTCATATACCATCTAACAGAAAAGGTATGTAGAAATTTAGATACAACGATGACAATATCTATAATAACTGAAGTTGTCCAATAACAAAAGTAATCAACTTGGAGGAGAATGGTGCAAAATATGGAAAAATAGGCATAACATCTGATGTTTTACCTTAGGTGTGCAAAGAGATTGTCATTTGGATAGGCTTTTCTGAAGTGATTATGGAGTATCTATGCCAGTTTGAGTTAGCAGTTATAGTATCTGAAGATCAGTGGGAAATATCATACAACAAAACAAATTCAAGTGATAAAATGCAAGCCACGGAAGTCAGATGTAGATCAAGCTAAGTCATAACCTCTAGCATTTATCCATTGATGCGGCTAAAATTAGCAACAATAACCAAGTTCAAATTGAAGATATATCCATATCAGCATTGTTAGTTATGCAGTTGTACAAAATCATCCTTGACTATAAACATCAGAAGAACATGAGTAAGGAAAAATATTTAAGAAACAAAATATCAATACAAGTGAAATTCAATGCGAATAAAATATAAGAAAGAGTAGCACAGACGGATTACTCACGGCTAGAAGTGCTAACACCTGTAACCATTAAAATCGAATGGTCCATAGAAGTACAAACATGCCCTTTAGCACCAACACACGTCAGATGCTGATACCAACATGTGTGAGGTGTCCGTGTCTGTGTCAAAAAGGACCATTTAATGATTGTTAATTGTTTGATTATAAAAAAAATGAAACTACAGCAACATAAACACTTAAAACCAGAATGAAAGTCTATTCTTGCACGATGTTATTTTACCTGAGTAAACTATTGCCTGTAGGCCGTAGAACCTGCAAGTTGCTGGAAAAAAATGGAAATACTTAAAAAAGGGAATTATAGTATTAAGTAGAACCTGCAAGTATTTTACAAACCAAACATAAACTAATAAGAACCATAACAATTAGTTCAGCAGGTTGCCGGACCAAATTATGATTTACTTTATCCAACGATATGTTCATGTCCAGCACCATAAAGAACAAATCTGTTATACGCAACATGATAAGGCCAACAAGGTCTTTCACAGGTACTGAAACCACAAAAATTAGTTCAGTATCAGTTAAAAAACCTAAACAGATCATCTTTGATTCATAACAATTAATTTTGATTCATACATTCATAGGACCAGCACGTAAACCATGTCCAACACCATAAGGAACAACTCTGTTATACACAACATGATAAGAAACAATACCTTTGGTTGAATGGATAAAGCAGAAGACTCAATAACAGCTGTAACAGCACCAACCATGTTTGATGAACCGTGTATATGTTGATGTCTGCTTCCAGCCCCAACCTGCACTCAAACACAGACAATGAGAGAAATCAACAGAGTTTGCAAACACTACAGATCAAACATTCATAAAGGCTCATTTTCAGACATGACCTAAATTTCATTTCCACAGATATATTCAGCTGTATCATGATAATATGAACAAATACTATTAGCAGAAAATTGTAAACTTCATATGAAGATGAAAACATTAAAAAACATCAAATGAGTTTCCAACCCTAACAAAACATAACATAAAAAAGGAACCCCAAATCATAACAAATCAGTCCAACCTACAAAACATAAAAAAGGAAAACATTAACAAATATTATGGAGGGATTTAACAGTATAAAATACAATGACAAACTTTGATAAACCCTCTTCTATATACCTGCAACAGATCTGGAACTACAATGAAGCTACACCGTCCATAAACGATGAAAAAATGGGTATACGTTTCAACAATGGCCTTAGCATCCAACAACGGAACGGATAGAAGCAACAACTTTCAGAAGGGAAACGACAAGTTTGGAGCTACGATGCCGGTAAAACTCATCAGCTATTCCGATTCCAACCACCACAACCCTCGTCGCCGAATATGCGTTGCCTCCAACACAGCTATACCATTGCTGTTAAATCAGACACCATAGAAGACGAACATGAAGAAAGAAGAGAAATAGAGAAGTTCGAAGAAGAAAAGCAGTGAGATGAGCATCGAGAGAGAGAGAAAGACGAAAACAGTAAACTTGAAGAATGATGGACGTGTATCAGACATTGGTAGTAGGGTCCGCAGCAGAAAAATGGTAGTATTGAATTAGTTTCTTTGTAACCAAAATAGCAAGTGACATCATCATTTGATTCAAAGTTAACAAACCAAGGCACAATGTAATAACCATGTAGTTGGGAAATAAAGATATGACATCACAAGTTAGAAAAAGTAAATTGTTGACTAAAATTACCCTCATTTTAGTGAGGTGGCAGCATTAGAAGAAAGGGCAGTTGAAGCATTTCCAGAGCCTCAACTTTTCTTATATAGTAAGATAACAAAAAAAAAAGTAGAAAAGAAAAATGGGCAAGCTATATTAATACAAATTAAGATTTGAAAACAAATTATTAATAATATTAATAACAGATTTCAAACTCAGGATTAAAGGAGAGGTAAAAAGTAAGATTTAATTGGTTTATTTTCTTTTTAGGTGTTACTTTTTTTTCTAATGAAAGAGTTTTTATTTTAGGTAAAATACAAAATTCAAACCCATTATTACAATTTGGAATCAACATAATTATCAAGTGTACTAATTAGATATTTGTGGGGCAAATAACCTTTTTCGTCCCTTAACTTTACTCCAGGGTCCAAGTTGGTCCCTTAACTTTAAAAAGTGGCGATTTAGTCCTTTAACATTTTAAAACGTGCCACGTTTATCCTTCTGTTAGCTTCCGTTAGTCCCTTTTTGATAATGTTGTCCACGTGGGAGATATGGTTGTGACGTGGAAGTGTTGAATGTTTTAATTGATCTTCAAAAAATGAAAAGTCCATTCAATCTCTTTCTCAGTGGTGTAGCACTCTGCTAGGGCATGCGAATTGGAGAAGACGAAGTGCAAAACGAACGATTTCTCACCAGACGAGACGGTTCCAGACGAAAAGGAGTGAAGATCTTCATCTACCATTGATCAAACGGTTAGTTAATTCGTCTTTCATATTTGTTAGGGTTAAAAGTTACGAAAATTAGGGTTCGTATTCAGTTTTAGTCTTCTTGTAGATTTGATAGGATAAACCCTAATTTTGTAGATATTTTGGTCTGGTTAGGTATCATGGATGAAATTATTGAACTCAAAATTCATCATAGTGGGGAATTAACTGATGAGGGTCTGACTGTATATGCGAATGGTGTAGTTGATGATTTGAGGATAGATGTAGACAGATGGAGTTATTTTGAGCTAGTGGGTGTGTTAAAAGATTTGGGTTATAGGGAGTTTGAAACAATCTACTACAAGGATCCGCAGTTTGGTATGAATGCACTAATTAATGACAAGGGTGCATTATAAATAGCAGACCTGTATAGGGTTCACAAACGTGTTGATATTTACATTCAACACACGTTGTCTCAACCTGACTACTGTGACAAAGTTGAGGTGGATGACATAGTTGGTGAGGGCCCTGAAGAAATTGTGGATGAGGTGGAGGAGTTACTTAGTAAACTGGTTGATGAAGTTGTTCATGGTGAAAATACCACCCCTGTTCAGGTTAATGTAGAAGAACAAGTTATTGTAGAGGAACAAGATAATGGTGATGAACAAGTTAATGCAGAGGAACAAGGTATGAATGTTGAGGAACATGTGACTGGTGAGAAACAAGTGAATGTTGAGGAACAAGTGACTGTTGAGAAAGAAGTGAATGTTGAGAAAGAAGTGGAAGTTGGAGTTGATGATGGTTTAAGTACTGATGATAGTGAAGATGAGGACTACAAGTATGATATTGCACAAGATGTGGCTTTTGATGATGAGTCTGATGGGTTTGATGAGGTTGAGCAGGATGAAGTTGAATCCCTAATTCATGATGAAATTGAAGGTAGTAGCAAAGTTCATAAACACAAAGGGAAGGCTGGTGAAGATAAAGGCAGTGACAATGATGCTGATGACATGGAGAGTGGTTGTGATAGTGATGAAAGTATTGGACTTCCAAGAAAAAAAACATCCTATTTTTAGACAACCAAAAGACATGGCTGATTACAAGTGGGATGTGGGAGTCTATTTTAGTTCAAAGGGTGACTTTAAGGAGGCAATAACTACTTATGCTGTGCAGAATGGTAGAAATCTTAGGTTTGTAAAGAATGACAAAGTTAGGGTAAGGGCTAAATGCAAAGATGGTTGTAATTGGGAGGCATACTATAGCAAGTTGCCCAATGAAGACACTTGGCAACTTAGGAAAGTGGTTGATGAGCATAGTTGCAGTAGGGAATATAATGTGAAATTGATGAGTACCAAACGGTTGAGTAAAAGAATCCAAAATAGCTTGAAAAATAATCCAAAGTTGAAGATAAGGGATATCAAAGAAAAGGCCCAAAAAAATGGAATGTTGGGGTGAACAAAACAAAGGCAATAAGAGCAAGGTTTGTTGCAAGGGGTTGTGTGGAGGCCAGATTCTGGCTGCTATAGGGAGGGATCCTAATGATCAGATGCTTCCCATAGCATATGCAGTTGTGGAGGGTGAAAACAAGGACAACTGGACTTGGTTCTTAGAGCTCCTAATTGATGACCTTGGAGGCAAAGAGCAATGCATGACTTACACCTTCATATCAGACCAACAAAAGGCAAGTTTTTCTTATCATTTTCCTTAGCTTTTTCTTATATTTTTCCTTATGTTTTTCTTATGTTTTTCCTATTGCAGGGGCTGTTACCCACTATGGAAGAGCTATTGCCTAGGGTGGAGCACAGGCTTTGTGTTAGGCATCTGTACAACAACTTTAGGAAGAGGTTTCCTGGCAAAATGTTGAAGGATATTATATGGAAGGCTGCCAAATCAACTTACCCACAAGCATGGGAAAGAGAGATGAAGGGAATGAGGGTTATAAATGAGGAAGCTTTTAAGCATATGATTAAGACCCCACCAAGGTTTTGGAGTAGGTCATACTTCAGGACTAAAAACAAATGTGATGCTGTTCTCAACAACATGTCTGAATCATTCAATAGTGTGATTCTTGAGGCAAGGGCCAAACCTTTAATCACTATGCTTGAAGACATAAGAATCTACATGATGGAGAGATGGGCTATCAACAGAATGAGGTTTGGTACTTTGGATGAGAATGACATATTGCCTAATATTAGAAAGAAACTTGATATCACAAGCACCTACACCAACAATTGGCTTGTAAGGTATGTCAGCTCAATACACTAGTAATTATTCAGTTGAATTAACAATGGCATGCAAGTGAATCATTTGTTCTATTTTCTTTGGTTCTTTAGGATGTCTGATGAGCATATGTTTGAAGTAAGGCACTTGGAGAATCAGGCTGATAAGTATGTTGTGAACCTGAAAGACCATGTGTGTTCATGCAGAAGATGGGAACTTACAGGACTCCCATGTGTGCATGCATTGTCTGCTATGAAGAGTAGGAATTTCAGGATAGAAAGTTACATCCCTGAATACTATAGAGTTTCAAAATACAAGGCAGTTTATAAACATGTCATCTACCCTGTTAATGGGTCTAACTTGTGAGAAGAACTGGTTTCTCGGTGAAGTGCAGTAGGTGTAAGAAATCAGGGCACTACAAGTCCACTTGTAAGGACACAAGTAGTCAGGCTGCACAACAGAGTACTCAAAACTCTGCCCAAGAATCTACTCAAACTGTTACTCAGCCTGCTGTGCAACCCAGTCAAGCATCTCAAACTGTGCAACCCAGTCAAGCATCTCAAACTGCCCAAGAATCTACTGCTCAGAAGACTCATGGTCCTGCAAAGGGGAAGACTCAGAAGCTACCAGTGAAAAAAGCTCCAAGACCATTTATTCCACCAGGCCCTACAACCAGGCTGTCTGCATCAAAGAATGTTGTTGGTCCAGTCACTAGAAGATCTACTCCCACCAAGAGAACAGCTGCAAAGAAGAATCCCTAGACATATTTAGGATTAGGTGTTTTAGTCACTATGGTTTTGTGGTTTTTGTTATGAAGTGAGCCTGTTTTTTGTTTGCACTTTTAAGGTTGTGCTGTAATGAACAAGAATGTTATTTTGGTTCTGAACATGTTATGAACCTATTTTTAGTTATGTTTCTGGTTTGTTATGTAATCAACAAGAATGCTGTTATGGTTCTTAACCTTTTATGAACCAGTTTGTAATTATGTTTCTGTTATAAACCTGTTTTGAATCTGTTATAGGTCAATCTGATATAAGTCGCAATTATAGGGCAATAACATTCAGAATATTACAGCTCCAAATTATAGGTCATGTACCATATACTTATAGGTCATGTCCAAATATTATAGGTCATGTCCAAATATTACAAATGATACAATATAACAACAAATCTTTTTCATTAATAAAACATTCAAAAACAACATTCAACCTTACAAACAACATTCAAACCAGAAAACATTTAAATGGGGACAAAACATACTTTCACATACACAACATAAGTGACCTAATTCAACCTAAATAACATTACAACAATAACAATTAGAAACAACAAATTCCATATTTTTTTCCACTTCATCATCATCTTCATTTCAGCATCAATATTCATCAGCTTTTTCCCAAGTTCTTCAATGTCTTTTTTTGCCTCATCTAATCCCTTTACAGCCACCCCAATCCTATGCATTAAAAGCTCTTCTTTCTCATCAAATGCATCTTCATGGTACCAACCAAAGTAATTGCATCCATCTTGCTTAAAATTGGGACAACCCCAAAATAACTTTCCCATGTTCTTCACTGTTTTTGCCCTTTGCAGAATAGCCATGTCTCCACAATAGCAAGAGGGCTTCCTCCAACGATTTCCACTGACTGTTGAATCCCCATTTTCTGCATTTCTCTTGCTCAAAGAAGAAGAAGAAGTACCCGATTTCATTTTCCCTAAACCCTAGCTTTTGCTTTGGAAAAAAATTGTAAGGATGGAAGATGATTTGAGTTTGCCCTAACAAGGAAGAAGAATGGGCGTCTGCAGAATGCATAACCAAGGAAGAAGACGATAAACAAATTCCAAGTCACCTGCCACGTAAGTAAATATAAACAGACGTTTGGTCAAACTAACGGCAGGACTAACTTGGCACTTTTTAAAAAGTTAAAGGACGAAATCGCCATTTTTTAAAGTTAAGGGACCATTTTGGACCATGGTGTAAAGTTAAAGGACGAAAAAGATTATTTTGCCGATATTTGTGTGTTAGTACGGGCAACGCAAGTATTGTAATATAAGATTATAATGAAATGTAATTGTATAAGTATAATATTATTTTGCTTTTTGAGTAGATTTGTATGAAGTGGATGTCCCGACTAATGATCCTTTGTATATTTTGACTAATGGTAGATCTGGAAACATTAGGATAGATAGAAGGTTTGGCAGAGTTTTTTTTTTTGTAGTCAAGGTTGGATTAAGATTTGTTCTTCTTTGTTTATCAGTTTTCTTTCCATATTAAGATCACATCATTTTCTCATTCTTTTTAGGCTTAAATAATATTTTCTTCCCTGTAAGTTGCCGAGTTTTTAGTTTTGGTCCCTGAATCTTTTTTTTTCGGTCTAAGTCCTTAACATTTGATTTCTTTTTGTGATTAGTCCCTGACGTCAAACTTCCGTTACAAAAATAATGATGTGGCTAACGGTGATGATGTGGCAAGGTTGATGTGATTCCTACTGCTGACGTGGCAAGGTGTTTTTTCGTTTTGTTTTTTAAGTCCTCGTCAGCATTATTTATTTATTTATTATTTTTTGTGTTGATTTAAACGCTAATGCAAAGTTTAAAAATGGTCCAAAAAGGAGTTAAACCCAAGACCATTGGGTTCACATAATAGTACATAACCACTACACCAACTTATATATTTGGTTATTTCATTGCAACAAATTTATATATTACATAAATGATATAACTAATATATTACTAAATCAACCTACATATTTCAACCAATAATAAATTTAATAAATATTTCAGCTATTAAATAATATAACTAATAATTAGTTTATTAATTATTTTATTAAATATTTAATAATATTTCAGCCACTTATTTAAATAGTTAAAATATTGAATAAATTAACTTAGTTAGTTTAAACTATTTGAAATAATAGTTGAAATAGTAATGTAAATAGTTACCATTTATTAATATTGTTTAATATTTAATAAATTGATTAAAAATTAATTATTTAATCATTAATTACCATTTATTAATTACTATTTATGAATAAAATAACATACTTTGTGAAGGGATTAATTATTGTGGTAGCAAAGCAAACAACTATAACCAGTTTTTATTCTAGTAATTAATCAAATATATTAATTAGTTTATTAAATATTATACTATTAAATAATTAGTTTATTAATTTTAGTGAAATATTATTTAATTAGTTTGTTAAATAATTTTAATTACAGTATTATTAAACAATTTAAACTACAACATTATTAATTACTAAAATAATTACATTATTATTAATTACAATTTTATTAAATAATTTCAATTATATTATTATTAAATCATTTTAATTTTAATATTAATCATTTTTATTAAATAATTACAGTATTATTTACTAAATATTTAATAAAATATTTATTTGATATACTAAATATAGCAACTATTTTACTATTTTAAAGACTAATTATTTTATTAATTAATAGTTATTTGGTTTATTAAATATTTGGTTTAATAATTTTACTATTTCAATTATTTTACTAGTTTAAAGACTAATTATTTTACTAATTAATAAAATAATTATACTAATTATAATAAATAATTTATACTAACAGTATATATAAATATTTATATTAAATAATTTTTATTTATATTAATAAGTATAAAGTATTAAACTCTATAAAATAATTTATATTATCAGTATAAAATAATTTATACTAATTGTATTAAATAAGTGGAGTATTTCAAATATAAGTATTAAATAGTAAATATTGGATCTATGTAATATATAAATTTGTTGCAAATGAAAATACAAGTGGGTTGAATGGTCTAGTGGCTAAGAACAATGTTGTGGAAACAAAGGTCATGGGTTCAAGTCCTCTTGGGACCAAAATTTGAATTTTTGCCTTCTTTAACTACAGGGACCAAAATCAAAATGATGATGTGGAATTATTTGAGGTTAAAATAAATGAAAAATGATTAAAAAAACTTGTCACGTCATCAACGTTAGCCACATCATCATTTTTGTAACGGAAATTTGACGTCAGGGACTAATCACAAAAAGAAATCAAATGTTAAGGACTTGGACCGAAAAAAAAAAAGATTCAGGGACCAAAACCAAAAACTCGCCAACTTACAGGGACGAAAACATTATTTAAGCCTTCTTTTTAACTTCAACTTCTCCACTTTTAAGAGGATTTATCATTTTATATTTTGTTTAAATGTGGATCCTTCATCATACTATTCAGAGTATCACTAAAGATGGTTAGAACAACCCTATTGTGGGATGCCCTATGTTCATCCTCAACAAGAAGCTTTAAATCCTTAAATGGAAGCTTAGAACCTGGAACATAGAAACTTTTGGCAATGTCCATGACAAGGTTCAAGAAGCAAACAATAGGTTGACCTATATCCAAAGTTTGATTCAGAATGGTAGGACAACCGAGTCTCTTATCCCTGAAGAGGACAAAGCTCAGATGGAGGTTGAAAAAGCTCTTAAGATTGTGGAATATTTCGGGCAGGAGAAATCTAAAGTGGTTTGACAGCTAGAAGGTGATAGAATCACTGCCTACTTCCACAGAGTTGCCAAGATCAATCTTCCTTTAATCAAATCTTCATCCTTAAAGATGAAGTTGATGTTCTCATTGACCCTCAGGACATATCCAATCATGTAGTCTCTTATTTTTCTAATTTTTTTTTATCATGTAGTTGCAGGGCAAGACTTCTCTCTTATTGACATGGTCATTTCTTACTTGGTCTCAGATATCATGAACAATTTGCTTTGTGTCATCCCCTCTTGTGAAGAAATCAAAGTTGCAGTATACAACATTTTTTTAAATACCACATTTGTTATAGGCAGACTTTCTTTTTGTTTATCATGAATTAAGATTTTCAACACTTTTTAAATATTTTCTTGCTTGATAATGATTTATAACCACTTTGTAAATGCATATTGTTTTATCCTTAGGACTTTGTAATGACTCCAAATATATAAAATATTTATTATTGCATGAATAATATTGAATCTAGTACCTATTGGTATAACAGAGAGAATATGTCTAAAATCACCACAAAAAACTATTTTTCCTCCAAATATCTTCTTTGATGCATTCTTGTTTGTACTCAGAATATCTTTCAAACTTTTGTCAAGTGCTTCAAAGTGTTAGAATTTTGAGCCACAAATGTAACAATAAAGGTGTTAGGGTCATTGCTTAATTAGTCAAAACTTAAAGGGGTCTAATTAATATTAAGTAAGTTTGTGGCTAAAAGTATAAATGCTATGACAGATAAGGTTATTTTAAAGATACCATAAGTCAATATCTAATTTGATGAGGGGTCAAATTAGAATATTGAAAACTAAGAAATAAACCTAGGGTTATTTATTTAGATTATGGTTCTCATTCATAGAGTAGACAGAAAAACACAGTTTATTAGGATTCTGTCTTCATCCCCATCAGAAGAGATTCAAAGAACCCTAAGAAACTCTACAAATCAGAAGATCACATGCCTGCGAACCTAAAAAAATCCCAATGAGAAACACGTGTAAACTTTTTCTTTCATTCTCTGATTGAAATATATATATATATATATATGTGTGTGTGTGTGTGTGTGTGTGTGTGTGTTTAAGGGATATGAATTGATGGGTTATCGACTCAAAGGGATTAATTTAGAGTTATGTTCTTGATGGTTATGAACATATCCAACAAGTGGTATCAGAGCCACCCATATCTGATTCAATTTGAGTTTGAGATTTATTTATACATTAGGGTTCTAAACTTAAGATCCCTTCCGATTTTCCTATATTGTGTAAGGTTCGTGTCTTTTTTGTTATCGTAAATCATGATTTTGGTCTTAATTGATTAAAATGTATTTATAATTTTTAATCATGTTGTCGTCAATATACTTTGTCAGGAGAAATCGTAACTATACATGAACCAATATGCTTAGAAATCAGTTTCATATGGTAACACATGCCGCAAGGTAACATGTTTCTTAAGACAATGACGACAGTACCATGAGTATCATAAGTTTACATCAATGTTCACATTAGGCTAGGTTATTACATTTGTTGTAACGGTGTTTGATAATATATAATAACTATATTTTTTATTATTATAATTAATAATATATGTGATTTAATGTCAATATTTTTAAAGTTTTTTGTTCTGGACTGGGCCAGTGCCTGCCCACTGGTCGGGCAGGCCCAACCCAATAGACTAAGGAGGCCCAACAAGGTCCACAATTATCCAGTGTCGAGCACATCCAAACCACCCCCTCGTCGGGCACGTATTGGACAGACACTGTCGAGCAGAGTCTTTACGTCTAGGAGAGCACCTCTCTCCTCGACCTCCATGTTCGCCTCCCCGCGAGAACACGTCACCTTGTAACCTCCCACTTCCGAAGGAATCGGTATGCCCACCTTTCGGAGATCTCGGGACCGTTACCCCAGGGCGAAGACCACGTGCTGGTTTTCCCTACGCCACGTAAGCCCTGGCAGTCACCTGGATTGAGCCTGGCAATCTAGCCCAGTGCAGGAGACCGTTGGCCCCGTACTGGGGGCATTCTATAAATACCCTCTCATTTGAGAGGGTCAGGTTACGTTCATTCTTACTCTCACACCTATATTCTGTACTTGCTTACTCCCGTTTCCTGACTTTGGCATTGGAGTACCTTGCAGGTACACCCCCTCCCCCCCCGGCGCCGTTCCATCACTACCAGAGTTGAAGATCTCACGACGTTGTTGGCCACTGTCATACTTTCTGATCCAAGTACGATCAGTGGCGCCGTCTGTGGGAACTCTTGCTTCCCCGTTTTCCTCATCGTTAAACCAAAGCAGTTTCTACCTTTTCTGACGACCATGGCCAGCACCCAACCTGGGAACAAAGCTCCGGACACCCTCTTCACACAGCCCGACAACGGAGACCACCGTGAGGATAATGCTGTCATCCACGTCGAAGAAGTCGACATAAGGGGCGGCCAGATCGCCTCCCCTTTTTCCGAAGACGCGGTGTATGACTCAGCCCAACAAGACATCCCGCCAGTTTTCTACCAGCTGATCGCTCCATCGCCAAACACAGATCTGGGAATGGTGTCCCTTTTCGCCTTGGTCAACCAGACCAACCAATTGATTGCCCAACAGAATCTCAGGATTGAAGCGTGAGGGCTGCCGACCACGCTTGGAGCGACCCCAGCCCATGGTCACGCAGAAGCGCCATCGGTCCCCTCCTCATCAGGTGCCCAGAGGATCCCCGACCAGGAAGAGGAGCAAGGCTGACGGCGAAAAGCCGAAGAACCACTCTAGAAACTCTCCTCATCGACATGGACCTGGTCGAGGCCATCGTTCCCCATCAGGGTTGCCAGTTAGAAGTGATGAGGACGACCACAGGACCCCTCTGTCTAGGAAGATCATGGACACCCCCATCCTTGTGGGCATGAAGAAGCCTCCACCACTGGGGACCTATGATGGCACAGCCGACCCTGACGATCACGTCGAGAGCTTTGAAGCCACGCTCGACTATAGGAATGTTAGGGGAGCTATCAAGTACAGGCTCTTCCTGACCACTCTTCGGAAAGGCGCCATGACTTGGTACAAAAGTCTCGCGCTTGAATCAATCACGTCTTGGAGGCAACTGAAGGGACGTTTCTCTAAACATTTCACCGCGTCTCGCCGACATCCGAAGATGGTGGCCTCGTTGGAGGGCATCTTCCAGGGGAAGAGCGAATCTCTCAGAGACTACATTGAGAGATTCAACTGAGAAGCTGTCAAGGTCCACACGACCGACGACATGAAGAAGTTCCTGATCGTACGGGGACTACGTATTGGAACCGAGTTCGCCAAGTCTGTGGGCATCCATAGACCCCGCAACTTGGAAGACCTCCTCCATCTAGCTCAATCATACATCGAGTTTGAAAAGTCAGAGGCTGCCCAAATCGCCCTTGACTCGAGATGCCGGGATGGCCCCTGCGGCCAAAGAGACGAAGGTTCTCCTCCCCCTCGACGTGGGGGAGAGAAAAGACGCGAAAATCGTCCCAGGGACTCTCGTGAACCGAGGGGACCAGCTGGCCGGTTCACGGAGTTCACTCCGCTCAACGCTCCTCGCGAGCGAATTCTCAATGAGTGCGCCAACTCGGAGTTTCAAAAAGGGGGTGTCCGCTTTCCAAAGCCGACACCCTCCAAATCAAACACGAACAAGTCCAAGTACTGCAGGTTCCACCGGAGCCATGGACATGTCACGGAAGATTGCGTCCACCTCAAGGACGCAATTGAGATCCTGATCAAAGAAGGGCATCTAAAGCAGTACGCTAAGAGGAACGACGCTCCTCGGTCAGATGCCCGAGATGCTCAAAGCGTCGAGGAGACGACGCCTCCCACCAGGGAAAACCGACTGCAAGTCGCCCTCAGCGTCACTCGACTCGAGGAATTTTTCATCCCCGAGGGAATTGAGAACCAAGAGGCAGTGCGCAGCATGTGGGCGAACTTCCCCCATGAAGACCCCGTCACTGCCCGCAGCACATGGGAGAGCTTCCCCAAGGCAATGGTCATATCCAGCGGAGGTTTCGAGAAGGTCTCCGTCGGGTCAATCAAGCGGAAATTTGACGAGCTGGAATTCACGATCTCAGCGAAGACCACCACTCTCGAGAAGGTGTGAGGGAATTCAAACCCCATCACTTTCTACCTTGAGGAGCTGCCAAGCGGAGCACCCAATGCCACTATTCCCCTCTTGATCATGGCACAGATGGCTAATTTCGACGTCCGCAGGATCCTGGTCGACTAGGGGAGCTCGGTGGACATCATGTACGCCCACCTCTTCAAGACCATCCAACTCGACGAGAAGCATTTGACCCCTTACGTGGGTTCAGATCTACAAGGGTTCAATGACACCACCACCAGACCATGGGGTTATGTTGAACTGATGGTCACTTTCGGGGGCGAGGATACCGCCCGTCAAGTCAAGACCCACTTCTTGGTGGTCGAATGTCCATCCCTCTACAACTTCATCCTGGGGAGGACCACTCTGGCCGAACTCACAGCGGTACCATCGACAGTCCATCTAAAGATGAAGTACTACACGGCTAGGGGCCGGGTCGTCACCATTCACGGGGATATTGAAGCGGCCAGGAGGTGCTTCTACGCCGCAATCAAAGGCCTAGGTTCCATCAGCACCAAGCCCAAGACCAGAGCAAAACCATCCTCAGAAGCAGTGCAGAGGCCACTCCCGCGCGTCAACGCCGTCGACCTCGACAACAGGTTCCCTGGCGAGCAGAAGGAAGCGGAGCAACTGACCACGACCTCCAAGCGGAAATCAACGGGCAGCCTCTCCACCCAACGCGCCCCATCCCAGACGGAGACTTCAAGCTCGTCGCCCTCGGAGACAATCCAGACTAGAGCGTGAAGATTGGCACCGGACTCCCCGACCTGGCGAAGAAGCAGCTGAAGGCATGTCTCTGGGAGAACGCTGATCTGTTCGCATGGAACGCCTCCGAGATGCATGTCCTCGACCCAGAGGTGGCCTGCCATCAGCTCACCGTAGATCCGGCCGCTAGGGCCATAGTTCAACGTAGGCGTAGCCAATCTCCCGAAAAAGCGGAGGCTGCTAAAAAAGCTGTAAAAGACCACCCAGAGGCAAATTTTATTTTGGAGGCCAGGTAAACAACCTGGCTGTCCAACATTGTACTTGTCAAAAAGAATAATGGAAAATGGAGGATGTGTGTTGACTATACCGACCTTAACCAGGCATGCTCGAAAGACTCTTATCCTTTGCCTAACATCGACCAGCTGGTCGACAATTCTGCAGGTTTCAAACTACTGTCCTTCATGGACACCTACTCAGGGTACAACCAAATCCCCATGGCTAAGACCGACAAGCAGCATACCGCCTTCATGGCCGAGTCGGGCAATTACTACTACAACGTAATGCCCTTCGGCCTTAAGAATGCCGACGCGACCTACCAACGGATGATGAAAAAAGTTTTCCGGGGAGAAATTGGCGACATGCTCGAGGTCTACACGGACGACATGATCGTCAAATCTGCAGAAGAAGTCGACCACACTGCCCATCTCAAGAAAGTATTCAAAATGGAGAGGAGATACAGGATGAGGTTCAACCCCGACAAATGCACCTTCGGCATTCGGGCGGGCAAGTTCCTCGGCTTCTATCTCACAGAGCAAGGAATCAAGGCGAACCCCGAAAAATGCAGGGCTTTCTCTGAGATCCCGACCCCGAACTCGAAGAAGTCGATACAATCGCTAAACGGGATGCTAACCGCGCTTTCCCGATTCGTCGCCAAATCTGCACAGTATGCATTCCTATTTTTCAAGATTCTATGACAGAAAGCAGCGTTCGAATGGACCGAAGAGTGCGAGCAAGCGCTCCTCCACCTTAAACAAGTCCTATCACAACCCCCGGTTCTCTCACGACCAGAAAGCGGGGTGACGTTGTTCTTGTACCTCGCCATCATGAGCAAAGCAGTCAACGCTGTTCTCAACCGGGAAACCCCCGACGGGCAGAAACCGATTTGCTTCACCAGCAAGGCCCTCCAGGGCCCCAAGCTCAGGTATCAGCAGATCGAGAAAGTCGCCCTGGCCCTCGTCACCGCGGCCAGGAGGTTGTGTCATTACTTGTTGGCCCACACGGTCGTGGTGAGGACCGAACAGCCCATAAGGCAACTCCTCGGTCGACCAAACATGGCAGGAAGGATGCTCAGGTGGCCACTCAAACTCGCTGAGTTTGACATTCAATATGAGGGAAGAAAGGCCCTGAAGGCTCAGGCGCTGGCCGACTTCATGGCAGAAATGACCCTCCCGGAACCTTCGACCAACGGATCCTAAAAGTTGACAATTTATGTCGACGGGGCATCCAGCACGAAAGGTAGCGGAGCGGGCATCATCCTCGAAAACAAGGAAGGCATCCTGATCGAAGTCTCCCTCGAATTGTCTTTCCCGACATTGAACAACCAGGCAGAGTACGAGGCATTCCTCGTCGGGCTACGGTTGACCGAGGACCTCGGCGCCAAAGAAGTCAAAATTTTCACCGATTCTCAGCTCATAGCCTCTCAGGTCCGAGGGGAGTACCAAGCCAAGAATGACAGTCTCATCGAGTACTTGGCCCTGGTGAAGGAAAAGATGAAAAACTTCACCTTCGCGGAAGTAACACACATCCCGCGCGAGCACAACACCCGAGCAGATGTCTTGTCCAAATTGGCGAGCACAAAAAAGAAAGGCGAGAACAAATTAGCCATACAAGAAGTGCTCTCCCGTCCGAGCATCGACAAACCCTTCCGGAGATTGACGGGAATGCCATCGGGGACAGTAACTACTGGATGACCCCGATATACGAATATCTCACGACTGGCAAACTGCCCGACGATCCCAAGGAAGCCGGAGTGGTTAAGCGACAAGCGTGCTTATACACAATTATCGAGGACAGACTATATCGACGTGGTTTTTCTATTCCCCTCCTCAGGTACATCGAAGAGACCAAAGTCCCCGGTATACTCCAAAAAATCCACGAGGGGATCAATGCACAACACCTCGGCGGACGGTCCTTAGCCCGTAAGGCGTTACGAGCAGGGTATTACTGGCCTACGATGCAACAAGACGCCAAGGAGCACGTCAAGAAGTGCGACAGATGCCAACGACACGGGGACATGAACCTCACCCCTCCCAGCGAGCTCAAAATGCTGTCGTCCCCGTGGCCTTTTGCGTGGTGGGGAATGGACTTCCTCAGGCCCTTCGTCGTGGGTTCATACCAAAACAAGTACCTGATTGTCGGCGTAGATTTTTTCACGAAGTGGATCGAGGTGGAAGCCTTGGCCAAAATCACGGCTCACAACATACTACATTTCTACAAGAGGAATATCCTCACCCGGTTTGGCGTGTCCCAAGCCATTGTCACTGACAACGGGACACAGTTCACCGACAAGAATTTCCAAGACTTCGTCACCAAGTTGGGCACGAAGCAGCATTTCACCTCGGTCGAGCACCCTCAAACGAACGGGCAAGCTAAAGCGGCGAACAGAGTGATCCTGCGAGGATTGAAACGCCGACTAGGCGACGCCAAGAAAAGATGGGTCGAGGAACTACACAGCATCCTCTGGGCCTACCGAGCAACCCCACATTCCACTACCGGGGAGACCCCCTTTCGCTTGACTTACGGAACAGAGGAGGTGATTCCCGTGGAAATAAGGGAACCATCGAGGAGAACAGAATCTCCCCTCGACAAGAAGGCGAACGAGGAGGCCCTAAGAGAAGAGCCCGACCTTGTCGAGGAGATAGGGTCGGGCGCATCCCTCTAAGAAGCCTCGCTTAAACAAAAAATAACTCTACGTTATAGCAAAAAAGTTATCAAACGTGATTTTCAGGTAGGCACCCTCGTCCTACGAAGGAACCAGAAAGATTTGCGAGAAGGCAAGCTCGCCGCGAACTGGGAGGGCCCCTATCACGTCCGCGCGAAAACGGGGATATGAGCCTACTACCTCGAAAATCTACACGAGGAGGAACTTGCTCGACCATGGAATGCTGAGAAGCTTAAACAATACTACAATTAAACACTGCCCGCGATATAGCAACATCGCGATTACGGGGACGCACTAAGGTACAAGTGTGACTCCCCTCCACGAAACAAGACGATCAAGGCCCGCGTTGTGTGTGCGCAAGGACCATTGATCCGACGAGGATACCTCGACTGAGCTCCGTCGTCGCGTACCAATCAGGCAGAACACCCAGCTCACGATGGGAAGTTCACGCCACAAAGCTAAGACCTCGACCGAGCTCTTAGCCTCGTCAAAGGTCGGAATACAGCCCCGACCACTCGAGCAGTTCCCCGCACTGTCGAGGATCAACAAAGTCAAGCAACCCCCCCCCCCCCCCCCACCTAGACAAATTACTTAGACAAAACACAATAAGTCTATCAAGCATACAAGCATCACGCACACAAATAAGTGAAATTCAAAGCATTAAGCCGGGTAGAAGCCCATTGTGCAAATATTACAAAGATGTCATAAGGCCCCTGGCACGCAGGCCGGGAAATTACAAAATCCACGACACGCATGCCGAACCAAATAAGAGTCATCAAAAGAAAAATGGCTCGCAGACCAAGCATAACGAACAAGTGAAAACCTAGTCGACTGTGCCCTCCTCTGGCCGCTCATTCTCCATAGCCCATCCGTCGACCTCCTCCTCCTGTATCGACTGCACGATCTGACCCTCGACCACCTCATAGTCGGGGTCAGTCCCTTTAGTGATGAGGTAGGGGTTCACAATCCGAAGCTGCTGCACGACTTTGTTGAAACCCACGTCAACCGCCACAAGGATATCCTGCTCCGTCTACCTGAGCTTCACGATCAGCGCTGCCGGAGACGTCAACAACCTGTCTTCCTCGATTTCCTCCTTAGCGGGCAAACAACTTCCTCTGGCTCGGCGACCCTCGCCAAGAGATCCTTCCTCTCCTCGTCGGCTTTCTTCATCTTCTCCTCCAACTTCCCCTGAAGCTCGACCTGGGCCTTGTTCTGATTTTTGCAGTCAGTCAACTCCTTGCCCACCTTCTCCATCTCAGCTGAAATAGATCTAAAGCTCTCCTGCATCCTGGTCAGCTCAGCCGTTGGGCATGTCTCGTCATTCAGGACCAGGGCAGCAGCACAAACCCACATCACCGCGGACACGTCTTCCACCAAAGCCTTTCTCCGAGAAGCCCGGTCAACGCCCAAGATGGTCTGAGCCTTAGGTGCACCAACACACAGGGAATTGTTCCCCGTAAAGAAATTCAGCCTCGAGTGACAAGGCGGGAGCACCAACTTCACAGCGGGAGGGCTTTTGCTCTCGGTAAGATCGACGTCCACGTGCTCGCCGAGTCGCTGTCTCTTTAGGGACCCCTGAGTGCTGGGAGATTGGCTACCCTGGGGAGAGTTGGAAGAATCCCCGGTTGCCAGAGTGAGGCCTGGGCGCTATGACCGGAGCTGCTCGACCCGACCCTTTCCACTCTTCTTCGATGTTCGGTTGGCCTCCATCTTCTTGATACGCTCCTCCGCGCTCGACGTGGCCTCTGCAAAAAAAAAAAAGAAATACATTAGTAAATCGAAGACCAAAATGCAAGGAAATATCAAGTCGAGGAGGAATCCACCACCTAACAGCTTAAGGGCGTCCTCGTTAGAAAACGTCTCGAGGAGGGCCCTCGTATTAATCAATCGGGCTCGCTCTAGAGGCCTCCCGTCATCACCGCGGATAAGTTTCTCGTCCGGTGTCATGAACTGTGCCGGGGAGAAACGGGCGATGAATTTGACTATCTCCTCGTGAGCCAGACGATCCTGTTCGCTCAGTCGGCCAGGACTGAATGTATAACTGTCTGTGCTTTTCTTGAAATGCTCCTCCGTCCAGAACAGAGGAAACCTCGCCTCGAGGACTTCTTCCTGCTGCCCGTCTACTTCCCGATTCGTCCGTCTATACACCGACTCCACAGCCTCGAACGAGACAGGCTTCACTATGTAGTACAGGGACTTGAAGCTGCGAACAGAGTCCATGTAAGTCTGGAATAATCTGCTCACCTGCTTGAAGGATACCCAACCATGCCTACAATCAGTCGCTTGCCTCTGCAAGTGGAAAATGTGGAAGAACAGGGGTATGGTCGCCCCGATGCGAAGATGCTGGCAGACGAGCTCGAAAGCACGAATGAATACGAGAGAGTTGGGGTGGAGATGCGAGGGTGCCAGGCGCATCCAAATGAACACCTCTCGCTGAAAATCATGAAGGGAAGGCACCACCCCGCCTCGTCGAACATGAACTCGTACAAGGAAAATCTCATTCCTCTGTACGTTGAGCAGATACGATGGTGCTCCAGAGGTCTATACACCATCCAGGTCTTCGAAGATCCCTCTAAATAATGCTCGAATGTGGCGAAGATATCGTCCTCGTCACCTGCGACGAACTGGGAGGCAATGTTCAGAGGCTCCTTGCTAGCCCAATCTTTGGGCGGCCGTCCCTCGACACTGGCGATCGGCGCCATCTGGGAGTCAGGTTGGTCATCGATATCTATAGACCTCACGACCATGTGTAACACCCCAAAATTTGCCTTCTTGTTTTTAGCTAACTGGCTTATGTTTCTTTGCATTTCTTGCATTAGCATTTGTGTATAACATTGGTTCTTAGCATGGGATCAATGTACTTGGTTCATCTCTAAGGAGTCTCAAGCCTCAAGGTGGTTTGAGGGGTTCATCATATCTTCATAAAATCAAGAATAGCAAAGGATTTCAAGTGAATCTTTCCCTCCTAACTAGAGGGACCAAATTAGGGTTTTTGACCCAAAGGACTTCTTGAAGGGCTTTGTGGATTCAAGCATGCTCTCATGGGTTCCATGTGCTCACAAACACTCATAGAGGAAGGCTTGGCTATTGGTTCATTGTGGAAGATGTTCAGTGGACCAGTTACTTGTGAAGTAAGCAAAAGTCAACAGTTCAAAAGGAAAGTCAACCATGGGTTTTCAAGGGTTCAAATCATGTTTCCCAAGTCCATGTACCTTTATTTGGTCAAGGAATAGCATGGATGGCATTATTCATCAAGAATCAAGAGTTTGTGCAAAAGTTACTAAATTTGGAAATGACCTATAATTTGAAACTTTCCATTTTTGGCAGTTTTTTCACCACATTCAACTTGACTTTTCATCATCAAGGAAGCTTCAAATGAGTTTTCCTCAAACATGAAAGTTGAATATCTTTCTCTCCCATTTCCAAAAAGTACTAGATTGTCTCCATATCATTTGTGGTTCTCAAGTTATGATCAAAAGAAGGCAAGGTGCTTTTTAAGGTTTTCTCATGGTTCCATTTTTCCACCTTTTGCATTTTGATTCAAAATGACTTGTAATGACCTCTAATGCTTCAAGTCGTATTGCAACATCCAAGTACACTCCATGAGGATCATTTTTGACCCTTGAACCAAGTGAATACGTGCCATGTTTCTCACTTATTTCACAAAATGTATTTTTGCAAGATGGATCAAAACTCACAAACCAATCAACCACAAGGCCCAATTTCAATTCCATTGTGATCAGCAAGTGAAATGAAGATGAATCATGCTTATTCCATGACCTTTGCACCTGTGGATTAGTGGGTGCATTACAGCTTGCATTTTTGCATAACACTTCCATTAGCCTTAATCAAGGGATTAATGAAACCCTAATCATGCTCAGAATGTTAACCAAGTCTATATAACAAGGATCACACGCTCATTTCACCCTCATGCACTCTCATTTGCTCAGAATTCCAATTTTTGCTCTCACTCTTCCTCTTTTCGAAACTCATTCTCCTTGGAGTTTCTTTGAGATTTTACTTCACATTCTTGATCAATGAAGTAAATAGAGCAAGATTCAGCTATTGATTGGGGCTGAGAGTGAGTTTTTTCATCAGATTCAGTTTTGAAGGTTCAAGTTCAAATCTCAAGATCTAGCACGATTCCAAGTTCTGATTGCATTTATTTTGCAATTAGAGGTTCTAAGGAGTAGATCTGCAGCTTCCAGAGGGTTTTCTTGGTGTATTTGAAGTTCTGCAATTCTCAGGTTAGTGTTAAATTCATCATGTAACTTGATTTTATGGTGTGCATTGTGTTCCTCATGAGTTGCTGATCATGATGATATGTTTAGATGTGATTTTGGACGTGTATCATGGCTGTATTGTAGATATGAAGTTTTTAGATCTAAACTTTATCTCTTCGATTTGCTTTGTGTGTAATGATCTGTTGAAACTAATTGCATATTCATGATCCTTGTGAAAATCTGAACAAAATGATGTACGTTTTTGCAATTTCTGAAAAAATTTGAGGTTGTGCTTGCCTGAGAAGGTGACCGGAGCTAGGGTTCCGGCACCTGGTTTGCTTTTCAGGTCGTCTGAGGTTTGCAGGAAGAAGACGTAATCCTAGCCTTTCGTGGTGTTGATCTGATGGTTCAGATCTTGCCACTTCATTTAATTTTCTTGTGTTTTATTTAATGTGTGTGTGTGTGCTAGTCCATGTTTGTTATCATGTGCATGCTAATCTGAATCACTCATCATGTTTACTTGTGAATTTGATTGACTTGATCTGATGCGTTGGATGGATCTGATGATGTATGTTGTGCCAACGCATTAAAATTTCACATGCCTCTCACGTGTTTTTATTTTAATTTCTGATGATTTGGTGTGTGCATGCTTACATTTATTATTGTGTGCCTTGTGATCTGATGCGTTAATCTTGATTACCTTGGTTTTGGTTGACTGAATGTGGTGCGTGAGATTAATCTTGTGGCTGGTGTGAGTTGACTGGGTCCTTGCTTTTTTTGTTTGGTATGCGCTGAATACTTTAATGGATTAGGCTGGCTATCTGCACCCCCTCCTTGAGCCTATTCCATTTTTGAACGTGTTTCCCTTGCTGTTTGCACCCCCTGGCTTTTATTTCCTTTTATTTTATTTTAATTGTTGCATTTTCATTTTTAATTTTTAAAAATAGTTTTATGCATCAAAAAATTATGAAAAAAATCATGGATCATCTTTGACATTTTATAAAATTTTGGAAAATTTTATTTTCCTTTTTGTTTATTTTATTTTGTGCCTCTGAATTAATTGTTTGTTGATTTTCTTTGTGAATTTCTTCATTTGTGCACACTTGATCTTGTTGATTTTTGTTCTCATCATCTATACATGATTTGCATCTCATTATTTTTGCACTTTTCAGAGGATATCTTGAGGTCCTTAAAAATATTTTTTTCATATTTTTTATACTTTTTCATATTGCATTTTAGTCCCTCTCCTTTGCATATTGGTTCATGGTTCCTATGTGATCTTTGCTTAATTGTTTGAGGTACTTAAACTTTGAATTTTGGTGTGATCTTTTGAAATGTTGTTAGTCTCTGACTTAGGTCACTTGGGTTTTAATCTCACAATTTTTGAATGTAATTTGATATATGTTTGACTATTTGTGCTTAAGTGAATTTTACATGATCATCATATGACATCTCTTAACCCTAATTGATTTGCCATGCCTAATTGATTGAGTTTCTTTGTGATTCTTTGTATGAGCTTTTGGTATGATGTTTACCCCTAGTTGAGGTCCCTTGTGACCAAATTTTGCAATTTGTGGATCATGTTTGGATATGCTTTATGTGCTTGAACTTTGATTTCCTTTTGTGGACTTTCTTTGGTGCATAATATTACATGTTTTGATCTTCTTTTGCACAAGAGAATTATTGATGATGGTATGATATTGGTTCTGACTTGTCTTCATCTTCATCTTATTTTTCTCATTTCATCTTGATATGAAGTTCATTGGCGCTTAATTGTGCATTTCATATAAGTATGCTTGCATTCTTTCATGATTGCCTTTGCATGTTTACTTGAGATTGTTTTGCATGATCTTTGAGAATTGTTTATGGATGTAAGTTGGATATACTTGATATGATGTGCTTTCTTCCCTATCTTGTTTCTTATCTCATCCTTCTTTTCTCATTCTTTTCTTTCACTCTCTTCCTCCCATGAATCTCAAGACTTGTTTAAGTCTTGGATTCTTTCCCTTTAGAGCTACCTAGTCCAACTTAATTTTTGATTAAGCTTGGAGTAGGATTAGCATTAGGTTTTAGGTAGTCGTCCCTCCTAAGCCTCACTAACCATATGTTACCCATGCATGATAACATTAGGACTCTTAGTTTCCCTTTAGAGTTTCCTTTGGGTCTTCTCTCTTCTCATCTCAAAACTTCTTGAAAACACTTAATAAAGATTAAGTGTATTGCGCACGAGCCTTAAGCGTGGGGAATGAGAAATAAGGGGATTCCTCTCATCTTTCTAGAGTGCTTAACGAGCGTCTTGTCTTGGGATGATTCGTTAAGTATTCGTCCCTGTGCCCTAGACTTTGGTGCAATGCAAGTTATGAACTAACTGAAAAAACACTTCTGTCTAAAAAACACAAAACAAATTCAAATCTTTTTATCCTTCGGGATTGTTGGGTTTCAAATTTCATTTTAAGAAAAGAGCTCGTCGCTCACGTAAAAAACACTTACCCATTCGTGATCGTACCCACGAACTACATTAGCTCTGATTCCTCTCTCTCGTCCGATTGAGGATATGTAGGAACAAGACAGCGATTGTCTTGGCGAGCAACCTTCCCCCACAGTTCCCGTCCGAACTATGTTGACTCTGACTTTCCCATTGTACTGAGGGAGTACGTAGGCATAGGGCATCGAATATGTCCTACCGAGTCCGTCTTAGTCACCCCATCCCCATTTTCTTTTGTTCAGCCATAGATAGTTGGACAGCTCACCCTCCGTTTAGACAACAAGCATGGATCCCATCGAGTACGATGGATGCATGGGGTGCTAACACCTTCCCCTCGCATAACCGACTCCCGAACCCGGACTATGGTTGCGATGACCATGTCTTTCCCCTTTTCTCTTCAGGTTTATGCAGTGTTTCCTTTCCTTCTCTCGGGATAAATACACATTGCTGGCGACTCTGTGTTTTCTGCGCCACTCTCGCGTTTGTACCATTGGATGCGAATCTTTCGGGAGCGATAACTGGCGACTCTGCTGGGGAGCAAGGCTCTGGTTGACCTCTTGCTGGTCCATCCCCTTTAGCGAGTCGATCCTAGTGTTTGTTTGTTTTTTTCGTTGGGTGTTTATTTGTTATGCTTTATTATGTTGTATATTACTGTTTTACAGCTTTTATTGCATTGCATTTCATTTTATTACTATCATACTGGATATTGTTGTGCTGTGCTGGCTGGTTTCTGTTTGGCAGGTTGGGTTGTTCTGAGAGATAAGCCCAATACCCAGGCTTGAGTACACCCTAGGACTAGAGTGGAGAGTAGTGGGACCTACGTGCCATCTTGGTACGTTTGTGTGTTCACGAAATTCACAACCAGACGAGGCTATCTTGGGACGCATTCTGACGTGCGTGTCTTGCGCATTTCAGGGTGTTGATCTAGAGAGCTGTCGACTCTGGTGACCGTTTCTCCGATACCTCAGTTGCGCCTCTCCTCCTGACCTGTGATAATGGCAGACCAGAAATGGCAAACCCATTACACTTGTCGATCCGAGGACCCAACGCTGAGGGACTCGCATAGGATGACCTTATTTTTCAGGGGAATCAGTTGAGGCCTCCTCGATTGATGATGATGCCAAACCAGAAATGATGAACGTATCATCATTTCTCGACCTGAGAGCCCGTGATATTGAAGATCCTCGCCTTTCTAGAACCCTCATGAGAGATGGGATGGGTGTTTGCAGGCTTGCAGGAAACCGAAACCTTCAACATACCCGGGTTTCTGGATTTCTCATCAGTGTTTGATTATCTGGGTTTCTGGTTATCTCAGTGGTTCGGTATTCTAGAATGCTGGTTTTCTGGGTTGTGGTTCTCGTTCAGTTAACATCACAACACATCCAGCAGTGATGCCTTGATCCCATGCTTGCATGTGCATATCATTTCTCTTGCATTCTAACATGTTTGACATTTTTCAGGGCTTGCATCTTACTCTTGATTCCGGTTTTCTGAGGTTGCCTTACCATGGATGTCCAGAGAAAGAAGACTGTTGCTTATTCGTTCCCAGACCCGACCTTGACGTTGATTCACAAGCTGATTAGTATGGCTGGTCTCGGAGTTCGTACAGAGTTTAGTGAAGAGTATGGGAGACTTCCGAAGTTTGTCTACAATATCTCCAAGTATGAGAAGGATGCCATTCATACACTTCTTCAGTTTTATGATCCGTCTTTGAGTTGCTTCACTTTCCCAGACTATATCTTGGCTCCAACGTTGGAGGAGTTCTCATTTATTTTGGGAATCCTCATCAGGCATGACATAGTATTCTTTTCTGAAGAACGCCCAGGGATAAAAGAAATGGCCATTGCTCTTCATATTGGTGAATCTGTTCTGAGCAGTAATATTGTGGAGAAACAAGGAGCTAAGGGTTTCTTATTGAAGTTCTTGTTTGATCAAGCTTGCATACATGTTAAGGAGAGGAATTGGACTGCTTTCCAAGCTATTCTGGCTATGTGCATCTATGGGATTGTCCTGTTTCCCAATGTTCCTGATCTGGTGGATATGCATGCTGTCAGAATCTTTATTTCAAAGAATCCTATACCTACCTTGCTAGGTGATGTGCATCACTCAGTCCATTACAAGAATGAAAATAGGCGTGGAAGAACTGTGAGTTATTGTGCACCACTCTTATCTACTTGGTTTCTGAGTCATCTCCCAGAAGCTGGTGCTTTCGTTGATACGAGAGATTCTCTGAAGTGGTCAAAGAGGTTAATGGGCTTGACTGCTGACAACATTGTTTGGTCCAACCATGACTTGCTAGGGATGGAGATTATGTGCAAGTGCGGAGAATTCCCTAATGTGCCCTTGATAGGGAGAAGAGGTGGAATTAATTATAATCCTTCCCTTGTTATCAGACAGTTTGGTTATCCTTTGAGAGGTCCACCTGAAGAGCGAGATATCAGAGAGTCCTTATTCTTCAATGGTACTAGGGATCAAGAGATGATAAGAAAGATTGTGAATGCTTGGAAGCAGGTGACCAAGAAGGGAAATACTTCATTCGGGAAATGTAATAACCAGCCTTTTCCTTCCTATGAAGAGTGGATTAAGAAAAGAGCAGAGGAGGAGCTTCTTCCTTTCCCGGTGGAACCACCTTTGTATCCTTTGATGATCGAGGCTCCCACGACCGTTGATATAGAGAAGTATGATAAGTTATGGGCTGAGAAGGAGAAACTTCGAGAGGAGAATCGTGAGCTGGGCAGAGAGGTTGGTCAGTTGAAGCATGAAAAAGGCGAAGCTATCCATGTTGCCAGGTTGAAATCAGAACTTTTGGCTGTGAAGGAGAAAGAATTGTATAAAGAAGCCACAGCCAGAGAGAAAGTGGCTCAAGCGTTGAAAAGTGTTAGCAAGGTCCTTTCGTCCAAAAAGAAAGAGTTGGCTTATGCCATGTCAAGAATTCACAGGTTCCATGACCGTCGGAATACAGCAATTACTGCCAACAGGGAGAAAGAGGACAAGTATCTGGAGCAGATTGAAGGCTTGAAGACAAAGCTTCGAGAAAAGGATAAGGAGATTTTATTAGGGATCTTTAAGAGGAGAACAATTGAGGAAAAGCTCAAGGAAACCATGGCAGATATGGAACAGCTGAAGATCCAAACCGAAGTGAAAAGAGCCAGAAGCGAAGGTCCAGGTTCAGGTGGAGCTTCTGGAGAAGATGATTGGGAATTGCATAGTCGTTATTTAACAGGGATCTTGCACAAGAGGGATCTTTTGATTTAGGAGTTGATTCAGAGACCAGAGCATCCTAATACCAAGAAGCTTCTCAAGGAAGTGCAGAATTGGTGCAAAAAGAATGAAGAATGGGGAATTCTAGCAAGGATGAGTCTTGATGACATGCCTTAGTTTCCTTGCTGCTGTTTTCTTTGTATTTCTGGGATCACCGCCAGGCTTGTTGGTCAGGGTCTTCGTTTATGCTTATTCAGACTTGTGTTGTAACAGATGCTTGTTCTCTTTATATATGATAAGGAATTCAGTTCTCTTCTATTGTTAAAACTGGAATCAAGGGATAGATCGCCTTGATAATGTTCATACATGTTTGCATTTACATTTGCATAGTCATCTCATTTTTGCATTGCAGGTTTTCTTGGATTCTCTGGTTTTCTTATGCTCTCTCTCTTTTTCAGTCAGGATTGATCAACCATCTCATCGGTATTCTACCAGGCTTAATCAAAGCAGAGTGATGGACAAAGTTCAGGCAGACATGGCAGCTATGCAAGCTCGCATCGATCAATTCATGGAGATGATGCAAGGTGTGGTGCAAAGTCAGAATGAATTCAGAACTCTAGTTCAGCCTTTGGTGTCGCATGTTGATGAAAATGGTATCTTACACGGCGGTCTTCTTAATCGTGTTGTTCCTCCGGGCAGAGGTGGTGCTGGTATCAACATTCCTATTCCTGGTGCTGGTGGATAAGGTGGGATTCCTTCAGTGGTTGGAGAAGGAAGTACTGTTCGAGCTATCCATGGCCATTGTTTTGATGATCAACAGGATGATGTTTTTTCAGTTAGAAGCTTGGACGCTGGCCTTCCTGTGGTCAGTGATGAGAGGATCCGTTTAATTGAGGCGCAACTGAAAGGGGCGGTGAAACAGGATGATTTGGGAATAGATTTGGACAACCTAGGGTTGGTCCCTGATATTGTCATTCCGCACAAGATTCAGATTCCTACACTGGAGAAGTATAATGGTTCTACCTGCCCGATAACTCATGTAAAGGCGTATACCAGGAAGATGGCTGCCCATGCCAAGGACGAAAAGCTAATGATGCACTTTTTCCATGACAGCTTGTCCGGCGCGTCTTTGGAATGGTACATGGCACTGGAAAGTAGAGATGTTCATACTTGGAGAGAGCTAGCAGCTGCTTTTATTAAGTATTACCAATACAACACAGACATGGCTCCCAACAGAACTCAGCTGTTGAGCATGTCCCAGAAAAATGATGAGAGTTTCAAAGAGTACGCACAAAGGTGGCGTGAATTGGCGGCTAGGGTACATCCACCAATGCTGGAGAAAGAGATGTTGGATATGTTTATGGACACACTGCCTAAGCACTATTATGGGAAGCTATTGCCTTGCTCCCTAGGCAAGTTTGCAGATGTGATTGCTATTGGACAGAAGGTAGAGGTTGGAATTAAGGCTGGAAAAGTTTCTAGTGGTGACAGATCGTCTTCCGGGCACGGAAAGAAGCCATTTGATGGTTATAAGAAAAAAGGAGTGGCCAACGCTGTATCATCTCACAGGGGAAAAGGGAAACAGCGTCAGAGCAATAATCAACAAGTAGCATCAGTAACTATCCCAGCAACGTTACCTCCACCACAGCAACAAATGAATAATGCTAATTAAAACAGGCAGCAGGGCCAATATCAGAACAGACAAAGGAATGCAGAGAGGCATTTTGATTAACCACCAATGTCATATGCACAGTTGTTGCAACATTTGCTGCAGTTGCGTCTAGTTGAGCTCCGTACCATGGCTCCACCAACAGGGGAACTCCCACGAGGCTACGATGCTAACGCACACTGCGATTTTCACTCTGGTGCTCCGGGGCACACTGTGGAGAAGTGTAGGGTGTTTCATCACAAGGTGCAAGACCTTGTAGACTCCAAGGCTATCAATTTCTTGAATGTTGGGCCCAATGTTATTCAAAACCCGATGCCTGACCACAATGGGCCGAGGGTGAATGTGATAATTGAGGAATGCGAAGCTCTGAATTTGATCATGGATGTTGAGGAGTTGAAGACTCCGCTGGCTGTGGTTAAAAATAGGTTATTGAAGGGTGGCGTCTATCTGGGTTGTGATGAGAACTGCTCAGATTGTTTGACGAAGGATAATGGTTGTGATTCGTTGAAGATGGGTATCCAGAGTCTGATTGATGAGGGCTGTTTACAGTTTGATCGGTGTAATCAACAAGAAGAGGTTGTTAGTGAGAAGGTTGCTACTATCACCATTCCGTTCAAAACGATTACTATTTCAGGTCCGACAAGGCCACCTCCAGTTATTATCACAAGGGCTAGACCCATTTCGTATGAAAGCACTAAGGCTATTCCTTGGAATTACGGTGCAGAGGTGTTTGTCAATGGACAAAAGCAGGAATTATTGACTACTTCACCAGTGAGTTCTAGTCCTGAGGTTAAGGTTGAAGCTGATGCTATAACGAGAAGTGGTAGAGTGCTTACTCCTGTTAATGATCAACCCAGTACTTCTAGGCAAGATCGGGGAAAACAGGCAATGGATGGTTCTGTTTGGACTCCAGTGGTTATTGATTCTACAGTAAAGCTGGTTGATGATGATTTTTCTGAAAATGTAGAGGAGTTTATGAGACTCATCCAGAAAAGTGATTACAAGATCGTGGACCAGTTACATCAGACCCCACCTAAGATCTCTATTCTGTCTTTGCTATTATGTTCTGATGCTCATAGGAATGCTCTTCTGAAAGTTTTGAATGCGGCATATGTTCCTCAAGAGATTTCTGTTAACCAGCTGGAAGGGGTTGTAGCGCACGTGAATGCGGGAAATGGCTTAGGCTTTACAGATCTTGATTTGACTCCCGCTGGGAGGAATCATAACAATGCCCTGCATATTTCGATTGAGTGCCGTGGTTCACTGATGTCACATGTGTTGGTTGATACTGGATCATCGTTGAATGTATTGCCAAAGAAAGCATTAATAAAGTTAGATACTAGGGGACTTATTTGTACACCAAGCGACTTGGTGGTGCGAGCTTTTGATGGCTCGAAGAGATCTGTCTTTGGTGAGATTGTGCTTCCGATCAAGGTTGAACCGAAAATATTTGATGCAACATTTTATATAATGGATATTCAGCCAGCATACAGCTGTTTGTTGGGTCGTCCTTGGATCCATGGTGCAGGCGCTGTAACCTCCACTTTGCATCAAAAGCTGAAATACATGGTAGATGGTCATGTAGTGACAGTGTGCGGAGAAGAAGACATTATGATTAGTCAGCTGTCAACCTTCAAATAAGTGGAAGTGGATGGTGAAATTCATGAGACGTTGTGTCAGGGGTTTGAAAAGGTGAAGGTTTCTGAAGAGGTTGTCCAGTCTGAAGCTATAGAGCAGCCTGCAGGGGCGGATCAGCCTAAAGTTTCTATGTCTCGTTTAGAGACGCCAAAGCTGTGGTTGAAGCTGGTAGCTCACAGAGGTGGGGCCAAGTGGTTGAAGTTCAGGAGAAGAGGGATACTTATGGATTAGGGTACAAGCCATCCAGGAGAGAAGGGGATCCTCCCAAATTCTATGGCCCAGTCCGTTTCACCAGTGCCGGTGTTTTCTTCGACAGAGTTAATGCCATTGAGGAAGAAGGGGACAGTGATTGTGACATGGATAGCTGGATCCGCCCTTGCATCCCAGGAGAAAGTCTGTGCAACTGGTCTTCTGAAAAAGTCATTCAAATGACTGGCTTCGAGTAATTGCTTTGTTTTCCTATTATGTTAATCCTGCGTTCTGCCCAAGACGTAGTGATTTTATTTGTAGGGCTTTTAACTATTGCATGTTTTGCTTTATCATCAATAAAGGACTTTTCAATCTCAAATATTTTGATCTCTGTCTTTCTGTTTTATCTTTATGCATTAAAAACCCACATCAAAATGGTAATGTGTTTCTTTTGTTGCATACATAATAAAACATACCTCATCAATCATGCAAGTCTTTTTGTTCAGATAACACCGATCATGACTCAGCTATAGCTCGGTATGACTTTGACAATCCAATCTATCAGGCTGAAGAAGAGACTGACGAAGATTGTGAACTGCCCGAAGAGTTGGCCAGATTGTTGAAGCAAGAGGAGAGAGTTATCCTGCCTCATCAGGAGGAAATTGAGATTGTGAATCTGGGAACCAAGGACGCCAGAAAGGAAGTAAGGATAGGGGCTGCATTGGAAGACAGTGTCAAGGGAAGATTGATTGAAATGCTCCGTGAGTATGTGGACATCTTCACCTGGTCTTACCAAGACATGCCTGGGCTCGATACTGATATTGTTGTACACCGGCTACCACTTGTTGCACCCCAAAATTTGCTCTCCTTACTTTATTACTAACTGGATTATGTTGCATTGCATTTTGCATTATCATGTGTGCATATCATTGGTTCTTAGCATGGGGTCAAGATGCCTGAGGCAGTGCTTCAGAGGGTCAAGCAAGAGTCCTGGTATTGTCCAAGAGAGCTCAGGTGGATCATCCTCTCCTAACCAGTGCATAGATTAGGGTTTTGAGATTCTTGGGTTTATTGCTTTAATGGGCAAGCTCCTTGGGTTTTTATCATCATCAAATGGCATATCTTATCTTTGTTGGAGAGGATACACATCATATTCAGAGGAATTTGGATTTGGAGACTGTGCTATTTCCTCCTAGACTGAGGGTACCACAACTAGGGTTTGCTATAAAGTCAGTTTATTTCTGATTTTTTGGGCAAGACTTGATTCTATGGTATTCCTTGGGTCCCCAAGTATCTAGGGATGGGAGGTTGCCCATCAGTTTGGTTCAGGAGAAGTTCAATTGACCAGAAGATTGAGAATCAGGTGAATTGGGTAAAAGTCAACAGTGAGAGGAGAAGTCAACTGTGGAATTTTGAGGTTCTCTCCAAGGTTTTCAAGGTCTCACATCCTCATATGGTCTTTAAGGGTCAAGTTTCATACATATTTATCAGGAATCAGGAGTTGGTGCAAAGTTTCTAAATTTGGAAAGTGACCTATAATGAAAAGTTTCCTTTTTGGGAAAGTTCATGCACTGCATTCAACTTGACTTTTCATCATCAAGAAAGCTTCAAATAAATTTCTCTCCAACATGAAAGTTGAAGATCTTTTTCTGCTCTTTCCAACAAGTACTAGTGGGTCTCCATATCATTTGTGAAACTCCAGTTATGATCAAAAGAAGGCAAGGTGGTTTTTAGGGTTTCATTTTCACAACTTTTAGGTTTCGGGACATATGGACCTATGATTAATTCCATTGCTTCAAGACATGTTCCAACATCCAAAAACAATTCCTAAGAAACATTTTGGGCTTTTTAACCAAGTGGTTCCATGGCATATTTATCACTTATTCTCCATTATTCAAAATTGCCAAACTATTAAAAACTCATGAATCAATTGTTTTCAAGGCCCAAGTTCCATTGAGGTGTAACTAGCAATCCAAATGAAAGTGATCCATCATGGGATTCTTAAATATTCATGCATGGAGGAGGTGTACTTAACATAATGTGATTTTTCAAAATAATTCAAAAACTCATTAAACAATGAATTGCCCAAGCCCAATTCATATTCAGTAGAAAACCCTAGTCTATATAAGCTCAATCATGCACTGGTTAGAGAAAAAAACAGGTGATATTTTGGAGAAAAAGAAAGAGAACCCTAATTCTTGAATTCCTTGGATCTCTCAATTTACAAGGAGTTTCTTCAAAATTCTTCCACAAAGCTTCTCTTGGTAATCTATAGAGTGCGAATCAACCACCATTCGCAGCCAAAAGCAAGTGTACGTGTGGAGCCATCTCAGGTTGGTAGGTTTTTTGACCATCATAAAAATCTCCTTTTAAGCATGAATATTGACGTGTGATGAATGGTGATTGTCCTGATCTATTTATTTTTAATTTTGGATGTGTGTATGGCTTGTTATGTGTGTTTAAAGTTTTGTGCCCTAATGGTTTTTCATTCGTTTTTTATTATACACTAACAATTTGGGGTTTTTGATGCCATATTTGGATTCCTGACGAAATTCTGGGTCGGATAGTGTACCCATACGCATTTTCTGGGCAGTTTGGTGGTTGCAGGTGGTGGCCGGCGGTAGGGTTCCGACGGCTGGCGGTGGTCCGGCGAAGGGAGGAGCTCCAACGGAGAAGACGCAATCTGGACCCTTCATTCGCATGATCCAACGGATGTCCTTGCGCCACATGTCATTTTTTTTATGTTTTATTTAATTAATCGTGTGTTTGCCATTCCATGAAGGGGTACCGTGCATCCTTCAATCGTAGCCTTTATTCTCTTTTTATTTTTGATCATGTGGCTGTGGTGGTGACAACTCATTAAATGAAGCACATGCGTGGCACATGGCAGGCACACGCATACACCCTCCCTTTTTTTTTTTTTTTCTGATTTGTAATATGGGCGGGCCTTGTTAGTGGCACCACCCCCTTGCCAGCCCAATGCATTTCCACTTTATTTCTTTACTGTTCGCACCCCCAGCCCATTGTATTTCATTTTTATTTTATTTAATTTATCATTTTCATTCTTTAATTTTAAAAATACCTAATTGCATTAAAAAATTACAAAAAAATTCATGCATCATATTTGTCATTTTATAAAATTTTTAAAAATTTTATTTTTTATTTTATTTTAATTTTCATCATTTAAATTAATTATTTCATTCATTTTCTTTTTGCATTATACATGTCATGCATACTATTTTTGCTTATTTTATTTCTCTACAACCATAAAATATTTTTGATCCGTTCCTTTTGCGTTTGTTCACTAACATTCTAAAGTGCATTAAAATATTTTCCTATCATTTTTTAAATTATTTCATATTGCATTTTAATCTTCCTCTTTGGCACACTGAACCCCACTTCCCACCTGAACTTTGCCTAATTGTTTAGATGACTAATATCTTGATTTTTTGTAGGGATTTTTGATATTTGGTTTATCTCTGGTTGAATAATATTGATGCTTAATTTGGGAATTTTAGGATTTATTTTTCTATTTATTTGATTGGCTTTCACTTGAGATCTGCTTATATGTGTATTTCTGATTATGCCTAGGTCCTTGTTTGAAAGGCACTTGTACCATTTTCTTTGAGGTTGCTTCCTTTACCTTCTGTGTTTATGTTTGAATTATTATCATTATTGTTTGCCGTTGCTTGATTTTCATTTGCTTTGATATTATTTATGTCTGTTTCTCACTAACCTTTTGTGCAGGGACTAAGGTAAGTTCCTTAAGGGTGGAAAAATATCCCTCTTCACCTTTGCTCTTTCTTTCTCTCCTATCTTCTTCCTTTAGGATTTAGGTTGTCATCAAACCTCACTAACCGTAGGTCACCCATGCATTATAACTTTAGGACTCACAGTCTCCCTTTAGAGTTACCCTTGTGTCCTCCCTCTTCTCATCTCAAATTTCTTTAAAGCACTTAATAAGAATAAGGTGTATTGCGCACGAGCCTTAAGTATGGGGAATGAGAAATGAGGGGCTTCCTCTCATCTTTCTAGAGTGCTTAGCGAGTGTCCTGTCTTGGGACGATGCGTTAAGTATTCGCCTCTGTGCCCTAGACTTTGGCGCAATGCAACTTAGGAACTAACTTAAGCCACTTCTGTCCTAAAAAACACAAACCAACTTCAAACCTTTTTGTCCTTCGGGACCTCCAAATTAAAGGCTATTTTCAAAAAGGGCACGTTATCTTCCGTCTGAGTCGCAAACAGGCATCGACCCTAACTGTCGGACGTGAACTTAACGTCGCTCATAAAAAACACAAAAAGAACTTGGTCCGAACTACGTTGACTCTGAATTCCCCATTGCACAAAGGGGGTACGTAGGCCTAGGACATCGACGTCCTACCAAGTCGGTCTTTGTCTTTCCCTCTCCGTTTTAGTACAACCCTAGATGATAGTATAACTCACCCTTAGAATAGACAACAAGCGTGGATCCCATCGAGTATGATGGACGCGTGGGGTGCTAGCACCTTCCCCTCGCGTAACCGACTCCCGAACCCAGGTTATGGTTGCAATGACCATTCCTTTCCCTCTTCCTCAGGTTTATGCGGTGTTCCCTTTCCCCCTCTTGGGATAAATTTACACGGCTGGCGACTCTGTTTTTCCGCGCCACCCTCGCGTTTGTACCTGGATGAAAATCCTGGGAGCGACAGCTGGCGACTCTGCTGGGGAATCTGGTTGACCTATGCTGGTCCATCCCTAAGCGAGTCAATCCTAACGCTTGCTTGTCTCTGTTCTCTTTGGGTGTTTTGTTTTTGTTTTGCTTTATGTTGTATTTTATTTTTATTTTTACCACATTTTCTGCATTTCATTTTTTATTACTGTTATGCTGCTGTGCTGTGCTGGTTGTCTTTGTTTTGCAGGTTGGGTGGGACCGAGAGCTAAGCCCAATACCCAGGCTTGAGAATACCCTAGGACTAGAGTGGAAAGTAGTGGGACCTACGTGCCCGCTTGGTACGTTTGTGTGTTCACGAAATTCACAACTAGACGAGGTTATCTTGGGACGCATTCTAACGTGTGTGTCTTGCGCATGTTGGGGTGTTGATCTAGAGAGTTGTCGACTTTGGTGACCGATCATTGAGGACCTTAGTGGAAACATCCCTCTTTAGTGGTGACAATGGTAGACCACATCTTGTGGCAAACCCATTCGCACCCGAGGGCCCGCTTTGGAACTCGCATAGGATGGCCCCTACGTTTTGAAGATAATCAGTGGAGGCACTCCTCGATTGACTTTAGTACTGTACCCCGAGGGATGAATGTACTATTGTTTCTCGACCTCAGTGCCAAAGCTGAGGACCTTCCACTTTGGAGAATCAGTTGAGGCCTCCTCGATTGATGATGATGCCAAACCAGAAATGGTGAACGTATCATCATTTCTCGACTTGAGAGCCCGGGATACTGAACATCCTAGTACCCACATGTGAGAGGGAATGGGCATTTGCAGGTTTGCAGGTAACCGAAACCTTCAACCTACCCTATTTTCCAGATTTCTCATCAATGTCTGATTATTTGAGTTCCTCAGTGGTTCAGAATTTTGGTTTTCTGGTTTCTCGTTCAGCTAATAGCACAACACATCCAGCAGTGTGCCTTGACCCCATGTTTGCATGAGCATATCATTTTTCTTGCATTCTGACATGTTTGACATTTTTCAGGGCTTGCATCTTACCCTTGATTCCGGTTTTCTGAGGTTACTTCAGCATGGATGTTCAGAGAAAGAAGACTGTTGCTTATTTATTCCCAGAACCGACTTTGACACTGATTGACAAACTGATTAATATGGCTGGCTCCGGAGTTCGTACAGAGTTCAGTGAAAGGTATGGAAGGCTTCTGAAATTTGTCTATAATATCTCCAAGTATGAGAAGGATGCCATTCACACACTTCTTCAGTTTTACGATCCGTCTCTGCGTTGCTTCACTTTCCCGGACTACATCTTGGCTCCAACGTTGGAGGAGTTCTCATTTATTTTGGGAATTCCTATCAGTCATGATATAGTTTTCTTTTCTGAAGAACACCCCGGTATAAAAGAAATGGCTGTGGCTCTTCATATTAGTGAATCCGTTCTTAACAGTAATATTGAAGAAAAACAAGGAGTTAAGGGTTTCCTGCTGAAGTTCTTGTTTGATCAGGCCTGCATACATGTCAAAGAGAAGAACTGGACTGCTTTCCAAGCTATTCTGGCTGTGTGTATCTATGGGATTGTTTTGTTTCCGAATATTCCTGATCTGGTGGATATGCATGCCGTCAGAATCTTTATTTCGAAGAATCCTATACCTACCTTGCTAGGTGATGTGTACCATTCAGTTCACTATAAGAATGAGAATAGGCGTGGGAAAACTGTAAGTTGCTGTGCACCGATTTTAGCTACTTGGTTTCTGGGTCGTCTCCCCGAATCTGGCGCTTTCGTTGATACGAAAGATTCTCTGAAGTGGTCAAAGAGGGTTATGGGCTTGACTGCTGACAACATTGCTTGGATTAATCGTGACTTGCTAGGAATGGAGATCATTTGCAAATGCGGAGAATTCCCTAATGTTCCCTTGATAGGGAGGAAAGGTGGAATTAACTATAATCCCTCCCTAGCTATCAGACAGTTTGGCTATCCTTTGAAAGGTCCACCCGAAGAGCGAGATGTCCGTGAGTCCTTGTTCTTCAATGGTATTGAGGATCAAGGGTTGATAAGGAAAGTTGTGAATGCTTGGAAACAGGTGACTAAGAAGGGTAAGATTCCATTCGGGAAAAGTAACAATCGGGCTTTCCCTCCCTATAAAGAGTGGATTAAGAAGAGAGCAGAAGAGGAGCTTCTTCCATTCCCGGTGGAACCACCTTTGTACCCTTTGGTGATCGAACCTCCTACCACCGTTGAGTTGGAGAAGTATAACAAATTATGGGCTGAAAAGGAAAGGTTGCGGGAAGAAAATAGTGAGCTAAAGAGAGAGATTTATCAGTGGAAGCATGAGCGGGGTGAAGCCGTTCATAACGCCAAGTTGAAGACAGAGCTCCTTGCTAAAGCAGAAAAAGAGCTTGCTGACATGGTCGCATCCAGAGAAAGAATGAAACAAGCTTTGGATGGTATCAGTAATGTTCTCAGGTCCAAGGAGGAAGAATTAGGCAAGGCTTTGTTGAAGATTCACAGGTTCAATGATCACCAAGAAACTGCCATGGCTGAGAATAAGAGAAAGGAAGACGACTACATAGCTAAGATTGATCAGTTGAAGTCGACGCTCAAGAAGAAAGACGCCGAGATCTTATCAGGGATATTCAAGAGACAAGTAGTCGAGGGTCGACTCAATGAAGCCATAGCCTCCATGGAAGAACTGAAAGTCCAAGCTGAAGTGAAGAAACCTAGACATGAGGGTCCTAGCATGGATGGTGTTTCTGGAGAAGACGCTTGAGAGTTACATTGCCGATACTTGGATGGGATCATACACAAGAGAGACCTTCTCATTCAAGGGCTAATTCAGAGGCCGAAGCATCCCGATACCAGAAAGCTGTTCAAGGAGATTCAAGACTGGTGCAGAAAGCATAATGGATGGGGGGGATTGACACTTGTGAATTTTGATGATATGCCATAGTTTTCTGTTCTCTTTTATTGTATGTGGATCACCACCAGGCTTGTTGGTTGGGACCTATGGTTTTTATATTCAGACTTGTTATCTCGGATTTGTGATTGTTGACATTTGGCTTTTCTCTAGTTTTCTTAATATATGAGCAGAAGTTCCATTATATCTTGTTATTAAACCGGAATCAAGGGGTGGATCGCCCTGTGAATTTTCAAACACGTCTATTTGCATTTGCATATTCATAATCATTTTGCATAATCATTTTGCATGACAGGTGTTTATCTCCGGTATTCTTATCTTGTTCTCATCTTAGAATTGCAGATCAGCATATTCACCGGTATCCTACTAAGCAGAATCGGAAGAGACTCATGGATCAGCTACAGAATAAGATCATTGAGATGCGGACTCACATGAACCAATTCATTGAATTAATGCAAGGGGTTGCTCAGGGACAAGAACAGTTGAGAACTCTCGTTCAGCCACTGATTGCGAGGGTTGATAATGATGGTGTCCTTCATGGAGGATTTCAGACTGGTGTTACTGATAATGGTCAGATTGGTCCTACTGGCGGAGGTGTTCCTGTTTCTAGTGTTGTGATTCCTCCGGCCGGAGCTGAAAATGCTGGGGGAGGTGGTACTGGTGCTGGCGCAGTTCAGGGTCTTCAGTATGATGATGTTCAGGATGATGTATTTTCTTTGCTAGGTGGGGATGCTGGTCCCCAGACTGATCAGGATCAGAGGATCCGGTTGATTGAGGAACAGCTGAGGGGTGTTGTGAATCAGGATTATGTGGGAATGGATCTAGAGGATTTGGGGTTGGTCCCAGGCGTTGTTATTCCGCATAAGTTTCAGACTCCCACTTTCGAGAAGTATAATGGTATGACTTGTCCGAGGACCCACGTCAGGCGTATGCAAGCAAGATGGCTGCATATGCGAAGAATGAAAAGCTGATGATGCATTGCTTCCAGGATAGCCTATCTGGGGCATCCCTGGAGTGGTACATGCAACTGGAAAGGAAGGATGTGCGTAGTTGGAGAGATCTGGCAGGGGCATTTATCAGAAATTACCAATATAACACTGATATGGCTCCTAACAGAACACAGCTGCAGAATCTATCACAGAAGAACAATGAGAGTTTCAAAGAGTACGCCCAGAGGTGGCGTGAACTGGCAGCAAGGGTTCAGCCTCCCATGTTGGAACGTGAAATAATAACTATGTTTATGGCCACCTTGTAGGGTCATTACTATGAAAAGCTGGTACCATGTATGACTGGAAAGTTTGCTGATTTGATCTTGGTAGGTGAGATGGTGGAAAGCGGAATTAAGGCGGGAAAGATATCGGGCAGTGATGGGTCCTCATCTGGAGGAAGCAAGAAGCCTTATGCCAATGGTTATAAGAAGAAGAAGGGAGATACAAACTCTGTGTCATCATATCGTGGTAGAGATGGACCTCGTCAGAACTACAATCAGCAGGTGGCTTCTGTAACCATCCCAGCAGCACCTCAACAGCCAGCAGCGTCTCAACAACAAAATCAGGCTCCTCGCCGGTCTCAGCCTCTGACTAAGCGGGATAGGCATTTTGACACTCCACCTCTTCCATACGCTCAATTATTTCAGTACTTGCTAAAGCTACAGTTAATCCAGAAGAGAACATTGGCTCCACCTACTGGTAATCCACCTCCCGGCTATGACGTCAACGCCCACTGTGAGTTTCACTCTGGGGCACCCGGCCATTATATTGAAAACTGTAAAGCTTTTAAGCATCAGGTTCAAGATCTGCTGGATTCCAAAGCCATCAATTTCTCCAACGATGTTCCTAATGTGAATCAGAACCCGATGCCGAATCACGGTGGGCCGAAGGTCAATGCTATTATTAAAGACTGTGAAAACTTGAGTTTGATTTCAGATGTGAGCGAAATCCAAACTCCCTTGGGTATGGTGAAGGAAAGACTGTTGAAGGGAGGAGTATTTCCCGGTTGTGATGAAGGTTGTGTAAAATGTGTGTCGCAGCCAGGCGGTTGTGATTTATTGAAAGCAGGTATTCAGAAAATGATCAGCGAAGGGGTATTACAGTTTGACAGGGGCTGTAAGCAGAGTATTGTTACTGACAGAGAGATTGATGTTGCCACGATAACAATTCCGTTCAAGACGATAACTATATCAGCGCCGGCGAGACCAGCGCCGGTCACTATCACTGTTCCTGGACCAGTTTCATATGAGAGTACCAAGGCCATCCCATGGAATTATGGGGCCGAGGTGTTTGTTAATGATGAGAAGCTGGAATTGGAAGAGACATCAGCTGTGAACACAGGCGTGGAAAATCTTGTTGAAGCAGGGGCTATCACTAGGAGTGGTAGAGTCTTTGTTCCGCCAGAGAATCAAGCTAGCAGTTCAAGACAAGACAAAGGTAAGTAGATGATGGATGAGTCTGTACAGGGGCAGGAAGCTAATAATTCTACGATAAAGCCAGGTGGGGATACTTTCTCAGAAGACGTAGAAGAGTTTATGAGGTTGATCAAAAAAAGTGATTACAAGATTGTTGACCAACTCCACCAGACTCCATCGAAGATTTCCATCCTATCCTTACTGTTGTGCTCCGAGACACACCGAAATGCATTGCTGAAGATTCTGAATATGGCTTATGTACCGCAGGAGATATCTGTCAACCAGTTAGAAGGGGTTGTGGCTCATGTGAATGTTGGTAATGGTTTGGGTTTCACCGATTTAGATCTGACTCCGGCTGGGAGGAATCACAACAACGCTCTGCATATTTCAGTGGAATGCCGTGGTTCTTTGATGTCGCGTGTGTTAGTTGATACTGGGTCGTCTTTGAATGTGTTACCAAAGAAGGGTTTGATGAAATTGGATACCCGTGGGTTGATTTGTACACCAAGTGACTTGGTGGTACGTGCTTTTGATGGCTCCAAGAGGTCAGTGTTTGGAGAGTTAGTTCTGCCGATCAAGGTGGGCCCTGAGGTTTTCAACACCACCTTTTACATAATGGATATTCAGCCTGCCTATAGTTGTTTGTTGGGTCGCCCCTGGATCCATGGTGCTGGGGCAGTAACTTCTACACTGCACCAGAAGTTGAAGTATATGGTGGATGGCCACGTTGTGACTGTTTGTGGTGAAGAAGATATCATGGTGAGTCACCTGTCGACCTTCAAGTATGTAGAGGTAGATGGTGAGATACAGGAAACTTTATGCCAAGCCTTTGAAGCTGTGAAGATTCCTCGGGAACCCCCAAAGGCAGTCACTCAGCCTAGGGCGGTTGCCCAACCTGAAGTCGTCATACAACCAGAAGTTCCAATGTCCTCTTTCAAGGAGGCGCGTGCTATAGTTGAAGCTGGTGGTTCTCAGAAGTGGGGCAGTGTTATTGATGTTCAAAGGAAGCAAGATACTCATGGACTGGGTTACAAGCCACCTAGGCATTCTGAAGAGCCTCCCAAGTTCTATGGTCCAGTCCGTTTCACCAGTGCCGGTGTTTTCTTCGACAGAGTCAATGCTATTGAGGATGAAGGAGATAGTGATTGTGACATGGATGAATGGAGCCGTCCCTGCATTCCTGGTCAGAGTCTAGGCAACTGGTCCTCCGAGAAAGTTATCCAAGTGACGCGTCCGGAGTAATTTACTTTTGTTTTCTATTATGTTGAGTCCTACGCTCTGCCCAAGGCGTAGTGATATTTATTTGTAGGGCTTGGATGTTTTATTTGCTATTTTTATCATCAATAAAGGACGTTTTTCATTCAAATATTTCGATCCCTGTCTTTCTATTTTTTACTTTTTTGCATTAACCCACATCAAAATGGCAATGTGTTTTCTTGTTTGTTGCACTCATAATAAACATAAAACATCCATCATGCAGGTTCCTTTGTTCAGATTCCACCCATGACTTGGCTATGGCTCCATATGACTTCGACAATCCCATCTATCAAGCCGAAGAAGAGACTGACAAAGACTGTGACTTACCAGAAGAATTAGCCAGGCTACTGAAACAAGAGGAAAGGGTCATTCTACCTCATCAGGAGGAAGTTGAGACTATTACTCTGGGAACCGAGGATGTTAAACAAGAAGTAAAGATTGGGGCTGCCCTGGAAGACACTGTTAAGAGAAGATTGGTTGAGTTACTTCGAGAGTCTGTGGATATCTTCGCCTGGTCTTACCAAGACATGCCCGGGCTTGACACTGACATTGTTTCACACAGACTGCCGCTTAAAGAGGGTTGTACTCCAGTCAAGCAGAAATTGATAAGGACGAAACCAGATATGGCTGTCAAGATCAAGGAGGAGGTCCAGAAACAGTTGGACGCCGGATTTCTTGCTGTGACAAATTATCCTCCGTGGGTTGCTAATATTGTACCTGTACCTAAGAAGGATGAGAAGGTCAGGATGTGTGTGGATTACCGAGATTTGAATAGGGCAAGCCCGAAGGATGATTTCTCGCTCCCCCACATTGACGTGTTAGTGGACAATACCGCTCAATATTCTGTGTTTTCCTTCATGGATGGCTTCTCTGGGTATAACCAAATCAAAATGGACCCAGAGGACATGGAGAAAACTACGTTTATAACACCGTGGGGAACATTTTGCTACAAGGTAATGCCCTTTAGATTGAAGAATGCTGGGGCTTTGCTACAAGGTAATGCCCTTTAGGTTGAAGAATGCTGGGGCAACCTATCAGCGGGCGATGGTGACTCTCTTTCATGATATGATTCACAAGGAGATTGAAGTCTATGTTGATGACATGATTGCGAAGTCACAGACAGAGGAAGAACACTTGGTAAACCTCTAGAAGCTGTTTGAAAGGTTGAGGAAGTTCAGGTTGAGATTGAATCCGAACAAGTACACTTTCGGCGTGAGGTCTGGTAAATTGCTGGGATTCATTGTTAGTGAAAGAGGTATAGAGGTTGATCCTGCAAAAATAAGAGCCATACAGGAGATGCCTGAGCTAAGGACAGAGAAAGAGGTTCGCGGTTTCTTGGGGAGATTGAATTACATTGCCAGGTTTATCTCTCACCTGACAGCTACATGTGAACCAATTTTCAAGTTGCTGAGAAAGGATCAAGAGGTCAGGTGGAATGAAAATTGTCGAGAGGCGTTTGAAAGGATAAAGACGTATTTGCAGGAACCTCCAGTCCTTATGCCACCGGTGTCTGGGAGACCGTTGATTATGTACCTTACGGTTCTTGAGAATTCGATGGGTTGTGTGCTCGGTCAACACGACGAGACGGGTAAAAAAGAGCATGCCATTTACTACCTGAGTAAGAATTTCACTGATTACGAATCGAGATACTCTATGCTGGAAAAGACATGTTTCACACTCGCTTGGGCAGCCAAGCGCTTAAGGCAGTATATGTTAAATCACACAACCTTGTTGATTTCTAAGATGGATCCGATTAAGTACGTGTTTGAGAAGCAAGCACTTTCTGGAAGGATAGCCCATTGGCAGATGGTTTTGACAGAGTACGATATTCAGTATGTTTCTCAGAAGCCCATTAAGGGAAGTGTTCTGTCAGAATATCTTGTTGATCAACCAGTCGAGGACTATCAGCCTATGAAGTTTGAGTTTCCAGACGAGCATGTTATGTTTCTGAAAATGAAGGATTGTGAAGAGCCTCTGCCTGACGAAGGACCTGAGATTGGATCACAGTGGAAGATGATTTTTGATGGGGCTGTTAACTCATATGGTAATGGAATTGGGGCAATCATTACAACTCCGAAGGGTTCTCATATACCTTTCACTGCCCGGTTAGCATTTGTGTGTACCAACAACGAGGCGGAGTATGAAGCATGCATCATGGGGTTAGAAGAAGCAATTGATTTAAGAATTAAGAACCTCGATGTTTATGGTGATTCCGCGTTGGTGGTTAATCAGATTACAGGAGAATGGGAGACTCGTCAGGCAAATTTGGTACCTTATAACAACTATGCCAGAAGGTTGTTACCTTTCTTTGATAGGGTGGATTTTCATCATGTGCCCAGAGCTGAGAATCAGATGGCCGATGCGTTGGCGACATTGACATCCATGTATAAGGTGAACCGTTGGAATGAAACACCTTCGATTAGAATCATGCGTCTGGACAGACCGACTTTTGTGTTTGCAATTGAAGATGTGTTTGATGGTAAACCGTGGTATCATGATATTAAGGTTTTTCTGAAGAGACAGGAGTATCCAGAGGGTGCCTCCACCAAAGATAAGAAGACTCTGAGAAGGTTGGCAGGGAACTTCTTTCTGAACAAGGATGATGTGTTATATAAGAGGAACTTCGATATGGTCTTGCTACGTTGTGTTGATGAACACGAGGCAAGCTCATTGATGGAGGAAGTTCACGAGGGTTCTTTTGGTACTCATTCCAGTGGACACACCATGGCTAGAAAGCTGTTGAGAGCAGGATATTATTGGATGACTATGGAGTCTGATTGTTTCAAGCACGCTCGGAAGTGCCATAAATGCCAGATTTATGCAGATAAGATGCACATACCGCCTACACCTCTAAATGTGTTGTCATCTCCTTGGCCGTTTGCAATGTGGGGTATAGATATGATTGGAAAGATTGAGCCTACTACTTCCAATGGGCATCGTTTCATTTTGGTTGCCATTGACTATTTCACAAAGTGGGTGGAGGCAGCCTCGTACGCCAATGTCACCAAGTAAGTGGTAGCCCAGTTTATAAAGAAGGACATCATCTGTCGTTATGGGGTCCCGGAGAGAATCATTACTGATAATGGCTCAAATTTGAATAATAAGATGATGAAGGAACTATGTCAGAATTTCAAGATCGAGCATCATAATTCCTCTTCGTATCGTCCAAAGATGAATGAGGCTGTGGAGGCGGCACATAAGAATATCAAGAAGATTGTGCAGAAGATGGTGGTGACATATAAGGACTGGCATGAGATGTTACCTTACGCCCTGCATGGTTACCGTACTTCGGTGCGTACGTCAACTGGGGAAACCCCTTTCTCATTGGTATATGGTTTGGAAGCAGTTTTACCCTTAGAGGTCGAGATTCCGTCTTTGAGAGTTCTGGCAGATGTGAAGCTTGATGAAGCTGAATGGGTGCGTTCCAGGTTAGATCAGTTGAACCTTATTAAAGAAAAGAGATTGGTGGCCATCGCACATGGTCGTTTGTATCAGAGCAGGATGAAGCACGCCTTTGATCAGAAAGTACATCCTCGGAATTTTTAGACAGGTGAATTGGTTTTGAAAAGGATCCTTCCTCCTCAGACAGATCACAGGGGAAAATGGACTCCAAACTACGAAGGGCCGTATGTAGTCAGAAAGGTTTTCTCTGGTGGAGCCTTACTACTTTCAACTATGGATGGCGAAGATTTTACATCCCCTGTAAACGCAGACGTAGTCAAAAAATACTTCGCATAAAAGAGACCCGCTGGACATAAAAAGAAAGTCCAGGCAAAAAGGGGCATCCCGGCGAACCATAAAAAGGAAAAGGTTCAGGCAAAAATTAGGGATAAAATGTAAAAAGAAATGTGTACACCCGCAAAGTTGAAAACCTGAAAAGGCGACTTTGGCAAAAATTGGTATCCTGGTGGATTGAAAACCCGAAAAGGGCGATCCAGGCAAAAGTTAGAGATTTATAAGCGAAAGGCTACGGTCTGCGTTCGATCTGTGAACACTCACAATACCTGGAAGTTCTGAAAGAAAGGAATCAGTACAGTTAGTCTCTTCAAAGGCCAAGACATTTGTGGATAAGCAAGTCGTATGGGTCATAGCTGAGTCGAATCATGGTGGATATCTGTTCCCACATTGCCGACATGTGTATTTTCTTTTTGTTTTTGCGCAATTACCTCTTTCTAGGAATTACTTCCTATTGTAAATGCCTATTTACAGGCCACTCTTCAATAAAGTATTCATTTCACTCAAAGAGCTTTCCATTGTTTGTTTTACTTTTACTTTTACTGTTTTGTTTGCAAAAACGTCCGATATTTTTGATAAACATTGCATATGAAACTTTGAGCTTTGCGAAGCATAACGAAAAGCAGTAGAAATTACTTAGGCGTTAACGGTGATAGCCAGGTTGTGGCATATTCTATTTGTTGTTATTTGACTTGCAGGGCAACAGGATTGTACTCCCCCAGCAGGTTGCTCTCCCCAGCATTGAGATTACACTTTCCTCAGCAGAGCAGACTTTCCCCAGCAGAAGACTTGGAAAGTATTTTCTCCGAATCGAGACGTTGTTTCCCCACAGAATCGTGGTGCTCACTTCCCCATCCAGTCAGGAAGCGTACTTTCACCGACGACGTCATAATCTAATCCCCAGCAAGGTGGGAGTAAAGTCATTCTCCCCATCAGCAGGCTAAGATCAGCAATATCCCCAAGCAGGATGGTATTACGGACAGTTTTCCCCAAGCAGGATGGTATTATGGGCTGGCACCCCCCAGCAGGTCCTAAGCCCAATTGGATATTAGCAATCTTCAGTAACGGACTTCCGGTTCTGTTATCGGCGTTCATTCTCAACTCCCCCAGCAGAGGAGAAATCTTAGGTTGGATGTTACCCTCAGACAGGTGGGGTCCCTGGTAGTTCTTTCATCCCCAGCAAAAGTTGTTGATCTAAAGAGTCGATCAGTATGACCCTTCTCAACAGAGTTCCTAGATTCAGAGGACAATTTATTTTTGTCATCCCCAGCTGAATGGATCCTTTCTCTCCGGCATTTATTTTGCTAGAGAGACCCTTTTTGCATATCATAAGTATAAGCATTGCATCCCCAAAACGCGTAGCATTTCCACTTCGTGTGGAGCATTACGGCAAAATTCAAACATTTGCATTCCAAAGCATAAGCCAGGTTTGATACTTTCCTTGCCAGTTCTCTTTCTCAGCAGAGATGGCATAACTCAGGAGATTTTGGAGGGATGCGTTCCTCATACTTGTGCTCCCCGGCAGAGTCTTTTATTTAGACTTCACCTTCCCCAACGGAGTCATCTTATCTGTGGAACAGGAGTCCGTTAGAAGTTTGTCTTTGTTTGCCTCATTTTGGCCTTTTTCTTTTGTGAGTCTTGTTTCACGTTATCCCCAGTGAAGTCCACTTTATGTTGGTTATCCTTTGTGGGTACGATTGAGGTCGTATTCATGTTTTCTTTGCGGGTAGAGTGATTGAGGTCAGTCTTCCTTTGCGGATGCAATTGAGGTTGTATTCGTTTTGTGGGTGCGATTGAGGTCGTATTCTTATTTTCTTTGTGGGTAGAGTGATTGAGGTCAGTCTTCCTTTGCGGATGCAATTGAGGTTGTATTCGTTTTGTGGATGCGATCGAGGTCGTATTCGTCTTTTCTTTGCGGGTGGAGTGATTGAGGTCAGTCTTCCTTTGCGGGTATAATTGAGGTTGTATTCGTTTTGTGGGTGCGATTGAGGTCGTATTCTTATTTTCTTTATGGGTAGAGTGATTGAGGTCAGTCTTCCTTTGGGGATGCAATTGAGGTTGTATTCGTTTTATGGATGCTATCGAGGTCGTATTCGTCTTTTCTTTGCAGATGGAGTGATTGAGGTCAGTTTTCCTTTGCGGATGCTATTGAGGTTGTATTTGTTTTGTGGGTGCGATTGAGGTCGTATTCTTATTTTCTTTGTGGGTAGAGTGATTGAGGTCAGTCTTCCTTTGCGGGTATAATTGAGGTTGTATTCGTTTTGTGGTGCGATCGAGGTCGTATTCATATTTTCTTTGTGGGCAGAGTGATTGAGGTCTGTCTTCCTTTGAGGTTGTATTCGTCTTTTGGGTACGATTGAGGTCGTATTTGTTTTTTCCTTGTGGATATGGTTGAAGGCATATTCCTTATTTTTCAGCACACTCTTTCTCGTTATTCTTACCATAAGCAAATATCCGGGGCTCTTTCGGTATTCAATCCCCGTGTACCCTGGAATGTCTGAGAGCCGTTGCTATCACACCTTCAGGACCAAGTTGATTGAATAGGGACAGCTGTTGCACCCCAAAATTTGCTCTCCTTACTTTATTACTAACTGGCTTATGTTGCATTGCATTTTGCATTATCATGTGTGCATATCATTGGTTCTTAGCATGGGGTCAAGGTGCCTGAGGCAGTGCTTCAGAGGGTCAAGCAAGAGTCCTGGTATTGTCCAAGAGAGCTCAGGTGGATCATCCTCTCCTAACCAGTGCATAGATTAGGGTTTTGAGATTCTTGGGTTTATTGCTTCAATGGGCAAGCTCCTTGGGTTTTTATCATCATCAAATGGCATATCTTATCTTTGTTGGAGAGGATACACATCATATTCAGAGGAATTTGGATTTGGAGACTGTGCTATTTCCTCATAGACTGAGGGTACCACAACTAGGGTTTGCTATAAAGTCAGTTTATTTCTGATTTTTTTGGCAAGACTTGATTCTATGGTATTCCTTGGGTCCCCAAGTATCTAGGGATGGGAGGTTGCCCATCAATTTGGTTCAGAAGAAGTTCAATTAACTAGAAGATTGAGAATCAGATGAATTGGGTAAAAGTCAACAGTGAGAGGAGAAGTCAACTGTGGAATTTTGAGGTTCTCTCCAAGGTTTTCAAGGTCTCACATCCTTATATGGTCTTCAAGGGTCAAGTTTCATACATATTTATCAGGAATCAGGAGTTGGTGCAAAGTTTCTAAATTTGGAAAGTGACCTATAATGAAAAGTTTCCTTTTTGGGCAAGTTCCTGCACTGCATTCAACTTGACTTTTTATCATCAAGAAAGCTTCAAATGAATTTCTCTCCAACATGAAAGTTGAATATCTTTTTCTCCTCTTTCCAACAAGTACTAGTGGGTCTCCATATCATTTGTGAAACTCCAGTTATGATCAAAAGAAGGCAAGGTGGTTTTTAGGGTTTCATTTTCACAACTTTTAGGTTTTGGGACATATGGACCTATGATTAATTCCATTGTTCAAGACATGTTCCAACATCCAAAAACAATTCCTAAGAAACATTTTGGGCTTTTTAACCAAGTGGTTCCATGGCATATTTATCACTTATTCTCCATTATTCAAAATTGCCAAACTATTAAAAACTCATGAATCAATTGTTTTCAAGGCCCAAGTTCCATTGAGGTGTAACTAGCAATCCAAATGAAAGTGATCCATCATGGGATTCTTAAATATTCATGCATGGAGGAGGTGTACTTAACATAATGTGATTTTTCAAAATAATTCAAAAACTCATTAAACAATGAATTGCCCAAGCCCAATTCATATTCAGTAGAAAACCCTAGTCTATATAAGCTCAATCATGCACTGGTTAGAGAAAAAAACAGGTGATATTTTGGAGAAAAAGAAAGTGAACCCTAATTCTTGAATTCCTTGGATCTCTCAATTTACAAGGAGTTTCTTCAAATTCTTCCACAAAGCTTCTCTTGGTAATCTATAGAGTGCAAATCAACCACCATTCGCAGCCAAAAGCAAGTGTACGTGTGGAGCCATCTCAGGTTGGTAGGTTTTTTGACCATCATAAAAATCTCCTTTTAAGCATGAATATTGATGTGTGATGAATGGTGATTGTCCTGATCTATTTATTTTTAATTTTGGATGTGTGTATGGCTTGTTATGTGTGTTTAAAGTTTTGTGCCCTAATGGTTTTTCATTCGTTTTTTATTATACACTAACAATTTGGGGTTCTTTATGCCATATTTGGATTCCTGACGAAATTCTGGGTCGGATAGTGTACCCATACGCATTTTCTGGGCAGTTTGGTGGTTGCAGGTGGTGGCCGGCGGTAGGGTTCCGGCGGCTGGCGGTGGTCCGGCGAAGGGAGGAGCTCCAACGGAGAAGACGCAAACTGGACCCTTCGTTCGCATGATCCAACGGATGTCCTTGCGCCACATGTCATTTTTTTTATGTTTTATTTAATTAATCGTGTGTTTGCCATTCCATGAAGGGGTACCGTGCATCCTTCAATCGTAGCCTTTATTCTCTTTTTATTTTTGATCATGTGGCTGTGGTAGTGACAACTCATTAAATGAAGCACATGCGTGGCACATGGCAGGCACACGCATACACCCTCCCCTTTTTTTTATTTTTTTCTAATTTGTAATATGGGCGGGCCTTGCTATTGGCACCACCCCCCCTTGCCAGCCCAATGCATTTCCACTTTATTTCTTTACTGTTCGCACCCCCAGCCCATTGTATTTCATTTTTATTTTATTTAATTTATCATTTTCATTCTTTAATTTTAAAAATACCTAATTGCATTAAAAAATTTACAAAAAAATTCATGCATCATATTTGTCATTTTATAAAATTTATAAAATTTTTATTTTTTATTTTATTTTAATTTTCATCATTTAAATTAATTATTTCATTCATTTTCTTTTTGCATTATACATGTCATGCATACTATTTTTGCTTATTTTATTTCTCTACAACCATAAAATATTTTTGATCCGTTCCTTTTGCGTTTGTTCACTAACATTCTAAAGTGCATTAAAATATTTTCCCATCATTTTTTAAATTATTTCATATTGCATTTTAATCTTCCTCTTTGGCACACTGAACCCCACTTCCCACCTGAACTTTGCCTAATTGTTTAGATGAGTAATATCTCGATTTTTTGCAGGGATTTTTGATATTTGGTTTATCTCTGGTTGAATAATATTGATGCTTAATTTGGGAATTTTAGGAGTTATTTTTCTAATTATTTGATTGGCTTTCACTTAAGATCTGCTTATATGTGTATTTCTGATTATGCCTAGGTCCTTGTTTGAAAGGCACTTGTGCCATTTGCTTTGGGGTTGATTCCTTTAACTTCTGAGTTCATGTTTGAATTATTATCATTATTGTTTTCCGTTGCTTGATTTTCATTTGCTTTGATATTATTTATGTCTGTTTCTCACTAACCTTTTGTGCAGGGACTAAGGTAAGTTCCTTAAGGGTGGAAAAGTATCCCTCTTCACCTTTGCTCTTTCTTTCTCTCCTATCTTCTTCCTTTAGGATTTAGGTTGTCGTCAAACCTCACTAACCATAGGTCACCCATGCATGATAACTTTAGGACTCATAGTCTCCCTTTAGAGTTACCCTTGTGTCCTCCCTCTTCTCATCTCAAATTTCTTTAAAGCACTTAATAAGAATAAGGTGTATTGCGCATGAGCCTTAAGTATGGGGAATGAGAAATGAGGGTCTTCCTCTCATCTTTCCAGAGTGCTTAGCGAGCGTCCTGTCTTGGGACGATGCGTTAAGTATTCGCCCCTGTGCCCTAGACTTTGGCGCAATGCAACTTAGGAACTAACTTAAGCCACTTCTGTCCTAAAAAACACAAACCAACTTCAAACCTTTTTGTCCTTCGGGACCTCCAATTTAAAGGCTATTTTCAAAAAGGGCACGTTATCTTCCGTCTGAGTCGCAAACAGGCATCGACCCTAACTGTCGGACGCGAACTTAACGTCGCTCATAAAAAACACAAAAAGAACTTGGTCTGAACTACGTTGACTCTGAATTCCCCATTGCACAAAGGGGGTACGTAGGCCTAGGACATCGACGTCCTACCGAGTCGGTCTTTGTCTTTCCCTCTCCGTTTTAGTACAGCCCTAGATGATAGTATAACTCACCCTTAGAATAGACAACAAGCATGGATCCCATCGAGTACGATGGACGCGTGGGGTGCTAGCACCTTCCCCTCGCGTAACCGACTCCCGATCCCAGGTTATGGTTGCGATGACCATTCCTTTCCCTCTTCCTCAGGTTTATGCGGTGTTCCCTTTCCCCCTCTTGAGATAAATTTACACGGCTGGCGACTCTGTTTTTCCGCGCCACCCTCGCGTTTGTACCTGGATGAAAATCCTGGGAGCGACACCACTTAAAGAAGGTTGTGCTCTGGTCAAGCAAAAGTTGAGAAGAACTAAATCGAAGATGTCTGTCAAAATCAAGGAAGAGGTTCAGAAACAGCTAGATGCCGGTTTTCTTGCCGTAACAAATTATCCTACATGGGTTGCTAACATCGTGCCTGTACCTAAGAAGGATGGAAAGGTCAGGATGTGTGTTGATTACAGGGATTTGAATAGAGCAAGCCCAAAGGACAATTTCCCACTCCCTCACATTGACGTGTTGGTTGACAATACTGCTCAGTATTCAGTGTTTTCCTTCATGAATGGCTTCTCTGGGTATAACCAAATCAAGATGGCCCCAGAGGACATGGAGAAAACAACATTCATAACACCGTAGGGAACTTTATGCTACAAAGTGATGCCCTTTGGATTGAAAAATGCAGGGGCAACTTACCAGCGGGCGATGGTGACTCTCTTTCATGATATGATTCACAAGGAGATTGAGGTCTATGTTGATGACATGATTGCGAAGTCACAGACGGAGGAAGAACATCTGGTGAATCTTCAGAAGCTATTTGAAAGATTGAGAAAATTCAGACTGAGGTTGAATCCAAATAAATGCACCTTCGGGGTGAGATCAGGAAAATTACTAGGGTTTATTGTTAGTGAAAAAGGTATCGAGGTTGATCCTGTGAAGGTAAAAGCCATACAAGAAATGCCTGTGCTGAAAACAAAAAAGAGGTTCGTGGTTTCTTGGGGAGATTAAACTACATTGCTAGGTTCATCTCGCATCTCACAGCCACGTGTGAACCAATCTTCAAGTTGTTAAGAAAAGATCAAGCGGTCAGGTGGAATGAAAATTGTCAAAAGGCGTTTGAAAAGATTAAAGAATACTTGCAGGAACCTCCGGTCCTTATGCCACCAGTGCCAGGACTACCTTTGATTATGTATCTCACGGTTCTTGAGAACTCAATGGGTTGTGTGCTCGGCCAACAAGACGAGTCAGGTAGAAAGGAGCACGCCATCTACTACTTGAGTAAAAAGTTTACTGATTACGAATCAAGGTACTCGTTGCTGGAGAAAACATGTTGTGCACTCGCTTGGGCCGCTAAGCGTTTGAGGCAGTATATGTTAAACCATACAACCCTATTGATTTCGAAGATGGATCCGATCAAGTATGTGTTTGAGAAGCAAGCACTTTCTGGCAGAATAGCCCGTTGGCAGATGGTTCTGACAGAATACGATATTCAGTATGTTTCCCAAAAGGCCATTAAGGGAAATGTTTTGTCAGAATATCTTGCCGAACAGCCAATTGAGGATTATCAACCGATGAAGTTTGAATTTCCAGATGAGCATATCATGTATCTGAAGATGAAGGATTGTGAAGAACCTTTGCCTGATGAAGTACCTGAGATTGGATCTCAGTGGAAGATGGTTTTTGATGGAGCTATTAATTCATATGGTAACGGAATAGGGGCAATCATTACGACTCCACAGGGTTCTCATATACCCTTCACTGCCCGATTAGCGTTCATATGCACCAACAATGAGGCAGAGTATGAAGCATGCATCATGGGGTTAGAAGAAGCGATTGATTTGAGAATAAAGAACCTCGATGTTTATGGTGATTCTGCGTTGGTGGTTAATCAGATTACAGGTGAATGGGAGACTCGTCAAGCGAATCTTGTTCCGTATAACAACTATGCCAGAAGGTTGTTACCTTTCTTTGACAGAGTGGACTTCCATCACATTCCCCGGGTAGAGAATCAGATGGCTGATGCGTTGGCAACATTGTCATCAATGTATCAAGTGAATCGTTGGAATGAAACTCCTTCAATCAAAATCATGCGCTTGGACATACCTTCTTTTGTATTTGCAGTTGAAGGTGTATCAGATGGCAAGCCTTGGTATCATGATATCAAAGTCTTTTTGAAGAGTCAGGAATACCCAGCTGGGGCATCTTCCAAGGATAAAAAGACATGGAGGAGGTTATCAGGAAACTTCTTTTTGAACAAAGGCGATGTGTTGTACAAGAGAAACTTTGACATGGTCTTGCTACGTTGTGTTGATGAACACGAGGCAGGCCAGTTAATGGAGGAAGTTCACGAAGGTTCCTTTGGTACTCATGACAATGGGCATGCTATGGCAAGAAAATTGTTAAGAGCGGGGTATTATTGGATGACTATGGAGTCTGATTATTTTAAATACGCCCAAAAATGTCATAAATGCCAGATTTATGCTGATAAGGTGCACGTACCGCCTACTCCTCTAAATATTTTGTCGTCACCCTGGCCTTTTGCCATGTGGGGCATTGACATGATTGGGAAGATCGAGCCGACTGCTTCGAATGGACATCGTTTTATCCTGGTGGCTATTGATTATTTCATGAAGTGGGTGGAAGCAGCATCGTATGCCAACGTCACCAGACAAGTGGTAGCCCGGTTTATTAAGAAGGACATCATCTGCTGGTATGGAGTCCCAGAGAGAATCATTACTGATAATGGTTCGAACTTGAACAATAAGATGATAAAGGAGCTATGCCAAAGCTTTAAGATCGAACATCACAATTCTTCTCCCTACCGCCCGAAGTTGAATGGGGCTGTTGAAGCGGCTAATAAGAACATAAAGAAGATTGTGCAGAAGATGGTAGTGACATACAAAGACTGGCATGAGTTGTTGCCTTACGCTTTGCATAGTTATCGTACTTCAGTACGCACATCAACTGGGGAACTCCTTTCTCACTGGTGTATGGTATGGAAGCAGTTCTACCATTAGAAGTTGAGATTCCTTCTTTGAGAATTCTGACAGGCGTGAAGCTTGATGAAGCTGAGTGGGTGTGTTCCCGGCTGAATGAACTGAACCTTATTAAAGAGAAGAGATTGAAAGCCATTGTACATGGCCGGTTGTATCAGAGCAGAATGAAAAAAGCATTTGATCAGAAAGTGCGTCCTCGGTGTTTTCAGGCTGGTGAATTAGTTCTGAAAAAAATCACTCCTCCTCAAACAGATCACAGGGGCAAGTGGACTCCGAATTACGAAGGGCCATATGTAGTAAGACAGGTTTTCTCTGGTGGAGCCTTATTACTCTCAACTATGGATGGCGAAGATTTTACGTCCCTTGTGAACGCGGATGTAGTAAAAAAATACTTTGCATAAAAGAGACCCAATGAACATAAAAAGAAGGTTCAGGAAAAAATGGGGCATCCTGGCGAACCATAAAAAGAAAAGGTTCGGGCAAAAATTAGGGATTAAAAAAAAAGAAATAAACCCGCAAGGTTGAAAACCTGAAAAGGCAACTTTGGCAAAAATGGGTATCCCGGTGGATTGAAAACCCGAAAAGGGGCGATCCAGGAAAAAGTTAGGGATTTAAAAGCTAAGACTACGATCCGCGTTCAATCTGTGATCACTATTCACACTTGGAAAATTCGAAGGAAAGGAATCAGTCTAGTCAGTCATCTTCAAAGGCCAAAGTATCTGCGGATAAACAAGTCATATGGGTTATAGCTGAGTCGAGTCATGGTGGATGTCTGTTCCCCACATTGTCGACATGTGTATTTTCTTTTTCTTTTTTGCGCAATTACCTCTTTTCAGGAATTGCTTCCAAATGTAAATGCCAATTTACAGGCTGATCATTCAATAAAGTTTGCATTTCAGTCAAAGAGCTTTCGTTTTTGTTTTACCTGTTTTGTTTGTGAAAATGTCTGATATTTTTGATAAACATTACATGCTAAAATGTTGAGCTCTATGAAACAAGTTGGAAAACGGTGGCAATTGCTTAGGCGACAGTCACTATGATGATAATCAAAGTAATCATTTTTGCACATAGACCTTTCTGTTGGTTTTGCAGGATGACAGGTGTACCTCCCCAGTAGAGCTGCCCTCCCCAACTTTGAAATCTGATCGTCCTCAGCAGTTTATTACTCTCCCCAATCAGAGTATCGAGGATCGTCTTCCTCAACAGAGTATAAAGAAGTAATTCCCCAAGCGGAGTCGTTGAGGATCGTCCCCCTCAGTAGGGTATAAGAGGTTTACGCCCAGCCAGAGTTGTGATTTGGCTCATCTTTCCTCAGCAGGTAGCCAGAAGTTGTCTTTTTTACAGCCTCTCCTGCAAGAGATTGATGGAGCATCTTCTTTGATCAAAGATGGTGTTTCCCCACGGAGTATGGGGCAGTCGTTTTTCCTCAGCTAGTCAGGAAACATGTGTTTATCCCCTAGCAGAGTGGATGTTGACAACTACTTCTTTCCAAACAAAAGTGCCGATGATGATCAGTACTTTTCAGCAAGATAAAGGTACTCATATCCCCAAGCAGAGTTTGTTGGTGATCGGTATCCCCAGCAGGTTTTAAGCCCAATCATTTTTGGCAGGCGTCAAAGCCAAGTTCTGAAGTATTTGGTGATCCCCAGCGGAGGAGTTTCCATCTTCAGTATTCATTTCCATCCACAACAGAGTGGGTATTCTCTCGGAGTTTCGTCCATCTCCAGCAGAATCGGTGATTGTGATCTTCCCTAGCAGGGTGAAGTTTTCCTCAGCATGATTCCTTTATTTTGATGACAATGTAGTTTGTCGTCCTTGGTGGAGCTGCCTCTGTTCTCAGCGTTTATTTCGTAGGGACGGTCTTTTTGCATTGCATAAGCATTTTTTGCATGGCATCCTCCTAAATGCGTAGCATTTCCACTTCGTGTGGAGCATTACGGCAAAATTCAAACATATGCATCCGAAGCATAAGCCAGGTTTGAGTTTTTCCTTCGTCAGGAAAACCGGATTCCAGGAAGATATCTTTTGACTTTACTCCACAGGTGTTGGGTTTAGTCATTCAAAGCAATATTTGACATTCCCTTGCAGAGTTGTTTGCTAGGATCGTCAATCCAGGATTTCATTTTTACCCCTTCGTCCAGGTGGTCCTTTGGTTTATCCCCTCAAGGTTTTTATGGTCAGACACTCGTCTGTGTTTCCTTCGGCACCCGTCCATGTTTGAACCTTTTTTTTTCAATATTCGTCCGTATTGACCTTTTTATGACACTCGTCCGTGTTGCCTTCCATTCCCCAGCGAGATTAATCCCCGATAAAAGTTGATTACAACCTTTTCGATACCCGTCCGTATTGAACTTCCTTACACCCGTCCGTGTACCTTTTCGATACCCGTCCGTATTGAACCTTTTTACACCCGTCCGTGTACCTTTTCGATACCCGTCCGTATGGAACCTCTTTACACCCGTCCGTGTACCTTTTCGATGCCCGTCCGTATTGAAACCTCTTTACACTCGTCCGTGTACCTTTTCGATACCCGTCCGTATTGAACCTCTTTACACCCGTCCGTGTACCTTTTTGATACCCGTCCGTATGGAACCTCTTTACACCCGTCCATGTACCTTTTCGATACCCGTCCGTATTGAACCTCTTTACACCCGTCTGTGTACCTTTTCAATACCCGTCCGTATTGAAACCTCTTTACACCCGTCCGTGTACCTTTTCGATACCCGTCCGTATTGAACCTCTTTACACCCGTCTGTGTACCTTTTTGATAACCGTCCGTATTGAATCCTTTTTACACCCGTTTGTGTACCTTTTCGATGCCCGTTCGTATTGAAACCTCTTTACACCCGTCCGTGTACCTTTTCGATACCCGTCCGTATTGAACCTCTTTACACCCGTCCGTGTACCTTTTCGATACTCGTCCATATTGAAACCTTTTTACACCCGTCCGTGTACCTTTTCGATACTCGTCCGTATTGAATCTTTTTTACACCAGTCTGTGTACCTTTTCAATACCCGTCTGTATTGAATCCTTTTTACACCCGTCCGTGTACCTTTTCGATACCCATCCGTATTGAAACCCTTTACACCCGTCCGTGTATCTTTTTGATACCCGTCCGTATCTGATATCCTTGATTCCTTGACACCCATCCGTGTTTATCCCCAGCATAGCTAACACTCATTTGTGTTTATTTCAAGACATTTCAATACATTGTTTGTATTGGTTTCCAACACTCGTACGTGTTGTGACAGTGCAGCATTTATTGCTTGTTCCCTAGTGGAGTCATCCCTCTTTTGAGGATTGCAAATTTTAGGTTTCTTTTGGTATTCAATCTTCGTGAATCCTTTGAACGCATGACAGCCGTTGCTATCATACCTTCAGGACCAAGTTGATTGAATAGGGGTAGCTGTAACACCCCAAAATTTGCCTTCTTGTTTTTAGCTAACTGGCTTATGTTTCTTTGCATTTCTTGCATTAGCATTTGTGCATAGCATTGGTTCTTAGCATGGGATCAAGGTACTTGGTTCATCTCTAAGGAGTCTCAAGCCTCAAGGTGGTTTGAGGGGTTCATCATATCTTCATAAGTTCAAGAATGGCAAAGGATTTCAAGTGAATCTTTCCCTCCTAACTAGAGGGACCAAATTAGGGTTTTTGACCCATAGGACTTCTTGAAGGGCTTTGTGGATTCAAGCATGCTCTCATGGGTTCCATGTGCTCACAAACACTTATAGAGGAAGGCTTGGCTATTGGTTCATTGTGGAAGATGTTCAGTGGATCAGTTACTTGTGAAGTAAGCAAAAGTCAACAGTTCAAAAGGAAAGTCAACCATGGGTTTTCAAGGGTTCAAATCATGTTTCCCAAGTCCATGTACCTTTATTTGGTCAAGGAATAGCATGGATGGCATTATTCATCAAGAATCAAGAGTTTGTGCAAAAGTTACTAAATTTGGAAATGACCTATAATTTGAAACTTTCTAGTTTTGGCAGTTTTTCCACCACATTCAACTTGACTTTTCATCATCAAGGAAGCTTCAAATGAATTTTCCTCAAACATGAAAGTTGAAGATCTTTCTCTCCCATTTCCAAAAAGTACTAGATTGTCTCCATATAATTTGTGGTTCTCAAGTTATGATCAAAAGAAGGCAAGGTGCTTTTTAAGGTTTTCTCATGGTTCCATTTTTCCACCTTTAGCATTTTGATTCAAAATGACTTGTAATGAACCCTAATGCTTCAAGTCACATTGCAACATCCAAGTACACTCCATGAGGATCATTTTTGACCCTTGAACCAAGTGAATACGTGCCATGTTTCTCACTTATTTCACAAAATGCATTTTTGTAAGATGGATCAAAACTCACAAACCAATCAACCACAAGGCCCAATTTCAATTCCATTGTGATCAGCAAGTGAAATGAAGATGAATCATGCTTATTCCATGACCTTTGCACGTGTGGATTAGTGGGTGCATTACAACTTGCATTTTTGCATAACACTTCCATTAGCCTTAATCAAGGGATTAATGAAACCCTAATCATGCTCAGAATGTTAACCAAGTCTATATAACAAGGATCACACGCTCATTTCACCCTCATGCACTCTCATTTGCCCAGAATTCCAATTTTTGCTCTCACTCTTCCTCTCTTCGAAACTCATTCTCCTTGGAGTTTCTTTGAGATTTTACTTCACATTCTTGATCAGTGAAGTAAATAGAGCAAGATTCAACCATTGATTGGAGCTGAGAGTGAGTTTTTTCATCAGATTCAGTTTTGAAGGTTCAAGTTCAAATCTCAAGATCTAGCACGATTCCAAGTTCTAATTGCATTTATTTTGCAATTAGAGGTTCTAAGGAGTAGATCTGCAGCTTCCAGAGGGTTTTCTTGGTGTATTTGAAGTTCTGCAATTCTCAGGTTAGTGTGAAATTCATCATCATGTAACTTGATTTTATGGTGTGCATTGTGTTCCTCATGAGTTGCTGATCATGCTGATATGTTTAGATGTGATTTTGGACGTGTATCATGGCTGTATTGTAGATCTGAAGTTTTTAGATCTAAACTTTATCTCTTCGATTTGCTTTGTGTGTTAATGATCTGTTGAAACTAATTGCATATTCATGATCCTTGTGAAAATCTGAACAAAATGATGTACGTTTTTGCAATTTCTGGAAAATTTTGAGGTTGTGCTTGACGGAGAAGATGACCGGAGCTAGGGTTCCGGCACCTGGTTTGCTTTTCAGGTCGTCTGAGGTTTGAAGGAAGAAGACGTAATCCTGGCCGTTCGTGGTGTTAATCTGATGGTTCAGATCTTGCCACTTCATTTAATTTTATTGTGTTTTATTTAATGTGTGTGTGTTCTAGTCCATGTTTGTTATCATGTGCATGCTAATCTGAATCACTCATCATGTTTACTTGTGAATTTGATTGACTTGATCTGATGCGTTGGATGGATCTGATGGTGTATGTTGTGCCAGCGCATTAAAATTTCACATGCCTCTCACGTGTTTTTATTTTAATTGCTGATGATTTGGTGTGTGCATGCTTACATTTATTATTGTGTGCCTTGTGATCTGATGCGTTAATCTTGGTTACCTTGGTTTTGGTTGACTGAATGTGGTGCGTGGATTAATCTTGTGGCTGGTGTGAGTTGACTGGGTCCTTGCTTTTTTTGTTTGGTATGCGCTGAATACTTTAATGGATTGGGCTGGCTATCTGCACCCCCTCCTTGAGCCCATTCCATTTTTGAACGTGTTTCCCTTGCTGTTTGCACCCCCTGGCTTTTATTTCATTTTATTTTATTTTAATTGTTGCATTTTCATTTTTAATTTTTAAAAATAGTTTTATGCATCAAAAAATTATGAAAAAAATCACGGATCATATTTGACATTTTATAAAATTTTGGAAAATTTTATTTTCCTTATTTTATTTTATTTTGTGCCTCTGAATTAATTGTTTGTTGATTTTCTTTGTGAATTTCTTCATTTGTGCACACTTGATCTTGTTGATTTTTGTTTTCATCATCTATACATGATTTGCATCTCATTCTTTTTGCATTTTTCAGAGGACATATTGAGGTCCTTAAAAATAATTTTTTCATATTTTTTAAACTTTTTCATATTGCATTTTAGCCCCTCTCCTTTGCATATTGGTTCATGGTTTCTATGTGATCTTTGTTTAATTGTTTGAGGTACTTAAACTTTGAATTTTGGTGTGATCTTTTGGCATGTTGTTAGTCTTTGACTTAGGTCACTTGGGTTTTAATCTCACAATTTTTGAATGTCATTTGATATATGTTTGACTATTTGTGCTTAAGTGAATTTTGCATGATCATCATATGACATCTCTTAACCCTAATTAATTTGCCATGCCTAATTGATTGAGTTTATTTGTGATTCTTTACATGAGATTTTGGTATGATGTTTACCCCTGGTTGAGGTCCCTTTTGACCAAATTTTGCAATTTGTGGATCATGTTTGGATATGCTTTATGTGCTTGAACTTTGATTTCCTTTTATGGACTTTCTTTGGTGCATAATATTACATGTTTTGATCTTCTTTTGCACATGAGAATTGTTGATGATGGTATGATATTGGTTCTGACTTATCTTCATCTTCATCTTGTTTTTCTCATTTCATCTTGATATGAAGTTCATTGGTGCTTAATTGTGCATTTCATATAAGTATGCTTACATTCTTTCATGATTGCCTTTGCATGTTTACTTGAGATTGTTTTGCATGATCTTTGAGACTTGTTTATGGATGTAAGTTGGATATACTTGATATGATGTGCTTGCTGCCCCATCTTGTTTCTTATCTCATCCTTCTTTTCTCATTCTTTTCTTTCACTCTCTTCCTCCCATGAATCTCAAGACTTGCTCAAGTCTTGGATTCTTTCCCTTTAGAGCTACCTAGTCCAACTTAATTTTTGATTAAGCTTGGAGTAGGATTAACATTAGGTTTTAGGTAGTCATCCCTCCTAAGCCTCACTAACCATAGGTTACCCATGCATGATAACATTAGGACTCTTAGTTTCCCTCAAGAGTTTCCTTTGGGTCTTCTCTCTTCTCATCTCAAAACTTCTTGAAAACACTTAATAAAGATAAAGTGTATTGTGCACGAGCCTTAAGTGCGGGGAATGAGAAATGAGGGGCTTCCTCTCATCTTTCTAGAGTGCTTAGCGAGCGTCCTGTCTTGGGACGATTCGTTAAGTATTCGTCCCTGTGCCCTAGACTTTGGTGCAATGCAAGTTATGAACAAACTTAAAAAATACTTCTGTCTAAAAAACACAAAACAAATTCAAATCTTTTTATCCTTCGGGATTGTTGGGTTTCAAATTTCATTTTTAGAAAAGAGCTCGTCGCTCACGTAAAAAACACTTACCCATTCGTGGTCGTACCCACGAACTACATCAGCTCTGATTCCTCTCTCTCGTCCGATTGAGGATATGTAGGCACAAGATAACGATTGTCTTGGCGAGCAACCTTCCCCCACAGGTCCCGTCCGAACTACGTTGACTCTGACTTTTCCATTGCACTGAGCGAGTACGTAGGCCTAGGGCATCGAATTTGTCCTACTGAGTCCGTCTTAGTCACCCCCATCCCCGTTTTCTTTTGTTCAGCCATAGATAGTAGGACAGCTCACCCTCCGTTTAGACAACAAGCGTGGATCCCATTGGGTACGATGGATGCGTTGGGTGCTAACACCTTCCCCTTGCATAACCGACTCCCGAACCCGGACTATGGTTGCGATGACCATGTCTTTCCCCATTTCTCTTCAAGTTTATGCAGTGTTTCCTTTCCCTCTCTCGGGATAAATACACATTGCTGGCAACTCTGTGTTTTCCGCGCCACTCTCGCGTTTATACCGTTGGATGCAAATCTTTCGGGAGCGACACCATGGCCACAACTTCCATTTACCTGAAAAGCAGAAGGAAATGGTGAATTCGATGGTCCGTATCAAATTCACCCCTCCACCGCTGATCAAGTGAAAGTGCGAAGAAGGGACGCGGGGAACTGCGGGGGCATCGCCTATGTCCTCAGGACTGTCCTCGGGTCCTCGGTGCCTCGTCCTATGTCCCCGGGAGATTCATCCCATGTCCCCGGGACCTTCCTCAGGTCCCCGGGACATTCATCCCATCTCCCCGCGAGACTTATAAAAATCCATCAAAAATCTAGAGAAACTCCGCCGCTTTCGCCAGAAATTTCGTGGCTTCCCCGAGAACTTCCTCAGTTCACCGGAGGACCACCGTAGAAAACGCATTAAGAAAGGAAAAGATCAAGAAACTTACTTGAAAACGGCTGTTGCAAAGTCCGGTACTACGGCGTGTGGCTGTGAAACGGTGGAGAGAGAGAGAAAGAAGGAGAGTAACTGTGAGTGAAGGAGAGCAAAAACATGCAAATGACACGAGCTGGATCTTATTTATAGAGCCCTCACAGAACTCGAGGCACCCCTAGGCCTTCGAGTGTCTTAACCCTAGCGTAGCCGCCCTAGGTAGTGATGACGTCTGACATGTGGCACACGGGTTTCCACGATAGTCCTTTCGTCTGCTTTGACGCCCGAATCTGCAACCTCTCATCTCCCCGCAAAGCCAGCCATCAGCGACAGGCGAGCAAAACTCGAAATTTCTGCCCGCCTGCGAGCAAAACTCGAAATTCTGCCCGCCTACGAGCAAAAATCGGAATTTTTGCCCGCCTAGCCTCCCTCGCTCATGGTCCTTCCATAGTCACAGACTCGAAATTTCTCCCTGCAACGTCTCCCCGACAAAAGATCACCTATAGACACCTCAACTACCTTCAGCCCGGCCTGTCGAGTAGATCCTTGTCTGGTGACTGACCCTTAAGTCATTACTCCCACACCTCGGAGCAATGACTTGGGGGGCTCCTGTTCTGGACTGGGCCAGCGCCTGCCCACTGGTCGGGCAGGCCCAACCCAATAGACAAAGGAGGCCCAACAAGGTCCACAATTATCCAGTGTCGAGCACATCCAAACCACCCCTTCGTTGGGCACGTATTGGACAGTCACTGTCGAGCAGAGTCTTTACGTCTAGGAGAGCACCTCTCTCCTCGAACTCCACGTTCACCTCCCCGCGAGGACACGTCACCTTGTAACCTCCCACTTCCGAAGGAATCGGTCTGCCCACCTTCCAGAGATCTCGGGACCATTACCCCAGGGTGAAGACCATGTGCTGGTCTTCCCTACGCCACGTAAGCCCTGACAGTCACCTGGTTTGGGCCTGGCAATCCAGGCCAGTGTAGGAGACCGTTGGCCCCACGCTGGAGGCATTCTATAAATACCCTCTCATTTGAGAGGGTCAGGTTATGTTCATTCTTACTCTCACACATATATTCTGTACTTGCTTATTCCCGTTTTCTGACTTTGGCATCGGAGTACCTTGCAGGTACACCCCCGGCCGTTCCATCACTACCGGAGTTGAAGATCTCACGACGTTGTTGGCCACTGTTATACTTTCTGATCCAGGTACGATTATTTTTTTTCCTTTTGTATAATTAGGAATTTCGGTGTTTTGTTGTGCTTCGCATAACAATGCAGACACAAATTAGAACATGGTCAGATCGTGTTGATTTGCATGGTCGTGTCCCATAGTTATTTTATCCATTAATTTTGGTATATTTATGCTCAAAATTTGAATACGGTTTGTATTTTATACAACAACTTAATATTTTAAATGAGTAAATTAAAATAAAAAAAATCATCGAGTGACCTCTTTTATGGAGATTATGTTAGGTGCAAATGTGAGTGGCTAAAGTCCCACATTGCCTATAAATGAGTGAAATGTTGGATTTATAAGAGAAATGACTCATTTACCTAACACCTTAAAGTTTTTAGTTATGATGTGGTGTCTCCCTCTCTTGTGGTCCTGGAGAATTAGTTCCATTGGTTCTCCCGACTCTCCCGGACTCCCCCACAGTGCTATCAGAGCCGTGGTTCGGCTTTGTGTGTGGGGGGGGGGGGGGGAGGGGGGAGCAGGAGCTAGATCCAGGGTCGGATCCTGTTATAGGATGTGGAGGACTCACACTTGTGGGGGAGAATGTTAGGTACACATGTGAGTGGTTAAAGTCCCACATTACCTATGAATGAGTGAAATGTTCGATTTATAAGAGAGATTGCCCATTTACCTAACACCTTAAGGTTTTGGGTTAAGATGTAGTGTCTCGCTCTCTTATGGTCCCGGAACATTAGTCTCATTGGTGCTCCCGACTCTCCCGGACTCCCCAAAAGATTACTCATGAGAAATGTTAAATATTTTCTTTTTTATTTTGTGTATTTGTTTATCCATGCAAGTGTCGACTAACCAATAGGACAATTGTTGTTTGGCCGGATTTCATAAATACTTGTGATGATAAACATGTAATAATTATAGGGTTTCACGTGTGAATGATAAATCAATCCAAATAGGGGTTTATTATTTGATATTTTTTTATTATCAATGTTTGATCATTACAACAAGAATACCACTAGCAATCAATATTATTGTCCAAAGACTTGAATATTGATGGTATACTAGGTATTAAGTTATGTCGTAATTTCAAATATTAAAGATTTGGTTTATTTTTGTTGTTGTGAGTATATTTATGGTATTTATTTTTGTTATGTTTACAGCTTCAATTGCATCAATATCTACTAATCTGAGTTTTGTTCCGATCCTTAACGGGACTATAATTTTAAGGAATGGAAAGAGAACATGGAAATTATTCTTTACTGCATAGATCTTGACCTTGCACTAAGGAAAGATCAACCACTTTGTCCTATGGATTTTAGTACCTTTGAACAAAGAACATAATATGGAAAGTGGGATCGATCTAATCGCATGAATATCATGATCATTATGCGTAAAATTCCTAATATCTTTAGGGGTATTATCTCAGAAGAGATAACAAGTTCCAAAGATTTATTTGTTGAGATTAAAAAGCGCTTTACAAAAGGAGATAAGGCGGAAACAAGTACTCTTCTTCAGAACTTGATTTCCATGAAGTATCAAGACAAAGGAAATATAAGGGAATACATTATGAGAATGTCTAACATTGTTTCAAAACTTAAGGAACTGAAGCTTGAGCTGTCAGAAGACTTGCTCATTCATTTAATATTAATTTCGCTTCCTTCACAATTCAGTTAGTTTAAGATATCTTATAACTTTCAGAAGGATGAATGGTCTTTTAATGAACTCATTTTGTTTTGTGTGCAAGAAGAGGAAATATTGAAGCAAGATAAGACAAAAAGTACTCATTTTGTTAGCATCTCTAAGTGCAATGGCAAAAGAAAGAAAACTTATGAACCCAATAATGAAGCTTCAAATGTTTTGTTATGTTTTAATGTCAATTTAGCTTTAGTACATATAAATACTTGGTGATTAGACTCTGGTGCAACTAGTGACATCAGTCTTTGGGGGGGGGGTTGTCTGAACTACCGAAAGCCAAATGATGTTATAACATTCATCTATGTTGGAGATGGCAAGTCGTTGGAGATGTAGAACATTTTAGATTATTAATGTGTATTGAATTTTATTTGGATCTAGAAGACACTTTTTTGGTACCTTCATTCTGACGAAATTTAATTTCGTTTTCTTATTTGGACAAATCATGTTATTTATGTTCATTTGGAAACAATGAATTCAAATTGTCTTTCAATTTAGATATTGTTGGAACTGGTTCACTTATGGGTCATAATAATCTATATTTGATGAACACGGTAGCTACCTATGGCGATTCCTTAAATGTGGAATCATATGGTACTAAGTGTAAAATTGATAATAACAATTTAGAAGCTTTATGGCACAAACGCCTAGGTCACATCTCTAAAAATAGAATTCACCGACTAGTGTCATATGGACTTTTGGATTTTGTTGACTTTACAAACATTGGTGTTTGTGTTAAATGCGTTAAAGCTAAATAAACAAAAACAAAGAAATTTGGTACATACAGACATTTGTGGAACAGTTTCTACACCTTCTTCGAATGGTCAACAATATTTTGTATAATTTATATAAGATTATTCTAGATATGTGTTAGATGATGACTACGATCTAGAAGGGAAGTTCAATAGATTGCCAAACAAAATTTTTCTTATTAAAATTCTATTTTGAAAACTAATTTTCTATGGCAAGTGGAAGTGAATCCGGATCGACTCTCATCTATCCGAACCGTTATTAAAAGTATCAAATATGCGTAGAAATTGTAGTAAAGTGAATGCTAAATATGAGAAAATCAAACCAACAAGTTCAATATAATTTGTTTGAATATAAACCACACTTAAGTAAACGATTTTCAATGAGAAGTAAAATAAAACTTGACTAAGAAATTTTGTCAAACACTTACTGTGCAGTCAAAATATCAAACAATTGGTGTGCAATACACCAAGCTTAATTCTCTTTGTGTTAAAGGTGTAACAAATCAATGACAATTGTTTAGAATGCAATGGTTTCACAAAAACAGTTTTAAACACTTCAGCACAACCATAATTTTCATAATTCAAATTACACACTAAGGTTATCAATATATATATATATATATATATATATATATATATATATATATATATATATATATATATATATATATATATATATATATATATATATATATATAGAGAGAGAGAGAGAGAGAGAGAGAGAGAGAGATAACACCGAGATTTGTTTTGGAAGTTCCCTATTTGTCCTCACTATGGATACGTCTGCCCTTAATTCGAAATCAAATTGAGATATTGTAATTAACCTTTGCAATATCAGTTTACAAGAGACGTATTAGAAATTCAAACCACCAAACCCTATGTATAATGTTGATCCTAGCTCCTTCTCTCTCCTTGATCATAGCTAGATCAAGTCACACAAGATCTTCAATTTGATCCTCGGGTTACCACTACTCCTTTGACCGAACCACTGTTCTTCAAAGCTTTCACTCGGCTGAATCCAATTGAAAATTTTTGCCCCAAACCTTTCAATTTATCCTCTAGTTACTGCTACTCCTTTGCAAGAACCCTCGTTCTTCAAAGCTTTCACTCGGCTAAATCCAAATGCAAAGACTTGTGCAAAAACCTCCAAATCAACCCTTGATCTCGGAGTAAAAACCCTAAAGGTTTTCTTAATAAAACCCCCAAAAATTCTCAACCCAATTTAGATTTCACAAATCCTAAATTGAATGTTATTACTCTCAACTTAGATCACTCAACAATAATTATTATGTGTAAAATTTGAATGAATGTTATAAATAAGAATGAAGATGAAAATTAATCTTTGTATCTTTCAGTTTTTAATTTCTTTGAAATGAGATGCATGAATGTATTTATATATATGTGTGTGCGTGTGTGTGAGTGAGTGGAAATGAAATAGAATATTCGTGCAAAAAATAACAAGCAATTTTTCAACAAAATGAGCTATGAGTCGACTCATAGTATCTATGTCTCGAGGCATAAAGGACAATGAGTTTTCTTTTAAAAATTGTGTCTTTATGCACCTACCTATGCATCGACCTGTAGCACTATGAGTCAATGCTTACTGAATGAAAAGTTTGTATGCACCAACCTGTAGCAGCTATAAGTTGATGCATGATGAATGAAAAATCTTATGCACCAACCTGTAACATTTATGGGTTGATGCATGATGAATGAAAAATCTTATGCACCAACGTGTAACATCTATGAGTTTATGCATGCTAAATGAAATATCTTATGCACCAACCTGTAGCAACAATGAGTTGATGTATAGAAATAATTTCCCACGTTATTTGTGCAGTATGAGTTGACCTGTAGCATCTATGAGTTAATGCATAAAATTCATTTTGGCCCAAAATCTTATTTTTGACTTAGTAAATGATTCTAAACAAATAAGGATGATTATGCACTCCTAATTATGAGAATGCATGAAGGTGAAGAGAAACACAAGAAATGGAAGTTTGAATTGGGTTTCTAAAAAAGAAAGCTTTTAAAACCCAACACAATAAATAGCAAACAAGGAATAAAAATAATGAAACAGTTATTTTTATACTGGTTTGCTATAACACAAGCTACCTCCAACCCACCACCAAGGTGATTTTTCCTTATCAACAAGGACTTAATCCACTATTATCAAGCTTGATTACAACATAAAAACCAACAATCAATGTCTTCTCGAGGATACAAACTAAACTCTAGTCACTCAAGGAACAAAAATACAATCAAACAGATTGAGACAAGATGTGTTTTCAAAATGCTTCTAAGAAAGCAGAATACACAAATGAAATACAAGTGTCACACAAAAAATTTACAATGAAGAGTATGAACAAAAGTTCTTATGTGAGTGTTTCTTTTCTCTACAAAGTATTCACAAATAACATTGTTCACATATGATAGTAGAGTGTCATACCCTAATTTTTACCCCTAAGATTCCACCAATCACATCATTTTCATTTTGTTAAAATCACAAACATGGTTTCTCCTAACTTTTACATCCTTGGGTTTGACTATTGTAGGAGATCACCAAGCACCCTTTGGGTTTCTTTGTTATTGTATTGCTTATTTACATTCTAACATCACTAACCTTATTCAAAATACAAAAATATGTGTTGTTTCTTTTACTTATATTTCATGTTGCTCCAATCTTTCAAGTTCTATTTCATGTTCTTGAATTTTTCCGAACAAGGAAGCGGATGTCATGGTAGAAAGACTCTTCTTTTATGATATTGTCGTAACCTTTGGTTTCCATTCCCTGGTTAAAAATCTAAGCACTTTAATATTTAGTTAATCATTAGTAAAAGTATTACCAAGAGTGATCGAGTAATTGTTCAAGTGCACAAATCTTTTCTGCAAGGCAAGAATTGATTATTGGGGATGCATTCTGAATAATTTATACTCTTGACATAATGTATTCAATCTTGATCATTTTACTTCAGTGGTTCCTTCATGAGTTACTACTAACGTATCCCATATTTCCTTCACTGTTGTGCATTGAGAAATACGAAATAGTTCATCCATGCTAAGTGTACTTTGAAGTATGTTGATTGCTTTCTTGTCGTAGAAGACTTTCTTCTTATCATCTTCATTCCAAGAACTTTTTATATTTTCTGTCCCAACACCGTGACAACACTTGTAGGAACAAACAGACCATTTTCTACAGCATTCCATATTTCTTCTCCTTGTGCCTCTAGATGTGCCTTCATACGAATTTTCCAAAAAAATAAAGTATTCACCAAAGAACAATGGAGGCTTTTTATTGCTACCACCGTCTCTAAAATCTAGATTTACAGAAGTCATTCTGAATCTTTTAGGAACAAGTTACCTATAACCTCCTTTGATGCCAATTGTAAGTATGAAATGCACCTAAGAGGGGGTGAATTAGGTTTAAAGATGTTCTTATAGATTTATGATACTTTTATAGTTTCTTGAAATTTTCCGGAATTATGAATAAATGAATGCATAAGAAATCAAAAAATAAAGAGCAGAAAAGTAAACGAACACAATGATGTATACTAGTTCCCGTTATCAACCAAGGGTACATATAGTCCCCCCACACTCCATGAGAGATTTTCACTATTGTTAGAACTTTTTACAAGTCTCACACCAAGACTTCTCCTACAATGTTCTAACAACAAAAAAGAAGCACACCACTTCCTTGGTTTCACAAATACACCAACAACTATGGTGGACTTTGAATCAAACCAATTCAAATGACCTTTATCCAACAAATAGAAAATATACCACTTTCTATTTGCAAATACTTTTATAAAGTACACACAATTTCTTTACAAATTAAGTCACCAGACACTTGGTGATCAATTACAATACTTGACCAAATTTGAAAATATGAAGTTGTTCTTGAATCAATTTCAATAAACAATTGATCTTCTCTTTCAATGTACAATTAAAAAATATATGAACCTTAAGTGCTCAAAAAATATTATGAAACTTTTATGAATGATTTTGAAGTTTTGCACAAAGTTTCAACATTTTTGAAAAAGAATGAACACTTAGAAAATTATTTGAATTGATGTGAAAAATTAATAATAAAAGAGGTAATTTGAAAACGAATGTATGTTTCCTTAAATGCATCCTAAGAAACCTCTATGAATTGATGCAAAAGTTTGAAACATTTTCATGAAGGTTTGCAATAGTTTAAAATAGCAATGGTTCATGAAAAGACATAATTTTGAATTTTGTCCAGTACTTGTTAAGTAGGTTTAACGGACACCTAACTTAACAAGTGCAGTACGAATTTTGAATTTCTAATAATTTTTCAAATTTCAAACAGCAACATGTTTTGTTAAGTCGGGTAACCAGATCTAAAATAAAAAGTGCAACGGAAATGACTTAAAAAGTGTTGACAGCTTTTTTAAAAATAAGCTTTTTATGCATTTGCTTCAAATATTTTTATGCATGATAATTTGAGAACTTAAGATATGAATATGAGTATTATTTTTTGAGCATCTAACGTTTATACATAACGAATTGCAATTGAGTACCTTACTATCAAGATCAATTTACTTTACTTCCAAAATATCAATAAACTTATGCATTCTTGATTCTTGATTCCAATTTTTTGTCTTCTTAGATATTTCTTCTTTGATAATTCTTCTTTGATAATCTTTTGTCTTCAACAAAACCAAGTTAAGAAGGATGATGAATATCTTCTTCACAAGCGACACATGAATCTGATAGTCGTGGGCTTTGTCCCTCTTCTCCTGATTCTGACTCATGTTCCAATTCCGCCTTTGGGGATTTTGAAGAGGAATAGCTAAAGGATGTTGATGCGCTGATTTGGCAGTCAAAGGCTGAAGATGACATCCTAAGGAAGGAACATATGTTGGCAGATGAGGAGTTGCCACATGAAATTGCCCTTGATTTGGGGTAACACTGGATGAATGTGGAAAGGTAGCTCCTTTTTCTATAGTAGTGAGTGTGGGGTGAACCTCTTTTATCAACAAGGCTCGCAGGGTTTCCAAGACCCATCCCATTTGGCTCTTCAAAAGATTGAGTTCCTCTTTCAATGCTTCTTGACCTTTCGTTAGTTTGTCCATCTTCTCCTAAGACATGGATCTTTGTTCCAAATGCGTGTCAGGAATCACCTTTCTGGTTATGGAAGAGGATGGATGAGTTTTTTCTTTGGAAAATTACATGCATGCTTGCTGATGAATGCAAATATAATGGTATATGCATGAATGCAACTTTTTTTATGTTTATTTTATTTCCAGGGATCCTTACAAACTTTATAGTTGTTAGTACATATTTTGCAAGTAATAAGCGCAGAACAAGGAGACAAAGTTAGAAGCAAAACACTCATTCATTCAATAGAAGCGAGAGCATTGAGTACAAGTGAATACAATGATCTGAGCCAAAATACAACAATCTGAAATCAAGTACATGAATAATAAGAAACAACACTAAAAAAGTCTTATTTGCTTGAAGCTCTTAGAGCTCCTTCAACTCGCCTTTGAATATTCGCATCATCCTCTCGCAAAGCATAATGAAATAAATATCGAATGGGTGAGTATTGTCCTCATCCATGTATTCCAAAGCCACTTCTAGCTCAAAGGCATTTCTCTGACTATCTCATTACAATACTTAATCAAGCATGCAAATTTATCACGGTAAGTGATAGCAATTGGCTGAAGGAATTTGATGGTGCACTCTTAAGTATTCAACACTTCATCCAAGTGCTTCTTCTCGTTCACCCAACCCATACTTTGGCTTTTCAGAGTCTCATATTGGGTTTTCCAATGATCCACTAGCTCTTTGCTAGTTGTCAGCTTTTCACATTTTTTCTTCCATACTATAAGACTGATTCCAGAAGCTTTCCATGCATGCCATTTGAGGCGATGTTCACGTTCCACTTAGGCTTCAGATTTTTGGAGAAGCTCCTTTAGTGCTTTTATCTGGGCCTCAAGTTTCACTCTTACTTTCTTCTTTTGCTCAGTAGCTAAGTTCCACCAGCGCTTCCACTCTTATCATTTCTTTTAGGGGTTTTATTCAATATTTCCCCTTTTCCTTTATGGGAATAAATAAAGCTCGATGGTGACTCTGTTTAGCCCATCCCGCGAGCGTGTGATTACACTTCGTGAGGTTGTGCTCTTATTTTTTGAGGTACAATAGCAGAGTCGCTATCTGTCGTACCTCAAAAAATGAGAACACGACCTCACAAAGCGTAATCGCACGCTTGCAGGATAGACTTAACAAAGTCGCCATCGAAGCTTTATTTATTCCCATAAAGGGAAAGAGAAAATTTTGAATAAAACCCCTAAAAGAAAGACAAGGATATGGTAATCGCAACCAATATCAGAGTTCGGGAGTTGGTTACGTAAGAGGAATGTATTTGCTCCCCTCACGTTCATTGTACTTAACGGGAACCATTTGGTTAATTGTTTGTGTTAGTGTTAGTTCAAAAATTATGACAAAAGGGTTTGTTTTTATTAGTGGCCAAAAAGGAAAGGGACCTAAAAATGTTTTTATTATTAGGGGGCTTGACAAGATTTCACAATCATGCTCATACGTATCTTAAATGAGAAATCAAGGCACACGTAGTTTTGGATAAAAAAAGTTTGTTTGTTGGTCGATTTTAGCGAAAGCAACTTTGGATTAATCGACGAAAAATATTGTTTTAACCAAAATAGACGAGGAGCAGACATTTGCATCACATTGAATGAATTTACAAATCATATTCTTGCCGCTTATCTCAACTCAACGGTTGTGGATGAAGCATTGTTGTGCATCATCTTAAGACAAAATATTTTTCGTTTTAGAAAAGGTTTTAGGGTTGTTCCAAGAGGAAATTTTTTTTGAATGTTTTGATGTATTTTTGGTGATGGCGAGAGATTAGATTAGCGAGATATCCATCTCGAATCCTAATCTCAGGAGCTCGTGGCATCCACCCCATTCTATTTCCATCTTTATTAAAAAAATTTCTTTTGATCTTATTAGATGTTTTTTATTGGGAAAATAGCTTGACGTTGGATCAAGCTTTTATTCATGGTTATGAAATGTGTATGAAGTGATTGAAGTTTCAAAAATGGTTTGAGGGGTGTTTGATGCAATGGAAAGAGTTTGATAATGGAATGAAGTTGAATAGTGATAAATCGGTGTTGACCAATGTTTTTGAAAATGAAACTTGGTGTTGACCAAGTACTTTAATTATTTTTGAAAGGTTGATTTTTTTTTTTTTTTGTTTTTTATCTAACTTTTTTAATTACTTTACCTAAATAAGAACAATGTAAGAAATAAAAACACAGTTATAAACAAGAGGGTGTGAGTACATTTGACAATTGGGAAATATAATTAAAATTCAATAAAACTAACAAGAATAATGATATCAAATAATTTAAACAAATAGTAAAATTAAAACAAAGCAAATAATAATAAAGATGCATAAAACAAGATAAAAATAAAATAAAATATTTTTTAGAATTTTTTTTTGAGATATTTAGGATAATCCTATTTTTTTTATATTTTCATTATTAAAAAAACTAAGTATCTAAAAAAACCTACTAAAATAAAAGTTCTCTTCTTTTTTTTTTTTTTTATTTTGATATTTTTTATTCAAAAAGTAATTAACTAATACATCTAATTGGCAAAATAAATAAATAAATTACTAGCAAAAGTTCTCTTTTTTTTTTTTTATTTTGATATTTTTCTTTTTTTTATTTCAAAAAACTTTTAGAAATAAATTACTAGCAAAATACATAAAACAAAAAAACTATTAAAAAAACAAGAAATAAAGAAACATGGGCCAGGGGTGTCAAATGAAAATGGGTGGTGAAACCCAATGGGGATTTTGTGGTGAGGCGCTCCATCCCAGCAAGGAAAGTGGGTCGGGTAAGACCCTAGACCCGGTTTAGTTTATGGAATAATGCTAATGCAAAGTAGGAAATCCTAATACAAACTAAACTGCATGACCACTAAAAAAACTTTTCAGAAACACATACAAAATACATTCATGGAAGCACGACAATTATCTCTCTTTTGTACTGAAACCGAAACATCCATGGAAGCACGACGAAACACATTCCACTTCTATGTTTTCTCTCATGATACGATAACATGAACGTCCCTCCCAAATTGAACCTTCACTGATCAGAAACTATCCCTACCATGCTCAACAACAACGACATCTCAAGAAGAAAGAGAAAAAATCCTACCATTTCAGATGCAATAGGGATTATGAATCAAGACAACTTTGCCCTCCCAAATGACAGCAAAAAATCGAGCAAGAAAATAAACAGAAACAAGGACGAGATTCAAAAAGTACCTTCAATTGGTTCTGACGAAAAAACTGTTGCGGTAAGTTTCTTTTCCTCTTTCTATTATGTATCGATCCTTCTCTCCCTGATTCTCTTCAATTTCTACTTCATTTTGTTTTTATGTGCGTACACCAAGGTTTTTTCTGTGATGTTTGTTTCTGATATATAAATGTGGTGGTTCCATTCTGTGTTTAGGGATTTTTGTATATTTGCAGGGATTTTTGTGTTGCTGATATGAGAGTATGAACAGATATGGGAGTATAAAACACTGCTGCTGTATGTTTTTTTTTGTGTTTGAATTTGTGGCTGCCTATGGTTCTTGTTATTATGATGGTGGTTTCTTTTATTCATGGCAATGCTTTTGATTTATAGTGAATGATTTAGGGTTTTCTTTGATGTTGTTGTATCTGATGTTGTTGATGAGAGTGGTATAATGCAGAGGGATCAAATGTGTTTGGTGTATGTTTTGCCATTTCGATAAATGCTATCCTTGATGTACTTGCTGCATTTTCTGAATATTTTGTCTTGTTGTGACCAAAGTTTGTTGTACTTTTCATTACTTTTCTGCAGCAGTAATTTCCACTTCCTTCTCTTTGCAAATTTCTTGGCTATGCTTTAATTGGAACAAGTTTGTCCTACTTTCTCTCTTTTAAATTTTGGTTGATTCTTCACATTATTTTGGGTACCAATTGTAACCAAATTTTCTCTTGTTTTGTTAGGTTTAACAAGACCATAAGATGGACTTTTGGTGATGTTTAGCCTATGTGACTTGAAAATGAAGAAAAGAGGCTAGAAGGCTTAGTCATGGTGGTGATTTTGACAAGTTTAGAAGCAAGCAAGAGAACCAAAGGCATACTTGAATTGCTTAAAGACTAACTTAAAAAAATAGGACTTGAGATGTTTGGCTTTCAACTTATGTAACAAGAACAAAAAGTGTGTAACCATGTTAATGTACAATGCGTTCTTAATGTAATGATAACGTTAAAAAAAATCAATTTGAGTTTCAAATGCACACTAATGTATTAAATTAAAAACCTAGAATTCTAACAAAAACTCTTGATGAGGTCCATTTTAATATCAATTAAGGTAGATGTGTACCATTTAAAACCAATTTGGTCCTTGAATTACAATATTAGGAATGTGAGACCAGATGAAAATCAAAGAAAAAAAAAAAATGAAACGTGACATTGAAATCAACTTGAATCATATGACTGCGAAGAAAATATGGCAACACAAAGATGCATTCAAAATCAAAGTGAAAATAAAATGTCAACTTACAAACATTTTATGAACTTTTTAAAAAAATAACAATATGATTCAAACAAAGAAAATTCTACACTCATTATTTAAATCTACATTCCAAACCAAAGTCACACATTATTCAAGAAATAAGACTTATTTGTTAAAATGGAATTGTGATGAAAATGATCATAGGTGGTGTCATACCCCAAATTTTGACCACTAAGATTTTCCATTATTGTGAAAATCATCATCACAATATGGGGGAACCATCTTGCCTCATTAGTCTCCCAAAATATGGGTGAGCATCCACTGCAATCAAATTTAGGGTTTCTAGCCCTCTCAGAGCTTTAGACAAATGATCAATCAAGGAATGACATGATCTTCAACTTGTCTAACCTCTCAAGTAACTACAAAGGATCAAAATGACTCCCACTCCAAGGATTAAGCACAAAGCTGCTCCCTTCTAGGTGGATCAAGCCCCAAGATCGCCAGTATCACCAAATTAGGGTTTTGGTCGATCAGGGCCTCTAAAGGGAAATTTTTCTCTGGGCATGAGCCAAAGATCCAAAACACAACCTAATATACTCCATGGAACCTCATGGACCCATTCATCAAGTCAATTTTGCCTCAGGGGATGCATTCATCAAAAATCAGGAATTAGGGTTTCTTGACCTAATTCACCCCTAAGTTGACTTTTAGGGCAAATCCTGAGCCAAGACCTCAAAGGAGGATTAGAGGGTCTCTAATACACTACATTGATCCATTTGCAACAATGGATTGATCCAAGAAGCTTGAGCAACAAGTCACAATTTCATCTGCACCACAATTAGGGTTTCGCGAGGAAAGTCAACTGTAACTTTGACTTTTGACCAGGACATGCTCCCAAGCCCTATGACATACATCAATATATCCTATGATACCCATGGAACATGTCCATTAAGTTTGATTTAGGTCAAGGACATAATTTCCTGAAGAATTGCACAGTTTGGAATTCATCTGATAAAAAGTCAACTGTGCACAAAAGTCAACTTTGACTTTTTGAGATTTTTCACAAAAATTGATTTTTAACCCTAAAATGATGTTAATGTATAATTTTAATCATCATTCATCAAGAAAAATCAAGAAAAGTTGGATAACTTGTAAAAGGGGTAACCATAAAAACTTAGAAAATTTTCTAAGTTAAAAATAAAGTGACTAGGGTACCAACTTTGGAGGGTCATAACTCCTAAACCACAAAGTCATTTTTCCCCATCCAAGGCTTGACTTGTAGATCTCATGGCCCTCTACAAAAGTGTCAACTTCAAGTCATTCCAATTCATTATGGATTTTGAGTTATGGTTGGAGCAAAATCACTAAAACATGAAAATCCATCATTTTCCAACACTTAGAAAAATTCTGGGCAAGGCAGATTTTGTGTTGAAACACCAAAACTTGTGGGATTTTTTCACATAGATGCAAGCTGAATCAGTTCCAAAGATAAACATCAATGTTGTTGCAAATGTTGCCAAGAATCCAAGCAACTCAATAGCATGAAACCAATCCACTTGTGCCAAGAATTATGGCTGCCACAACATGCCATGTCAAGGCTGCCATGAAAAATCAGTTTGGGAGTTTTTTGCTATCCACGATTTCTGAGTCAAGAGGAGTGATCACTATGCCACATGCCTTCAGTCTGACCATGAACCAACTGATCCAACTGATAGGGCTGAGTCAAAAAGCCAAGGAATCTTCCAACTTGAAATTCATCCACTTTGGCACATTTTTGTCTTGAATTCAAAGGGCATTAATGTGGAATAATACATTTTCAACAAAGTCACTCTACTCAGTCAAGTTCTATGATTAAACAACAATAAAAACATTTGAAGAATGTGATTTTGGTCAAGGCATAGCCCTGGTCTTGGGAATGGCTAGTTTGTCTTGCTTGAGAAGAAATCCTCCAAGCCAATCCATGCAAATGTGATCTGATCCAGCAGCCATTCACTATTCCTCCAAGACAAAAGTTGATCACCTATAAATAGAGGTTCCAATGGATCATTCAACTCACACCAAAGCCAGTTACAACACTTCTTTCTCTCATTCTTCCTTAAACCTCAAGTTTCTTGGTTTTTGAGTAACTACTATCGGGTTTTGAGTTGCAGCTTTAGGCGATCAATTCTAATTGCTCAAACACATCACATATGATGTATTTGAGGTGTCCAAACACTTAAACACTGACTGTAACACCTCAGGCTCAAAATCACTCTTCAACCAAGCCATTATGCCTCAATTATGCAGGCGGAGGTCTCCAGCTTGATTCAAAGAGTTTCAAAGTGTTCCAAAGCTTGCAACACACTCCATAACATCCATTGAAGATGTAGGGATCATTAATTCACAACTGGAATAAAGTTTGTGCAGAGTTCCATTTCAGCTTGTATCAAGGTAAGCCTCAAAACTCAAACTCCATGATCCATGCATATTTCCTCGCATGATATTTTTGCCAATTGCTTGCCATCATATGTTGATTGTTTTCCCTAAAAAAATTTGATCATAGCACTCATAATCATGCCTACTCGATTGCTTTTGCAAAATTAGGGTTCATATGGCCACAATGATATAATTTGCTATACACTGAAAATGAATGAAATTGGGTATTTCCATCTTCTTCCTTGTGAAAAAACGCATGAGTTTGGTGTTTGAATCATGTCAAATGGTTGAGAGATGAGTGAGATAGAGGGCTTCACGCATCAGAGCTTGAGGAGGAAGATGGCCATGGCGCCATTTTCAGAAAATCCAACAAGTTCTCTATATATTTTTCCCTTGCCATGTTATATTTGAATTGGCATTGCGCCCCAGCGGTTCATCAGCTGGTTTTGTGTGTATTGGCAAGCAAGAGGTCTGGGGTTCGAATCCCCCTCGCCCCAGACTTCTTTTTATCACTTGTTTATTTTGTTATTTTTCATATTATTATTTTTAATGATTTGAGAAATTAATAACTCCTTCAATTTTTATCATTTTTGATTGGTTCTTTTTGCAATAATTCACAAAAATGTTTAAATATTTGATTTTACCAAAAAAATCCCAAAAATATTATTTATTTCATATATTTGATATTTTTGCAAAGAATTAAGGTTTTATGTGTTTTTAGCATTTAAAATATTTTTTCTCCCTTTGTTTTCTAACCCTAATTTGATTTCAATCATTTTGTTGGAAGAAACCTGATTTTTTGGAACATTGATCCAAGATCATAATTTGTTTTCATATATTTAACAAACATTGGTCATTTTAATTGAATTTTTATTCAATTAAAAATACATTTTGAAAACAAATTAGGGTTTTGAATCAATTCAACCCTAATCAAACTTTTTCATACAAATCTTGGGCCTTCCCTTGAGCTATAAGACCCATTCAAAACACTTGGGCCTCTATTAGAGTGTAAGACCCAACCCATTTTTTTAAATACCAAAAATCTGGGCCTCACTTATTGTATAAGTCCCACTGTATTTTCAAAAACCTCGGCGCGATCGCCAATTCAAAATCAAACAAATCTTGGGTCTCTCCTTGAGCTATAAGGCCCATTCAAAACATTTGGGCTTCTAATAGAGTGTAAGACCCAACCCCCTTTTAACCAAAATCATTTTGGGCCTCACTTATTGTATAAGTCCCTCCGCGTTAAAAGAAAACCTCGGCGCGATCGGCATTTTTAAACGAAAAATCAACTGGGCCTACCTTCGTGTTATAAGCCCCACTCTTTTTCTTTAAACTTTTTGGGCCTCTTGAGAGAGTGTAAGACCATTCCCTTTGTACAGAAAACCATTTTGGGCCACAGTCACTTGTATAAGTCCCTCTGCACAAAACAACAGTGCGCTCACTGATAAAACCTTGGGCCTCCCCTTGAGCTGTAAGCCCCAAATCTTTCTTTTTCAAAGCACTTTCTCCTTTGATTTTGAATATACTGTTGTTTTCAATCTTTCTTTGTTGAACAACTAACCAAACAGCATGGAAGCTCTACAACCGAGTAAGTGGTTATCGCTTTCATTTACCGCTTTCATATACATATAACTATATTGTGGGGCTGTTTTGCTGTAAGTCTTCTTTCATAAACTCATATCAACTGTGTAATAATAGTATAGATATTTAGAGTTTCCCCGGCAACTACGTCTAGAACTAGGTGACACCGTTTCGTTTATTCATAGAAATAGACAACTAGATCCCCAATAGGATCACCAGATACAGTCTTCTCTTCGGCTGCCCTCATTAGGAATTGTCAAGAAACTCTACTCCCAGAGATGAATATATTCTCCGTGAATGGCATCTTTGAGTTTCTTCCAAATTCTCGAACTTTCCTGACTTGATCTATTCCTTGTGAATAGCTTGCCTTGAATTTCTCGGGGTTTGGGGACCCACGGGCTTCTTAAAAGCATCGCCCTCCTCTTGGGCATTGTTCAAGGACCTACAGGCTTCCTAAAAGCAACCCGCCTCCTCTTGGGCTTAGTACAAGGACCCTACGGCTTCTTAGAAGTATTCACAGCCCCCTCTTGGGTTTCGTATAATGATCTCTTCCTCCGGGAATGATAACCTCCTCTTGGGCTTAGTACAAGGACCCGTCGGCTTCTTAAAAGTTTCCAGCCTCCTCTTGGGCTTCGTACAAATTGTCCCGACGACCTCCTAGAGGTATAGGAACAGAACTTAATCATCTTCATAGAACAGTCATTTCAAAGAGTCTACTACTGTTTCTCAAAGCATAGCACAAAAGATGAAACTCTAGACTTGGACAGTCTAATCTCCTTGAGTCTCAAAGACATTCTCAAGCACCTCTTCAAAAATAGGAATAAAACCCGTAGACTCGGACAGTCTCAATACCCTTCGGATTTCCCACTTCCTTAAAGAACAGGAATAACCCGGATCCTTGAAACAAATCCTTGAGTACAATGTTGCTCATATAAGAACTGATTTTCTCTTTCAAAATCAGTATACTTGACCTGTCACTTAACTGGAAAAACATTTAGCCTGTCTCTCTGGCTTTATACGAGACATATAAGAGACTCCCTCGTTGAGTCAATCACCCCTTTCGCCTCCATCTCGGGCTTTATACGAGATACAAAAAGGTTCTTATTGAGCCAAACCAATTTTCGCCTCCATCTCGGACTTCATACGAGATACAAAAAAAAAAACTCTCTTGTTGAGTCAAATAGCCTTCATCTCGGGCTTTATACGAGATACCAAAAGACTCCATCGTCGAGTCAAAACCTTTTAGCCTTTCTCTCGGGCTTTGTACGAGACACATATTAGCCTCCTCTTAGGCTTTGTATAAGAAAACCACTGGTTGGTCCAATCAACCTTTTAGCATCAAAGCTGTGCCTCGTTCACAGTACACAAACATCAACAACTCCTTCCCCTTCATCTAATTGCTGTAAGCGGCAAGCCTCTGGATTATCTACATCCATGCCACTGTCCCTCTTTTAGCATGAGAAATTCCTAAGGAAAGATAACATTGCTCTACACTAAGTTAAAGTCTTCTCCTTCAGGTTAAAATCCCCTTTAAAGGAAATTATGGCATTGTCGGATTCACAAATCCCGGTTAAAGTAATGCTCCTTTATAAACAGTTGTGACATACAACCCCCTCTTTAGAGATGACAAATTCTCTCTGAAGACAACACCTTTTTAGCTTCACATCTTGGGCTTCGAACAAGATACAAATAGACTCTTCAGCTTCACATCTTGGGCTTTGAACAAGATACAAACCACCTTTCGCTTCACGTCTTGGGCTTTGAACAAGACACCAAAAACAACCATTTTCTCCCATAGAATAGGAGGAACTACGAACGCTCTGATTTCCCTGTTTCGGTAAACGGGAATACGTAGGCATAAGATCGAAAGAAAACATCTTAGCGAGCACAATCAACAAAAAACCCAAAGTCCCATACTCCCGTATATCATAATCTGAAGCAGCATCCTAAAAAAATCCCAGAGAGAAACCAGTATTGGCGAAAATTCAAATAACCGATACAAAAGCCCCCCACATTGATAGCATCCGTAACCTAACAGACCGCTGTTTAAACTCAGTATGCAAAGCAGGGTTAATTGGAGACATCTATTTCCCTTCCTTCATCAGCTTTAATAGGATAAAAAATGAATCGACCTGTAGTAAACTCAACCGCAGAGAGCGATCGCGCTTAAGAACCGCGTCCAAAATCGGTCGCTACAGAAAAATGGCGCCCACCGTGGGGTCCTTCTAACCTTTTTTCTCTTCAATTGTGTGAAAACCACAGATTGGGGCTTCCGCCGGGGAACCCATTTTCTGTCAGGAACTTAGGATTCATAGTTTTAAAGGTCTAAGATGATTTGGACAAATATATATACTGCTTTTCCTAATTGCCATACATGTTTATTTTTCTGCTAATGGGAATGCGTGTGATGCCGCATGTGGAAAGATTGAGTATACACTTAAGATAAGTGATGGCGACGAGGTCGACCATCAACCTCAGTGGAGGCTGACCAATGCAACCCATTCTCTCACCTAGACAATGGGCCGATTGTGATGTCTGAGAAGCTGAGGAGCCAAACCCTTCTGTAGTGCGGAAACTATCAGAAATAGTTGTCACGCGATACTACCCTCATTTGAGGTTGGTGATCTATTCTCGGTGAATGGCACTTACTCTAAGATTGCTCTACAACTCGCTGGCGATCCGCTTATTGTTTTGCTTTCCTGGGAGGAGCTGATGATAATGAGTACAGGTACAAAAATCACCCTAGTATAAACCTTTGGGGATGGGTAGAGCCTTGACTTCATGACAACGACCCTTTGATCCCATGTTTTTTCTATGTTTTTGTGTGCTGCATTCATGCATTCATTTAATAAAACATTAAAACATTCAAAAAAAATTTTCTTTTCTAATCTCTCTGTTTTTCAAATTAAACTAAGACTGTGATTGCAAATATCAGAGAAAAGGATTGCGCTAATGGATTTCGGTAGAAGGAGGACCCATAGGTATACCTTCAAGGTTCCAAAGCTAGAGGATTTGAGAAGGTTAGCAAGGATGATCACTAACCCTGAGGCTTTCAGAGCCAAACACGGAGGTCTGCTACCACTGTTAAGAGTCCATGTGATTGAGGGAATCATGGATGCGCTCATTCAGCTTTACGATCTGGTTTATCACTGTTTCAAATTCCTGGATTACCAGCTCGCACCAATGTTGGAGGAGTATTCTCACCTGACTGATCTACACATTACAGATCGAGCTCCATTTTCTAGATTGGAAGAAATTCCAAAGAATCAGATCATTGCAAGAGCAATTCATTTGGACGAGTCTGAGGTCAGGACTCACATGACTGCTAAGGGTGGCATCCAAGGTTTGCCAGCCCAGTTCTTGACGAAGAAAGCCCTGTATTTTGCTAGTATAGGAAACGTGTCTGCTTTTGAAAGCATATTTTTCTTGCTCACCTACAGGTTATTTTTGTTCCCCAACATCAATAACTTCATCGATATTAACTCCATTAAGGTTTTTCTCATTGGAAAGCCTGTGCCGACTTTGCTCGCAGATGCGTATCATTCTGTACACTTAGGAAATTTGTACAGTGGAGGGGAGATCACATGCTGTGTACCTCTACTTTACAAATGGTTTATCTCTCACTTGCCCAAGTCTGCTGCTTTTTGGGATTGCAGGAGTGCCTTACGTTGGTCGCAGAAGATCATGTCTTTTACCAACTCTGATATAGATTGGTGTAATAGGATCTTTGATGGAATCAGAATCATTGATCGTTGTGGAAACTTCCCCAACGTACCCCTTATAGGAACTAAGGGAGGAATCAACTACCATCCAGTTCTCGTTCATAGTCAATTTGGATACCCGATGAGACACGTCCCACGGGGTGTTCATCTGGAAGGTCTTTTCTTCAAGGAAGGAGAAAACGACAGAGCACTAAAGATGGAAATAGTGCAGGCCTGAAAGCACGTTCATAAGAAAGGACGAGAGTCTCTAGGAAAACCGGACTGTGTCTTGGTGGAGCCTTACCTCCACTGGGTACAAACTAGAGCTCTCAAGCTAAAAATGCCTTATCCTCGTTACAGAATTCTTCCGCCGAAGGAGTCTTTCATGTACTTCATGACTGAGACTGAAAAGCTTCAGGTTACTCTCAACAAAGTTCAAAAGGAGAGAAGGTCTTGGAAGAACAAGTACCGCACCCTCGACGTAGAGTGCATCAAAATACAGCAACTGTTGAAAGAAAAAGATGATCTAATTGAAATTTTAGAGCAACATGCTGTGGATAATCAAGATGACCAAAGAAATTTGCTTACTCCTTTCACTTGGCAAAGGAATGACAACCCGACAACGACCCAAGAGCCCCGGTCAAAGAAAAGGAAGATACCAGAATCAGCACCCGAGTTCTCTCGGGACCCATTAGCTTAGGTTTCTGTTTTTGCACTTTGTAATCTACGGTATTTTCGTTTCCGCAATCCTTCGAATTTCAATAAAAAGGGGTTTCCCCACCGTTTGATATTTGGAATCTAATTGTCAAAGTTTATTTTGATTAAACCTAAGAACAATTAATATAATAATTGCATTCATCATTCTCACATCGCATATTCTTCTTCCCTACGAATCTCACGTTTGTGTCTCGGTTCTAGAGTCAAACTGTCTCATTCGTATAACACTCAGGCCAATCGTCAGAAAAAGATGGATGATCTTGAGGAAGAAAACAGAGAGTTGAAAGAAGAGATCGACGCTCTGAGAGAGGATATGAGAAAGCTTCGTAACGACATGCAAGCCATGGCAGAAGCTCAGTTACAAAGAACTGTGATCTCAGAGATCACCTCAACGCCCATAGTGGAAAAGTTTGATCCTAGGTATCAAATGCCGAAAGATCGTCCTTTGGGGCATGCCTGTTAACTATATCCCGGAAGGATATGTTCCGCCGATCACTGAAGATCAGGGAATCACAACAGAAGCCACTGGGCCTGAAGGTTACAAACTTCGGGAAACCGAAGATGCCAGGGGCATACTGAAGACTCCTGAAGGTTAAAATCTTCGGGAGACGCCAAGATTCGCTACCGTAGTCACGGTACCACCCCCTGTGGTGCACACTATCCTGGAAGGACAGATTCCACAGATACCTTCTGGTAAGAAGGAAACTATGTTTGACCGAATGGATGAATTCTAGGAACAGTTCTTGGAAATGCAGAAGGAGATGCAAGCCATTCGCGGTCAGGATTTATTTGGAAAGGACGCCGCAGACCTCTGCTTGGTCCCCAATGTGAAAGTCCCGCACAAGTTCCAAGTGCCTGACTTTGAAAAGTACAAGGGTAACTCTTGCCCTCAGAGCCATCTGGTGATGTACGCTCGGCGGATGTCAGCTCAGACGGAGAATCAGGACCTACTGATTCATTACTTCTAGGATAGTTTAACCGGTGCCGTACTCAAATGGTACATGGGTTTAAACCGTACTACGATAAGTACATTAAGAGATCTTGGCACTGCCTTCGTCCAACAATACAAATACAATTTGGAAATGGCACACGACAGAGATCAACTCAGATCAATGTCGCAAAAGGATAAGGAAACCTTTAAGGAGTATGCTCAAAGGTGGCGTGAAATTGCCGCTCAAATTTGTCCGCCTCTTGAGGAAAAAGAGATGACAAAGATCTTCTTAAAAACCTTAAGCTCATTTTATTATGACCGAATGGTTGCCAGTGCACCCAGTGACTTCACCGAGATGGTCGGTATGGGAGTTCCTCTTGAGGAGGCCGTCCGAGAAGGACGTCTAGTCAAAGACACTGGATCATCAAGTAGTACAAAGTGATACGGTAGTTCTCTCCCTAAGAAAAAAGAGCAAGATATTGGGAATATCTCTCTTGGAAAGCAAAGGCGACGTTATCAGCCGGTAGCAGCTGTAACTCCTGCTATTAGCCCTGCGCCTATTCCTACGTATCAACCTTAGGTTGCGCTGAGCCAACCTGATCAGCAAAGGACACAACAACCTCTTCAGAAGGCTCGTCCTCCATACAATAACAATCATAGAACACGACCATCAGGGTTTGATCCTATACCCATGTTGTACGCAGATATATTTCCATTACTACTGGCTAAGGGGCACATTCACACTAAATCTCCTCTTACAGTACCGGAAAACCTGCCTTTCTGGTTTAAGGTGGATCAAACTTGCCCTTACCACCAAGGAGGACCAGGGCATAACATAGAGACTTGTCTCAATTTCATGTCCGACGTGCAAAAACTTGTTAGGAGCGGGCTCTTATCTTTCAAAGATATGAATCCCAATGTTCTTACGAACCCGCTACCTCAACATGAGAAAGCTGCAGTCAACCTGATTGAGAAAGAGACTAACAATGTCTATCAAATTCACGATGTACTCTTATTGAGGACCAATCTGGTCAAGATGCATTGTAGACAGAGTGGATATGGCCATGCGCCACCTCATAATTATCACCAGTGTGATATCTACTCTAAAGACAACCAGGGATGTTCTGTGGTGCAAGCAGCTCTACAGGAACAGATGGATCTTGGATGGATCCAAGAGCACCGAGTTCGTGGAATTAACATGGTTTATACGAACTCCAACGTCATTCAGAACCACGACATCCGTGAGATGAATGTCAACTTGGTGGAAATGCACTCAAGGCAAAGCCAGTATCATAATCTGCCGCGGCATGATTACAGTTCTTGTCTGACTTGCTCGGTAAACAAACAGGGATGCTCTTTCATACAAGAGGCCCTCCAGCGTCAGATGGATTTTGGATGGATCCAAGACTACCATGATAGGAATTCCTATTAGATCAATATGGTTCAAATCTTTGACATTCACTTGATGAATACCAGCCTGGTAGAGTTACATGCTGAGCAGGTCTGACTCGGATTCCTAATATCACACGACTATCAAAGCTGTAAAGCAGGTTGCAAAAATGATCGAGGTTGTACCCTTGTCCAGGAGGCACTTCAGCACTTGTTAAATCATTGGTGGTTGCCAATCTACATGGATGAAGATACTCAGCAGATTAGTATCAATAACAGGAATCCCACTCGGCGTCAAAGTCAGGATGTCCGATCTGTGGAAGCTAACCTAGTAAGGTTACATTGTATTCAAAGTGGGCGTAGCCAGGTGCCACTACACAATTACGACCGTTGTAGCGTCTGTTCGGAAAGTAACCAAGGGTGTTACCTTGTGAGAGCAGCTCTTCAGGGTCAGGTGGACCGTGGAGAAATTCGTCCATATCCGGGTTCTGGACTCATCAACTGGACACCGAACTACCTTACCGATCAAGTTGAGGATGTTTCCATAATCTCTGGTCATCACAGGACCAGGGATGTTTTTGCCATTATCCCTCTACTTGACGAATCTAAAGTTCCCAACCGGGAACGGATCGAGATTACTTATGATGGTCAGAAAAATTAGAAGGCTCCCATAGTTATCTATCTACCGGGACCATTACCGTATGAATCAAATAAGGCTACCCTTACAAATACGGTGCAACAACCATTGAAAATGGAAAGGAAATTCCATTACCCTCCGTCGTGAACATTGCAGACATCAGTCGTGTAACACGGAGTGGTAGAATCTTCAACCGAGGGGTTGGGGAACTTAACAAAGAAAAGGAACTTCAGACGGAAGCTCCTGATCTACCAGTCGGTCAGTCCAATAATCCCGACCTTTCGAAAAATAATGATGAGATGCTGAAGCTCATCCAAAGGAGTGAATATAACATTGTTTATCAACTGTTACAAACTCCTTCAAAGATCTCGGTATTATCACTGTTACTCAGTTCAGAAGCGCACAAGGAGGCTCTACAAAAATTCTTGGAGCAAGCCTTTGTGGAACAGGATGTAACAATCTGACAGTTCGATAGTATTGTCTCTAACATCACTTCCTGTAACAATTTGGGATTTAGTGATGAGGAATTACCTGAAGAGGGTCGCCGTCATAACATGGCGCTCAACATTACAGTTAACTGCCAGGACGATGCTTTAGCCAGCGTATTGGTAGACACAGGGTCAGCCCTGAATGTTATGCCGAAGTCCACTTTGATGCAATTATCATTCAAAGGCCCTCCGATGAGAATCAGCGAGGTCGTTGTCAAAGCGTTCGACGGATCCCAAAAAACGGTTATCGGCGAAGTTGATCTTCCCATAACTATTGGTCCTCACACTTTCCAAGTCACTTTCCAGGTCATGGACATCCGGGCAATGTACAGCTGTTTATTAGGAAGACCTTGGATACATTAGGCTGGAGGGGTTACTTCAACCCTCCACCAAAAGCTAAAGTTCGTTCAGAACGATCAACTTGTCACAGTCTGTGGAGAATAGGCATTGCTCGTGAGTAACTTATCATCATCTGCTTGTGTAGAACCTGAGGAGGTTATTGGAACTCAGTTCCAAGCACTGTCGGTGAGCAAGGACGAATAATCCGGAGAAGGAACTTCAATTTCTTCATACAACGATACTATCAAAGCAGTCGAGAGTACCAATACAATAGGATGGGGACAGCTTGTCATTCCTACTAGCAATAAAACAAAGAAGGGTCTTGGTTTTTCTATAACCTGTACACGGACAACTGCCAACGATGAAAGTCTTCATCCCCTTCAAAACTTCTTCCACATTGGAGGTTTCCTTCACCCAGTGTCTCAAGCAGTACATGCTATCAATGAGGAAGATCCCTCTGACACAGATGAAGAATGTAAGTCCTACCTTAATGAGGACAGTTATATGTCTCAGGAAGAGGTGCCTACGCCTTTTTGCTTTCCTACAGAAAGTCCGAGATTTATACCACGGTCAGATGTCGAAATGATATATGGAGATTGTGATCCGGAAGGATACCGTGCTCCGCCAAATTCATTAGAGGAGAACACTCTGATGAAAGACAACTTCGACCGCAACTACTATGGCCCGATGGACGGTTTGCCAATGTGGCAGCCTTACCCAGGAGACTTGGGGCCAGAAAGTCAGCCGAGTAATGAAACTCAGCTGAGCATCATTGAACAGAATACCTGTGTCCCCACCATGTCATAGGATCAACACTTAGGTCATTCAGAAACTACTCAACATGAAGATGAATTCGCAACGTTTGCAGGACTTGAATTCATCAACTATGCTTTTCCCGAGGTCAACGTCATCGAGAGAGATGACTCCTCCAGTTCCAAAGAAGTTTGGGACACCTTGGGACAACCGAGTGGAAAATTCGACTTCATGGTTAAGTACACCGCTCCTGAAAGCTCTCGTATCCGGTTCAAAGACATCCAGTCTACTGGATGGGGAGATACAGCTGAGAGCACAAATGCTATGCAAAATACAACAAAGGAATCCTCCTATGACAACTCTGCCTGGGAGACAGATTCCAATGATCCTGCTCCACCAGAAATCAGCGTCATTTCTGAAGACAAATCAAGGAAGGTGCCAGACTTTGTGATTCACCGAGGAGTTCGCTGCCAATGGGTTACTGTCGATGTTCCGAAGGTCGTTCGCCAATCAAAGTAATTGCCATCTTTAACCTTTCACCCTTCCCAGGTAGAACAGATGTTTTGATAGGGCTCGCTTTCTGTAAATTTCCCTCTTCGCTTAGCCCGAAGCGACAGAGTTTTGTTTTATAGGGTTGTAGTTTCAAGGATCGACTTGTTCATTAATAAAATTATGCCGTTCTGTAATTTCCGCATTAATTGCTATTTTCTCTTTTTGCTTTTTCTCAGAAAATGGTAATCCTAAAAAAAAAATTCAAATAAAAACCAGCAGTAATAAAAAAAATACACTGCACACACTTTTGCATTCTCTCTGTCTCTTCTAAACACGAATCATCACGTCATGCAGATTGCTTGTTTTAAACCCCGTTGAAACATACGATCCAATGCCTTCTCCCAACTTTAAGTTCCCGGTATTTGGAGCTGAAGAAGAAAATGACGACCAAATTCCAGAAGAGATCTCCCGATTACTCAGACAAGAGGAAAGGTCCATTGAACCTCATAAAGAGCCATTGGAAATGGTAAACTTGGGTTCAGAAAAAGAGAAAAAAGAAATCACGATTGGGGCACTGCTCAGTCCAACTGCCAAAGAGAGTTTGATAAAGCTTCTCAAAGCATTTCCCGATGTATTCGCTTGGTCCTATCAGGATATGCCAGGATTGGATACCAGCATCGTGGAACATCACTTACCGTTAAGATCGGAGTGTCCGCCAGTAAAGCAAAGGTTGAGACGGACTCACTCGGACATGGCCATCAAAATCAAAGAGGAGGTGCAGAAACAGATTGACGCGGGTTTCCTCGCTACATCTGAATATCCTCAATGGTTAGCCAACATCGTACCCGTTCCCAAAAAGGATGGAAAAGTCAGAATGTGTGTTAATTACAGGGATCTGAACAAGGCAAGTCCAAAGGACAATTTTCCTTTACCACACATTGACATGCTGGTAGACAGTACAACAAAGTTCAAAGTTTTCTCCTTCATGGATGGATTCTCGGGCTATAACCAGATCAAAATGGCGCCGAAAGACATGGAGAAAACTTCGTTCATCACCCCATGGGGCACCTTTTGTTACAAGGTAATGCCGTTCGGTTTGAAGAACGCCGGGGCAACCTATCAAAGGGCCATGACTACTCTGTTTCATGACATGATACACAAAGAAATCGAGGTATATGTCCATGATATGATTGCAAAATCAAAAACAGAGAGTGAGCACGTTGAACATCTGTCAAAATTGTTCGAACGTCTAAGAAAATTCAAGCTCCGCTTGAATCCTAACAAGTGCACCTTTGGTGTTCGTTCAGGGAAACTACTAGGGTTCATCGTCAGCCAGAAAGGAATTGAGGTTGATCCTGACAAGATCAAGGCCATTCAAGAAATGCCTTCTCCAAAAACTGAAAAACAAGTCAGAGGATTCCTGGGACGTTTGAACTACATCTCCAGATTCATATTCCTCATGACCGCGACATGCACGCCGATCTTCAAGTTACTTAAAAAGAACCAGGATTGCGTTTGGACAGAAGATTGTCAAACCGCCTTCGACAGTATTAAGGAATACCTGTTGAATCCGCCAATTCTATCACCTCCAGTGGAAGGAAGACCACTGATCATTTACCTCACAGTCCTAGAGGACTCAATGGGATGTGTACTTGGCCAACAAGACGAAACCAAAAGGAAAGAGTCTGCCATCTACTATCTAAGCAAGAAATTCACCGACTGTGAAACTCGGTACACGATGCTCGAGAAAACTTGTTGTGCTTTGGCTTGGGCAGCCAAACGTCTGTGCCAATACATGATTCGTCATACTACTTGGTTAATCTCAGAAATGGATCCAATCAAGTATGTATTTGAAAAACCTGCTCTCACGGGAAGGATTGCCCGTTGGCAAATGTTGTTATCAGAATACGACATAGAGTACCACGCTCAGAAAGCCGTTAAAGAAAGTATTGTAGCCGATCATTTGGCTCATCAACTGATTGACAATCAAGAATCAACCGGGTTTGACTTCCCAGACGAATATGTCATGTATCTAAAAATGAAAGATTGCGATGAACCGTTACCCAGTGAAGGGCCAGAACTAGGTTCCCAATGGGGACTTATCTTTGACGGAGCAGTTAATCATTATGGAAACGGAATTAGGGCAATCATTGTTACCCCTCAGGGTACCCACATTCCTTTCACTGCCAGACTTACATTCAAATGTACGAACAACGAGGCCGAATACGAAGCTTGTATCATGGGTCTCGAGGAAGCAATTGATTTAAGGATAAAAAACTTGGACGTATACGGCGACTCAGCCTTGGTTATCAATCAGATAAAAGGAGATTGGAACACATACCAATCAGGATTGATTCCTTACAAAGACTACACAAGAAGGTTGCTACCTTTCTTCAACAGAGTCGAGTTTCATCACATCCCTCGTGATGAGAATCACATGGCTGATGCATTAGCCACTATCTCTTCCATGATTAGTGTAGGTTAATGGAATGACATACCTAAGATTGGCATAATGCGCCTTGAAAGGCCCGCTTACATCTTCACGATTGAAGCAGTCATAGACGACAAACCTTGGTATCACAATATCAAATGCTTCCTTCAGAAACAAGAGTACCCATCTGGGGCATCCAGGAAGGACAGAAAAACCCTCAGAAGACTGGCTAGCAGTTTCTTCCTGAGCGATGATACACTCTATAAGAGAAATTTTGACATGGTCTTGCTCTGATGCGTCGACAGATCAGAAGCAGACATGTTGATGAAAGAAATTCATGAAGGGTCCTTTGGTACTCATGCCAACGGACACACAATGGCAAGAAAAATTCTCAGAGCAGGGTACTACTGGTTGACCATGGAATCCGACTGCTACAAGTACATGAGGAGGTGTCACAAGTGTCAGATATACTCAGACAAAATTCAAGTACCGCCATCACATCTCAAAGTTCGTTCTTCCCCGTGGCCTTTTTCCATATGGGGAATCGACATGATTGGCTTGATCGAACCTAAGGCTTCAAACTGACATCGGTTCATCCTGGTAGCCATTGACTATTTCACCAAGTGGGTCGAAGCAGCGTCGTGCGCTAATGTAACCCGACAAGTGGTGGTCCAATTTATCAAAAACAATATCATCTGCCGTTATGGTGTTCCGAGCCAGATCATTACTGATAATGTATCTAACTTGAACAATAAGATGATGAAAGAGTTGTGCGCAAAGTTCAAAATCGAACACCATAACTCATCTCCCTATCGACCCAAGATGAACGGAGCAGTAGAAGAGGCCAATAAGAACATCAAGAAGATCGTTCAGAAGATGGTTATAACCTACAAAGACTGGCACGAGATGCTACCCTTTGCTCTTCATGGTTATCGCACATCTGTCCACACTTCAACATGGGCTACCCCTTTCTCTCTAGTATATGGCATGGAAGTAGTGCTCCCCATAGAAGTAGAGATCCCATCAATCCGAGTATTGATGGAAGCTAAGCTCACCGAAGCTGAATGGTGTCAAAGCCGACACGACGAACTGAATCTGATCGAAGAAAAGCGAATAACGGCATTATGTCATGGTCAATTCTATCAACAGAGAATGAAGAAGGCGTTCGACAAAAAGGTCTGACCTCGTGTCTTCATAAAAGAAGACCTCGTGCTCAAGAAGATACAATCATTTCTCACTGACTCCCGGGGCAAGTGGACTCTGAATTATGATGGCCCCTACGTGGTCACGAAAGCTTTCTCAGGCGGCGCCTTGAGACTTGCAACCATGGACGGAGAGGAATTTGCCTACCTCATGAATGTTGATGTAGTCAAGAAATACTTTGCCTAAACTTTAAAAAAAAGAAAGAAAAACGTCTCGGTGGATTGAAAACCCGAAAGGGCGGTCCAGGCAAAAGTTAGAGACAAAATAAAAAAAAATCATCCCGGTGGATTGGAAACATCATAGTACAATCCAGGCAAAAATTAGGGATAATGGAAAGTAACTATGTTCAACAGAGGTAAGTCCCCCAGCAGCAGCAGTTATATCATCTGTCAGAAAACTCCAGTCAAGGCCATCTTCGACAGAAGCTCAGGATGCCCAGAATTCAAAGTTGGTAGAAGGATAATGGTCGTTATGTTTCAACGTAGCCCTTTTCCCTGAAAATTACCATTTTCTAACTTTGTAAATACTCTTTGGAATCACGCGTTTGGATGATCTCCGTCTTATCAATAAAACTTGAGCCTTTGTGCTTTTGTTTGTAATTCTTATTTATTTTAGCTTTACAGAACGACATTTTAATGTGATCAACGATTCTTGAAATAAAACAAAAATGAATTTACTTATTAAAACTTTTTCTGCTTTTAAAATAAAGACGACAATTTCTTTTGACTGTTGAATATCAAAGGAACATCAACCGCTTCTCCAGAAGTAAGCGAACTTCAAAGTGTAGAATCAAAGTACTTCTTCTAACCCAGTACGCCTGAATGAAGGATCAATTGTGTCAGAGACCTTGTTTCGTCTGACACGCCACGACAGAGTTCTTACCTCATAAGCCCGACCAACGGTAGCTCCCAACAAGGACTATCTCTCCTAAGCAAGGTGGAATTGCTATCTTGAACCAGCAATATTCCTATACGCCCTGCGATGGCCGAGTATCTAGTCGTGTTCACCCGTCAGTTTGCATGTCGCGTCAGTTTTGTCGGCACATACATACATACATCATGCATTATTGATTTGCATTCACATTTCATATTGCATCACTATCGCTCTAATCGGTCTTGTCCCTTAGCGATAGGAGTCCTCTCAATCGAGTTGTCAGTTCTTGCCTCGTCAGGAAACACTGCGTTTGAACAACCTCGCCTCCAGTTTATTTCTGGAAGGAAGTTGGCCCTTGACCACTTTGATAACTTGAACCTCTGAAAAACCAGAGGAACCGTCAGTCAGCATCACTCTTCGCCATTGAAGATGATATCCTTGCTTTCTCGGATTAAGGAAAATCCACAGAGAGAGCCTCGTGATCAGAGATTCGGCAGCATGCCAGTTTTGCTCTGAAAAGACCGCTGATGAAAAGGTCATCGGCACCTCAAAATTGGACCCCATCATATGGCATTTCTCTCAAGAAGCAGCCTCTCAAGAGACTCGCTTTCTCCAGATAGAGTCGGCAAATGGCGTCTCCAACAGAGAAGTTTGTGCAACTCTACAACTCAGACGACTGGGTTCCCCAGCGAGTCTGACATCGAAACTTTTTCCACTCAAATGGCATTTCCCCAGGAAAATTCGGCGAGAAGTTTGAGGAAAACCGCTACGAATAGCGTCCCTTGTCAATAAAGTTTATTGACAAAAGAAACTAAGACCAGTTCCTTGGTAGGAAACCAGGATCGAGGGGAAGTTTAAATCAGAAACTAAGACCAGTTCCTTGGTAGGAAACCAGGATCGAGGGGAAGTTTACATCAGAAACTGAGACCAGTTCCTTGGTAGGAAACCAGGATCGAGGGGAAGTTTACATCAGAAACTGAGACCAGTTCCTTGGCTGAAGACCAGGATCGAGGGGAAGTTTACCTTTTCTAAGCGTCATTGCTTAGCGAAAGAAGATGAATGCGTGAATTACCATTCATAGGCGCCGTCAAAATTTTGGATATTCCGATATTTAATCCTCTTGCACCCCGAATGCCCGAATACCTTCGTATTCACACCTTCGGGTCCAAGAAGATTAAATAGGGGCATCTGTCATACCCCAAATTTTGACCACTAAGATTTCCCATTATTGTGAAAATCATCATCACAATATGGGGGAACCATCTTGCCTTATTAGTCTCCTCAAAGATGGGTGAGCATCCATTGCAATCAAATTTAGGGTTTCTAGCCCTCAGAGCTTTAGACAAATGATCAATCAAGGAATGACATGATCTTCAACTTGTCTAACCTCTCAAGTAACTACAAAGGATCAAAAGGACTCCCACTCCAAGGATTAAGCACAAAGCTGCTCCCTTCTAGGTGGATCAAGCCGCAAGATCGCCAGTATCACCAAATTAGGGTTTTAGTCGATCAGGGCCTCCAAAGGGAAATTTTCCTCTGGGCATGAGCCAAAGATCCAAAACACAACCTAATATACTCCATGGAACCTCATGGACCCATTCATCAAGTCAATTTTGCCTCAGGGGATGCATTCATCAAAAATCAGGAATTAGGGTTTCTTGACCTAATTCACCCCTAAGTTGACTTTTAGGGCAAATCCTGAGCCAAGACCTCAAAGGAGGATTAGAGGGTCTCTAATACACTACATTGATCCATTTGCAACAATGGATTGATCCAAGAAGCTTGAGCAACAAGTCACAATTTCATATGCACCACAATTAGGGTTTCACGAGGAAAGTCAACTGTAACTTTGACTTTTGACCAGGACATGCTCCCAAGCCCTATGACATGCATCAATATATCCTATTATACCCATGAAACATGTCCATCAAGTTTGATTTAGGTCAAGGACATGATTTCCTGAAGAATTGCACAGTTTGGAATTCATCTGATAAAAAGTCAACTGTGCACAAAAGTCAACTTTGACTTTTTGAGATTTTTCACAAAAATGGATTTTTAATCCTAAAATGATGTTAATGTATGATTTGAATCATCATTCATCAAGAGAAATCAAGAAATGTTGGATAACTTGTAAAAGGGGTAACCATAAAAACTTAGAAAATTTTCTAAGTTAAAAATAAAGTGACTAGGGTACCAACTTTGGAGGGTCATAACTCCTAAACCACAAAGTCATTTTCCCCATCCAAGGCTTGACTTGTAGATCTCATGGCCCTCTACAAAAGTGTCAACTTCAAGTCATTCCAATTCATTATGGATTTTGAGTTATGGTTGGAGCAAAATCACTAAAACATGAAAATCCATCATTTTCCAACACTTAGAAAAATTCTGGGCAAGGCAGATTTTGTGTTGAAACACCAAAACTTGTGGGATTTTTTCACATAGATGCAAGCTGAATCAGTTCCAAAGATAAACATCAATGTTGTTGCAAATGTTGCCAAGAATCCAAGCAACTTAATAGCATGAAACCAATCCACTTGTGCCAAGAATTATGGCTGCCACAACATGCCATGTCAAGGCTGCCATGAAAAATCAGTTTGGGAGTTTTTTGCTATCTACAATTTCTGAGTCAAGAGGAGTGATCACTATGCCACATGCCTTCAATCTGACCATGAACCAACTGATCCAACTGATAGGGCTGAGTCAAAAAGCCAAGGAATCTTCCAACTTGAAATTCATCCACTTTGGCACATTTTTGCCTTGAATTCAAAGGGCATTAATGTGGAATAGTGCATTTTCAACAAAGTCACTCTACTCAGTCAAGTTCTATGATTAAACAACAATAAAAACATCTAAAGAATGTGATTTTGGTCAAGGCATAACCCTGGTCTTGGGAATGGCTAGTTTGCCTTGCTTGAGAAGAAATCCTCCAAGCCAATCCATGCAAATGTGATCTGATCCAGCAGCCATTCACTATTCCTCCAAGACAAAAGTTGATCACCTATAAATAGAGGTTCCAATGGATCATTCAACTCACACTAAAGCCAGTTACAACACAGCTTTCTCTCATTCTTCCTTAAACCTCAAGTTTCTTGGTTTTTGAGTAACTACTATCGGGTTTTGAGTTGCAGCTTAGGAAATCAATTCCAATTGCTCAAACACATCACATATGATGTATTTAAGGTGTCCAAACACTTAAACACTGACTGTAACACCTCAGGCTCAATATCACCCTTCAACCAAGCCATTATGCCTCAATTATACAGGTGGAGGTCTCCAGCTTGATCCAAAGAGTTTCAAAGTGTTCCAAAGCTTGCAACACACTCCATAACATCCATTGAAGCTGTAGGGATCATTAATTCACAACTGGAATAAAGTTTGTGCAGAGTTCCATTTCAGCTTGCATCAAGGTAAGCCTCAAAACTCAAACTCCATTATCCATGCATATTTCCTCACATGATATTTTTGCCAATTGCTTGCCATCATATGTTGATTGTTTTCCCTCAAAAAATTTGATCATAGCACTCATAATCTTGCTTACTCGATTGCTTTTGCAAAATTAGGGTTCATACGGCCACAATGATATAATTTGCTATACACTGAAAATGAATGAAATTGGGTATTACCATCTTCTTCCTTGTGAAAAAACGCATGAGTTTGGTGTTTGAATCATGTCAAATGGTTGAGAGATGAGTGAGATAGATGGCTTCACGCATCAGAGCTTGAAGAGGAAGATGGCCATGGCGCCATTTTCAGAAAATCCAACAAGTTCTCTATATATTTTTCCCTTGCCATGTTATATTTGAATTGACATTGCGCCCCAACGGTTCATCAGCTGGTTTTGTGTGTATTGGCAAGCGAGAGGTCTGGGGTTCGAATCCCCCTCGCCCCAGACTTCTTTTTATCACTTGTTTATTTTTTTATTTTTCATATTATTATTTTGAATGATTTGAGAAATTAATAACTCCTTCAATTTTTATCATTTTTGATTGGTTCTTTTTGCAATAATTCACAAAAATGTTTAAATATTTGATTTTACCAAAAAAATCCCAAAAATATTATTTATTTCATATATTTGATATTTTTGCAAAGAATTAAGGTTTTATGTGTTTTTAGCATTTAAAATATTTTTTCTCCCTTTGTTTTCTAACCCTAATTTGATTTTAATCATTTTGTAGGAAGAAACCTGATTTTTTGGAACATTGATCCAAGATCATAATTTGTTTTCATATATTTAACAAACATTGATCATTTTAATTGAATTTTTATTCAATTAAAAATACATTTTGAAAACAAATTAGGGTTTTGAATCAATTCAACCCTTATCAAACTTTTTCAAACAAATCTTGGGCCTCCCCTTGAGCTATAAGACCCATTCAAAACACTTGGGCCTCTATTAGAGTGTAAGACCCAACCCTTTTTTTAAATACCAAAAATCTGGGCCTCACTTATTGTATAAGTCCCACTGTATTTTCAAAAACCTCGGCGCGATCGCCAATTCAAAATCAAACAAATCTTGGGCCTCTCCTTCAGCTATAAGGCCCATTCAAAACATTTGGGCCTCTAATAGAGTGTAAGACCCAACCCCCTTTTAACCAAAATCATTTTGGGCCTCACTTATTGTATAAGCCCCTCCGCGTTAAAAGAAAACCTCGGCGCGATCGCCATTTTTAAACAAAAAATCAACTGGGCCTACCCTCATGTTATAAGCCTCACTCTTTTTTTTAAAACTTTTTAGGCCTCTTGAGAGAGTGTAAGACCCATCCCTTTGTACAGAAAACCATTTTGGGCCACAGTCACTCTTATAAGTCCCTCTGTACAAAACAACAGTGCGCTCACTGATAAAACCCTGGGCCTCCCCTTGAGCTGTAAGCCCCAAATCTTTCTTTTTCAAAGCACTTTCTCCTATGATTTTGAATATACTGTTGTTTTCAATCTTTCTTTGTTGAACAACTAACCAAACAGCATGGAAGCTCTACAACCGAGTAAGTGGTTATCGCTTTCATTTACCGCTTTCATATACATATAACTGTATTGTGGGGCTGTTTCGCTGTAAGTCTTCTTTCATAAACTTATATTAACTGTGTAATAATAGTATAGATATTTAGAGTTTCCCCAGCAACTACGTCTAGAACTAGGTGACGCTGTTTCGTTTATTGGTAGAAATAGACAACTAGATCCCTAATAGGATCACCAGATACAGTCTTCTCTTCGGCTGTCCTCATTAGGAATTGTCAAGAAACTCTACTCCCAGAGATGAATATATTCTCCGTGAATGACATCTTTGAGTTTCTTCCAAATTCTCGAACTTTCCTGACTTGATATATTCCTTGTGAATAGCTTGCCTTGAATTTCTCGGGGTTTGGGGACCCACGGGCTTCTTAAAAGCATCGCCCTCCTCTTGGGCATTGTTCAAGGACCCACAGGCTTCCTAAAAGCAACCCCGCCTCCTCTTCGGATTAGTACAAGGACCCTACGGCTTCTTAGAAGTATTCACAGCCTCCTCTTAGGCTTCGTATAATGATCTCTTCCTTCGGGAATGATAGCCTCCTCTTGGACTTAGTACAAGGATCCGTCGACTTCTTAAAAGTTTCCAGCCTCCTCTTGGGCTTCGTACAAATTGTCCCGACGACCTCCTAGAGGTATAGGAACATAACTTAATCATCTGCATAGAACAGTCCTTTCAAAGAGTCTACTACTGTTTCTCAAAGTATAGCACAAAAGATGAAACTCTAGACTTGGACAGTCTAATCTCCTTGAGTCTCAAAGACATTCTCAAGCACCTCTTCAAAAATAGGAATAAAACCCGTAGACTCGGACAGTCTCAATACCCTTCGGGTTTCCCACTTCTTTAAAGAACAGGAATAACCCGGATCCTTGAAACAAATCCTTGAGTATAGTGTTGCTCATATAAGAACTGATTTTCTCTTTCAAAATCAGTATACTGGACCTGTCACTTAACTGGAAAAACATTTAGCCTCTCTCTCGGGCTTTATACGAGACATATAAGAGACTCCCTCGTTGAGTCAATCACCCCTTTCGCCTCCATCTCGGGCTTTATACGAGATACAAAAAGGTTCTTATTGAGCCAAACCAATTTTCGCCTACATCTCGGGCTTCATACGAGATACAAAAAAAAACTCTCTTGTTGAGTCAAATAGCCTTCATCTCGGGCTTTATACGAGATACCAAAAGACTCCATCGTCGAGTCAAAACCTTTTAGCCTCTCTCTCGGGCTTTGTACGAGACAAATATTATCCTCCTCTTAGGCTTTGTATAAGAAAACCACTGGTTGGTCCAACCAACCTTTTAGCATCAAAACAGCGCCTCGTTCACAGTACACAAACATCAACAACTCCTTCCCCTTCATCTAATTGCTGTAAGCGGCAAGCCTCTGGATTATCTACATCCATGCCACTGTCCCTCTTTTAGCATGAGAAATTCCTAAGGAAAGATAACATTGCTCTACACTGAGTTAAAGTCTTCTCCTTCAGGTTAAAATCCCCTTTAAAGGAAATTATGGCATTGCCAGATTCACAAATCCCGGTTAAAGTAATCCTCCTTTATAAACAGTTGTGACATACAACCCCCTCTTTAGAGATGACAAATTCTCTCTGAAGACAACACCTTTTTAGCTTCACATCTTTGGCTTCGAACAAGATACAAATAGACTCTTCAGCTTCACATCTTGGGCTTTGAACAAGATACAAACCACCTTTCGCTTCACGTCTTGGGCTTTGAACAAGACACCAAAAACAACCATTTCCTCCCATAGAATAGGAGGAACTACGAATGCTCTGATTTCCCTGTTTCGGTAAACGGGAATACGTAGGCATAAGATCGAAACAAAAGATCTTAGCGAGCACAATCAATAAAAAACCCAAAGTCCCATACTCGCGTATATCATAATCTGAAGCAGTATCCTAACAAAATCCCAGAGAGAAACCAGTATTGGCGAAAATACAAATAACCGATACAAAGGCCCCCCACATTGATAGCATCCGCAACCTAACAGACCGCTGTTTAAACTCAGTATGCAAAGCAGGGTTAATTGGAGACATCTATTTCCCTTCCTTCATCAGCTTTAATAGGATAAAAAATGAATCGACCTGTAGTAAACTCAACCGTAGAGAGCGACCGCGTCCAAAATCGCTCGCTACAGGTGGTAAATTCAAATGGCATGAGATTTACAACTATTCTAAATTTAAAGAAATAATGTATGAATGAAAGATGTATGCATGATAAGAATGTATGCAATGGTCTTAACAAAGCAGCACAAGCAAAGTTAACTAATCCTTGATTAAAGAATTCTGACCTATGCATGGAAATGAGATCTTATGGCCAGATGAAATGGTCATGAGACATGATGTATATGAGATACTAAATGAATCATACATATAGATTTATGCAAATGAATGGATGCAAACTAATGAATACATATGACTGAAATACAGATGAATGACTTTAGGTGGGGCAAAATTTGGGGTATGACACAATGCTTGTAATATCTAAACGCCAGTCCCCGACAACAGCGCCATTTTGATGTCCAATAATCAAAAGTAAGTATGTTATATTGTATCCACTGGGACTGATGGGATACTACTATCATTCAAGAGTAATGATGTTTTAAATACGTTTTAAAAGGTGTTTTGATTGTAAATATAACAGAATGTAAGAAACGTTAAATGATAAAATGAATTTCACAGATAATTGAACATGTTAGGATTGAATTTCATTTGTCGAATGCATATGTATATGTTTTATGTCTAAAGTTCTGTCGAGATTTCTACCGGATTGTTTAATTGATGATTTCTCAATCTCTTAAACAATTAAGTAGTATGAAGAATTGATAGTTGAAGTGAATATCGAACGCTAAACCTAGGTCTAGCAATTAGAGTTTAATATAATGTTATCCTAGATAGAGTCGAAAGTATTTTTCAATAACAATTCTAATCCATGAATTTAATCGGTAAAACAAAGATAACATTTGATAATTGTAAACGATTATATTATATAATACTATGATTAATAAATATACTTAAGGTTCGACGTATTACATTCAATCCCAACACAGGAGAAGGATTTATCTATCCATTATCATGGTATCTTGATACAAAATTGAGGAATTGAGATGAATGAACATCAAATGTGATTTCTCGACAATTTGATGCGTATCTAGCTCGTATCCTTCAATCTTCCTCTCTTATCACTATTATATGATAATCTGTGCAATTAATTCAAATATGATCCCTTAATGTCAAGTTTCTGTTTCTATTTATAGCAATGCTGTCATGCTACTTTCGCTAGCGAGGATGGGCTTGCTTAGAGAAATGTCTTTTCTTCATCTTTAAGCAATTTTAAACCGTCTCTATTAAATTGCCAAACCTCGCTTAGCGAGAGGAGGCCCGCTAACCGAATTTTCTTGCTACTTATTTGTTAATTATCACCATGCCTCGCTAAGCAAAAGTCCTAAATTTTTAATCTACCAACATTTTGTTTCTCTTCGCTTGGACTTCACTACTGCTCACTAAGCGAATCTGGGAAGTTTTGCTTCTGTTTTTCTTCATTGTCTGCTTGCTAATGCTCCCTTAGCGAAGATGTTGCATTTTTGTCTTTGAAACTTTCTGCTCAGTCTCGCTTGGAGTTTGCTATCTCTCGCTTAGCGAGAGTACTAATGAATCATTTTCAATCTTCCCTTCTTTATGTTTGAATTATGATCTACAAAATAAGAAAAAAAAACTTTCCAATATAAGCACATGGATTCTTGTAATTCTTGTTATCCTATTCACAATCAACTCTTATCAACAATTGGGTTTTTTCTTCAAAGAATCTTGGATTACTAGTTTAATAATTGCCCCTTTTTTCATGTTTAAAATCACTACATTTAGGCACTTATTAATAACCAAATATAGTGTAAGGGGTGAATTTTCCTTCGGCTGGACCAAGATCAGTGGGGCGGATAAGAAATGTTTCAACTCCAAAAACGATTTCTCACATTCTTCCATCCACTGAAAACTTATTGACTTCTTGATAGCTGCGAAGAAGTGGATGGACTTATTGCCTGCGGAAGATAGAAATTGGGATGGGGCGATCAACCTCCTGATCAGCTGCTAAACTTCTTTTATCGACACCAGGCTTCTAATATTAATGATTGCCTGGCACTTGTCTGGATTCACCTCTATCCCCCGGTGTGTCAGCATGAAACCTAGAAACTTGCCAGCTTGCACCCTGAAAGGTGCAGTTTTCTGGGTTAAGCCTCATATCAAATTTTGTTATTGACTCAAATGTTTCTTCCTTGTCTTTTGCAAGATCCCTCTCCTCCGGGGTCTTGATCACCATGTCATCAACACATACTTCCAAGTTTCTCCCTATCTGTGATAAAAACACCATATACATCAACCTTTATTAAGTAGCATCGACGTTTTTAAGACCGAATGTCATCACTTCATAGTAATAACTGTTTTTGTATATCATGAATGCTATTTTGGGAGCATCAACTAGGTTCATAAATATTTGGTTATAGCTTGAATAAGCATCCTTGAAGCTGAGAAAATGGAAATAGGATGCCCCATCGATGAGTCTATCGATGTGTGGCATTGGATAAGGATCCTTCTGGCAAGCCTTGTTGAGGTCAGTGAAATCTATGCATATGTGCCACTTTCCAGATTTCTTTTTCACCATGACAACATTGGACAACCAAGTGGGGTATTTTATTTCCTGGATGAACCCGACCTTCAAGAGCTTTCCTACCTCCTATGTGACAACCTTTCTTTTCTTTTCTCTATCTTTACACTTCCTCTGTACTACGACTTTCGATGCTGGATCAAGAGAAAGCTGATGACATACGATTTTTGGGTCGATCCCGAGGATGTTCGACGGTTTCTAAGTGAAGAGGTCGATATTGTCTCTCAATACCTTGATTATGTCCCTCTCTTCTTCCTGAGATATTCCTAAACCTATCTGCATGATCTCAAAATCCTCAGCACTGATCTATACCTTTTTTAATTCTCCAATGGGGATTAAGCTATCATCCGCCGAGTTCTCCTGAGGTTGAGGTTGACCAGGTTCACCTTTAAAGGACTTTCAGTCATTGAATGATCTTGTTAGGCCATCTTTTTCATATTTAGGCTATCCCTGTAGCATTTTTGGGCTAATCCTTGATCGCCTTTAATTGCCCCTACATGCCCATTATCTATAGGTTACTTCATGGTAAGATAAAAAGTGGATGATGCGGCCTCCAGAGCATCGAACGCTAGCCTTTCGATGATGACGTTATACGGTGAGGATGTGTTTACTATCAGGTATCTCACTTTGATGCCTTTGGCATTATCTCCACTTCCAAAAATACTCATGATAGGCAAGTGCCCTGGTACCTGGACCTGTTCCCTGGAGAAATTGATCAGGGTGCTTTTCAGAGGTAGTAGCTCAGACGTATCCACGTTCATGCCTTTTAAAGTATCCTAATACGGTATGTTGGCAGATTTACTCGAGTCGATTAACACCCGTTTGACACTCCAATCATGATTTTGTTCTTTTATGTCCATTTGGTTCTTTCTCATGCGCTAGAACACCTTCTGAATCCTGTCTTAAAAAGCTGATAGCCACATGTCTTTCTTCGTTTCCTGAAAACAGTTTTTGTGAAACATGCATTCCTGATTGGGCGTATCTATTTCTGGCCGAGCTTGTTTCACCTCCACCAGCAATACCTCCCAAGATGGTGTTGAGTGTGTGGCGTGGTACCCTGGTTTTTTTCCCTTCTTGGAGGATAGGTTCTCCGAGTTTGGATCTCTTTGAGAAGGACCTCTCTTTCCTGTTAATCCTTCGATATTTTTCATGAATGACAACAACTAGCCTATTTGGATCAGGATCTCAATTTTTCTTTTTAGCTGATGACAATCTTCAGTACGGTGGCCTCTCTGAAGATGATAAGCACACCAAGCATCCTCGTCTTTTCCCATTACATTACTGGCCCTCTTGGGGCGACTGGGTTCCAATAGCAGTTTGAGATGGTACATTTTATGCAAGATATCTGCGTGCTTTGAATTAAGTGGGGTAAAGTTCTCGCCGAAGCTGTTGTATGGCCTTAGGAAGGCTTTATCGCTGATATGTCCCCCGACCTGTGCTTGTGGTGATCTTTCTTGGGCCTAGATCTTTCTTGTGGTGATCAAATGCCTATGTTGTAATTTATCATTAGCATCTCATTCATTACTTCCTTCATGATGATGGCCAATTTTGCACCAAAAACTCGTGGAAATGGACGACCTTAAGGCCGTTCTGGAAGGCTCCCACAAACATTTCCTGATTCGGATGAGAGACTTTTATTTTTTTTTCGTTGAATCACGCCATATATTCACTGAGAGATTCAGAGGGCCCTTGGAGGACGTTGAACAGACTGGTGGTGGACACCTTTCTATGCTTGCTAGCATAAAAGTGTTGCACCATCTTCTTGGTTAGATCCTAGTAAATGGTGATTAAGAATCTAGGCAAACTCTTGTACCAACATAAGGCCACAACTTTCAACGTCCCTTCCACAAGCTTGCACTTTAAAGAGTCAGAAGCATTGAATTTTGCCATTTGATTGTTAACTGAAATTATATGCTCCCGTGGATCGCTTTTTCCATCAAAGGATGACAAAGGTGCTGGTTTAAAATTGTCTAGGACTTGATCGCCCCATAATGCTTCTGAAAGAGATTGAGGATCCAAGAGTTCCTTTTCAGCTTCATCCACCCTAATGCTTTACATTTGTTGAAGTGTGTGAACACTCTCTTGCAATGACTCATTCTGCTGGCACAAATTCTCCACAATTGTCAAAAGTTATGTCATGTCTGGTGGAGTGCGAGGTTCACTCTTGTTGGGAGACAATCCAGACATTGTGTTATTATGATGTAGATGATATTTTTATGCGGTCTAGGAAAGTTTTACCGAGGTCCCACGGTGGGCACCAAATGTTTCTAATAAACAATTTTGGATAATCTCCCTGAAGCGAATCAGGAGAGACCATAAATGCAATGGAAATTAGGTGTTACTTGATTATTTCTATAGTTGTATGCTATTGTTTTTCTCTTTCTCTTTCTCCCTTAATAAGGAGCACTTTTATACTCATCACACCTCCTTAATTCATTAAGAAGTTCCCTTCAAGCTTCATGATTAAATGATGCTAATAACGCCCACCGTCGTCATCATTATCGTGTAACGTCCTCTCTATAAATTTTCGTAACTCCCATGTAACCATAGAAATTACTTATATTTATTATATCAATTATACACACCGTCCAGAAACGTGTCTCCGAGCATCATATAATGCGACTTTTCCTTTTAGGTCCTAATGATTTGTTATATATATATATATATATATATATATATATATATATATATATATATATATATATATATGAGAAAATGGGTGATGCACTGACAGTATAAAATTTTTTTACACTGTCAACCAATCACGACCATGAATCCCGCCAAATCAGACTGTAATTTTAAAAAAATTTAAATGACATGGCAAAATGATATGTTTCTATTGGATGATAGTGTAAAATTATTTTACACTGTCAGTGCATATCCATTAAACCCATATATATATATATATATATATATATATATATATATATATATATATATATATATATATATATTGAATTATAGTCTCTCTATTTGTTCTGCTGACCAAATTAGTCATCTTATTTACTTTCTAAACAATTTTAGTCCCTCGAAACCAAATTTTCTCCAAAATATGCTAATGTGTATTATATTTTAATAATTGGCACTTTTTTTATAACATGACATTGTAAATTTTTTATTTTCTTTTGCCAGGCCACTTTCTAATTTGTGTATTTATTAACTAACGTAAATCTTATTAAAATATATATGTTAAATTCATTAATGTGGATTAAAACAAATTGTTAAAGTAAAACTATATTTCAATCACATAGACGAAAGAGGAAGGAAGACGTACTGAGATACAATGCAAGATACAATGGATTTACTTAAACCATACTATTCTAACTCAATTAAGAGATGATTCTAAAATTAATGACTTGGGGTAACAACACTTAAAGATAACATGCCACAAATCATAACGCAATAATATATGGCGACCCAATCTTGGTAGTTTTCATCTTCGATTTAATCTGGTATTGCCTTTAGTTTAGTCTTATTCGAATCACAAATTAGGTATGGAGAATGGGAGTTGGACACAAGTAGATAGTAGAAGAAGGAAGCAACCATTGGGAAGATTTTCCATCTGGAAGGCTAACAATGGCAAAAGGGATGATGATGAAGAACATATAACAAGTTATTTCTTTACAGAATTTCCAGATAAGTTTGAAGTTAAAGATATGTTCAACATATTTAGAGGGTATGGCTTGGTTGAAGAAGTGTACATTCCTCAGAGACGAGATAGAAGGGGAAAGAGATTTGGATTTGTTCGATTTAGAAGAGTAGAAGATGACAGGATGCTGGGTATCAAATTGGATAATACATATATTTAAGGGAGGAAGATATATGTTAATCTTCCTAGATTTCAAAGGAATAGGGAAATGGTTGGGAAGAAGTTTGAAAGTGGAGGAGGAGCAGTAAAGACGAAGGGTCCTGAGGGTAGGGGAGAATTAACATGCATGTACAAAGATGAAAATCTTGGTAGGAAAACATATGCGCAGGCGGTTGGAAATAGATTCAAAGGTGGAACCAACCATGAGTTGCAACCCGATAAGTGGGTGTCCTTAAGGAAGACTAAAAAGTTTCGTTCCAAGTAGGTGGATAAAGAAGTCAAGATGACTTTTGCTCATCTACATATCAATATAGATAAAAAGTATTTAGCAAGATTTGATAGAGCATTCGTAGGAGTCGTTGAGAAGTCAGGTTCTAGATATAACATACAAGAAGCTTTGAATTCCAAAGGTATCTTTACTGTCAAAGTTATTCCTATGGGTGCTAGGAAATGTTTCATGGAAGAATTGGAAGAGGGGGTCTTATCTGAATTGATTGAAGAGAATAAGAAGTGGGTGTCAAAGTGGTTCGAGGACATTATGCCATGGAATCCAAGGGAGGTAGATAATGAAAGATTCACATGGCTGCGATGTTTTGGCCTTCCATGCCATGCTTGGAGGCCCGAGATGTTTAAGTTGCTAGCAGGTTGTATTGGGGAGTATGTACAGAGTGATAAAGGAACTGAGAATCTGGAGTGTTTAGACGTGGCAAGATTCCTGGTTAAAACAAAATATCCATTATGTTTAAACGAAACTTTCAACGTAGGGGAAAATGATGATATCTTTAGGATTAAGATCATGGAAGATTTCAATGGACCTAAGAGATTGATGCTTGATGAAGATAATGAGGACGTCTGTGAGTCTGAAGATGAATTTGAAGAAGGTAGTGATGGAGATGGTAGCGACGGGGATGGTGGAGGTAGTGGCGCGTGGAATGATACGGATGAGAGAGAATCTAACAAAGATGGGAAGGAAGATGGGAATTTAGAGGAGGGTAGTTTGCAGAGAGAGGGTATAGGAAAGACAAATGGTAATGATAAAGTGTTGGGGAAAAAGACCAAAGATATGTCAGAGTGTATGGTTTTTGAAGTTGTTGGGGAAAGGAAACACAAAATGGTGTTGTTTGGAATTGATGAGGAAGTCAATTTAAGATAGGCTTTTCGTGTGGCTAAGGACAAGGCATTTATGAGTGCTGACGTGGCAAGAACATTGAGACATGAATCTAATGATATAGATGGTATTATAGGAGCAAGCTTTTCAAATGACTAGTCAAATCTTGGAGGGAGGTGTGATCCAAAATACAGAAACACAATGAAAGTCTGGACCCTGCAAAACCTGGTGAGTATGGGCCTCTTGTGAGTACTAAGAAAGAAAGGCCCAAGAAGAAAAAGTCCTTAAAAGAGATTGTTGGAAGTATTAGAATACCTTTTGGCCCATCATATTTTGCCTCTTTAGCTCATCATGAGAAGTGTTCAAAACCTGAGAATCCAATGGAACCTTTGAGAACTGATTCTGAAGATTCTATTTCTCAATTTTCTAGAGGGTCGATTCTTTGCTGTGATTCAATTTCTGATGGAGATATTATTAGGAGTAATTCAAGAATTAGGAAAGTTGTTGAAGATATTCCTAAAAGGATTTGGGAGTCCATCAAACAGATGGGTATTGAAGGCGACGAAGATGTGTCGCTCCCGAAAGATTCGCATCCAACGGTACAAACGTAAGAGTGGTGCGGAAAAACACAGAGTCGCCAGCAATGTGTATTTATCCCAAGAGAGGGAAAGGAAACACTGCATAAACTTGAAGAGAAAGGGGGAAAGAAATGGTCATCGCAACCATAGTCCGGGTTCGGGAGTCGGTTATGCGAGGGGAAGGTGTTAGCACCCAACGCATCCATCGTACCCAATGGGATCCACGCTTGTTGTCTAAACGGAGGGTGAGCTGTCCTACTATATATGGCTGAACAAAAGAAAACAGGGATGGGGGTGACTAAGACGGACTCGGTAGGACATATTCGATGCCCTAGGCCTACGTACTCCCTCAGTGCAATGGAAAAGTCAGAGTCAACGTAGTTCGGACGGGAACTGTGGGGGAAGGTTGCTCGCCAAGACAATCGTTGTCTTGTGCCTACATATCCTCAATCGGACGAGAGAGAGGAATCAGAGCTGATGTAGTTCGTGGGTACGACCACGAATGGGTAAGTGTTTTTTACGTGAGCGACGAGCTCTTTTCTAAAAATGAAATTTGAAACCCAACAATCCCAAAGGATAAAAATATTTGAATTTGTTTTGTGTTTTTTAGACTGAAGTATTTTTTAAGTTTGTTCATAACTTGCATTGCACCAAAGTCTAGGGCACAGGGACGAATACTTAATGAATCGTCCCAAGACAGGACGCCCGCTAAGCACTCTAGAAAGATGAGAGGAAGCCCCTCATTTCTCATTTCCCATGCTTAAGGCTCGTGCGCAATACACTTTATCTTTATTAAGTGTTTTCAAGAAGTTTTGAGATGAGAAGAGAGAAGACACAAAGGGAACTCTAAAGGGAAACTAAGAGTCCTAATGTTATCATGCATGGGTAACCTATGGTTAGTGAGGCTTAGGAGAGACGACTACCTAAAACCTAATGCTAATCCTACTCCAAGCTTAATAAAAAATTAAGTTGGACTAGGTAGCTCTAAAGGGAAAGAATCCAAGACTTAAACAAGTCTTGAGATCCATGGGAGGAAGAGAGTGAAAGAGAAGAAAGAAGCATCTTAAATGCTAAAGCAAACACAAGTATGAAAGCTTAAAAGATAAAGGAGAAGTTAGAATGTGGATAACTATCCACATCCCATTCACTTACCATTAGCCCCTACATGGTTAAGAAAAACAAACATAAGCAACAATAAGACAAATGAAATCCAAACAAGTCACAACCCAAAGAGAAATGGTTACAAACCAAATGAAACTCATCCAAGTCAGAATGTACACCTTATAGGTGACCCATAATGTTTACCAAACAAACTCAAGCAAAGAGAATGCAAACAAATGGCCAAACATCCAAGAAGATCATCAAAGAAGGAGTAGAAGAAGAATGAGTGGATATGCAAGGTGATCATGCAACAATGCTTCAAATAAAATCAAAGTCAGAATGTGGATGACCTAAACATGTTCCTAAACATGATGTACAAATGTCACATGAGGCATACAAACAAGTATCCAAGCATTGAGAGTAATTAGAAGAAGAAGAAAGAAGCATGTAAGTGAAACATGTTCAAGTATGCAAGATGAAACATGAATAACATATGGAATGAATGCAAATCTCTAAAGTTAGAAGCATACATCATATGAGATGCAAAGAAGAGATATGGCATGGTATACACAAACCAAATCCAAACCAAGAAGAGGCATAGATGAGAAGAAGTGAGAAGATAAGTCAAAAAGAGGCATGTGAAACAAGTATGGAACATGTACACAAAATAAGTAACAACCTCACACCAATGACTTAAATTTGCATTCAAGAGACCTATAATGATCTAAACATGGCTCAATAAATCAAATAAAACAAATCTCATACAATGGCACAAGTGCCTTCTCAAGCAAGTAATTCAACATGATCAAAGATGTTCACAAAAGAAGACCTCAAACATGAATGATCAAACAAATAGTAAACATAATTCAAAAATCATCAAATTAAATATCAAAACACCTCAACCAGGGGTAAACATTTTATTAAAAACTCATGCAAAAATTCGCAAGATAGGTCCCTCAAACAATTAGACAAAGAGGACAAAGGATTATGGATCAATATGGAAAAGAGAGGGGCTAAAATGCAATATGAAAAGAGCTTAAAAATATTAGAAAAATGTTTTTATGCACTTCAATACGTTGATGAAATAATGAAAAAATAATGGACTCAAAATGTTTTATGTGCTATGAGAAATAAATTCTCAAAGTTGAAGTGTGCAAATAAGAACAATTTTCAAAGAAAATAAAAGAAAATGCCAAAAATATGATGAAAAATGACCAAAGTCAGAAATAAAAAATGTCCAAAATTAATTAAATGCAAAAATATGCTTCATGATTTTTTTGGTGATTTTTGGATGCATAAAACTAATTTTAAAAAATTAAAATGCAAATGAAACAATTAAATGAAATAGAAATGAAAATAAAGAACCCAGGGGTGCAAACAGCAAACAATCACGTTTAAAAAAAATAAATGGGCTGAACAGGGGGTGGGAATAGCAAGCCCAGGTCAAATGATCTAAGAGCGAAGTCAACCAAAAACCACATGGAACCCAGTCAATATCTGAGACTCATACAAGCCACCTGATCAATCCAACACTTACAAACAGGTCAAAGGAAATAACAAGTACGCAAGATCAACATGCAAGATCAACGACACACCATAGTTATAGTGTACGCGCACACATAAAGCATGTTATGAGAATTAAAAGATCACGTGAGCTGCACACACGTTTTTAATGCGTTGTCACCATACAAACCGTTAGATCAGAAACATGAATGGCCAGGATTGTGTCTTCTTCGTTTAACCCTCATCGGACTGAAAATACACTAGGTGCCGGAGCCCTAGCTCCGGTCACCTTCTCCGGTGACCTGCAACTTCAAATTTCCCAGAATCCACAAACAAGAGCACTATTCCACTCAGATTTTCATGAGGATCAAGAATATGCAAACCATTTCATCAAACAATCAACACATAAGGCAAATCGAAGAACAAAAGTTTAGATCTAAAAATTTCAATCATCAAATACTCCCATGATACACGTCCAAAACTCACACAAATCACCTCAGAATGATCAGTGAACATCATAGATCATAATGCACACAACAAAATCAAGTTCTATGATGGTGAAAAGTAAGCTAAACTGAAAGTTGCAGAGCTTGAAATACACCAAGAAAACCCTCTGGAAGCTGCAGATCTACTCCTTAGAACCTCTAATTGCAAAATAAATGCAATTAGAGCTTGGAATCGTGCTAGATCTTGAGATTTGAACTTGAACCTTCAAAACTGAATCTGATGAAAAACTCACTCTCAGCTCCAATCAATGGTGGATTCTTGTTCTATGGAGTGTGAAGATCAAGAATATGGAAAGAAATCTTCAAAAACCCTTGTGGAAAGAGAGATTCGAAGAGGAGAAAGTGTGAGTGAAATTTCAAAATTTGAGCAAATGAGAGTGCTTGACCTAGCTTTAGACGTGTGAGTTAGCTTATATACACCTCATTAGACCTCTGATCATGATTAGCAAATGATTAAACCCCTGATTAGTGAGCTTTGGAGTGTTTTGCAAAAAAGCAATTTGTGATGTATCCCTTAATCCACACGTGCAAAGGCCATGAGATAAGCATGGATCACTCACATTTCCCTTGCTGATCACCAATGGATTGGAATTGGGCCTTGTGGTGGCTTGGTTTGTAAGTTTTAATCCATCTTGCCAATTTACACTTTGTGAAATAAGTGAGGTACATGGCATGAAATGACTTAATTCAAGGGAGAAACTTGTGCCAAATGAAGTGTAATTGGATATTAGAATGTGAATTGAAGCAATAGAACCAATTACAAGTCAATTTGTACCAAAATGCAAAAGGTGGAAAAAGTGGTACATGTAAAAAACCTTAAAAAGCACCTTGCAGTGTTTTGACCATAACTTGAGTTTCACAAATGATATGGAAACCATATAGTACTTTTTGGAAATGGGAGAGAAAGATATTCAACTTTCATGTTATAGGAAAATCCATTTGAAGCTTCTATGATGATGAAAAGTCAAGTTGAATGTGGTGGAAAAACTGCCAAAAATGGAAAGTTCTCATTATAGGTCATTTTTCAAATTTAGTAACTTTTGCACAAACTCTTGATTCTTGATGAGTGACATGAATCTTGACATTTGAGGACCATATGAGGATGTGACACCTTAAAAATCATGAAGAGGACCTCAAAATCCCATGGTTGACTTTCCTTTTGAACTGTTGACTTTTGCTTACTTCACAAGTAACTGATCCACTGAACATCTTCCACAATGAATCACTGGCCAAATCTTCCTCCATGAGTGCTTGTAAGCATACGAAATACCATGAAAGCATTCTTGAATCCACAAAGCCCTTCAAGAAGTTCTTCGGGTCAAAAACCCTAATTTGGACCATCTGATTAGGAGAGAAAGATTCATTTGAAATCCCTTGTCATTCTTGATCTTATGAAGATGTGATGAACTCCTCAAACCACCTTGAGGCTTGAGACTCCTTTGAGGTGAACCAAGTACCTTGATCCCATGCTAAGAACCAATGCTATGCACAAATGTTAATGCAAGAAATGCAAAGAAACATAATCCAGTTAGCTAAAAGCAAGAAGGAAAATTTTGGGGTGTTACAGCTGCCCCTATTCAATCAACTTGGTCCTGAAGGTATGATAGCAACGACTTTCATGCGTTCAAAGGATTCACGGAGATTGAATACCAAAAGAAACCTGAAATTTACAATCCTCAAAGGAGGGACGACTCTGTAGCGAGCGATTTTGGACGCGGTTCTTAAGTGCGGTCGCTCTCTGGTGTCAGTTTACTACAAGTCGATTCATTTTTTATCCTATTGTGAGCTGAGGAAGGAAGGGAAATAGATGTCTCCAATTAACCCTGCTTGCATACTGAGTTTAAACAGCGGTCTGTTAGGTTACGGATGCGATCAATGTGGTGGGGCCTTTCTTGTGTTATTTTGACAGAATGATAGATTTCTGGCGGGGAACAAGGATTAAAATGTTAGGACTGATGCTTTTTGATAGATATATGAGAGTACGGGATTTTGGGTTTTTGTTTAGTGTGCTCGCTAAGATCTTTTCTTTCGATCTTATGCCTACGTATTCCCGTTTACCGAAACAGGGAAATCAGAGCGTTCGTAGTTCCTCCTATTCTATGGGAGGAAATGGTTGTTTTTGGTGTCTTGTTCAAAGCCCAAGACGTGAAGCGAAAGGTGGTTTGTATCTTATTCAAAGCCCAAGATATGAAGCTGAAAGGTCTATTTGTATCTTGTTCAAAGCCCAAGATGTGAAGCTAAAAGGGTTTGACTTTAGAGAGAATTTGTCGTCTCTAAAGAGGGGGTTGTATGTCACAACTGTTTATAAAGGAGAATTACTTTAACCGGGATGTGTGAATCCGGCAATGCCATAATTTCCTTTATAGGAGATTTTTAACCTAAAAGAGAAGACTTTAACTCAGTTTAGAGCAATGCTATCTTTCCTTAGGAATTTCTCATGCTAAAAGAGGGACAGTGGCATGGATGTAGATGATCCAGAGGCTTGCCGCTTACAGCAATTAGATGAAAGGGAAGGAGTTGTTGATGTTTGTGTACTGTGAACGAGGCATAGCTTTGATGCTAAAAGGTTGATTGGAACAACCAGTGGTTTTCTTATACAAAGCCTAAGAGGAGGCTAATATGTGTCTCGTACGAAGCCCGAGTGAGAGGCTAAAAGGTTTTGACTCGACGATGGAGTCTTTTATGTGTCTCGTATAAAGCCCGAGATGAAGGCTATTTGACTCAACAAGAGAGTTTTTTGTATCTCGTACGAAGCCCGAGATGGAGGCTAAAATTTGCTTGGCTCAATAAGAACCTTATTGTATCTCGTATAAAGCCCGAGATGGAGGCGAAAGGGGTGATTGACTCAAAGAGGGAGTCTCTTATGTGTCTCGTACAAATCCCGAGAGAGAGGCTAAACGTTGTTTGACTCCACTGGGGAGAATCATTGTATAAAGCCTAAGAGGAGGCTAACTTCACTGGAGAAGGATCATTATACAAAGCCTAAGAGGAGGCTGTGGTTACTGTTTCAGTTGAGTGACAGGTCCAGTATACTGATTTTTAAAGAGAAAATCAGTTCTTATATGAGTAACACTGTACTCAGGGATTTTGATTCGAGGATCAGGGATATTTCCTATTCTTTAGGGAAACGGGAAATCCAAAGGGTATTGAGACTGTCTGAGTCTACGGGTTTCCTTCCTATTTAACGAAGGGGTTACTTGAGAATTTCTTTGAGACTCAAGGATATTAGACTGTCCGTGTCTAGAGTTTCATCTTTTGTACTATGCTTTGAGAAACAGTAGTAAACTCTTTGAAAGGATTGTTCTATGAAGACGATTAAGTTCTGTTCCTATACCTCTAGGAGGTCGTCGGGACAATTTGTACGAAGCCCAAGAGGAGGCTAGAAGCTTTTAAGAAGCCGATGGGTGCTTGTATGAAGCCCAAGAGGAGGCTATCATTCCCGGAGGAAGAGATCATTATACGAAGCCTAAGAGGAGGCTGTGAATACTTCTAAGAAGCCGACTGGTCCTTGTACTAAGCCCAAAAGGAGGCGGGGATGCTTTTAGGAAGCCTTTGGGTCCTTGTACGATGCCCAAGAGGAGGCCGATGCTTTTAAGAAACCGATGGGTCCCCAAACTCCGAGAAATTCAAGACAGGCTATTCACAAGGAATAGATCAAGCCAGGAAAGTTCGAGAATTTGGAAGAAACTCAAAGATGCCATTTACGGAGAATACATTCATCTCTGGGAGTAGAATTTCTTGACAATTCCTAATGAGGACAGCCGAAGAGAAGACTGTATCTGGTGATCCTATTAGGGATCTAGATGTCTATTTCTACGAATAAATGAAACGACTTTACCTAGTTCTAGACGTAGTTGCCGGGGAAACTCTGAATATCTATACTATTATTACACAGTTGATATGAGTTTATGAAAGAAGACTTACAGTGAAACAGCCCCACAATACAGTTATATGTATATGAAAGCGGTAAATGAAAGCGTATAAACACTTACTCAGTTGTAGAGCTTCCATGCTGTTTGGTTAGTTGTTCAACAAAGAAAGATTGAAAACAACAGTATATTTCAAAATCAAAGGAGAAAGTGCTTTGAAAAAGGAAGGTTTGGGGCTTACAGCTCAAGGAGAGGCCCAGGGTTTTATCAGTGAGCGCACTGTTAAATTTGTACAGAGGGACTTATACAAGTGACTGAGGCCCAAAAAGGTTTTTTGTACAAAGGGATTTGGGTCTTACACTCTCTCAAGAGGTCCAAAAAGTTTTAAAGAAAAAGAGTGGGGCTTATAACACGAGGGTAGACCCAATTGATTTTTTCGTTTAAAAATGGCGATCGCGCCGAGGTTTTCTTTTAACGCAGAGGGACTTATACAATAAGTGAGGCCCAAAATTGATTTGGTCAAAAGGGGATTGGGTCTTACACTCTATTAGAGGCCCAAAAATTTTGAATGGGTCTTATAGCTCTAGGAGAGGCCCAGTTGATTTTTTGAAAAGGCGACGATCGCGCCGTTTATTTGAAAATGTACAGAGGGACTTATACAACGAATAAGGCCCAAAAAGTTTTCTGTACAAGGGGGTTGGGTCTTACACTCTAATAGAGGCCCAAGTGAGTTTTAAGAAAAGAAATGGGTCTTACTACTCGAGGGTAGGCCCAAAGTTTTGTTTTGAAAAGGCGACGATCGCGCCGTTTGTTTTTGACGGTATCGGGACTTATACAATATACTGAGGCCCAAAAATGATTTGGTCAAAAAAAGGATTGGGTCTGACACTCTATTAGAGGCCCAAAAGTGTTTTGAAAATGATTTATGAGGGTTGAATTAATCCAAAAACCCTAATTTGTTTTCAAAAATGTATTTAATTGAATAAAAATTCAATTAAAATGATCAAAATTGTTTAACATATGAAAAACAAATTGTGATCTTGGATTAATGCTTCAAAAATTAAGTATTGTCCTACAAAATAATTAGAAAGCATTAAAAGTTGCAAAATCAAGGTGGAAAAAATATTTTAAATGTTAAAAACAATTAAAACATTAATTCTTTGCAAAAATATCAATTATACAAAATAAATAATATTTTTGGGATTTTTTGGGAAAATAAAATATTTTAACATTTTTGTGAATTATTAAAAAAAAGAATCAACTCAAAATCATTAAAACTCAGAGAGAAATTAATTTTTGAATCAATTAAATAAAATCACAAAATTTAAATATTCAAATATTGGAAAATGGAGCCAAGAACAAAGGCCAGAACATGCGCGTTTTTCAGTTTTTCCCAGATTTGCATTTTCTCTCCAATCTCATTGAATACTTAATTATATCATGTAATTCACATACCAATCAACTCGTTTCAACCTCACGATCATGTCTATATCATTTAATTTCATTTAAATTAAATGAAACATATAACAAGAAATCATGAAAAATCCTCAAGAACCCTAATTTCTGCATGAAGGCTAGGATTTTTGATACACGATTCAAACAATGTAATTAATTGAGGGGAAACATTCCATGCATGATTATGAACATATGGCCAAATTATTGTGCAGCAAAAATTGCATGGATCATAGAGTTAGAAGAGCTCATGCTTACCACTTGCAGCTGGTGATTGTGATTTGTGTTTGAGGTGTTACAGCTAGGTTCCAATGATCTGGATAGCTTCCCTAGGTGCCATGGAGTGTGTATGGATGCTTGGAATGGATTGAAATGGTTTGGAGTTGAAGATGGTACCTCAACTGCAAAACTGTCAAGAACTTGAGCAATTGGCTGGTGATTTTGTGAAATCTGTGTTCCAGATGTTATGTGAGTGTTTAGATCACTTCTATATGATGTATGTGAGGTGTGTGTGTGATTGGTTTGATTGGAAAAGCTCTCAAACTCAAAACCCGATAGTGACTTGCCTTAAAAGGAAAAATTAGAGTGAAAGAAGAGATTTTGAGGAAAACATCTGTTTGATGGCTTTGGTGTACTCAAACTGATCATAATTGAGCTCTATTTATAGTAGAGCAAGTTTGTTTTGCAAGGAATAGTGAATGGCAACTGCTGAGTAAGTTTGGCCAATGTTGGCAAATGAAAATCCAAGTCTCCTCTAGCCATTGACTAGAGGTTAGGGCACAGGCTGCTGGTTCCCTTGGTCTTGGATAAGTCTTGACTGAATTCAGTTGAGAATGACTCAGTCCATGCCACCTTGATGCTTCCATTGAATGCTCTAATCCAAAATTGGAGTCTTGTCCCTATTTTGGCAATTCTAGGTTCAACATGCTATTTCTTGTTCCAAAGACTTTGGAGGCTTGGCTCAGTGATTGTCCCCTTTAGATTCAATCCTCAGAGGTGTCCAAGTGGATAGGAGCATTTGGATTTGGCTGATTTTGGCAAATCGACCAAAAGTGCAAAATCTGCCTTGCCTTGGCAGATTTCAGCAAGGCAACTTGCCAATGTCATATCTCATGGCTCAAATTGAATTTGGTAATGTTCTTGGCCATTTTGGAAAGCCCTTACATGATACAACAACTGTTTGAATAGGTTTGGTTTTGATCTCTTTTGAATCCAAGTGAAAAATCCCCCTACATTTGGCAAAAAGTAAGGTAAAATCTGACTTAGTGAAATTTTCACTAAGTGTTGGAACAAAGTGACTTTTCTTGATTTTGATCATTCCATAACTCAAAATCCATGAGGAATTTGGACATAAGTTAGTATGAAGCTTTTGTTGAGGGCAATGTGATATACAAATCAAGCTTTGAATGGGGAACAATGGCCTTGTGGTTTAGGAGTTACGGTCCTCCAAAGTTGGCACATTAGTGTCACTTTTTCCATAACTTAGAAATTTTTCTAAGTTTTTATGGTTACCCCTTTTACAAGTTATCCCACTTTCTTTGATTTTTCTTGATGAATCATGATTCAAATCATACATTAACATCATTTTAGGGTTAAAAATCCATTTTGGTGAAAAATCTCAAAAAGTCAAAGTTGACTTTTGTGCACAGTTGACTTTTTATTAGATGAATTCCAAACTGTGCAATTCTTCAGGAAATCATGTCCTTGACCTAAATCAAACTTGATGGACATGTTCCATGGGTGTCATAGGGTATAGTGAATCATGTCTTAGGGTTTGGGAGCATGTCCTGGTCAAAAGTCAAAGTTATAGTTGACTTTCCTCGCGAAACCCTAATTGTGGTGCAGATGAAATTGAGACTTGTTGCTCAAGCTTCTTGGATTAATCCATTGTTGCAAATGGATCAATATAGTATATTAGAGACCCTCAAATCATGTCTTGAGGTCTTGGCTCATGATTTGTCCCAAAAGTCAACTTAGGGGTGAATTAGGTCAAGAAACCCTAATTCCTGATTTTTGATGAATGCATCCCCTGAGGTCAAATTGACTTGATGATTGGGTCCATGAGGTTCCATGGAGTATATTAGGTTATGTTTTGGATCATTGGCTTGTGCCCAGAGGAAATTTTCCATCTGGAGGCCCTGGTTGACCAAAACCCTAATTTGGTGACACTGTCGATCTTGAGGCTTGATCCACCTAGAAGGGAGCAGTTTTTGCTTAATCCTTAGAGTGGGAGTCCTTTTGATCCTTTGTAGCTACTTGAGAGGTTAGACAAGTTGAATATCATGTCATTTCTTGATTGATCCTTTGTCAAAAGCTCTGAGAGGGCTTGAAACCCTAAATTTGATTGCAGTGGATGCTCACCCATCTTTGGGGAGACTGATGAGGTATGATGGTTCCCCCATATTGTGATGATGATTTTCACAATGATGGGAAACCTTAGTGGTCAAAATTTGGGGTATGACAGACTCCACTGGGGAACAAGCAATAAATGCTACACTGTCACAACACGTACGAGTGTTGGGAACCAATACATACGATGTATTGAAAGGTCTTGAAATAAACACAAACGAGTGTTAGCTATGCTGGGAATAAACATTGACGGGTGTCAAGGAATCAGAGATATCAGATACGGACGGGTACCGAAATTGTACACGGACAGGTGTAAAGAGGTTCAATACGGACGGGTATCGAAAAGATACACGGACGGGTATAAAAGGTTCAATACGGACGGGTATCGAAAAGGTACACGGATGGGTGTAAAAAGGTTTCAATACGGACGGGTATCGAGAAGGTACACGGACGGGTGTAAAAGGTTCAATACGGACGGGTATCGAAAAGGTACACGGACAAGTGTAAAAAGATTCAATACGGACGAGTATCGAAAAGGTACACAGATGGGTGCAAAGAGGTTCAATACGGACGGGTATCGAAAAGGTACACGGACAGGTGTAAAAAGGTTTCAATACAGACGGGTATCGAAAAGGTACACGGACGAGTGTAAAAAGGTTTCAATACGGACGAGTATCGAAAAGGTACACGGACGGGTGTAAAAGGGTTTCAATACGGACGGGTATCGAAAAGGTACACGGACGGGTGTAAAAAGGTTCAATACGGACGGGTGTAAAGAGGTTCAATACAGACGGGTATCGAAAAGGTACACGGACGGGTGTAAAAGGTTCAATACGGACGGGTATCGAAAAACTACACGGACGGGTGTAAAAAGGTTTCAATACAGACGGGTATCAAAAAGGTTGTAAAGCAACTTTTATCGGGGATTAATCTCGCTGGGGAATGGAAGGCAACACGGACGGGTGTCATCAAAAGGTCAATACGGACGGGCATTGAAACAAAAAGGTTCAAACATGGACGGGTACCGAAGGAAACACGGACGAGTGTCTGACGGTAAAAACCTTGAGGGAATAAACTAAAGGACCACCTGGATGAAGGGGTAAAAATGAAATCATGGATTCTCAATCCTGGCAAGCAACTCTGCAAGGGAATGTCAAATATTGCTTTGAATGACTAACCCAACACTTATGGAGTAAAGTCGAATGATATCTTCCTGAAATCCGGTTTTCCTGACGAAGTAAAACTCAAACCCGACTTATGCTTCGGATGCATATGTTTGAATTTTGCCATAATGCTCCACACGAAGTGGAAATTCTACGCTTTTGGGAGGATGCCATGCGAAAAATGCTTATGCAATGCAAAAAGGCTGTCTCAGCAAAATAAACGCTGAGAACAGAAGCAGCTCCACCGAGGACGACAAACTACATTGTCATCAAACCAAAGAGCATGCTGAGGAAAACTTCACCCTGCTAGGGAAGATCACAATCACCAATTCTGCTGGAGAGGGACGAAACTCCGAGAGAATGCGCAATCTGCTGGGGAGGGAGATGAATACTAAAGATGGAAACTCCTCCGCTGGGGATCACCAAATACTTTAGAACTTGGATTTGATGCCTGCCAAAAAACGATTGTACTTAAGACTAGCTGGGGATACCAATCACCACCAGACTCTGCTTCGGGATGTCGGTGAGCTTAATCTGCTGTTAGGGAAATAACTTTACTAACTCATCATGGGAACGACAGGTGGCAATGCAATCAAGGCAAAGCCAGTATCATAATCTGCCATGACACGATTACAATTCCTATCTGACTTGCTCGGTAAACAAACAGGGATGCTCTTTTGTACAAGAGGCCCTCCAGTGTCAGATGAATCTTGGATGGATCCAGGACTACCATGATAAAAATCCCTATCAGATCAACATGGTTGAAATCTTTTATATTTGTTTGATGAATACCAGCTTGGTGGAGTTACACGCCAGGGAAGTCTAACTCGGTTTTCTCACTTCTCACGATTATCTGAACTGTAAAGTATGCAGTGAGAGTAACCAAGGGCGTGCTCTCGTTCAAAGAACTTTACAACACTTGTTAAACCACTGGTGGCTTCCGATCTATCTGGATGAAGACACGCAACAAATCACTGTGCTTAATGGGAACCCTACTCGATGTCAAAGTCGGGATGTCCAATCTATGGGAACTGACCTGGTAAGGTTACACTGCATTCAAAGCGGGCGTGGCCAGGTGTCACCACACAACTACGAACACTGTAGAGTCTGCTCGGAGAGTAACCAAGGATGCTACCTTGTGCGGGCAGCTCTTCAAGGTCAGGTGGATCGTAGAGAGATTCGCCCATGTTCGGATTTCGAGCCAATCAACTGGACGCCGGACTACTTCGTTGATTAGATCAAAGACGTTGTCATAATCTCTGGTCATCAACAGAACAAGGATGTTTGTACCATCTTTCCTCTACTGGACGAATCAAAAGTTCCTAGCCAGGAGCTGATTGAAGTTACTTATGACAGTCAGAAAAATCAGAAGGCTCCTGTAGTTGTCTATCTACCAGGACCATTACCGTATGAATCAGCTAAGGCGATCCCTTACAAATACGGTGTAACAATAATTGAGAATGGAAAGGAAATTCCATTACCCCCCGTCGTGAATATTGCAGACATCAGTCGAGTAACACGGAGCGGTCAAATCTTCCAGCGAGGAGTTGGAGAACCTAACAAAGAAAAGGAACTTCAGACAGAAGCTTCTAATCCACCAGTCGGTCAATCCAGTAATCCTGACCTTTCAAAGAACGATGATGAGATGCTGAAGCTCATCCAAAGGAGTGAATACAACATTGTTGATCAGCTGTTACAAACTCCTTCAAAGATCTCAGTGCTATCAGTTTTACTCAGTTCCAAAGCCCACAGAGAGGCTATACAGAAAGTCTTAGAGCAGGCCTTTGTGGAACAGGATGTGTCAATACGACAGTTCTCTAACATCATCTCTAACATCACTTCTTGCAACAACTTAGGATTCAGTGATGAGGACTTGCCAGAGGGAGGCAAAAGTCACAACATGGCGCTCAATATCACAGCCAACTGCTAGGACGATGCTTTAGCCAGTGTAATGTTAGACACAGGATCGACCATCAACGTTATGTTGAAGTCCACTTTAATGCGACTATCATTCAAAGGATCCCCAATGAGGGGCAGTGAGGTCATCGTCAAAGCCTTTGACAGATCTCGGAAAGCAGTTATCGATGAAGTCGATCTTCCCATAACTATCGGTCCTCACACGTTCCTAATCACTTTCCAAGTCATGGACACCCGGACAATATACAGTTGCTTATTAGGAAGACCTTGGATACACCAGGCTGGGGCAGTCACTTCGACGCTGCACCAAAAACTCGTCACGGTCTGTGGAGAACAAGCCTTGCTCGTGAGTAACTTATCATCATCTACTTGTGTATAACCTGAGGAGGTTGTTGGAACTCAGTTCCAAGCACTTTCGGTGAGCAATGAGAATCAATCAGAGAAAGGAACCTCGATTTCCTCATACAGAGACGCTCTCGAAGTGATCAAAAGTAATAATACGAAAGGATGGGGACAACTTGTCATTCCTACTAATAACAAAGCAAAGAAGGGTCTTGGTTTTTCTGTAATCTGTACCCAGACAGCTGCTAACGATGAAAGTTTTCATCCCATTCAGGACTTCTTCCACAGTGGAGGTTTCCTTCACCCAGTGTCTCAAGCGGTCCATACTATCAACGAGGGAGATTCCTCCGATACAGCGAGGAATGGAAGTCCTATTTCAACAAGGACAGTTATATGTCTCAGGAAGAGGTGCCTACGCCATTCTGCTATCCCACACAGAGTCCGAGATTTATACTCAGGTCAGACGTTGAAATGATATACGGAGATTGTGATCCGGAAGGATGTCGTGCTCCACCAAACTCCTTAGAGGCAGACACTCTGATGAAAGACAACTTTGACCACAACTATTACGGCCCAATGGATGGCATGCCTATCTGGCAGCCGTATCCAGGAAACTTGGGGCAAGAAAATCAGCCGAACATTGGAAATCAGCTGAGCATCATTGAACAGAATACCTACGTCCCCACCATGTCATGGGATCATCACTCAGGTCATTCAGGAAAATATCCAGTACGACGATGAATTGGCAAAGCTTGCTGGACTAGACTTCATCAACTATTCTTTTCCGGAGGTCAACGTCATCGAGAGAGATGACTCTTCCTGTTCCAAAGAAGTGTGGGACGCCTTGGGACAACCGAGTGGAAAATACGACTTTATGGTCAAGTACACTGCTCCTGAAAGCTCTCGTGCCAGGCTCGAAGTCATCCAACCAACTGGATGGGGAGATTTTCCTGAGAGCACAAATACTATGAAAAATACAACTGAGGAATCCTCCTATAACAACTCTGCCTAGGAGACAGATTCCAATGATCCTGCTCCACCAGAAATCAGCGTTATTTCTGAAGACAAAATAAAGAAGGTACTAGACTTTGTGATTCACCGAGGAGTTCGCCGCCAATGGATTGCTGTCGATGTTCCGAAGATTGTTCATAAGTCAAAGTAATTGCCATCTTTAACCTTTCACCCTGCCCAGGTGAAACAGATGTTTTGATAGGGCTTGCTTTCTGTAAATTTTCCCTCTTTGCTTTTCCCAAAGCGAAGATTTTTGATTTATAGGGCCGTAGTTTCAGGAATCGACAAGTTCATAAATAAAATAACGTCGTTCTGTAATTTCAGCATTAATTGCTGTTTTCTCTTTTCTCTTTTTCAGAAAATGGTAATCCTAAAAAACAAATCAATAATAAAAACAAGCAGTAAACAAAAAAATACACTGCACGCACTCTTGCATTCTCTCTATCTCTTCTAAACACAAATCATCACGTCATGCAGATTGCTTGTTTTAAACCCCGTTGAAACATACGATCCAATGCCTTCTCCCAACTTTGAATTCCTTGTATTTGGGGCTGAAGAAGAAGGTGACGATGAAATTCCAGAAGAGATCTCCTGACTACTCAGACAAGAGGAAAGGTCCATTGAACCTCATAAAGAGCCGTTAGAAACGGTAAACTTGGGTTCGAAAAAAGAGAGAAAGGAAATCAGGATTGGGGCACTGCTCAGTCCAACTGCCAAAGAGAGTTTGACAAAGCTTCTTAGAGAATTTCCCGATGTGTTTGCTTGGTCCTATCAGGACATGCCAGGGTTGGATACCAGCATCGTGGAACATCATTTACCGTTAAGATTGGAATATCTGCCAGTAAAACAAAGGTTGAGACGGACTCACCCGGACATGGCCATCAAAATCAAAGAGGAAGTACAGAAACAGATTGATGCAGGTTTCCTCGCCACATCAGAACATCCTCAATGGTTAGCCAACATCGTACCCGTTCCAAAAAAGGTCGGAAAGGTTAGAATGTGTGTCGATTACAGAGATCTAAACAAGGCTAGTCCAAAGATGACTTTCCTTTACCACACATTGACATGCTGGTTGACAGTACAACAAAGTTCAAAGTTTTCTCCTTCATGGATGGATTCTCGGGCTATAATCAGATCAAAATAGCGCCGAAAGACATGGAGAAAACTTCGTTCATTACCCCATGGGGTACCTTTTGTTACAAGGTAATGCCATTCGGTTTGAAGAACGCCGGGGCAACATATCAACGGGCCATGACTACTCTTTTTCATGACATGATACACAAAGAAATCGAAGTGTATGTCGATGATATGATTGCCAAATCTAAAACAGAAGAGGAGCATGTGACCCACCTATCAAAATTATTCGAGCGGTTGAGAAAGTACAAACTCCGTTTGAATCCCAATAAGTGCACCTTCGGTGTCCGTTCAGGGAAACTCCTAGGGTTCATCGCCAGCCAGAAAGGAATTGAGGTTGATCCTGACAAGGTCAAGGCCATTTGAGAAATGCCTTCTCCGAAAACTGAAAAACAAGTCAGGGGATTCCGGGGACGTTTGAACTACATCTCCAGATTCATATTCCTCATGACCGCGATGTGTGCGCCGATCTTCAAATTACTCAAAAAGGATCAGGACTGCGTTTGGACAGAAGGTTGTCAAACCGCCTTCAACAGTATCAAGGAATACCTGTCGAACCCGCCGATTCTATCACCTCCAGTGGAAGGAAGACCACTGATCATCTACTTATTAGTCTTGGAAGACTCGATGGGTTGTGTACTTGGCCAACAAGACGAAACCAAAAGGAAAGAGTCTGCCATTTACTATCTGAGCAAGAAATTCACCGACTGTGAGACTCGGTACACTATACTTGAGAAAACTTGCTGCGCTTTGGCTTGGGCAGCCAAACGTCTTCGCCAGTATATGATTCGTTACACTACTTAGTTAATCTCCAAAATGGATCTGATCAAGTATGTCTTCGAAAAACCTGCTCTCACGGGAAGGATTGCCCGTTGGCAGATGTTGTTATCCGAATACGACATCGAGTACCATGCTCAGAAAGCCGTCAAAGGAATATTTTAGCCGATCATTTGGCTCATCAACCGATTGACGATCAGGAATCGGTCGAATTTGACTTCCCAGACGAAGATGTCATGTATTTAAAAATGAAAGACTGCGATGAACCGCTACCCAGTGAAGGGCCAGAACCAGGTTCCCAATGGGGACTCATCTTTGACGGAGCTGTCAATCATTATAGAAACGGAATTGGGGCAATCATCATAACCCCTCAGGGTACCCATATTCTTTCACCGCCAGACTTACGTTCAAGTGCACAAATAACGAGGCTGAATACGAAGCTTGTATTATGGGTCTCGAGGAAGCAATTGATTTAAGGATCAAAAACTTGGACGTATATGGCATCTCAGTCCTGATTGTCAATCAGATCAAAGGAGATTGGAACATATACCAATCAAGACTGATTCCTTTGGCACTTCGACATGGTTTTGCTCCGATGCGTAGACAGACCAGAAGCAGACATGCTGATAAAGGAAATTCACAAAGGATCCTTTGGCACTCATGCCAACGGACACACAATGGTGATAAAGGATCTAAGAGCAGGGTACTACTGGTTGACCATGGAATTCGACTGCTACAAGTACATGAGGAAGTGTCACAAGTGTCAGATATACTCCGAAAAAATCCATGTACCGCCTACGCATCTCAAAGTTCTCTCTTCCCCGTGGCCTTTTTTCCATATGGGGAATTGACATAATTGGCATGATTGAACCCAAGGCTTTGAACGGACATCGGTTCATCCTAGTAGCCATTGATTACTTCACCAAATGGGTCGAAGCAGCGCCATACACCAATGTAACCCGACAAGTGGTGGTCCGATTTATAAAAAACAATCTCATCTGCCGTTATGGTGTTCCTAACCAGATCATTACTGATAATGGATCTAGCTTTGAACAATAAGATGATGAAAGAATTGTGTGCTGAGTTCAAGATCGAACACCATAACTCATCTCCCTACTGACCCAAGATGAACGGAGCGGTAGAAGCGGCTAACAAGAACATCAAGAAGATCGTTCAAAAGATGGTTGTAACCTACAAAGACTGGCACGAGATGCTACCCTTTGCTCTTCACGGTTATCGAACACCTGTCCGCACTTCAACAGGGGAAACCCCTTTCTCTCTAGTATATGGCATGGAAGCAGTGCTCCCCATAGAAGTAGAGATCCCATCAATCCGGGTATTGATGGAAGCTAAGCTCACAGAAGCTGAATGGTGTCAAAGCAGACACGACGAACTAAATCTGATCTAAGAAAAACGAATAACGACACTATGCCACGGTCAGCTGTATCAGCAAAGAATGAAGAAGTCGTTCGACAAAAAGATACAATCATTCCTCACTGATTCGCAGGGAAAATGGACTCCGAATTATGACGGCCCCTATGTGGTCAAGAAAGCTTTCTCAGGCGGTGCCTCGAGACTCGCAACCCTGGACGGAGAGGAATTTGCCTACCCCACGAATGTTGACGTAGTCAAGAAATACTTCGCCTAAACTAAAAAGAAACGTCTTGGTGGATTGAAAACCAGAAAGGGCGGTCCAGGCAAAAAGTAGAGACATAATAAAAAATCATCCCGATGGATTGGAAATCTCAATGTACAATCCAGGAAAAAGTTAGGGATAATGGCAAGTAACTACGTCCAACAGGGGCAAATTCCCTAGTAGCAGTCATGCCGTTCATCAGAAAACTCCAGTCAAGGTCATCTTCGACAGAAGCTCAGGATGTCCAGAATTCAAAGTTGGTAGAAGGATAGTGGTCGTTATGTTTCAACGTAGCCCTTTTCCCTGTAAATTACCATTTTCTAACTTTGTAAATACTCCATAGAAGCACGCGTTTGGCTGATTTCCATCCTATCAATAAAATTCGAGCCCCTGTGCTTTTGTTTGCAATTCTTATTTGTTTTAGCTTTACAGAACGACGTTTTTAACATGATCAACGATTCTTAAAATAAAACAAAAATGAATTTACTTGTAAAACATTTTCCGCTTTTAAAATAAAGATGGCAATTCTTTTGACTGTTAAATGTCGAAAGAACATCGGTCGCTTCTCCAGAAGTAAACGAGCTTCAAAGTGCAGGATCAAAGTACTCCTTCTAAACCAGTGCGCCTGAATGAAGGATCAGCTATGTTAGAGGCCATGTTTCATCTGACACCCCCGGCAGAGTTCTTATCTCCTAAGCCCGACCAACGGATATCCCCGCAGGGACTATCTCTCCTAAGCAAGGCAAAATTGCTATCGTGAATCAGTGATACTTTTCATCTCCCGCTGTGGTCGAGTATCCAGTCGTGTTCATCTACTAGTCTTTATGTCGTGTCAGTTTTGTCAGCATATACATACATACATCATGCATTATTGATTTACATTCATATTCATATTGCATCACTATCACTCGAGTCGGTCTTGTTCCCTAGTGATAACCGTCTTCTCAATCGAGTTGCCAGTTCTTTCCTTATCAGGAAATGTTGCGTCTGAACTATCTCTCTCCTCCAGTTTATTTCTGGATTAGAATTGGCCCTTGACCACTTTGATAACTTAAACCTCTGAAGAACTAGAGAACCTTCAGCCAATCTCACTCTTCACCATTGAAGATGATGTCTTCGCTTTCCCGGATTAAGGAAAATCCCCAGAGAAAGCCTCGAAATCAGAGATTCGACAATACGGTAGTTTTTCTCCGAAAAATCCGCTGAGGAAAAGGTCATCAGCACCTCAAAATTAGATCACATCATATGGAGTTTCTCCAAGAAGATCTCCGAGGAAAGTATGATGTAATATCCCCAAGCAAGAAATAGTTTCTCAAGAGACTCGTTTTCCCCAGTAGAGTTAACGAATGACATCTCCAATAGAGAAGTTTGTACACCTCTACAATTCAGACGACTGGGTTTCCCCAGCAAGTCTGACATCAAATCTTTTTCCGTCAAATGGCATCTCCCCAGGAAAATTCAGCGAAAAGTTTGAGGAAAACTGCTACGGACAGCGTCCCTTGTCAATAAAGTTTATTGACAAAAGAAACTTAGACCAGTTCCTTGGTGGGAAACCAGGATCGAGGGGAAGTTTATTTCAGAAAGTTAGACCAGTTCCTTGGTTGGAAACCAGGATCGAGGGGAAGTTTATTTCAGAAACTTAGACCAGTTCCTTAGTTGGAAGCCAGGATCGAGGGGAAGTTTATTTCAAAACCCGAGACCAGTTCCTTGGCTGAAGTCCAGGATTGAGGGGAAGTTTTTACCTTTTCTGAGCATCATTGCTTAGCAAAATAAGATGAATGTGTGAACTACCATTCCTAACCACCATCAAAATTTCGGGTATCCCGATATTTAATCCTCTTGCACCCCGAATGCCCGAATACCTTCGCCATTCACACCTTCGGGTCCAAGAAGATTAAATAGGGGCATCTGTCATACCCCAAATTTTGACCACTAATATTTCTCATCATTGTGCAAATCATCATCACAATATGGGTGTATCATCATACTCATTAGTCTCCCCAAAGATGGGTGAGCATCCACTACAGTCAAGCTTACAATTTCAAGCCTTTTCAGAGCTCTTAGACAAAGGATCAATCAAGGAATGACATGATCTTCAACTTGTCTAACCTCTTAAACATCCCCAATGGATCAAGAGGACTCCCACTTCGAGGATTAAGCACAAGGCTGCTCCCTTCTAGGTGGATTAAGCCTCAAGATCGTTAGTGTCACCAAATTAGGGTTTGGTCGACCAGGGCCTGCAGATGGACATGTCCCTCTGGGCATGAGCCAATGCTTCAAAGCATAACCTAAGATGCTCCAAGGGACATCAGGAACCCAATCATCAAGTCAATTTAGCCTCAAGGGATGCATTCACTAAAAATCAGGAATTAGGGTTTCTTGACCTAATTCACCCCTAAGTTGACTTTTGGGACAAATCATGAGCCAAGACCTCCAGAGATGATTTGAGGGTCTCTAACACCCTACATTGATCCATTTTCAACAATGGATTGATCCAGGAAGCTTGAGCAACAAGTTTCAAGTTTATCAGAACCACAGTTAGGGTTTCGCGGGAAAAAGTCAACTGTGCCTTTGACTTTTGACCCAGGCATGCTCCCAAACCTTGGGACATGATTCAATACACCCTATAACACCTATTAAATCAATCCATCAAGTTTGATTTAGGTCAAGGACTTGATTTCATAGAGGATCACACAGTTTGGAATTCATCTGACAAAAAGTCAACTGTGCACAAAAGTCAACTTTGTCTTTTTGAGATTTTTCACAATTATGGTTCTTTGACCCCAAAATGATGTTAATGTATGATTAGAATCATCATTCATCAAGAAAAATAAAGAAAAATTGGATAACTTGTAAAAGGGGTAACCATAAAAAACTTAGAAATTTTCTAAGTTATGGAATAAAGTGGCAAAGGTACCAACTTTGGAGGATCATAACTCCTAAACCACAAGGCCATTTTTCCCCATCCAAAGTTGGATTTTTAGCTCTTATTGCCCTCTACAAAAGCTTCAAACAGAACTCAGTCCAATTCCTCATGGATTTTAAGTTATGGAATGATCAAAATCACAAAAAGTGAAAATGTCACTTTTTTCCAACACTTAGTGAAATTTTCACTAAGTCAGAATCTGCCTTCACTTTTTTCCAAATGTAGGGGCATTTTTCACTTGGATCCAAAAAGTATCAAAACCAACTATGATCAAACAATTGTTGTATCATATAAGGACTTTCCAAAATGGCCAAGAACACCATCAAATTCCACTTGAGCCATGAGATAGGACAATGTCAATATACCTTGTTGAAAACTTCCAAAGCAAGGCAGATTTGTGCATTTTGCTCGATTTTCCAAATTTGTGCAAATGACAAACACACTTATCCATCTGAACACCTCAAGGGGGGACCAAGGAGGAACCAACTCTGATCCTAAGCCTCCCAAGTCTTTGGAACCAAAAATAGCATGCCAAACCTAGAAGTCCCTAAAAGAGGGACAAGACTCCAATTTTGGATTGAAGCATTTAATGGATGCACCAAGGTGGCATAGACTGAGTCATTTCCAACTGAATTCAGTCAAGACTTATCCAAGACCAAGGGAACCAGCAGCCTGTGCCCTAACCTCTAGTCAATGGCTAGAGGAGACTTGGATTCTCAATGCTTAACATTGGCCAAACCTATGCAGCAATTGCCTTTCAATATTCCTTGCAAAAAAAACTTGCTCTACTATAAATAGAGCTCAATTGTGTTCAGTTTGAGTACACCAAAACCATCAAACAGATGCTTTCCTCAAAATCACCTTCTCACTTCCAATTTTGCCTTCTAAGACAAGTCACTATCAGTTTTTGAGTTTGAGAGCTATTCCAATCAAACCAATCACACACACACACCTCATAAACATCATATAGAAGTGATCCAAACACTCACATAACATCTGGAACACCAAAATCACAAAATCACTAGCCAATTGCTCAAGTTCTTGACAGATTTGCAGTTGGGGTACCATCTCAAGTTCCATATCATTTCAATCCACTCCAAGCATCCAGACACACTCCATAGCACCTAGGGAAGCTATCCACATCATTGGAACCTAGCTGTAACACCTCAAACACAAAACACAATCACCAACTGCAAGAGGTAAGCGTGAGCTCTTCTAACTCTATGATCCATGCATTTTTTGCTGCACAATAATTTGGCCATATGTTCATAATCATGCATAGAGTGTTTTCCCTCAATCAATTGCTTTGTTTGAATCGTGTGTGGAATTTCTGAACCTTCATGCAAATTTTAGGATTCTTGAGGTTTCTCTTTGATTTCTTATTCCATGCTTAGAATAAATGAAATTAAAGACCATAGACATGATCGTGAGGTTGAAACGAGTATATTGATATGTAGATTGCATGATATCATCAAGTATTCAGTGAGATTGGATCGAGAATTAAAATTTGCAGAAACAGAGGGAGGGCGCGTGTTCTTGCCATGTTCTTGGCGCCCTTTTTAAAAAATTCAAATATTTGAATTTTGTGATTTTATTTAATTGATTCAAAAATTAATTTCTCTCTGAGTTTTAATGATTTTGAGTTGATTCTTGTTTTAATAATTCAAAAAAAAGTTAAAATATTTTATTTTCCCAAAAAATCCCAAAAATATTATTTATTTCCTATATTTGATATTTTTGCAAAGAATTAATGTTTTATTTGTTTTTGACATTTAAAATATTTTTTCCTCCATGATTTTTCAAATTTTAGTGATTTCCAATCATTTTGTGGATCAAAACATGATATTTGAAACATTAATCCAAGATCACAATTTGTTTTCCACATGTTAAACAATTTTGATCATTTTAATTGAATTTTTTATTCAATTAAAATACATTTTGAAAACAAATTATGGTTTTTGATTAATTCAACCCTCATCAAATTTTTTCAAACTCTTTGGGCCTCTATTAGAGTGTAAGACCCAGCCCCTTTTTAAATACACCCCATTTTGGGCCTCAGCCATTGTATAAGTCCCACTGTATTTTCAAAAACAACGGCGCGATCTTCGCCTCTTTTAAAAATCATCTGGGCCTACCCTCGTGTTATAAGCCCCATTCCTTTCCTTTAAATACTTTTGGGCCTCTAATAGAGTGTAAGACCCAACCCCTCTTTGAAACCAAAATGATATGGGCCTCAGTCATTGTATAAGACCCACGTTGTTTTCAAAGATCTTGCCGTGATCGCCCTTTTCAAAAATAATCAACTGGGCTTCTCCTTGAGCTATAAGACCCATCTCTATCCATTCCTTAAACTTTTGGGCCTCTAATAGAGTGTAAGACCCAATCCTTTGTAAATACAAACCTTTTTGGGCCTCAAATGTTGTATAAGTCCCGTTGTATTTCAAAAGTTCGGCGTGATCGTCGCCAGTTCAAAATAAAACCTTGGGCCTCTCCTTGAGCTATAAGACCCATTCCTTAATCCTTTGGGCCTCTAGTAGAGTGTAAGACCCAAACCTTTTTGAAAACCAAAATGATTTGGGCCTCAGTGTATTGTATAAGTCCCGATCCCATCAAAAAGTTCGGCACGATCGTCGCCTTTTTAAGAAAACCTTTTTGGGCCTCTCCTTGAGCCGTAAGCCCCACTACTTGTATAAAAATAAATCTTTTGGGCCTCTAATAGAGTGTAAGACCCATCCCTTTGTACAGAAAACCTTTTTAGGCCTCAGTCACTTGTATAAGTCCCTATACAAATTCAAAACAACAGTGTAATCACTGATAAAACCTCGGGCCTCTCCTTGAGCTGTAAGCCCCAACCATTTCCTTTTCAAAGCACTTTCTCCTTTAATTTTGAAATATAGTGTTGTTTTCAATTTCTCTTTGTTGAACAACTAACCAAACAGTATGGAAGCTCTACAACCGAGTAAGTGTTTACCTGTTTTCATTTACCGCTTTCATATATATATATATATATATATATATATAATTGTATTGTGGGGCTTCTCACTGTAAGTCTTCTTTCACATACTTTATATACTGTGTAATACTAGTATAGTTATTTAGAGTTTTCCCCGACAACTATGTCTAGCACTAGGTAAAGCCCTGTTGGTCACTCTTAAATACAAACAAAACTAGATCCCCATAGAATTACCTGACACAGTCTTCCCTCCTCTTGGGGTTAAACAATATGGAGACGTGAAAGGCAGCATTCTCGGTGAACCCTTTCTCCAATTGTCATCCTTAGACTCTGTCAAAGAAACTCTAACTCCCGCGAGATGATCTTTTCTCCGTGAATGGCATCTCTTGAGTTTCTTCCAAATTCTCGAACTTTCCTGGCTTGATCTATTCTCAGTGAATGGCATGTCTTGAACTTCTCGGGATTTAGGGACCCACAGGCTTCTTAAAAGCATCCCCGTCTCCTCTTGGGCGTTGTACAAGGACCCGTCGGCTTCTTAGAAGTTTTCATAGCCTCCTCTTAGGCTTTGTATAATGATTCTTCCTCAGCGAAGAGAGCCTCCTCTTGGGCTTCGTATAAATTGTCCCTTCGGCTTCTTAAAGGTTTCCTGCCTCCTCTTGGGCTTCGTACAAATTATCCTGACGGCCTCTTAAAGGTATAGGAACAGAAACTAGTCATCTTAATAAAGCATTCTTTCAAAAGAGTCTAGACCTTCATCCCTTAACATACCAGCCTTCTCTCAGGCATCATACAACGTGCCTTCGCTATATGAGAATCTATTTCTCGAACACCAGTAGACTTGGAGAGTCTCAATACCCTTTGGATTTCCTGTTTCCTAAAAGAACAGGAAATAACCCTGATCCTCTGATCAATCCTAAAGCATAAACATACCTTTAATCAGTCTCTTTATAAGAACTGATTTTCTCTTTTATCCAACACACTGGACCTGTCACTTAACTGAAACAGTCACCAGCACAGATAGCCTCCTCATGGGCTTTGTACAATGATTCTCCCTACACTCTCTTGTTGAGTATAAAAGACTCTCTTGTTGAGCCAAACCCCTTTTTTAGCCTCAGTCTTAGGCTTCGTATAAGACAGATAAAAACACTCTCTTGTTGAGTATAAAAGACTCTCTTATTGAATCAATCACCTGGTCAAGACTCTCTTGTTGAGTCAATCACAAACCTCTTTAGCCTCTATCTCAGGCTTTGTACGAGATCCAAAATCACTCTCTTGTTGAGTATAAAAGACTCTCTTATTGAGTCAATCTCCTTTTAACCTCCATCTCGGGCTTCGTACAAGATATAAATCACTCTCTTGTTGAGTATAAAAGGCTCTCTTGTTGAGTCAAACCACTTTCAGCCTCCATCTCGGGCTTCGTGCGAGATAGAAAACACTCTCTTGTTGAGTATAAAAGACTCTCTCATTGAGTCAAACAACCTCCAGACTCTCTTGTTGAGTCAAAACCTTTTAGCCTCCACCTCGGGCTTCGTACGAGATAGCAAAACACATTCTTGTTGAGTATAAAAGATTCTCTTGTTGAGTCAACCCTTTTTAGCCTCTATCTCGGGCTTCGTATGAGACAGATAAAAAGCAATCTCTTGTTGGGCCACTAGCCTCCTCTTAGGCTTTATATAAAGAAAACCCCGGTTGAGTCAATCAACCTTTTAGCATCAAAGTTGTGCCTTGCTCACAACATACAAACATTAACAGCTCCTCTTTAGAGATGAAAAATTCTCTCTCAGCCATGACCTTTTAGCTTCACATCTTGGGCTTTGAACAAGATACAAACCACCTTTAGCTTCACGTCTTGGGCTTTGAACAAGACACCAAAACACCTTTTTCCTCCCATAGAATAGGAGGAACTACGATCGCTCTGATTTTCCTGTTTCGTTAAACGGGAATGCGTAGGCATAAGATTGAAAAATCTTAGCGAGCATACTAATAAAAAAACCCAAAATCCAGTATCTCCATCAATTAATCGAAAAGAATCAGTCTTAAACCTCCCACCAATAGTCCCGTCATTTCGTTCTTAACAAAATAACCGGAGAGAGGCCCCACATCCACATAGCATCTGTAACCTAACAGACCGCTGTTTAAACTCAGTATGCAAGCAGGGTTAATTGGAGACATCTATTTCCCTTCCTTTATCAGCTTCAATAGGATAAAAAATGAATCGACCTGTAGTACCCCAGAGCGGCAGTGCTTAAGAACCACGTCCAAAATCGCTCGCTACACACTAGGTAGCGGTTCATCGCAATCTTTCATTTTCAAGTACATGACATCTTCTTCTGGGAAGTCAAATCCGACTGATTCCTGATCGTCAATCGGTTGATGAGCCAAATGATCGGCTAAAATACTTCCTTTGAAAACTTTCTAAGCATGATATTCGATGTCATATTTTGATAACAACATCAGCCAACAGGCAATCCTTCCCGTGAGAGCAGGCTTTTCAAAGACATACTTGATTGGATCCATTTCGGAGATTAACCAAGTAGTGTGACAAATCATGTACTGGAGAAGACGTTTGGCTGCCCAAGTCAGAGCGCAACAAGTTTTCTCGAGCATAGTGTACCGAGTTTCACAGTCAGTGAACTTCTTGCTTAAGTAGTAAATGGCAGACTCTTTTCTTTTTGTTTTGCCTTGTTGGCCAAGTACACATCCCATTGAGTCTTCCAAGACTATTAGGTAGATGATCAGTGGTCTTCCTTCCATTGGAGGAGATAGAATAAGTGGATTAACAGATATTCTTTGATGCTGTCGAAAGCCTTTTGGCAGTTTTCTGTCCATACGCAGCTTTGATTCTTTCGGAGTAGTTTAAAGATTGGCGCGCATGTCGCGATCATAAGGGATATGAACCTTGAGATGTAATTCAGACGTCCCAAAAATCCTATGACCTATTTTTCAGTCATTGGAGAAGGCATTTCTTGAATGGCCTTGACCTTGTCAGGGTCAACCTCGATTCCTTTTTGGCTGACGATGAATCCTGAGTTTTCTCGAGCGAACACCGAATGTGCACTTATTAGGATTCAAATGGAGTTTATACTTTCTTAGATGCTCGAATAGCTTTGACAGGTGTTCCACATGCTCTTCTTCTATTTTAGATTTAGAAATCATGTCATCAACATATACTTCAATCTCTTTGTGCATTATGTCGTGAAACAGAGTTGTCATGGCCCTTTGATAAGTTGTCCCGACGTTCTTTAGATCGAACGACATTACCTTGTAACAAAAGGTGCCCCATGGGGTGATGAATGAATTATTCTCCATATCTTTCGGTGCCATTTTGATTTGATTATAGCCCAAGAATCCATCCATGAAAGAGAAGACTTTAAACTTTGTTGTACTGTCTACCAGGATGTCTATGTGCGGTAAGGGAAAGTCATCCTTTGGACTGACTTTATTTAGATCCCTGTAATCTACACACATTCTAACTTTTCCGTCCTTTTTTGGAACTGGCACTATGTTGGCTAGCCATTGAGGATATTCTGAGGTGGCAAGGAAACTTGCGTTAATCTGTTTCTGCACTTCCTCTTTAATTTTGATGGCCATATCCGAGTGAGTCCGTCTCAGCCTTTGTTTCACCTGAGGACATTCTGTCTTCAGCGGTAAATGATGTTCCACGATGCTGGTATCCAACCCTGGCATGTCCTGATAGGACCAAGCGAATACATCGGGAAACTCTTTGAGAATTTTTATCAAGCTTTCTTTGACAGTCGGACGGAGCAATGCTCCAATCTTAACTTCTTTCATTTCCTCCTCTGATCCCAAATTGATCATTTCCAACGGCTCTTTGTGGGGTTCAATGGACCTTTCCTCTTGCCTGAGTAGTCAGGAGATCTCTTCTGGAATTTATGCGTCCTCTTCTTCTTCAGCTTCAAATACCGGGAATTCAAAGTTGGGAGAAGGCATTGGATCATATGTTTCAACGGGGTTTAAAACAAGCAATCTGCATGACGTGATGTTTTTTAGAAGAGATAGAGAGAACGCGAGAGAGTGTGTGCGGTGTATTTTCTGAAAAATCCTTGTTTTTATTTATTTTTGGGCTATTTTAGGATTACCATTTTCTGAAAAACAAAAAGTGAAAACATCAATAAATGCGAGAATGACAGAACAACGTTATTTATTTATGATTTATCGATTCTTGAAATACAGCCCTATAAAACAAAACTTTGTCGCTTTGGGAAAAGTGAAGAGGGACATTTACAGAAAAGTGAGTCCTATAAAAACATCCGTTTCACTTGGGCAGGGTGAAAGGTTAAAATAAAGATGGCAATTACTTAGACTTATGGACGACTTTCGCGACATCGACAACAACCCATTGGCGACGAACTCCTCGGTGAATCACAAAGTCTGGTACCTTCTTTCTTGGTTTGTCCTCAGAAATGACGCTGATTTTTGGCGGAGCGGGATCATTGGAGTCTCCTTTCCGTGCAGAGTTGTCGTAAACGAACTCTTCTATTGTATCTTTCCTAGTGTTTTCCTTTTCAAGAGGATCTCCCCATCCAGTTAGTTAGATGTCCTCGTATCTGATACGAGAGCTTTCAGGAGTGGTGTACTTGACCAAGAAGTCGAACTTGCCACTCGGCTGTCCTAAAGTGTCCTATACTTCTGTGGGGATAGAGGAGTCATCCTTCTCAATGACGTTGACCTAAGGAAAAGCATAGTTGATGAACTCTTATCTTGGAATCTTTGCAGATTTATCATTGTGTTGGACATCTTTTGAATGTCCCGAGTAATGATCCCATGACTCGGTGGGGATGTGGGTATTCCTTTCAATATTACTTAGCTGATAAGCGTCGTTTGGCTAACTCTTTTATCCTAAGTCTTCTGGGTACGGCTTCCAGATAGGTAAGTCATCCAGGGGATCATAATAGTCCTGATCGAAGTTGTTCTTCATTAGATCATCCTCTAATAAGTTAGGTGGAGCACAACATCCCTCAAGATCACAATCTCCATAGATCATTCGGACATCTGATCTTGGTATATATCTCGGGCCCTACTTGGGAAAACAGAATGGCGTGTGCGCTTCTTCATGAGACATATAACCGTTGTCATTGAGATAAGATTTACATTCCTCATCCTTATCGGAGGAGTCACTCTTATAGATGGTGTGAACTTCTTGAGACACTGGTTGGAGGAAGCCTCCACTGTGGAAGAAGTCCTGAAAGGGACGAAAACTTTCGTTTTTAGTAGTCTGGGTACAGGCTGAAGAAAAACCAAGACCTTTCTTTGTCTTGTTATCAGTAGGAATTACGAGTTGTCCCCATCCTTTTACGTCGTTACCCTTGATCACTTCGAGAGCGTCTTTGTATGAGGAAATCAATGTCCCTCTCTCTGATCGATTCTTATTGCTTAGTGAGAGTGCTTGGAATTGGGTTCCAACGACCTCCTCGGGTTCTACACAGAAAAATGAGGATAAGTTACTCACTATTAAGGCATGCTCTCCGCGTACTGTGACTAACTTGTCATTTTTGACAAACTTCAGCTTCTGGTGAAGTGTCGAAGTGACTGCCCCAGCTTCGTGTATCCAAGGTCTTCCTAATAAACAACTATAGGCTGCCCGGATGTCCATGACCTGGAAAGTGACTTGGAAAGTGTGAGGACCGATGGTTATGGGAAGATCAACTTCACCAATAACTGTTTTTCTGGATCCGTCAAAGGGTTTGACGATGAACTCGCTGCCTATCATCATCGAATTTGGCATAACATTCAGAGCTGATCCTGTGTCTACCAGTATGCTGGTTAGAGTATTGTCCTAGCAGTTGACTGTAATGTTAAGCGCAATATCGTGATTTTTGCCCTTTTCTGGCAGTTCTTCATCACTGAATCCTAAATTGTTCTAGGAAGTGATGTTGGAAATAATTCTATCAAACTGCCTTACTGTCACGTCTTGTTCTATGAAAGCTTGCTCCAAGACTTTCTGCAGAGCTTCCCTGTGACCTTCGGAACTGAGTAAGAGAGATAGCACAGAGATTCTCGAAGGCGTTTGCAACAGTTGGTCTACAATGTTGTACTCGCTTTTCTGGATGAGCTTCAGCATCTCATCGCTGTTTTTTACCAGTTCTGGATTACTCGATTGATCTATTGGTTGATTAGGAACTTCTGTTTGAGGTTCCTTTTCTTTGGTCAGTTCTCCAACTCCTCTATTGAAGATCCGGCCGCTCCGTGTTACCCGTCTGATGTCGGCAATGTTTATGATGGAGGGTAATGGAGTTTCCTTTCCATTTTCAATGGTTGTTGCACCGTACTTGTAAGGGATAACCTTATCTAATTTTTTACGGTATTGGACATGGCAAGTAGATAACAATGGGAGCTTTTTGATTTCCCTGAACATTATAGGAAGCCTCAATTGGTTCCAGGTTAAGGATTCTTCTACTGTCAAGGGAGACTTTTGACTCGTTGAGCAGAGGGATTATGGCATAAACGTTTTTGGTCCTCCCATGATTAGAGATTATGAAAACATCTTTGCTTTGATCAGGGAGATATTCTAGCATCACGTTGATCGACCCAGAATTTGCACATGGTCGAATCACTTTTTGGTCCAACTGACTTTGAAGAGCCGCTCGTACGAGGTAGTGTAGCGAGCGATTTTTGTCAGTGACGAGACCACCTTATCGCTGGGTTTTCCTCACCATAATGGTAGGAGGGGGTTCTACTTTCTGATTTCTTATTTATCCCATGAAGCTGGAAGGGAAAGGGAAGCTATCTAAAACTAACCTTGCACGCGAAGGTTAACTTGAACAAACGCTTAAAAGATATTCCGGGAGTCGGGGTCAGGTTATACAATGGGGAGTTGTCAATTACCCATCCTATATGTGGTTATCCACAGGATATTAGCTTTAGGTTTCGCTTTATACTTGATGGTGTTTATCCGTTAATGGGTTGGGAAAGTTTCTTGGGAAGTATGAGTGAGTGAGTTTTTGTTGATGTTCGGGTGTTTTTCGTAAGGTACTAGACCTAAATTTTTGATTAGTATGCTCGCTAAGATTTCACAAGCTTATGCCTACGTATTCCCGTTTAAACAAAACAGGGAAATCAGAGCAATCGTAGTTCCCCCTATTCTAAGGTAGGAAAAAGATGTTTTGGTGTCTTGTTCAAAGCCCAAGATTGAAGCTAAAAGGTTTTAACTGAGAGAGAATTTGTCATCTCTAAAAAGGGATTGTTGATTTTTGTGTGCCTTGATCAAAGCCCAAGGTTGAAGCTAAGAGGTTGATTGACTCCACTAGGGGAATCCTTATACAAAGCCTAAGAGGAGGTTGGAAAACACCGACTCAACAAGAGAGGGTATATATTGGTGTCTTGTACAAAGCCCAAGATTGAGGCAAAAAAAGAGAACGACTCTTTGGGGTTATCATTATACAAAGCCTAAAAGGAGGCTAAAAGCTTGACTTTTCTTGGAAAATGTTTTATCTGTCTTGTACAAAACCCAAGATTGAGGCTAAAAGGGGTTTTGACTCCGCCGAAGAGATTTGTATGTGTCTTGTAGAAAGCCCAAGATTGAGGCTGAAACGAGTTTGACTCTTGATGGAGAGTATTATCTATCTTGTCCAAAGCCCAAGATTGAGGCTAAAATTAGTTTGACTCTGCTTGGGAAAGATGTTGGTCCCAAGCTTAAGAGAAGGTTATTAAGATTTATGTTTTGTACAAAGCCCAAGATTGAGGCTAAAAGGGTTTGACTCAACAAGAGAGTGCTTTTATCTGTCCTGTACAAAGCCCAGGATAGTGGCTGAAAAGGTTGACTCAACAAGAGAGTGCTTTTATTTGTCTTTTACAAAACCCAGGATTGTGGCTGAACAAGCTGGAGAAATCATTCTACACAACTTGGGAGGAGGCTAGCTCCTGCTAGGGGAAATCATTATACAAAGCCTAAGAGAAGGCTGAAAAAGATGGACTCAATAAGAGAGTGCTCTTATCTATCTCGTACAAATCCCGAGATTGAGGCTAAAAAAGGTTGACTCAACAAGAGAGTCTGAAAAGGTGATTGACTCAACGAGAGAGTCTGAAAGTTGATTAACTCAACAAGAGAGTCTGAAAGGGTGAGTGATTGACTCAACAAGAGAGTCTGAAAGGGTTAGCTCCGCTAGGGAGAATCATTGTACAAAGCCCAAGAGGAGGCTGACTTTGCTTAGGAAAAGTAATTATTATATGCCTAAGAGGAGGCTAGCTTTTGTCGGGGATAATTGAGATCCCGAGGCAGGTCCAAGTGGGGAATCAACTCTTGCTGAGGGTTCCAGAAGATTTGAGGTATCAGATGCCTTGAGGTTCTAATTTGGGATTTTTAGGAGAGAGACTGGGATTTTGCTCTGCTGGAGATTGGTCCAGAGTAACTGGGGTTTCTCTTATGTTTGTAGGGAACTTTGAGAATGTCTTTGAGACTCAAGGGGATTAGACTGTCCAAGTCTACTGGCGTGGAAGAGTTTTATCTTTTGTATGATGCCTTTAGGAGAAGGCACGGGTATTAAGGGATGAGAATCAACCCTAAAATTTGATATATGACACTGGAAAGACTGCTCTAGTAAAGGATGACTAAGTTCTGTCTTATACCATTAAGAGGTCATCAGGGTCCTTGTATTAAGCCCAAGAGAAGGCATGAGAACTTCTAAGAAGCCAAAGGGTCCTTGTACAAAGCCCAAGAGGAGGCGGGGATGCTTTTAGGAAGCATGTGGGTCCTAAACCAAGAAAAGTTCAAGAAATGCTATTCACCGAGAATAGATCATCTAGTGAAAGTTCGAAGGTTTGAAGAAACTCAAGAGATGCTATTCACCGAGAATAGATCAACTCTGGGGAGTAGAATTCCTTTGACAATTTCTAGGGGTGACAGTCTGAGAAAAGGTTCACGAGGAATATTTCCTTTCTCTTTGTTCCATATTGTTTAAGCCTAAGAGAAGGCAAGACTGTATCTGGAAATCCTATGGGGATCTAGTTTTGTTTGTATTTAAGAGTGACCAAACTGGCTTTACCTAGTTTTAGACCTAGTTGCCGGGGAAAACTCTAAATAACTATACTAGTATACATATAGTTGATATATGACAAGTATTTAAAAGGATATGAAAGAAGACTAACCATGCGCAGCTTCCCACAATACAGTTATATATATATATATATATATATATATATATATATATATATATATATATATATATATATATATATATATATATATATATATATATATATGAAAGCGAGTAAATGAAATTTATTAAAACTTACAGGTGAGCAAGCTTCCATGCTGTATGGTTAGTTGTTCAAAGAAATTAAAGAAAGTTTTGATAACAGCTGTGTCGCGGCCGGCTAAAATGTTCGAGTCGCCATCATATTTTTTAAGGAAAATAATGATAAACCTAAAAATCCTTAATCCCAAGGGCAGAGATTCCTACGGTTCGGGAGTCGGTTAAGTGAGGGGAAGGTGTTAGGCACCCCTCACTTTCATTGTACTCAATGGGATCCTCCTTAGATTTTAGGGTATGCTTGTTTGTTTGTCTAAATTATTTATTTACAAAAAAATCCTAAGTTTTTTATTATTATACTCGCTAGGGTTTACAACCCTATGCCTACGTACCTTCAATTTGAAGGATCAGAGTAACCATAGTTCACCTCCCCTATTCCTACCTCCTAATCCTATTTCCATTCCTAATCCTAAACCCAATCCACTATTTATACTCTTGGATAAAGAGTTCTATCCCTTGATCTATTATTTATACTCCTAGATAAGGAGTTTTATCCCTTAATCTAATATTTATACTCCTAGATGAGGAGTTTTATCCCTTGTCCATTATTTATACTCTCGGGCGGAGAGTTCTATCCCTTATCCATTATTTATACTCTCGGATGGAGAGTTCTATCCCTTAATCCATTTATTTATACTCTCGGATATCAAGAGTTCTATCCCTTAATCCATTTATTTATACTCTCGGATATCAAGAGTTCTATCCCCTAATCCATTATTTATGCTCTCGGATATCAAGAGCTCTATCCCTTATCCCATCCGTTATTTAGGCTCTCGGACCAAGAGCATTATCCCTTGATTTTATATCCCACAGAAACAATCCTTATTTATTATTAAAATATTCCCTTAATTTATTTAGAAAAACAGAAAATTAAGTTTAATAATTTATAAAAAAACCTATTTTATCCCCTATCCCAAAAATTCGGTTCCTTTGTTTATACTCTCGGAAATTAGAGCTCTACCCTATGTTAAAAACCCTAGAAGTCCCTTAGATATCCCATATAAAAATAACTTGAATTTTCATAATAATAAAAAAAATAAAATCCCAAAGGTTATTTTGCTAAAACAAAATTTATCCCAAAATAATTTTTTGAAATATAAAAATAAACCCACAAACAGTATTTTAATCCCAAACAAAAAATAAAATTCCAAACAGAACCTACAACTATTTTCATTAAATGAAATCCACAAAACCGAATTTTAAAAAAGGATACAAACTCCATCAATTTAAAAAAAATATAAATACTTAACCTAATACTGGAAAATCCCTAAAACCCTATTTCCACTCCCTAATTTAAATTTTAACCCAATTAGATTAAGTAATTAACCCAATTATTTAAAATGACCTAAGTTAAAACCTAATCAATTAATTAAATCAAGGAATTAATTTAATTATCTAAAACCTAAAGTCTAAAACCTACCTTACTAATTAATTTAAGTAATTAATTTAATTATTAGAGAACTAACTTAAGACTTAAATCCTGATTAAATAAATAAACTAAGTCATTAATTTATTTAATTAATAAAAACAGGGGGGTGTAGTTTCTATTGAGGCAAAGGCAAATGGGCTTATTCTGGAGGTGCCATTAGCAGTCCGGGCGCAAGGCCCATCAACCCCAAGACCCAGATTGGCCAGGGAAGTCCATGTGGAGAGAGGCTGACTTTGACTCTCTCCTGGACGCTGTAGCGAGCGATTTTGGACGCGGTTCTTAAGCGCGGTCGCTCTCTAGAGTCAGTTTACTACAGGTCGATTCATTTTTTATCCTATTGTGAACTGATGAAGGAAGGGAAATAGATGTCTCCAATTAACCCTGCTTGCATACTGAGTTTAAACAGCGGTCTGTTAGGTTACGAATGCGATCAATGTGGTGGGGCCTTTCTTGTGTTATTTTGACAGAATGACAGATTTCTGGCGGGGAACAAGAATTAGGATGTTAGGACTGATGCTTTTTGATAGATATATGAGAGTATGGGATTTTAGGTTTTTGTTTAGTGTGCTCGCTAAGATATTTTCTTTCGATCTTATGCCTACGTATTCCCGTTTACCGAAACAGGGAAATCAGAGCGTTCGTAGTTCCTCCTATTCTATGGGAGGAAATGGTTGTTTTTGGTGTCTTGTTCAAAGCCCAAGACGTGAAGCGAAAGGTGGTTTGTATCTTGTTCAAAGCCCAAGATATGAAGCTGAAAGGGTTTGACTTTAGAGAGAATTTGTCATCTCTAAAGAGGGGGTTGTATGTCACAACTGTTTATAAAGGAGAATTACTTTAACCGGGATGTGTGAATCCGACAATGCCATAATTTCCTTTATAGGAGATTTTTAACCTAAAGGAGAAGACTTTAACTCAGTGTAGAGCAATGCTATCTTTCCTTAGGAATTTTTCATGCTAAAAGAGGGACAATGGCATGGATGTAGATGATCCAGAGGCTTGCCGCTTACAGCGATTAGATGGAAGGAGTTATTGATGTTTGTGTACTGTGAACGAGGCACAACTTTGATGCTAAAAGGTTGATTGGATTAACCAATGGTTTTCTTATACAAAGCCTAAGAGGAGGCTAATATGTGTCTCGTACGAAGCCCGAGAGAGAGGCTAAAAGGTTTTGACACGACGATGGAGTCTTTTATGTGTCTCGTATAAAGCCCGAGATGAAGGTTATTTGACTCAACAAGAGAGTTTTTTGTATCTCGTACGAAGTCCGAGATGGAGGCTAAAATTTGTTTGGCTCAATAAGAACCTTTTTGTATCTCGTATAAAGCCCGAGATGGAGGTGAAAGGGGTGATTGACTCAAAGAGGGAGTCTCTTATGTGTCTCGTACAAAGCACGAGAGAGAGGCTAAACGTTGTTTGTCTCCGCTGGGGAGAATCATTATACAAAGCCCAAGAGGAGGCTATGGTGACTGTTTCAGTTGAGTGATAGGTCCAGTATACTAATTTAAAGAGAAAATCAGTTCCTATATGAATAATGTTGTACTCAGGGATTTTTGATGCGAGGATCAGGGTTATCTCCTGTTCTTTAAGGAAACGGGAAATCCAAAGGGTATTGTGACTGTCTGAGTCTACGGGTTTCCTTCCTATTTAACAAAGGGGTCACTTGAGAATGTCTTTGAGACTCAATGATATTAGATTGTCCAAGTCTTGAGTTTCATCTTTTGTACTATGCTTTGAGAAACAGTAGTAGACTCTTGAAAAGACTATTCTATGAAGATGACTAATTTCTGTTCCTATACCTCTAGGAGGTCGTCAGGACAATTTGTACGAAGCCCAAGAGGAGGCTAGAAACTTTTAAGAAGCCGACGGGTCCTTGTACTAAGCCCAAGAGGAGGCTATCATTCCCGGAGGAAGAGATCATTATACGAAGCCTAAGAGGAGGCTGTGAATACTTCTAAGAAGCCGACGGGTCCTTGTACTAAGCCCAAGAGGAGGTCGGGTTACTTTTAGGAGACCTGTGGGTCCTTGTACGATGCCCAAGAGGAGGCTGATGCTTTTAAGAAACCCGTGGGTCCCCAAACCCCGAGAAATTAAAGACAGGCTATTCACGAGGAATAGATCAAGCCAGGAAAGTTCGAGAATTTGGAAGAAACTCAAAGACGCCATTCACGGAGAATACATTCATCTCTGGGAGTAGAGTTTCTTGACAATTCCAAATGAGGACAGCCGAAGAGAAGACTGTATCTGGTGATCCTATTGGGGATCTAGTTGTCTATTTCTATGAATAAACGAAACGGCGTCACCTAGTTCTAGAGGTAGTTGCCGGGGAAACTCTAAATATCTATACTATTATTACACAGTTGATATGAGTTTATGAAAGAAGACTTACAGTGAAACAGCCCCACAATACAGTTATATGTATATGAAAGCGGTAAATAAAAGCGTATAAACACTTACTCAGTTGTAGAGCTTCCATGCTGTTTGGTTAGTCGTTCAACAAAGAAAGATTGAAAACAACAGTATATTTCAAAATCAAAGGAGAAAGTGCTTTGAAAAAGGAAGGTTTGGGGCTTACAGCTCAAGGAGAGGCCCAGGGTTCTATCAGTGAGCGCACTGTTTGAATTTGTACAGAGGGACTTATACAAGTGACTGAGGCCCAAAAAGGTTTTCTGTACAAAGGGATTTGGGTCTTACACTCTCTCAAGAGGCCCAAAAAGTTTTAAAGAAAAAGAGTGGGGCTTATAACACGAGGGTAGGCCCAATTGATTTTTTCGTTTAAAAATGGAGATCGCGCCAAGGTTTTCTTTTAACGCAGAGGGACTTATACAATAAGTGAGGCCCAAATGGTTTTGGTTAAAAGGGGATTGGGTCTTACACTCTATTAGAGGCCAAAAAATTTTGAATTGGTCTTATAGCTCTAGGAGAGGCCCAGTTGATTTTTTGAAAAGGCGACGATCGCGCCGTTTATTTGAAAATGTCCAGAGGGACTTATACAACGAATGAGGCCCAAAAAGTTTTATGCACAAGGGGGTTGGGTCTTACACTCTAATAGAGGCCCAAGTGAGTTTTAAGAAAAGAAATGGGTCTTACTACTCGAGGATAGGCCCAAAGTTTTGTTTTGAAAAGGCGACGATCGCGCCGTTTGTTTTTGACGGTATCGGGACTTATACAATATACTGAGGCCCAAAAATGATTTGGTCAAAAAAAGGATTGGGTCTTACACTCTATTAGAGGCCCAAAAGTGTTTTGAAAATGATTTATGAGGGTTGAATTAATCCAAAAACCCTAATTTGTTTTCAAAAATGTATTTAATTGAATAAAAATTCAATTAAAATGATCAAAATTGTTTAACATATGAAAAACAAATTGTGATCTTGGATTAATGCTTAAAAAATTAAGTATTGTCCTACAAAATAATTAGAAAGCATTAAAAGTTGCAAAATCAAGGTGGAAAAAATATTTTAAATGTTAAAAACAATTAAAACATTAATTATTTTCAAAAATATCAATTGTATAAAATAAATAATATTTTTGGGATTTTTTGGGAAAATTAAATATTTCAACATTTTTGTGAATTATTAATAAAAGAATCAACTCAAAATCATTAAAACTCAGAGAGAAATTAATTTTTGAATCAATTAAATAAAATCACAAAATTCAAATATTCAAATATTGGAAAATGGCGCCAAGAACAAAGGCAAGAACACACGTGTTTTTCAGTTTTGCCCAGATTTGCATTTTCTCTCCAATCTCACTGAATACTTAATCATATCATGTAATCCACATACCAATCAACTCGTTTCAACCTCACGATCATGTCTATGGTATTTAATTTCATTTAAATTAAACGTATAACAAGAAATCATGAAAAATCCTCAAGAACCCTAATTTCTGCATGAAGGTTAGGATTTTTGATACACGATTCAAACAATGTAATTAATTGAGGGGAAACATTCCATGCATGATTATGAACATATGGCCAAATTATTGTGCAGCAAAAATTGCATGGATCATAGAGTTAGAAGAGCTCATGCTTACCACTTGCAGCTGGTGATCGTGATTTGTGTTAGAGGTGTTACAGCTAGGTTCCAATAATCTGGATAGCTTCCCTAGGTGCCATGGAGTGTGTATGGATGCTTGGAATGGATTGAAATGGTTTGGAGTTGAAGATGGTGCCTCAATTGCAAAACTGTCAAGAACTTGAGCAATTGGCTGGTGATTTTGTGAAATCTGTGTTCTAGATGTTATGTGAGTGTTTAGATCACTTATATATGATGTATGTGAGGTGTGTGTGTGTGTGATTGGTTTGATTGGAAAAGCTCTCAAACTCAAAACCCGATAGTGACTTGCCTTAGAAGGAAAAATTGGAGTGAAAGAAGAGATTTTGAGGAAAGCATCTGTTTGATGGCTTTGGTGTACTCAAACTGATCACAATTGAGCTTTATTTATACTAGAGCAAGTTTGTTTTGCAAGGAATAGTGAATGGCAACTGCTGAGTGGGTTTGGCCAATGTTGGCAAATGAAAATCCAAGTCTCCTCTAGCCATTGACTAGAGGTTAGGGCACAGGCTGCTGGTTCCCTTGGTCTTGGATAAGTCTTGACTGAATTCAGTTGAGAATGGCTCAGTCCATGCCACCTTGATGCTTCCATTGAATGCTCTAATCCAAAATTGGTGTCTTGTCCCTATTTTGGCAATTCTAGGTTCAACATGCTATTTCTTGTTCCAAAGACTTTGGAGGCTTGGATCAGTGATTGTCCCCTTTAGATTCATTCCTCAGAGGTGTCCAAGTGGATAGGATCATTTGGATTTGGCTGATTTTGGCAAATCGACCAAAAGTGCAAAATCTGCCTTGCCTTGGCAGATTTCAGCAAGGCAACTTGCCAATGTCATATCTCATGGCTCAAATTGAATTTGGTAATGTTCTTGGCCATTTTGGAAAGCCTTTACATGATACAACAACTGTTTGAATAGGTTTGGTTTTGATCTCTTTTGAATCCAAGTGAAAAATCCCCCTACATTTGGCAAAAAGTAAGGTAAAATCTGACTTAGTGAAATTTTCACTAAGTGTTGGAACAAAGTGACTTTTCTTGATTTTGATCATTCCATAACTCAAAATGTTGTAACTTTGAAGTGTTGTAACTTTGATTGATTTCACTAAGTGTTGTAACTTTGAAGTTTTTGTAGAGGGTAATGAGGGCTACAAATCCATCTTTGGATGAGAAAAAATGGCCTTGTGGTTTAGTAGTTATGATCCTTCAAAGTTGGTGCATTAGTGGTACTTTTTCTATAACTTAGAAAAATTTCTAAGTTTTATGGTTACCCCTTTTACAAGTTATCCCACTTTCTTTGATTTCTCTTGATGAATGATGATTCAAATCATACATTAACATCATTTTAGGGCTAAAAATCCATTTTGGTAAAAAATCTCAAAAAGTCAAAGTTGACTTTTGTGCACAGTTGACTTTTTATCAGATGAATTCCAAACTGTGCAATTCTTCAGGAAATCATGTCCTTGACCTAAATCAAACTTGATGGACATGTTCCATGGGTGTCATAGGGTATATTGAATCATGTCTTAGGGCTTAGGAGCATGTCCTGGTCAAAAGTCAAAGTTACAGTTGACTTTCTTCGCGAAACCCTAATTGTGGTGCATATGAAATTGAGACTTGTTGCTCAAGCTTCTTGGATTAATCCATTGTTCCAAATGGATCAATGTGGTTCATTAGAGACCCTCAAACCCTCTCTTGACGTTTTGGCTCATGATTTGCCCTAAAAGTCAACTTAGGGGTGAATTAGGTCAAGAAACCCTAATTCCTGATTTTTTGATGAATGCATCCCCTGAGGCAAAATTGACTTGATGGTTGGGTCCATGAGGTCCGATGGAGTATATTAGGTTGTGTTTTGGATCCTTGGCTCATGCCCAGAGGAAAATTTCCCTTTGGAGGCCCTGATCGACCAAAACCCTAATTTGGTGATACCGGCGACCTTGAGGCTTGATCCACCTAGAAGGGAGCAGTTTTGTGCTTAATTCTTGGAGTGGGAGTCCTTTTGATCCTTTGTAGCCACTTGAGAGGTTAGACAAGTTGAATATCATGTCATTTCTTGATTGATCCTTTGTCAAAAGCTCCGAGAGGGCTTGAAACCCTAAATTTGATTGCAGTGGATGCTCACCCATCTTTGGGGAGACTGATGAGGTATGATGGTTCCCCCATATTGTGATGATGATTTTCACAATGATGGGAAACCTTAGTGGTCAAAATTTGGTGTATGACAGATGCCCCTATTTAATCTTCTTGGACACGAAGGTGTGAATGACGAAGGTATTCAGGCATTCGGGGTGCAAGAGGATTAAATATCGAAATACCCGATATTTTGATGGTGGTTATGAATGGTAGCGCACGCATTCATCTTCTTTTGCTAAGCAATGGTGCTTAGAAAAGGTAAAACTTCCCCTCGATCCTGGTCTTCAACCAAGGAACTGGTCTCAGTTTCTGAATTAAACTTCCCCTCGATCCTGGTTTCCTACCAAGGAACTGGTCTCAGTTTCTGAATTAAACTTCTCCTCGATCCTGGTTTCCTACCAAGGAACTGGTGTCAGTTTCTTAAATAAACTTCCCCTCGATCCTGGTTTCCTACCAAGGAACTGGTCTCAGTTTCTTTTGTCAATAAACTTAATTGACAAGGGACGCTATGCGTAGCGGTTTTCCTCAAACTTCTCGCCGAATTTTCCTGGGAGATGCCATTTGACGGAAAAAGTTTTGATGCCAGACTTGCTGGGGAACCCAGTCGTCTGAGTTGTAGAGTTGCACAAACTTCTCTGTTGGAGACACCATTTGTTTCTACTGGGGGAAAACAGGTCTCTTGAGAGACTACTGTCACTTGGGATCTTACATCATACTTTTCTCGGGATCTTCCCAGAGAAATGCCATATGATGGGGTCCAATTTTGAGGTGCCGATGACCTTTCCATCAGCGGTCTTTCGGAGAAAGGCAGGTGTACTGCCAAATCTCTGCTTAGGAGGCTTTCTCTGGGTATTTTTCTTTAATCCGGGAAAGCAAGGATATCATCTTCAATGGCGAAGAGTGACATTTGTAGAAAGCTTCTCTGGCTTTTCAGAGGTTCAAGTTATCAAAGTGGTCGAGTGCCGACTCTAATCCAGAGATATACCGGAGGAGAGAGATTGTTCAGACACAGTATTTCTCGACGAGGAAATAACTGGGAACTCGATTGAGAGAACTTCTATCACTAGGGGACAAGACCGACTAGAGTGATAGTGATGCAATATGAAATGTGAATGCAAATCAATAATGCATGATGTATGTATGTATATGCTGACAAAACTGACGCGACATACAAACTAAAAGATGAACATGACTGGATACTCGGCCATTGCAGGGCGAAGAAGTACCGCTGGTTCAAGATATCAATTTTACCCTTCTTATGAGAGATAGTCCCCGTTGGGAGCTATGTTGGTCGGGCTTAGGAGGTAAGAACTCTGCCGTGGGTATCAGATGGGAAAGTCGCATCTCATACAGTTGATCCTTCGTTCCTGTGTACTGGCCTAGAAGGAGTACTTTGATTCTGCACTTTGAAGTTCGATTATTTCTGGAGAAGCGATTGATGTTCTTTTGATGTTCAACAGTCAAAATAAATTGCCATCTTTATTATTATTATTATTTTTTTAAAAGCAGAAAAAGTTTGACAAGTAAATTCATTTTTGTTTCATTTCAAGAATCGTTGATCATGTTAAAATGTCGTTATATAAAGCTAAAACAAATAAGAATTACAAACAAAAGCACAAAGGCTCAAATTTTATTGATAGGATGGAAATCAGCAAAACGCGTGATTCCATTGAGTATATACAAAGATAGAAAATGGTAATTTACAGGGAAAAGGGCTACGTTGAAACATAACGACCGCTAGCCTTCTACGAACTTTGAATTCGGGGCATCCTGAGCTTTTGTCAAAGATGACCTTGACCGGAGTTTTCCTCCGATGGATGGTGTAACTGCTGATAAAGGACTTGCCTCTATTGAACATAGTTACTTGCCATTATCCCTAATTTTTGCCTGGATTGTACTATGATGTTTCCAATCCATCGGGATGATTTTTTTCATGTCTCTAACTTTTTCCTGGACCGCCCTTTCGGGTTTTCAATCCACCGAGACATTTTTTTTAGTTTAGGCGAAGTATTTCTTGACTACATCAACGATTGTGGGGTAGGAAAATTCCTCTCCGTCCATGGTTGCAAGTCTCAAGGCGCCGCGTGAGAAAGCTTTCGTGACCACATAGGGGCCATCATAATTTAGGGTCCATTTGCCCCGAGAGTCAGTGAGAAACGATTGTATCTTCTTGAGCACGAGGTTTCCTTTCCTGAAGATGTGAGGTCGGACCTTTTTGTCGAACGCATTCTTCATTCTTTGCTGATACAACTGACCGTGGCATAGTGCCGTGATTCACTTCTCTTCGATCAGGTTCAGCTCGTCGTGTCGGCTTTGACACCATTCAGCTTCGGTGAGCTTAGCTTCCATCAATACTCGGATTGATGGGATCTCTACTTCTATGGGGAGCACTGCTTCCATGCCATATACTAGAGAGAAAGGGGTAGCCCCTGTTGAAGTGCGGACAGATGTGCGATAACCATGAAGAGCAAAGGGTAACATCTCGTGCCAGTCTTTGTAGGTTATAACCATCTTTTGAACAATCTTCTTGATGTTCTTGTTGGCCGCTTCTACCGCTCCGTTCATCTTGGGTCGGTAGGGAGACGAGTTATGGTGTTCAATCTTGAACTCTACGCATAACTCTTTCATCATCTTATTGTTCAAGTTAGATCCATTATCAGTAATGATCTGGCTTGGAACACCATAACGACAGATGATATTGTTTTTGATAAATCGGACCACCACTTGTCGGGTTACATTAGCGTACGACGCTGCTTCGACCCACTTGGTGAAATAGTCAATGGCTACCAGGATGAACCGATGTCCGTTTAAAGCCTTAGGTTCGATCAAGCCAATCATGTCGATTCCCCATATGGAAAAAGGCCACGGGGAAGAAAGAACTTTGAGATGTGAAGGCGGTACATGAATTTTGTCGTAGTATATCTGACACTTGTGACACCTCCTCATGTACTTGTAGCAGTCGGATTCCATGGTCAACCAGTAATACCCTGCTCTCAGAATTTTTATCGCCATTGTGTGTCCGTTGGCATGAGTGCCAAAGGATCCTTCATGAATTTCTTTCATAAGCCTGTCTGCTTCTGGTCTGTCCACGCATCGGAGCAAGACCATGTCAAAGTTTCTCTTATAGAGAGTGTTACCGCTCAGGAAGAAGCTTCCAGCCAATCTTCTGAGGGTTTTCCTGTCTTTTTTGAGTGCCCCAGATGGGTACTCTTGTTTCTGAAGGAAACATTTGATATCATGATACTAAGGTTTGTCATCTATGACTGCTTCGATCGTGAAGACGTAAGCGGGCCGTTCAAGGCGCATTATGTCGATCTTAGGTAGGTCGTTCCATTGTCCTACACTAATCATAGAAGAGAGAGTGGCTAATGCATCAGCCATGTGATTCTCCTCACGAGGGATGTGATGAAACTCGACTCTGTTGAAGAAGGGTAACAACCTTCTTGCATAGTCCTTGTAAGGAATAAGTTCTGATTGGTATATGTTCCAATCTCCTTTTATCTGATTGATAACCAGGGTTGAGTCGCCATATACGTCCAAGTTTTTGATCCTTAAATCAATCGCTTCTTCGAGACCCATGATACAAGCTTCGTATTCGGCCTCATTGTTGGTACACTTGAACGTAAGTCGAGCGGTGAAAGGAATGTGGGTACCCTGAGGGGTAACAATGATTGCCCCAATTCCGTTTCCGTAATGATTAACTGCTCCGTCAAAGATAAGTCCCCATTGGGAACCTGGTTCTGGCCCTTCACTGGGTAGCGGTTCATCGCAGTCTTTCATCTTTAGATACATGACATCTTCGTCTGGGAAGTCAAACCCGATTGATTCTTGATTGTCAATCGGTTGATGCGCCAAATGATCGGCTAAAATACTTCCCTTAAAGGCTTTCTGATCGTGGTACTCTATGTCATATTCTGATAACAACATCTGCCAACGGGCAATTCTTCCCGTGAGAGCAGGTTTTTCGAAGACATACTTGATTGGATCCATTTCTGAGATCAACCAAGTAGTATGATGAATCATGTATTGGCGAAGACGTTTGGCTGCCCAAGACAAAGCACAACAAGTTTTCTCAAGCATCGTGTACCGAGTTTCGCAGTCGGTGAATTTCTTGCTTAGATAGTAGATGGCAGACTCTTTCCTTTTAGTTTCGTCTTGTTGGCCAAGTACACATCCCATTGAGTCCTCTAGGACTGTGAGGTAAATGATCAGTGGTCTTCCTTCCACTGGAGGTGATAGAATCGGAGGATTCAACAGATATTCCTTAATACTGTCGAAGGCGGTTTGGCAATCTTCTGACCAAATGGAATCCTGGTTCTTTTTAAGTAATTTGAAGATCGGCGCGCATGTCGCGGTCATGAGGAATATGAATCTGGATATGTAGTTCAAACGTCCCAGGAATCCTCTGACTTGTTTTTCAGTTTTCGGAGAAGGCATTTCTTGAATGGCCTTGACCTTGTCAGGATCAACCTCAATTCCTTTCTAGCTGACGATGAACCCTAGTAGTTTCCCTGAACGGACACCGAAGGTGCACTTGTTAGGATTCAAGCGGAGTCTGTATTTTCTCAACCGCTCAAATAGTTTCGACAGGTGGGTCACATGCTCCTCTTCTGTCTTAGATTTTGCAATCATGTCATCGACATATACCTCTATCTCTTTGTGTATCATGTCATGAAACAAAGTAGTCATGGCCCTTTGATAGGTTGCCCCGGCGTTCTTCAAGCCGAACGACATCACCTTGTAACAAAAGGTACCCCATGGGGTAATGAACAAAGTTTTCTCCATGTCTTTCGGCGCCATTTTGATCTGGTTATAGCCCGAGAATCCATCCATGAAGGAGAAAATTTTGAACTTTGCTGTGCTGTCTACCAGCATGTCAATGTGTGGTAATGGAAAGTCGTCCTTTGGACTTGCCTTGTTCAGATCCCTGTAATCAACACACATTCTGACCTTTCCTTTCTTTTTGGGAATGGGTACGATGTTGGCTAACCATTGAGGATATTCAGATGTAGCAAGGAAACCCGCGTCAATCTGTTTCTGTACCTCCTCTTTGATTTTGATGGCTATGTCCGGGTGAGTCCGTCTCAACCTTTGCTTTACCGGCGGACATTCCGATCTCAACGGTAGATGGTGTTCCACAATGCTGGTATCCAACCCTAGCATATCCTGATAGGACCAAGCGAATACATCGGGGAATTCTCTGAGAAGCTTTATCAAACCCACTCTGGCAGTTGGACTGAGCAGTGCCCCAATCCTGATTTCTTTTCTCTCTTTTTTCGAACCCACATTGATCCTTTCCAACGGCTCCTTCTTTGATTTTGATGGCCATGTCCGGGTGAGTCCGTCTCAACCTTTGCTTTACCGGCGGACATTCCGATCTCAACGGTAGATGGTGTTCCACAATGCTGGTATCCAACCCTAGCATATCCTGATAGGACCAAGCGAATACATCGGGGAATTCTCTGAGAAGCTTTATCAAACCCTCTCTGGCAGTTGGACTGAGCAGTGCCCCAATCCTGATTTCTTTTCTCTCTTTTTTCGAACCCAAATTGATCCTTTCCAACGGCTCCTTGTGAGGTTCAATGGACCTTTTCTCCTGTATGAGTAGTCGGGAGATCTCTTCTGGAATTTCGTTGTCAACTTCTTTTTCAGCCCCAAATACCGGGAACTCAAAGTTGGGAGAAGGCATCGGATCGTATGTTTCAACGGGGTTTAAAACAAGCAATCTGCATGACGTGAGGATTCGTGTTTAGAAGAGATAGAAAAAATGCAAAAGTGTGTGTAGCGTATTTATTTTACTGCTTGTTTTTATTTTTAATTATTTTTTAGGATTACCATTTTCTGAGAAAAGCTAAAAGAGAAAACAGCAATTAATGCGGAAATTACAGAACGACGTTATTTTATTAATGAATAAGTCGATTCTTGAAACTACAACCCTATAAAAAAAAACTCTGTCACTTTGGGCGAAGCGAAGAGGGAAATTTACAGAAAGCGAGCCCTATCAAAACATCCGTTTCACCTGGGCAAGGTAAAAGGTTAAAGATGGCAATTACTTTGACTGACGAACGACCTTCGGAACACCAACAACGACCCATTGGCGGCGAACTCCTCGGTGAATCACAAAGTCTGGCACCTTCCTTGATTTGTCTTCAGAAATGACGCTGATTTCTGGTGGAGCAGGATCATTGGAATCTGTCTCCCAGGCAGAGTTGTCGCAGGAGAATTCCTCAGTTGTATTTTGCATAGCATTTGTGCTCTCAGCTGTATCTCCCCATCCAGTTGGCTGGATATCTTCGAGCCTGATACGAGAGCTTTCGGGAGCGGTGTACTTGACCATATAGTCGTATTTTCCACTCGGTTGTCCCAGGGTGTCCCACCCTTCTTTCGAACTAGAGGAGTCATCTCTCTCGATGACGTTGACCTCGGGAAAAGCATAATTAATGAATTCTAGTCCCGCAAACATTGCAAATTCATTGTCATGTTGAGTAGTTTCTGAATGACCTGAGTGTTGATCCCGTGACATGGTGGGGACACAGGTATTCTGTTAAATGATGCTCAGCTAAGTTTTGTTACTCGGCTGACTTTCTGGCCCTAAGTCTCCTGGGTAAGGCTGCCACATTGGCAGGCCATCCATCGCGCCATAGTAATTGTGGTCAAAGTTGTCTTTCATCAGAGTTTCTTCCTCTAATGAATTTGGCGGAGCACGACATCCTTCCGGATCACAATCTCCAGATATCATTTCGACATCTGACCGTGGTATAAATCTCGGGCTCTGTGCGGGATAGCAAAATGGTATAGGAACCTCTTCCTGAGACATATATCCGTCCTCATTAAGGTAGGACTTCCATTCTTCATCTGTGTCAGAGGGATCTTCCTCATTGATAGCATGTACTGCTTGAGGCACTGGGTGAAGAAAACCTCCATTGTGGAAGAAGTTTTGAAGGGGATGAAGACTTTCATCGTTGGCAGCTGTCTGGGTACAGGTTACAGAAAAACCAAGACCCTTCTTTGTTTTATTGTCAATAGGAATGACAAGCTGTCCCCATCATTTTGTATTGCTACTCTCGACCGCTTTGATAGCATCGTTGTATGAGGAAATCGAAGTTCCTCCTCCGGATTATTCGTCCTTGTGTAACGAAAGCGCTTGGAACTAGGTTCCGATTATCCCTTCTGGTTCCACATAAGTGGATGACGATAAATTGCTGACGAGCAAGGCCTGTTCCTCATAGACTGTGATGAGTTGGCCGTTCTGGACGAACTTTAGCTTTTGGTGGAGGGTTGAAGTGACCGCACCAGCCTGATGTATCCAAGGTCTTCCTAATAAATAACTGTATGTTTCCCGGATGTCCATGACCTGGAAAGTGACTTGGAAAGTGTGAGGACCGATAGTTATGGGAAGGTCAACTTCGCCGATAACCGCTTTTCTGGATTCGTCGAATGCTTTGATGACGACCTCGCTGGTTCTCATCGGAGGGCCTTTGAATGATAATTGCATCAAAGTGGACTTCGGCATAACATTCAGGGCTGACCCTGTGTCTACCAGTACGCTGGCTAAAGCATCGTCCTGGCAGTTAACTGTAATGTTGAGCGCCATGTTATGACGGTGACCCCCTTCGGGTAATTCCTCATCACTAAATCCCAAATTATTACAGGAAGTAATGTTAGAGACAATGCTATCGAATTGTCTGATTGTTACATCTTGTTCCACAAAGGCTTGCTCCAAGACTTTCTGTAGAGCCTCCCTGTGGGCTTCTGAACTGAGTAACAGTGATAATACCGAGATCTTTGAAGGAGTCTGTAACAGTTGATCAACAATGTTATATTCATTCCTTTGGATGAGCTTCAGCATCTCATCATCATTTTTCGAAAGGTCGGGATTACTGGATTGACCGACTGATGGATCGGGAGCTTCTGTCTGAAGTTCCTTTTCTTTGTTAAGTTCCCCAACCCCTCGGTTGAAGATTCTAAAACTCCGTGTTACGCGACTGATGTTTACAATATTCACGACGGAGGGTAATGGAATTTCCTTTCCATTTTCAACTGTCGTTGCACCGTATTTGTAAGCGATAGCCTTAGTAGATTCATACGGTGTTGGTCCTGACAGATAGATGACTACGAGAACCTTCTGATTTTTCTGACCATCATAAGTAATCTCGATCTATTCCCGGTTGGGAACTTTAGATTTGTCAAGTAGAGGGATAATGGCAAAAACATCCCTAGTCCTATGATGACCAGAGATTGTGACAACATCCTCGACTTGATTGGCAAGGTAGTTCGGCGTCCAATTGATGGGTCCAGAACCTGGATATGGGCAAATCTCTCCACGATCCACCTGACCCTGAAGAGCTACTCTCACAAGGTAACACCCTTGGTTACTTTCCGAACAGACGCTACAACGGTCATAATTGTGTGGTGGCACTTGGCCACGCCCACTTTGAATACAATGTAACCTCACTAGGTTAGCTTCCATTGATCGGACATCCTGACTTTGACGCCGGGTGAGATTCCTGTTACTGATACTAATTTGCTGAGTAACTTCATCCATATAAATTGGCATCCACCAGTGATTTAACAAGTGCTGAAGTGCCTCCTGGACAAGGGTACAACCTTGATCGTTTTCGCAACCCGCTTTACAACTTTGATAGTCATGTGATATCAGGAATCCGAGTCGGACCTGTTCAGCATGTAACTCTACTAAGTTGGTATTCATCACACGAATATCAAAGATCTAAACCATGTTGATCTGATAAGGGTTCCTATCATGGTAGTCTTGGATCCATCCAAGATCCATCTGACGCTGGAGGGCCTCTTGTATGAAAGAGCATCCCTGTTTGTTTACCGAGCAAGTCAGACAGGAACTGTAATCATGCCGTGGCAGATTATGATACTGGCTTTGCCTTGAGTGCATTGCCACCAAGTTGACATTCATTGCACAGATGTCGTGGTTTTGAATGATGTTGGAATTCGTGTAAACCATGTTAACTCCACGAACTCGGTGCTCCTGGATCCATCCGAGATCCATTTGTTCCTGTAGGGCTGCTTGCACCACGGAACATCCCTGGTTGTCTTTAGAGCAGATATCACACTGGTGATAGTTATGAGGTGGCACATGGCCATATCCACTCTGTCTATAATGCATCTTGACCAGATTGGCTTTCAACAAGAGTACATCGTGAATTTGATAGACATTGTTAGTCTCTTTCTTAATTAGGTTGACTGCAACTTTCTCATGTTGAGGCAGCGGGTTCGTAAGAACATTTGGATTTGTATCCTTGAAGGATAAGACCCCGCTCCTAACAAGTTTTTGCACGTCGGACTTGAAATTGAGACAATTCTCAACATTATGCCCTGGACCTCCTTGGTGGTAAGGGCAAGTTTGATCCACCTTAAACCAAAAAGGCGGATTTTTCGGTACTGTAAGAGGGGACTTAGTCTGGATGTGCCCCTTGGCCAGCAGTAATGGAAACAACTCTGCGTATGACATGGGTATAGGATCAAATCCTGGTGGCCGTGTTGTATGGTTGTTGTTATATGGAGGACGAGCCTGCTGAAGAGGCTGTTGTGTCCTTTGCTGATCAGGTTGGCTCTGCGCAACCTGAGGTTGATACGTAGGAATAGGCGCAGGGTTGATAGTAGGAGTCACAGCTGCTATCGGTCGATAATGTCGCCTTTGCTTTCTGAGAGAGATATTCCCAATATCTTGCTCTTTTTTCTTAGGGAGAGCACTACCGTATTTTTTAGTACCGCTCGTCGATCCAGTGTCTTTTACCAAACGTCCTTCTCAGACGGCTTCCTCAAGACGTACGCCCATGCCGACCATCTCGGTGAAATCACTGGGCGCACTGGCAACCATTCGGTCATAGTAAAATGAGCTTAAGGTTTTTAAGAAGATCTTTGTCATCTCTTTTTCCTCAAGAGGTGGACAAATTTGAGCGGCAATTTCACGCCATCTTTGAGCATACTCCTTAAAGGTTTCCTTGGCGTTTTGCGACATCAATCTGAGTTGATCTCTGTCAGGTGCCATGCCCAAATTGTATTTGTATTGTTGGACGAAGGCAGTACCAAGATCTCTGAATGTACTGATCGTAGTACGGTTTAAACCCATGTACCATTTGAGTGCGGTCCTGGTTAAACTATCCTGGAAGTAGTGAATCAGTAGGTCCTGATTCTTCATCTGAGCTGACATCCGCTGAGCGTACATCACCAGATGGCTTTGACGGCAAGAGTTACCCTTGTATTTTTCAAAGTCGGGCACTTGGAATTTGTGCGGAACTTTCACATTGGGGACCAAGCAGAGGTCTGCGGCATCCTTTCCAAATAAATCCTGACCGCGAATGGCTTGCAGCTCCTTCTGCATTTCCAGGAATTGCTCCTGGAATTTATCCATTCTATCGAACATAGTTTCCTTTTTACCAGAAAGTATTGGTGGAGTCTGTCCTTCCGGGACAGTGTGCACCACAGGGGGTGGTACCTTGACTACGGTTGCGAATCTTGGCGTTTCCCGAAGTTTGTAACCTTCAGGAGTCTTCATTATGCCCCTGGCATCTACGCTTTCCCGAAGTTTGTAACCTTCAGGCCCAGCGGCTTCTGTTGTGATTTCCTGATCTTCAGTGATCGGCGGAACATATCTTTCCGGGATATAGTTAACAGGAATGCCCAAAGGACGATCTTTCGGCATTTGATACCTAGGATCATACTTCTCCACTATGGGCATTGAGGTGATCTCTGAGATCACAGTCCTTTGTAGCTGAGCTTCTGCCATGGCTTGCATGTCGTTACGAAGCTTTCTCATATCCTCTCTCAGAGCGTGGATCTCTTCTTTCAACTCTCTGTTTTCTTCCTCAAGATCATCCATCTTTTTCTGACGATTGGCCCGAGTATTGTACGAATGAGACAGTTTGAGTCTAAAATCGAGACACAAACGTGAGATTCGTAGGGAAGAAGAATACGTGATGTGAGAATGATGAATGCAATGATTATATTAATTGTTCTTTTGGTTTAATCAAGATAAACTTCGACAATTAGATTGCAAATATCAAATAGTGGGGAAACCCCTTTTTATTAAATTCCAAAGGATTACAAAAATGGAAATACAGTAGATTACAAGGTGCAGAAACAGAAACCTAAGCTAATGGGTCCCGAGTCCTCTCTGAAGAGAAACCGGGTGTTGATTCTGGTACTTTCCTTTTCTTTGACCGGGGCTCTTGGGTCGTTGTCGGGTTGTCATTCCTTTGCCAAGTGAAAGGACCGAGCAAATTCCTTTGGTCATCTTGATTCTCTACAACATGTTGCTCCAAAATTTCAATTAGAGCATCCTTCTCTTTCAGTAATCGCTGTATTTTGATGCACTCTACGTTGAGGGTGCGATACTTGTTCTTCCAAGACCTTCTCTCCTTTTGAACTTTGTTGAGAGTAACCTGAAGCTTTTCAGTTTCCGTCATGAAGTACATGACAGATTCCCTCGGCGGAAGAATTCCGTAACGAGGATAAGGCATTTTTAGCTTGAGAGCTCTAGTTTGTACCTAGTGGAGATAAGGCTCCACCGAGACACATTCTGGTTTTCCCAGAGACTCCCTTCCTTTCATATGAACATGTTTCCAAGCGTGCACTATTCCCATCTTTAGTGCTCTGTCACTTTCTCCTTCCTTGAAGAAAAGACCTTCCAGATGAACACCCCGTGGGATGTGTCTCATCGGGTATCCAAATTGACGGCGAACCAATATCGGATGATAGTTGATTCCTCCCTTAGTTCCTATAAAGGGTACGTTGGGGTAGTTTCCTCAACGGTCAATGATTCTGATTCCATCATAAATCCTGTTACACCAATCTATATCAGAGTTGGTAAGAGACATGATCTTTTACGACCAACGTAAGGCACTCTTGCAATCCCAAAAAGCAGCAGACTTGGGCAAGTGGGAGATGAACCATTTATAATGCAAAGGTACACAGCATGTGATCTCCCCTCCGCTGTACAAATTTCCCAAGTGTACAGAATGATACGCATCTGCGAGCAAAGTCGGCACAGGGTTTCCAATGAGAAAAACCTTAATGGAGTTGATATCGACGAAGTTATTGATGTTGGGAAACAAAAATAACCCATAGGTGAGCAAGACAAAGACGCTTTCGAAAGCAATCACGTTTCCTATACTGGCAAAATACAGGACTTTCTTTGTCAAGAACTGGGCTGGCAAACCTTGGATGCCACCCTTAGCGGTCATGTGAGTCCTGACCTCAGACTCGTCCAAATGAATCGCTCTTGCAATGGTCTGATTCTTTGGAATTTCTTCCAGTCCAGAAAATGGAGCTCAATCTGTAATGTGTAGATCGATCAGATGAGAATACTCCTCCAACGTTGGTGCGAACTGGTAATCCGGGAATGTGAAACAGTGATAAATCAGATCGTAGAATTGAACGAGCGCGTCCATGATTCCCTCAATCAAATGGACCCTTAATAGAGGTAGCAGACCTCCGTACTTGGCTCTGAAGGCCTCTTGGTTTGTGATCATGCTCGCCAAACCTCTTAAATCCTTTAGTTTTGGAATCCTGAAGTTGTACTTATGAGTTCTCCTTCTACCGAAATCCATTAGCACAATCCTTTTCTCTGATATTTGCAATCACAGTCTTAGTTTAATTTGAAAAACAGAGAGACTAGAAGAGAAGAATTTTTTTTTGAATGTTTTAATGTTTTTTAGATGAATGCATGAATGCAGCACTCAAAAACATAGAAAAAACATGGGGTCAAAGGGTCGTTGTCATGAATGCAGCACTCTTAAGCGCGATCGCTCTCAGGAGTCAGTTTACTACAAGTCGATTCATTTTCTATCCTATTGTGAGCTGATGAAGGAAGGGAAATAGATGTCTCCAATTAACCCTGCTTGCATACTGAGTTTAAACAACGGTCTGTTAGGTTACGGATGTGATCAATGTGGTGGGGCCTTTCTTGTGTTATTTTGACAGAATGACAGATTTCTGGCGGGGAACAAGGATTAGGATGTTATGACTGATGCTTTTTGATAGGTATATGAGAGTATGAGATTTTGGGTTTTTGTTTAGTGTGCTCGCTAAGATCTTTTCTTTCGATCTTATGCCTACGTATTCGCGTTTACCGAAACAGGGAAATCAGAGCGTTCGTAGTTCCTCCTATTCTATGGGAGGAAATGGTTGTTTTTGGTGTCTTGTTCAAAGCCCAAGACGTGAAGCGAAAGGTGATTTGTATCTTGTTCAAAGCCCAAGATATGAAGTTGGAAGGGTTTGACTTTGGAGAGAATTTGTCATCTCTAAAGAGGGGGTTGTATGTCACAACTGTTTATAAAGGAGAATTACTTTAACCGGGATGTGTGAATCCGGCAATGCCATAATTTCCTTTATAGGAGATTTTTAACCTAAAGGAGAAGACTTTAACTCAGTGTAGAGCAATGCTATCTTTCCTTAGGAATTTTTCATGCTAAAAGAGGGACAGTGGCATGGATGTAGATGATCCAGAGGCTTGCCGCTTACAGCGATTAGATGGAAGGAGTTGTTGATGTTTGTGTACTGTGAACGAGGCACAACTTTGATGCTAAAAGGTTGATTGGATCAACCAGTGGTTTTCTTATACAAATCCTAAGAGGAGGCTAATATGTGTCTCGTACGAAGCCCGAGAGAGAGGCTAAAAGGTTTTGACTCGACGATGGAGTCTTTTATGTGTCTCGTATAAAGCCCGAGATGAAGGCTATTTGACTCAACAAGAGAGTTTTTTGTTTCTCGTACGAAGCCCGAGATGGAGGCTAAAATTTGTTTGGCTCAATAAGAACCTTTTTGTATCTCGTATAAAGCCCGAGATGGAGGCGAAAGGGGTGATTGACTCAAAGAGGGAGTTTCTTATGTGTCTCGTACAAAGCCCGAGAGAGAGGCTAAATGTTGTTTGACTCCGCTGGGGAGAATCATTGTACAAAGCCCAAGAAGTATACTGATTTAAAGAGAAAATCAGTTCTTATATGAGTAATGTTGTACTCAGGGATTTTTGATGCGAGGATCAGGGTTATCTCCTGTTCTTTAAGGAAACTGGAAATCCAAAGGGTATTGAGACTGTTCGAGTCTACGGGTTTCCTTCCTATTTAACGAAGGGGTCACTTGAGAATGTCTTTGAGACTCAAGGATATTAGACTGTCCAAGTCTAGAGTTTCATCTTTTATACTATACTTTGAGAAACAGTAGTAGACTCTTGAAAAGACTGTTTTATGAAGATGACTAAGTTCTGCTCCTATACCTCTAGGAGGTCGTCGGGACAATTTGTACGAAGCCCAAGAGGAGGCTAGAAACTTTTAAGAAGCCGACGGGTCCTTGTACTAAGCCCAAGAGGAGGCTATCATTCCCGGAGGAAGAAATCATTATACGAAGCCTAAGAGGAGGCTATGAATACTTCTAAGAAGCCGACGGGTCCTTGTACTAAGCCCAAGAGGAGGCCGGGTTACTTTTAGGAAGCCTGTGGGTCCTTGTACGATGCCCAAGAGGAGGCCGATGCTTTTAAGAAGCCCGTGGGTCCCCAAACCCCGAGAAATTCAAGACAGGCTATTCACGAGGAATAGATCAAGCCAGGAAAGTTCGAGAATTTGGAAGAAACTCAAAGATGCCATTCACGGAGAATACATTCATCTCTGGGGGTAGAGTTTCTTGACAATTCCTAATGAGGACAGCCGAAGAGAAGACTGTATCTGGTGATCCTATTGGGGATCTACTTGTCTATTTCTACGAATAAACGAAACGGCGTCACCTAGTTCTAGACGTAGTTGCCGGGGAAACTCTAAATATCTATACTATTATTACACAGTTGATATGAGTTTATGAAAGAAGACTTACAGTGAAACAGCCCCACAATACAGTTATATGTATATGAAAGCGGTAAATGAAAGCGTATAAACACTTACTCGGTTGTAGAGCTTCCATGCTGTTTGGTTAGTTGTTCAACAAAGAAAGATTGAAAACAACAGTATATTTCAAAATCAAAGGAGAAAGTGCTTTGAAAAAGGAAGGTTTGGGGCTTACAGCTCAAGGAGAGGCCCAGGGTTCTATCAGTGAGCGCACTGTTTGAATTTGTACAGAGGGACTTATACAAGTGACTGAGGCCCAAAAAGGTTTTCTGTACATAGGGATTTGGGTCTTACACTCTCTTAAGAGGCCCAAAAAGTTTTAAAGAAAAAGAGTGGGGCTTATAACACGAGGGTAGGCCCAATTGATTTTTTCGTTTAAAAATGGCGATCGCGCCGAGGTTTTCTTTTAACGCAGAGGGACTTATACAATAAGTGAGGCCCAAATGGTTTTGGTTAAAAGAGGATTGGGTCTTACACTCTATTAGAGGCCCAAAAATTTTGAATGGGTCTTATAGCTCTAGGAGAGGCCCAGTTGATTTTTTGAAAAGGCGACGATCGCGCCGTTTATTTGAAAATGTCCAGAGGGACTTATACAACGAATAAGGCCCAAAAAGTTTTCTGTACAAGGGGGTTAGGTCTTACACTCTAATAGAGGCCCAAGTGAGTTTTAAGAAAATAAATGGGTCTTACTACTCGAGGGTAGGCCCAAAGTTTTGTTTTGAAAAGGCGACGATCGCGCCGTTTGTTTTTTACGGTATCGGGACTTATACAATATACTGAGGCCCAAAAATGATTTGGTCAAAAAAAGGATTGGGTCTTACACTCTATTAGAGGCCCAAAAGTGTTTTGAAAATGATTTATGAGGGTTGAATTAATCCAAAAACCCTAATTTGTTTTCAAAAATGTATTTAATTGAATAAAAATTCAATTAAAATGATCAAAATTGTTTAACATATGAAAAACAAATTGTGATCTTGGATTAATGCTTCAAAAATTAAGTATTGTCCTACAAAATAATTAGAAAGCATTAAAAGTTGCAAAATCAAGGTGGAAAAAATATTTTAAATGTTAAAAACAATTAAAACATTAATTCTTTGCAAAAATATCAATTGTATAAAATAAATAATATTTTTGGGATTTTTTGGGAAAATAAAATATTTCAACATTTTTGTGAATTATTAAAAAAAGAATCAACTCAAAATCATTAAAACTCAGAGAGAAATTAATTTTTGAATCAATTAAATAAAATCACAAAATTCAAATATTCAAATATTGGAAAATGGCGCCAAGAACAAAGGCAAGAACACGCACGTTTTTCTGTTTTGCCCAGATTTGCATTTTCTCTCCAATCTCACTGAATACTTAATCATATCATGTAATGCACATACCAATCAACTCGTTTCAACCTCACGATCACGTCTATGGTATTTAATTTCATTTAAATTAAACATATAATAAGAAATCATGAAAAATCCTCAAGAACCCTAATTTCTGCATGAAGGCTAGGATTTTTGATACCCGATTCAAACAATGTAATTAATTGAGGGGAAACATTCCATGCATGATTATGAACATATGGCCAAATTATTGTGCAGCAAAAATTGCATGGATCATAAAGTTAGAAGAGCTCATGCTTACCACTTGCAGCTGGTGATCGTGATTTGTGTTGGAGGTGTTACAGCTAGGTTCCAATGATCTGGATAGCTTCCCTAGGTGCCATGGAGTGTGTATGGATGCTTGGAATAGATTGAAATGGTTTGGAGTTGAAGATGGTACCTCAACTGCAAAATTGTCAAGAACTTGAGCAATTGGCTGGTGATTTTTTGAAATTTGTGTTCCAGATGTTATGTGAGTGTTTAGATCACTTCTATATGATGTATGTGAGGTGTGTGTGTGATTGGTTTGATTGGAAAAGCTCTCAAACTCAAAACCCGATAGTGACTTGCCTTAGAAGGCAAAATTGGAGTGAAAAAAGAGATTTTGAGGAAAGTATCTGTTTGATGGCTTTGGTGTACTCAAACTGATCACAATTGACCTCTATTTATAGTAGAGAAAGTTTGTTTTGCAAGGAATAGTGAATGGCAACTGCTGAGTAGGTTTAGCCAATGTTGGCAAATGAAAATCCAAGTCTCCTCTAGCTATTGACTAGAGGTTAGGGCACAGGCTGCTGATTCCCTTGGTCTTGGATAAGTCTTGACTGAATTCAGTTGAGAATGGCTCAGTCCATGCCACCTTGATGCTTCCATTGAATGCTCTAATCCAAAATTGGAGTCTTGTCCCTATTTTGGCAATTCTAGGTTCAACATTGCTATTTCTTGTTCCAAAGACTTTGGAGGCTTGGCTCAGTGATTGTCCCCTTTATATTCAATCCTCAGAGGTGTCCATGTGGATAGGAGCATTTGGATTTGGCTGATTTTGGCAAATCGACCAAAAGTGCAAAATCTGCCTTGCCTTGGCAGATTTCAGCAAGGCAACTTGCCAATGTCATATCTCATGGCTCAAATTGAATTTGGTAATGTTATTGGCCATTTTGGAAAGCCCTTACATGATACAACAACTGTTTGAACAGGTTTTGGTTTTGATCTCTTTTGAATCCATGTGAAAAATTCCCCTACATTTGGCAAAAAGTCAGGTAAAATCTGACTTAGTGAACTTTTCACTAAGTGTTGGAACAAAGTGGCTTTTCTTGATTTTGATCATTCCATAACTCAAAATCCATGAGGAATTTGGACATAAGTTAGTATGAAGCTTTTGTAGAGGGCAATGTGATCTACAAATCAAGCTTTGAATAGGGAACAATGGCCTTGTGGTTTAGGAGTTATGGTCATCCAAAGTTGGCACATTAGTGTCACTTTTTCCATAACGTAGAAATTTTTCTAAGTTTTTATGATGAATGATGATTCAAATCATACATTAACATCGTTTTAGGGTTAAAAATCCATTTTGGTAAAAAATCTCAAAAAGTCAAAGTTGACTTTTGTGCACAGTTGACTTTTTATCAGATGAATTCCAAACTGTGCAATTCTTCAGGAAATCATGTCCTTGACCTAAATCAAACTTGATGGACATGTTCCATGGGTGACATAGGGTATATTGAATCATGTCTTAGGGCTTGGGAGCATGTCCTGGTCAAAAGTCAAAGTCACAGTTGACTTTCTTTGCAAAACCCTAATTGTGGTGCAGATGAAATTGAGACTTGTTGCTCAAGCTTCTTGGATTAATCCATTGTTCCAAATGGATAAATGTGGTTCATTAGAGACCCTCAAACCCTCTCTTGAGGTCTTGGCTCATGATTTGCCCTAAAAGTCAACTTAGGGGTGAATTAGGTCAAGAAACCCTAATTCCTGATTTTTTGATAAATGCATCCCCTGATGCAAAATTGACTTGATGGTTGGGTCCATGAGGTCCCATGGAGTATATTAGGTTGTGTTTTGGATCCTTGCTCATGCCCAGAGGAAAATTTCCCTTTGGAGCCCCTGATCGACCAAAACCCTAATTTGGTGATACCGGCGACCTTGAGGCTTGATCCACCTAGAAGGGAGCAGTTTTGTGCTTAATCCTTGGAGTGGGAGTCCTTTTGATCCTTTGTAGCTACTTGAGAGGTTAGAAAAGTTGAATATCATGTCATTTCTTCGTTGATCCTTTGTCAAAAGCTCTGAGCGGGCTTGAAACCCTAAATTTGATTGCAGTGGATGCTCACCCATCTTTGGGGAGACTGATGAGGTATGATGGTTCCCCCATATTGTGATGATGATTTTCACAATGATGGGAAACCTTAGTGGTTAAAATTTGGGGTATGACAAACGCAAGATGCAGATCAGGCGGATCACTATGACTCTGATATCCACCCTTGATCTCAAAGTATGATGATCCTGTGGTTACGATCGTCAGTCAATGCAGACCCACGGTATTGGCACGCGCGTTAGATCCTCTGGTTGACTGGAAAGTTAACCGATCCAAAGGAAATGAGGAACGCCACTTGGCGTGAATCTATGGTCACCCAAAGGGAGTATATAAACTGAATCTCTCACAGATCCACTTCATTTTCTATTTTCTTTCTCTCTCTACCTTCACTCCTCCTCTCTCTATCTCAATTCTCTCTCGCTTCTCTCTGACCCTCCTCCCTCCGGTGAGCCTCCGCCACCGTGTACCACCATATGAACCACCCTCAATTCCAGATTTCCGGTTGGTATTCAACCGGAATCTTCAAAGTCACCCGAACCCTAAACCCCCCACGAAGAACCCTAGACCCATTCCACCCAGAATCGTCCAGTTCTTCAGGGTTCAAGATGAACCCTAAGAACCCTAGGGTTCTTGGGAAGAACCCTAACCCTTCCTTCAATCCAAAACCCAGAAAACCCTTAGAACACCAGGAACCCTAACCCTCGACTATGAACCCTAGGATTCTTGGCTATGAACCCTAACCCCACCCCCAAGAACCCTAACCTCAGATACGAACCCTAACCCTATTAAATTCCCCAGAAAACCCAGAACAAGCAAACACTCAACAATTCAAAGCTAAGTAGTTTTTTATTTACCTTCCTTGCAGGGGTACTGGTAGTAATTTGTCTAATTGTCCTTTCTGATTTCTGTTTCTAATCCCTCTCTCTCTGATTTTCGCAGGTACTCGAATGGAGCTCTGTATTTGTTTTTTCATTCCCCAATCTTCCTTTTCGTTTTTATAGACTTAGGATTAGGTTTTGGTTTTTAATCAGATTCCTTGTTTTTAGAAAGTTTTGATGTACTTTCAATTGATTCGATTTTATTTTGTTGTAATTTTTAGACTTAGGGTTTTAAATTGTAAATGACAGATTCAGATTGTAATTGATTGTAAAACTTAATGAAAATTGATTCTTTGTGTTAAGAATCAAATCTGTTTTGATATGATTTTCCAATCTCTGCGCGCATTGTTAGGGTTTGAGTATTGGGGGAAGAAGGTGACCCACCTTGGTCAATTTTGATCGACCAAAAAAAAAAACAAAATAACAATGAAAACAAATAATAATCATTAATAATAACTACAAAACGTGTAGATGCCTTAACACCCAATTAATAATAATAAAAGGACAAAACCTAAATGTTATTATTAATAAAATAAGAACTAAAAACCATCTTAATATAAATATTAATAATGACCATAAAATAAGATAAGAGCTATAAATATTAACAATAGCAATAATAACCATATTAGAACAAATATGAATTAATAATAACCATTAAAATGAGTAATAATCATAAACTAATAATAACCACAATAGTAGGGGACCGCTCCCTTAATTAAATGATAAAAACAAAGACCCTAAGTTGATTAATCCTAAAAACTAAATTACAGCTTAAAACTTAATTCTAATGACTTTTAACTTAAATAATAAAAATCCAAACAACAATAAAAATAACCCTTCCAAAAACTAATAATAAATGATATTCTTTTAACTCTAGAAAACTTCACTTCCTAATATATGAAGTAAAATAAAATAAATTAAACCAAAACCTCTAACTAAAGGTCATGGGCCTCAAAATAAACAATCTCAGAAGCCCAATACTACCTAAATGACACCCCCATAGCAGAGAAAAATCCCTAAAAAAAACTGGTCAAAATTTAGGGTACTACAAACTGAATATTAACTCTAAATTAAAAAGGAGTTTGTTTGAAAAGATTATTGGGGCTTATACTAAAAGAGAGGCCCAAGTTTTAACAGTGACCGTATTGTTGTTCTAAATATCGTATCGGGACTTATACAACGACTGAGGCCCAAAAAGGTTAACTGTACAAAGGGATTAGGTCTTACACTCTCTCAAGAGGCCCAAACAGGTTTTCAAAAAGAAAAGTGGGACTTACAACACGAGGGTAGGCCCAAATTTTTTTTTGCTTGGAAATGGTGATCGCGCCGAGATTCTTTTAACGCCGAGGGACTTATACAATATCTGAGGCCCAAAGATTTTGGTTAAAAGGGGATTGGGTCTAACACTCTATTAGAGGCCCAAAAGATTTATTTTTGTACAAGTGGTGGGGCTTACAACTCAAGGAGAAGCCTAAGGATTTTCTGTTTGAAAATGGCGATCGCGCCAAGATTTTTCATTGTGTCGGGACTTATTCAATGTCTGAGGCTCAAAAAAGGTTTATGTACAACAAGGATTGGGTCTTACACTCTATTAGAGGCCCATGAGTGTTTGAAAAAGATTTGTTAGGGTGAACATCAAAGAAACCCTAATTTTTGAATTAAAATGGCATTTTTCAAAGGTAATTTAAATAATAAATTATAAAATATCAATTATATTCAAAAATAAGTTGTACACTTTGGAAAATACTTTGGAAAATCAAGTTTAATCATATGAAAGCTTAAAATCCAATTAATTTTGAAAGATCAAAGTGTGAATTCCATTTAAAAAATGTTTAAAAACAACTAAAATGAAATTAATCACAAAAATTCTAATTATATTAAATAAACAGTATAAATTGGATTTTTTTGTGGAATAACATATTTTAAAAATTTTGTGATTTTTTGCAAAAAGAACCAATAAAAAATAATTAAAATTGAGAGAGAAATTAATTTTTCAAATCATTTAAAATAATATGAAAAATATTAAAAAAAAGTGGAAAAAGTGTTAAAAAGGGTCTGGGGCGAGGGGGGCTCGAACCCCAGACCTCAAGGTTGCAGTGCGCGCCTTCTACCACTGGGGTGGTGATACATCCGTGTATCAAAGCCACCCTAGAAATACATAAGGCATGCCTTGTTTTAGGCCTGGCCAAGGCAAGGCAAGGCAAGGTTTTGGACCAAAAACATAAAGGTTATAACTTTCTCATTTCTCCATGGATTGGGACAAAATTTATATGCATCTGGCCTAGAATTTCCCAAGGAACCCGATAGTGTTTTTGAAATAGGCCTATAATTGCATTTTCTATACTAACACATGGTACAGGCAAGAATTACATGGCAAATTGGTTCAAACTCAACATATATAACATCTATGAGATGTTTATGATCAGTGGCCTTCAAAGCAATGCATAATTCAAAGAGTTCAAGTTGTGATGCTTACCTCTTTAGGAGCTTATTGTGCAATCTGCTAAGTTTCTTGTGCCAGATGTAATTTGATGCTTTTAGAATGGTTAGAACCAGCTAGAATCCTCAGGAACAAGTTTGAGCTCTTTCTTGCAAAAGGGGCAAAAGTGACCAATATGGAAACTCTCTCGATGTGGGGAACCATTTGGGACAATTCAAGGATGATATCTGGAGTGTGTTTGAGGCTTTATGCAATTTTGAAAGTGACTGAATCAAGACATGGCTTGAAAAGTGCAAAAAAGTCCAATTTTGAGGTTTTGAGAGGGGAATTTGTGATTTTGGTGTTACAGGTCACATATGAGAGTTTGGAGAGCTTAGATATGACATATTGAATGTGTTTGGATCATGAGCTGTGATGGAGTTGCTCTCTAACTCAAAAACTCAGAGATACCTTGCTAAAGAAGGCATTTTGGCCTAAAGAAAGGGATTTTCAGGAAAGCATCAGTTTGGTTGCTTTGGGTGTATTCAAACTGAGCACAAATGAGCTCTATTTATAGTAGAGCAAGTTTGTTTTGCAAGCAATAGTGAATGGCAACTGCAGTAGGCCTTTGGCCAATGTTATGCAAAAGGAATCTCAAGTCTCCTTTAGCCATTGACTAGAGGTTAGGGCACATGCCTATGGTTCTTTGATTCAGAGCTTATCCTTGACTCATTCAGTTAGGAATGTATCAGTCCATGCCACCTTGGTGTATCCATTAAATGCATTGCAATAAAATTGGAGTCTTGGCACCTTTTTAGCTCTTTTAGGTTTGGCATGCTACTTGTAGATACTTGGACTTTGGAGGCTTGGAGATCAGATCATCCCACTTGGATTTGATCCTCAGATGTGTCCAAATTGATGACAAGGCTTAGATTTATCAGATTTGGACAAATCGAGCAACATGCACAAAATCTGTCAAATCTGTCTTGAAAAAATCAGTTCATGATGCCATGCTTCAAGGGTTGTATCTCCTTGCTCAAATGGAATTTGGAGATGATCTGGTACTTGTTGGAAAGCCCTCATGGCATTCTTTAACTTTGATGTCCACCCCTAGACCTGGTTTGACTTGGATCAAGGTGAAAAATGTCCCTACATTTCAGAAAAAGTAAGGCAAATTCTGACTTAGTGAAAATTTCACTAAGTGTTGGAAAAATGTCATTTTCATGTTTTCTTCCATTTTGATCACTCCATAACTTAAAATCCATGAGGACTTGGAATGAGCTGTAGTTGAATCTTTTAAAGTATGCCATGAGAACTACAAATCCAACTTCGGACCACCTAACATGGTTGCTTGGATCTCAAGTTATGGTCCTTGGAAGTTGGTACCCTAGCCACTTTGTTCCATAACTTAGAAAATTTTTAAATATTTTATGGTTACCCCTTTTACAAGTTGACTCACTTTATTTGATTTTTCTTGATGAATGATGATTCAAATCACATAACATTGTTTTAGGGTCAAAGAACCATAATTGTGAAAAATCCCAAAAAGTCAAACTTGATTTTGTGCACAGTTGACTTTTTATCGGATGAAATTCAAACTGTGTGATCCTTTATGAAATCAAGTCCTGGACCTAAATCAAACCTAATGGGTATATTCCATAGGTGTTATCGGGTGTATTGAATCATGTCCCAAGGTTTGGGAGCATGTCTGGGCCTAAAGTCAGAGGTACAATTGACTTTTCCCTCGAAACCCTAATTGTGATCCTGATGAAATTGAAACTTGGGGATCAAGCTTCTTGGATTAATCCATTGTTGTAAATGGATCAATGTAGTGTATTTAAGACCCTCAAATCATGTCTTGAGGTCTTGGCTCATGTTTTGTCCCAAAAGTCAACTTAGGGGTGAATTAGGTCAAGAAACCCTAATTCCTGATTTTTGGATAAATGCATCCCCTGAGGTTAAATTGACTTGATGATTGGGTCCATGAGGTCCCTTGGAGTATCTTGGGTTATGTTTTGAAGCATTGGCTCATGCCCAGAGAAGAAATTTTCATCTGGAGGCCTTAGTCGACCAAAACCCTAATTTGGCGACACTGGTGATCCTGAGGCTTGATCCACTTGGAATGTTGCAACCTTGTGCTTGATTCTTGATCTGGGAGTTCTCTTGATCCTTTGTGGATGTTTGAGAGGTTAGACAAGTTGAATATCATGTCATTTCTTGATTGATCCTTTGTCTAAGTACCCTGAGAGGGCATGAAACCCTAATTCTTATTTGTGGTGAATGCTCAACAATCCTTGAGGGGATTGATGAGGCATGTAAGTACATCCATATTGTGATGATGATTTGCACAATGATGGGAAACCTTAGTGGTCAAAAGTTGGGGTATGACAGATGCCCCTATTTAATTTTCTTGGACCCGAAGGTGCGAATGGCGAAGATATTTGGGCATTCAGGGTGCAAGAGGATTAAATATCGGAATACCCGAAATTTTGATGGTGGTTAGAATGGCAGTTTGCCCATCCATCTTCTTTTGCTAAGCAACGATGCTTAGAAATGATACAACTTCCCCTCGATCCTGGTCTTCAGCCAAGGAACTGGTCTAGGTTTCCTTTGTCAATAAACTTCCCCTCGATCCTGGTTTCCTACCAAGTAATTGGTCTTAGTTTCTGAAATAAACTTCCCCTTGATCCAGGTTTCCTACCAAGGAACTAGTCTCAGTTTCTGAAATAAACTTCCCTCTCGATCCTGGTTTCCTACCAAGGAACTGGTCTTAGTTTCTGAAATAAACTTCCCCTCGATCCTGGTTTCCTACCAAGGAACTGGTCTTAGTTTCTTTTGTCAATAAACTTTCTTGACAAGGGCGCTATTTGTAGCGATTTTCCTCAAACTTCTCGCCGAATTTTCCTGGGGAGATGCCATTTGATGGAAATAAAGTTTACACGTCAGATTTGCTGGGGGGGCCCCATTGGTCTGAGCTGTAGAGGTGTACAAACTTCTCTGTTGGAGACGCCATTTGTTAACTCTACTGGGGAAAACGAGCCTCTAGAGAGACTGTTTTCTACTTGGGGATATTACATCATACTTTTCCTCGAGATCCTTTCGAAGAAATGCCATGTGATGTAATCCATTTTTTGAGGTGCTGATGACTTCATTATCATTGACTTTCTTGGGGAGAAAAATCAATGTGTTGCTGAGAGTCTTTGGTTGCGAGGCTTTCTCTAGGGATTTTCCTTAATCCGGGAAGGCGAAGATATCATCTTCAATGGCGAAGAGTGATATTTGTCGAACGTCTTCTTGTCTTTCAGAGGTTCAAGTTATCAAAAGTGGTCGAGGACCGTCTCCAATCTGGAAATATACTGGAGGAGAGAGATGGTTGTTTAGGTGCAACATTTCCTGACGAGGAAAGAACTAATAACTCGACTGAGAGGACTTTTATCACTTGGGAACAAGCCCGACTAGAGTGATAGTGATGCAATATGAATATGAATGTAAATCAATAATGCGTGATGTATGTATGTTTATGCTAACAAAACTGACACGACATACAGACTGGTGGATGAACACAACTGGATACTCGGCCACTACTGGGGACGAAGAAGTACCATTTGGTCCAAAATAGCAATTTTGCCTTGCTTAGGAGAGATAGTCCCTGTGGGGAAAACTGTTGGTTGGGCTTAGGAGATAAGAACTCTGCTGGGGGGTGTCGGACTGAAAACTCGCATCTGACACAACTGATCCTTCATTCAGGCGCACTGGCCTAGAAGGAATACTTTGATTCTGCACTTTGAAGCTCGATTACCTTTGGAGAAGCGATCGACGTTCTTTCGATGTTCAACAGTCAAAAGAATTGTCGTCTTTATTTTAAAAGCAGAAAGATTTTGACAAGTAAAATTCATTTTTATTTTATTTCAAGAATCGTTGATCATATTAAAATATCGTTCTGTAAAACTAAAACAAATAAGAATTATAAACAAAAGCATCAAGGCTCAAATTTTATTGATAGGATGGAAATCAGCCAAACGCGTGATTCCATATAGTATTTACAAAGTTAGAAAATGGTAATTAAAGGGAAAAGGGCTACATTGAAACATAACGACCACTATCCTTCTACCAAATCTGAATTCTGGACATCCTGAGCTTCCGTCGAAGATGACCTTGACTGGAGTTTTCCTGATGGATGGCATGACTGCCGCTGAGGGATTTACCCTTTAGTTGGACGTAGTTACTTGCCATTATCCCTAACTTTTGCCTGGACTGTTCTTTGAGATTTCCAATCCATCGGGATGATTTTTGATCATGTTTCTAATTTTTGCTTGGACCGCCCTTTCAGGTTTTCAATCCACCGAGACGTTTTTTTTTTTTTATTTTTTATATTTTTTTATTTTTTTATTTAGCCGAAGTATTTCTTGACTACGTAAACATTTGTGGGGTAGACAAACTCTTCTCCATCCATGGTTACGAGTCTCAAGGCGCGCATGAGAAGGCTTTCTTGACCACATAGGGCCATCATAATTCGGAGTCCATTTGCCCCGAGAATCAGTAAAGAATGATTGTATCTTCTTGAGCACGAGGTCTGCTTTCCTGAAGACGCGAGGTTAGAACTTTTTGTCAAATGCCTTCTTCATCCTTTGCTGATACAACTGACCATGGCATAGTGCCGTTATTCGCTTTTCTTCGATCAGATTCAATTCGTCGTATCGACTTTGACACCATTCAGCCTCTGTTAGCTTAGCTTCCATCAATACCCGGATTGATGGGATCTCTACTTCTATGGGGAGAACTGCCTCCACGCCATATACTAGAGAGAAAGGGGTTGCCCCTGTTGAAGTGCGGACAGTTGTACGATAACCATAAAGAGCAAAGGGTAGCATCTCGTGCCAATCTTTGTAGTTTACAACCATCTTTTGAACGATCTTCCTGATGTTCTTGTTAGCCGCTTCTACCACTCTGTTCATCTTGGGTCGATAGGGAGATGAGTTATGGTGTTCGATGTTGAACTCAGAGCACAACTCTTTCATCATCTTGTTATTCAAGTTGGATCCATTATCCGTAATGATCTGGCTCGGAACACCATAACGGCAAATGATATTATTTTTGATAAATCAGACCACCACTTATCGGGTTACATTGGCAAATGATGCTGCTTCGACCCACTTGGTGAAGTAATCAATGGCTACCAGGATGAACCTATGTCCATTTTGAAGCCTTGGGTTCAATCATGCCAATCATATCGATTCCTCATATGGAGAAAGCCCACGGGGAAGAGAGAACTTTGAGATGCGTTGGCGGCACATGGATCTTGTCTGAGTATATCTGACACTTATGACACTTCCTCATGTACTTGTGTCGCTACTCAAAAAATAGTCGACCGGAGGCAAAAAGGAAGAAACAGAAGAGTCGCCATCAAACTCTATTTATCCCATGAGGGGAAGGGAAAACATCGAGAAAACCCGAAGAATAAAGGATAAGATGGTCTCGCAACCAAATTACGGGTTCGGAAGCCGGTTATGCGAGGGGAAGGTATTAGCACCCCTCACATCCATCGTACTCGATGGGAACCATTTGCTTGTCTATGTGTAAGGATGTTTGCTAAAAGTATTGCTTTCTAAGATTTGTTCTAAAGAGGGAGAGAGAAAGGTGAGAACCAAAGAATGTGAAAGAAAATAAAAGAAAAGGTAGGGAGAAGAAGAGAGGAAAATAAAAGGAGACTCGATAGGACTTCACAGTCCTATGCCTACGTATTCCCTCATGCAATGGGAAAGTCAGAGTCAACGTAGTTCGGAGGACTACTGGTGAAGAAGATGGAAGGGGGTGGAAAACGGAAGATGGGTAGAAGGTGGCTCGCCAAGATCATCACAATCTTGTGCCTACGTATCTTACATTCGGACTAGAATGAAGAATCAGAGCAATCGTAGTTTGACCTACGATTTGTTGGTGTTTTTTATAGACGATGCTAACGTGCGGGTTCTAGCAGTTAGGTGTTTTGCAGCTCGCTCGTGGAGTCTTATGCGTTACCTGTTTGCGGTAGAACGGACGTAACATGTCCTTTTTGAAAAGGCTGATTTTCGCCATCAAGGCAAGATGTCTCATTTGATTTGTGAAAGTTGGTTTTAAGGGTAAAATAAGTCCTCGGATAGGAACCCCTTCAGGTAGTACCCAATTCTTTATCTCAAAAGGTTTATTTCGAAAATGGTGTGGCGAATATAGTCACGTCTTCGTATTGAAAGACGAGTGACGAGACCACACACTCTAAAGTGAGGATCCTAATACTCGAAGAGGAAGAGGTCTTCACCCAATCCCCTCTCTTTAGTTCAATACAAAGAGAACTTTATTCTCTTATTAAAGTGTTTTTGGTTTTTGATGGTAAGTGCTTTACGACAGTGAACCCTAAAGGTAATGTCAAGCACTCGGGATAGGAGAAGGCCTTCTCCTAACCACTCCACGACCATCTAAGTTTATTAAGAAAATGTTTTGAAAATGCACTTGGTACAAGACCAAGATTTTTGACTTAAAAAGATGAAATAAAGAGAGAAAAAGGTTTTTGAAAGAATGGGTGGTGAATATAGTCACGTCTTCGTATTGAAAGACGAATATCGAGACCACGCACTCTAAAGTGAGCATCTTAATACTCGAAGAGGAATAAGTCTTCACCCAATCCTCTCTTTTTAGTTCAATACAAAAAGAAGTTTTGAAAATGAGCACTTGGTACTAGACCAAGGTTTTTTTACTTTGGAAGAGAATGAAATTGAGAAATGAAATCGAAAAGAAAATGGCCTCATATTGATCAAGATTTTGAATTGATTGAAGAAAATCAAGTAATCATGATTTTTGTTATATCATTGGCCCAAATATAAAATCTAAAAGAAAAATGAAATATAGAAAACAAATCAAGAAATAGAAATCGAGATGATCTAAAGTTGAAAACCCTAATATTTACATTTTGAATATGAATTAAAATTAAAATATAATGTACAAAAGGCAATTAAAAAAAAATATTTTTGGATTTTTATTTAATTGAAACATCTAAACTAAATACTCTAAATATTAAATATTAAATAAATATTAAATTAAACAATATAAATATATTCCTAAATTCAATATTACTAACTAATCTAATATTAACAATTTGATAAAAAAAACAAGTTCATAATGAAAGAAAATAAATTATTAAAAAAAGAATAAAATAAAATAGAAATAATAAAAAGAGAAAAGCTAGGAGAAAGGGTGGACACATTGGCCAGAAGAGAAGACAGGCAAGCCCAAACAGCCAAGCCCAAACGAGGCGCTCCAACTCAGGTAGAAACACGGGTCGGATGACCCTATAACCCGATCTGGCTCTTAATCAAAATGGAAAGTGAACTAACCCTATCAAGGATCAGCGGCCATTCCAATTCCTTCTTTCAGAAAGCACGATCAAAAATAACTTCTACACAAACTCCCTCAATCGATCTCTTCCAATCATTCCTCTCACTCGCGATGTGGTTTATATCTGGTGAGGAAAGAGACGCAGGATCCTTCGCTACACTTTTCTCGCTCTCTCCTTCCGTGCTTCAATTTTCACAGCACGGTGGTGATCGTCGCGGTTGTCCGCGTTCAAGTTCAGTTTCAATCCAGGTTTGTATCAATTTGTTTCATGAATTGTGTTCGGTTTTGAGTCCTCTTCTTCTGCTCAAATTTATGTTCTGGGTTTGAAATTGATTTGGGTTTGTTTCAGGGTGTAATTGTGTTGTTTGGAAGAGTTCGAGTAAGGTTGTAGATGCAGGAAATAGTGAAAGGTTGGTTGAAGTGGTGGGTGTTGTGAATCGATGGATGTGTTTGGTATTGTTGTTGAATAATGACGGTTAAAGTGGTGACGGTTTGTTATTGTTGGGTTAAGATTGTGTGGATGGAGGATTTAGAAACTGATATGGTGTTGTTGTTCTGACTGTGAGAGTAAAAATGGCGGAAGGAGGATTGTGGATCAGAGGTTGAAGTAGTTGTTGATGGAGGAAAGGTTTGGTTTAGAAAGGGAAAGCAGTGGAGTAAGATTTGAAGGTGTTGTTTGGAGGTTGTAACGATACCCAGGTTGAGGTGGTGTTATGGAGAGTATAAAGAGAAGAAGAGTTTTATGTTTGTTTTGGTTGAAGGGTTTTTGCGATAAAGCGAAGAGAACAGGGTACTGGTTTTAAAAAAAAGAAGATGAAACAGGGTGGTCTGTTTTTGCAGAGAGTTCTCCAAGGATTGTCTTCCTCCCCTCTTTTATGAACAAGTTCCCCCTTTTTTTTTCGTTCTCCCCCTCCTCTTTTTAACTCTATTTCTTCTTTTAAAATTAAAACCACAAAACTTGTTTTTTCACTTTTTTGAATTTTGTCCTGTTGTCTGTTGCTGTTGTGTTGTCCCTCTCATTGATGCAGGTCATAGAAGGATGGTACGGTTCGCAGGCTATGTCTTGATGCTGGTTTGTGTTTTTTTTTGGATTTTTGTGTAGGTTGGGGGTTGTAGCAGGACAGTGGTTTTGGCTACATGGTGAAGTTGCTTTCAAAGTTGCAGGTCGGTTTTGTTTTGGTGTGTTTGTTTAGTTCGCAGACAGCAGTACGGTTGTAGCAGTGTTTCGCAGATTGTTGGAGTGTTGGCATATGGTTGATTGTAGGGTGTGTAGGTGAAGTTTCAGAATTTGTTGCGTTGTTGTGGTGGTGGAATTGCAAATGGTTCTTTCATGTTGCGTGGAATTGGTGTAGAAGTAAGTTATGGGTTGTTGCGTGAGGCGTGGAGCCTGGAAAAAATACGTGGGCCAAGTTTGTATGACAATCATGTGAAACAAAGTGGGGAATGTGTGGGTATGAGAAAAATGTTATCTTGGTGAAAATTGATAATGAAATTGTGGTATAAGGTGATGATTCACGAATTGTGATATGTGGCTGTAGGTGGACTTATTTTGTAATGGTTTGTAATGGGCTTTTGGCAATTAAAATTGTATTTTATTTAGATAATGGTTTTAGAAATGGATAATAAAATGAAAATTGGAAAAAATTGGATATTAATGGGTATAAAATGGAAAATTGGATAATTAAATGGATATTGGGATGAAATTGGTTTTTTTGATAAAAATGGATAATGGAAAAAATGTGGATGATGTGGATAAAAAGAAATGGATTTTTATGGATATGGAAATGGTGTTGGATAATGGATACATGAATGGAGAATGGTTTAGAAATATGGGTTAAAAAGAAATACAAAGAATTTGTTTTAGAATATGGATTAGGAAAAATGGATAAATAACAAAGTGGATAGAAAAAAAATGGTTACGGGAATGGATGTGAATTTTGTACTGTGCCTCCACACTTGAACAACACTAAACCTTGACAAGCGACCTTGAATGCCACAATTCTTGAATTAAATCGAAGAAGAACTTCCTTGAATCAACTTTTAAGTAATGACTCCACAATCTCGAATTCGTCTTAACATGGTTCTGATTGAACAATAAATCTGACGAATCCTGACAAGCCTGATGAATCTTGATGAGGAGTTAAGACAATTAGAACTCAATCCTTGCTTCAGACGTGAATGGAAGAACCTCAAAGGAAATAGGAAACCCTGATTCAAAGAACCTCTTGATCCCAAGCCTTAGGAGCTCAATGAAGCGCATGATGATTATGTCCTAATGGAATGCATAGATAATGAAAGTGATATGATATACAAGGCTATGGTTAAGGTGAAAATGAGGGTGTGACAGATGCCCCTATTTAATCTTCTTGGACTTGAAGGTGAGAGTGGCAAAGGCTTTCTTACAATCAAGGTACAGGGAGATTAAATATAAGAATACCCGGAATTTTCAGCCGGGAAAAGAGTGGGATGAAAAGGTGTTGAATCAGTTGGATGACTTGAAAAAGGCATCTGGCAGTGGGGAATGGTAATCGGTTATGAAGGATATGATAATGCTTGAAATGCAATGCGGGATGAACATGAGTGCTAATGATGCAGAAATGTATGCAAAATGCTGGGGATATGAGGATATGAGAGTCTGGACCTTGCTGGGAATAATGGTAAATCAACTCAGGGGTTAAAAAAGGTAACAACGTCGACTCGGGGGTCAAGAACAAATCAGAATATCAACGCAGAGGTTGAGGAAGGAAATAATAATGATATCGACTCGGGGGTCAAGAAAATAAAGACAAGATAGACTCAGGGGAGAAAACAAATCAGAGTATCAACGCAGGGGTTGAGGGAGGACAAAGACAATGATATCGACTCGGGGGTCAAGGAAATAAAGACAGCATTGACTCAGGGGTCAAGAGAATAAAGACAACATTGACTCAGGGGTCAAAACAAATCAGAGTATCAATGCAGGGGTTGAGGGAGGACAAAGACAATGATATCGACTCGGGGGTCAAGGAAATAAATACAACATTGACTCAGGGGTCAAGAGAATAAAGACAACATTGACTCAGGGGTCAAAATAAATCAAAATATCAACGCAGGGGTTGGGGAAGGAAATTGATGATATCGACTCGGGGGTCAAGAACAAAACAAAATATCAACGCAGGGGTTGAGGAACAAAATGATTATGTTATGTATGCAATGTATATGTGGATGAAAGCAGGTGATCGGTTTTATGAAGGTGGCCAAGCAGGGTTGGACTTTGGTTGGTGCCAAGCAGGTTTGGACTTTGGTTTCAGGGTGCCAAGGAAGGTTGGGCTTTTGGTGGTTGCCAAGTAAGGTTGGGCTTTTGGTAGGTGCCAAGCAGGGTTAGACTTTAGGTGATATGATTTGACTTCCCGATACTCGGTATTTGACTGTACGAAGATCAGAAGACAGATGTGGATGCTTCTGGTGCCCCAAGCTTGATCATTTGCGAAAGTTGCATGCTTGTTCCTGAGAGAACCTCACTTCTAGCTTATGTGCCACGATGGCTTGCAGATGATTGTGTGAGCGTAGCGACTTATCTAATGCATGTTGATTGCGCTTTTGCTCTGCCCCAAGGCTTTTTGACACTTGTTGAACTCCAAGTAGTGTATGGCATGGTCAGCTTGACCAACTTGAAAGTATGGAAGGAAACTGTCCCTTTGCAACCTGTCTGCCCCTAGTCAGTAGGGTATTTGAAGGTTTTTCCCTTGAAAGATTTACGCCATGACATAGTCTGAGATGATCTGCCCCAGTGTCTGAATCTTGCAGTGGTCTGCCCCCATTCTTGGCCTTTGAAAAACTTGCCCCAGATCCACAAGGTCACGAGAAAGTCTTGATTCATGTCAGCACCAACAGATGTTTAAGTTCCTCTTTGATTTCTCTTGGTTGGAATTTCCATAATGTCAAGTACTAATTTTCCATTAAAATTGATCATTTAGAAATGGTAATTTTAATGCGACATTCATGTAAGTTTTGAAAAGTTATTTATTGAAATGATGTGAAAATGTGTGACAAGTGGACCATTAGTCCAAACTTAGTGCTGATGTACTGGTGTGAAAGATATAGCAAGAAGAGTGACACCAATGCTAAAGATTAGCAAATCTTTGGGGAGTCAGTTTACGCAACATTGCTGTAGTATGCTTTCAGAATAAACCCCGCCTCAATTAGCTCTTTTAAGGGTTGTAACGTGGCCTGGCTCACGGTTATTGAAACAAAGGATATTAGGCTCAAAACTTATTTCGGTACCCACCCCTTCTTCATGATGATTCTCCAGTCCTACATTCAGTTAAATTGACACACACATCTAGAGTTTGACGGTGTAAGAGTGAAGATGATGATTCAAGATTTTCGTGAAATGACAATCACCTTATTTATTTTTGTGGGTGGATATCAGTGACCTTTTGATGGTGATCACTGAATTTTGTTCTGTTCTGCTCGAGGATTTGAGGGCCTCTTTTGCTTTATTCATTTTTTGATCCCTAACTTTTGCCTAAGTCGTGCCTTTGAATGGTGGACTTAGCGAGCTTTCTCTTTTTGTTTTACTTCTTTCGGAAAGGCTTGTGACTGCCAAGTCTTTGGTCATTGAATAACAACAGCCATAATAGGAGGTTTCATCTTGAAAATATGTGTAATCAGGATAACTTAACACTACCCATGCCCCAGGTTAAGCGTAAGGGTTTAGAAATCCGAAGGAAACTCCTACTTCTAGGCTCGAAGTGGTTTACTAGGGATTAACTCCTTGTCTCTCCAGTGTTTGGGGATTGAAATAATGTCTGTACATCCTCGGCGAGATTCTATCCGAAAGCATACATTTTGCAATTATGGGTATTTTGTTTTCATAATCCTCCCTCAAATCTTTGCTAAAGCAACAATGTGATAAAGGAAGTGAAGTAGAGAAATATTTTTTGATTTTGATTTTTTTTTTTTTTGCAATAAATGGGAAAAGATGAGTGAATACGAATGGACTTGTTCAAAACATGCATGATCATTACATTAATAATAGCATTAATAAACAACAATGTCTTAAAAGCAAATAGAACTGAACAAAAGAAACTACAAATTCATAGTAAAGACATGATTTAAAATTTCCATCATTGAGGAACTGGGATTTTCTCTCTTGATTCACTGTTGGGCTAGCATTCTTGCTCATCGATACCAGTATGATAGCCTTCTTCACACCTGCTCTTAGCAACTTCTTCCATAACATGGGCGGATGACGGACTTGCCTGACCAGGTGAAGAATTGATATTGATTTGAAGACCTTGAGGCGTATTTGAGATTAGCTTAGACTCAATTAAATCTTGGATCTTGTTTCGGAGCTGTTTGCAATCTTCGGTTGAATGCCCCATCGCGCTAGCATGGTAACCACGTGGTGCATTGGCGTCAAAGCCTGGTGGGTATGGAGGGATCACAGGGTCCAAGTCCTTTGGCACTATCAGCCCACTATTGATTAAGCGTGGTAGTATATGACTGAGTGGCATTGGCAATGAATCAAAATGCCTTTTTGGCTTTTTATTATAGTAGCGTCGGCGTTGCGGAGCATGCTGCTGTGCAATCTGTTGTTGATGAGGGGGACCTCTATCGACAGGAGGATATTGACCATGTGGAGAGGATGAAGTCACACAGGTAGACCCATAAGATTGTTGACTTTGAGCAAATGGGATGCTCGGGTGATAAGGTAATGGAGGTGGGACATGTGAAGCTTCCCAAATGGAGTTAATTTCACCATCCTCTTCTTCCTCTTGGGAATTGGCAATTGATTCACTTTCGCTAGATGGGATGTTCAAGGAGCCTTGGATCTTTCCACTCTTGAGGATGCACTCGAGGCGTTCTCCAGCCATTACCAGGTCAGAGAAGTTTGATGTCCCTGTGTCAGCCATCTTTTCCAAGTATGGACCTTGCAAGGTATTCAAGAATAGATCAACCAATTCTCTATCTAAGATTGGTGGTTGAACACGAGCAGATACCTCTCTCCATCTCTGAGCATATCCTCTGAAGGATTCGTCGTCCTCTTGAGACAAGCCTTGCAATTGCGTGCGATTGGGAGCCATATCAAGATTGTATTGGTACTGCTTTACAAAGGCGTTACCTAGGTCCGACCATGATTTGATGTGGCTGCTATCTAGCTGCATATACCAACTCAATGATGCCCCACTCAGACTGTCTTGGAAACAATGAATCATAAGTTTGTCGTCGTGGACATGTGAGGTCATTCTTCTGCAATACATCACCAAATGCTGCTTTGGACAACTATCCCCTTTGTACTTCTCAAAATTCGGTGTGTTGAACTTTGGAGGTATTACAAGGTTGGGTACCAAACACATGCTTGAAGCATTCAGATCCAAAGTATCACGACTCTTTATGGCGTTAAGCCTCTCTTCCAACACTCGACACTTTTCCATAAGCTCAACAGCTTGCGGATCCTTGGTTTTCATCACAGGGATTGCCCCTTGGGGATTTGGATCAGAGAATGCAAAACTATGATATTCCATGGCGTCAAGAGAAGAAGGACTTCCATCTTGGACAATGGCATGTTCGCGTATAATAGGATCATCAACGGAGATTTGCACAGGCTGAGCTTGAGCAATATTGTTCACTCGAGGTGAAATGACCTTTCCAGTGGTTGAAGTCCTTTGAATGTTGCCATCTTTCCTTGCCAAGGTTGTCATAGCCTCCACAAGTTGGTCCAACTGGATTTTCATCAATTCAACATCTCCTCTTGACGCAAACTGGTTTTGCTCTTCGGAGGCCATGATCCTTCAAAAGCTACTTCAAGTCCAATACGGGCTTCAGGAAGTCAACTGTGGGTTATGGACAAAGGATGGATGAGTTCTCTGGTTTAAGGTTGGAGAATGATATGCAAAATGATGCAAAAGATGCTGATGCAAATGCAATGTTATGAGTGCAACAAGACATGGGATCAAAGATCGCTGAATCAGGGGTTGACAACAGGTATCAAGGTCACAGATTCTGCAGGATAACACAACAAGATATCCCTCACCTTGGGTAGGTTATCTATTGGTTTATAACAGGGCATTCCACGGGCTTTCAAACAAGGTCCCATGCACTGACCCTCAAAAGTTTTCCATCATAACGACGATTCGTAAGACGGTAATCCCTTCAAAGGATGAGCACAGAGTTATGCCTTAGTAACCTTTGGAATAGGGTTCTAAAGGTCCTCAGAATCACGGACTCCCAGGTCGGAAACAAAGACGCCATTACAACTGATCGTAAGACATAATCATTCCCAAAGGGGCCTCATCTGAGCGGTGGAAGTCAAACCAACTCGACGAATCCTAAGTCTGGAAAATCAGTAAGCAACCACCTCCTAGCTTAGTGTATACTCGAAAAGCTCGGGTAGAAAGCCTTTCTCCTCATAAACCATCCCCAATATACCCAACAGATAAGAAAAACACAAGATAATAAAGCAAAAAAAGCAAACAAAAATACACATATGATAAACAAACTAGGCTTGGCTTGCTAGGGAGAACGACTCCCCAGCAGAGTCGCCAGCTGTCGCTACTCGAAAAATAGTCGACCGGAGGCGAAAAGGAAGAAACAGAAGAGTCGCCATCGAACTTTATTTATCCCATGAGGGGAAGGGAAAACATCGAGAAAACCCGAAGAATAAAGGATAAGATGGTCTCGCAACCAAATTACGGGTTCGGAAGCCGGTTATGCGAGGGGAAGGTATTGGCACCCCTCACATCCATCGTACTCGATGGGAACCATTTGCTTGTCTATGTGTAAGGATGTTTGCTAAAAGTATTGCTTTCTAAGATGTGTTCTAAAGAGGGAGAGAGAAAGGTGAGAACCAAAGAATGTGAAAGAAAATAAAAGAAAAGGTGGGGAGAAGAAGAGAGGAAAAGAAAAGGAGACTCGATAGGACTTCACAGTCCTATGCCTACGTATTCCCTCATGCAATGGGAAAGTCAGAGTCAACGTAGTTCGGAGGACTACGGGTGAACAAGATGGAAGGGGGTGGAAAATGGAAGATGGGTAGAAGGTGGCTCGCCAAGATCATCACAATCTTGTGCCTACGTATCTTACATTTGGACTAGAATGAAGAATCAGAGCAATCGTAGTTCGACCTATGATTTGTTGGTGTTTTTTATAGACGATGCTAACGTGCGGGTTCTAGCAGTTAGGTGTTTTGCAGCTCGCTCGTGGAGTCTTATGCGTTACCTATTTGCGGTAGAACGGGCGTAAAATGTCCTTTTTCAAAAGGCTGATTTTCGCCATCAAGGCAAGATGTCTCATTTGATTTGTGAAAGTTGGTTTTGAGGGTGAAATAAGTCCTCGGATAGGAACCCCTTCGGGTAGTACCCAATTCTTTATCTCAAAAGGTTTATTTCGAAAATGGTGTGGCGAATATAGTCACGTCTTCGTATTGAAAGACGAGTGTCGAGACCACACACTCTAAAGTGAGGATCCTAATACTCGAAGAGGAAGAGGTCTTCACCCAATCCCCTCTCTTTAGTTCAATACAAAGAGAACTTTATTCTCTTATTAAAGTGTTTTTGGTTTTAGATGGTAAGTGCTTTACGACAGTGAACCCTAAAGGTAATGTCAAGCACTCGGGATAGGAGAAGGCCTTCGCCTAACCACTCCACGACCATCTAAGTTTATTAAGAAAATGTTTTGAAAATGCACTTGGTACAAGACCAAGGTTTTTGACTTAAAAAGATGAAATAAAGAGAGAAAAAGGTTTTTTGAAAGAATGGGTGGTGAATATAGTCACGTCTTCGTATTGAAAGACGAATATCGAGACCACACACTCTAAAGTGAGCATCTTAATACTCGAAGAGGAATAGGTCTTCACCCAATCCTCTCTTTTTAGTTCAATACAAAAAGAAGTTTTGAAAATGAGCACTTGGTACTAGACCAAGGTTTTTTGACTTTGGAAGAGAATGAAATTGAGAAATGAAATCGAAAATAAAATGGCCTCATATTGATCAAGATTTTGAATCGATTGAAGGAAATCAAGTAATCATGATTTTTGTTATATCATTGGCCCAAAGATAAAATCGAAAAGAAAAATGAAATATAGAAAACAAATCAAGAAATAGAAATCGAGATGATCTAAAGTTGAAAACCCTAATATTTACATTTTGAATATGAATTAAAATTAAAATATAATGTACAAAAGGCAATTAAAAAAAATATTTTTGGATTTTTATTTAATTGAAACATCTAAACTAAATACTCTAAATATTAATTATTAAATAAATATTAAATTAAATTAAACAATATAAATATATTCCTAAATTCAATATTATTAACTAATCTAATATTAACAATTTGATAAAAAAAACAAGATCATAATGAAAGAAAATAAATTATTAAAAAAAGAATAAAATAAAATAGAAATAATAAAAAGAGAAAAGCTAGGAGAAAGGGTGGACACATGGGCCAGAAGAGAAGACAGCCAAGCCCAAACGGGGCGCTCCAACTCAGGTAGAAACACGGGTCGGATGACCCTATAAGCCGATCTGGCTCTTAATCAAAATGGAAAGTGAACGAACCCTAACAAGGATCAGCGGCCATTCCAATTCCTTCTTTCAGAAAGCAAGAGCAAAAATAACTTCTACACAAACTCCCTCAATCGATCTCATCCAATCATTCCTCTCACTCGCGATGTGGTTTATATCTGGTGAGGAAAAAGACGCAGGATCCTTCGCTACACTTTTCTCGCTCTCTCCTTCCGTGCTTCAATTTTCACGGCGCGGTGGTGATCGTCGCGGTTGTTTGCGTTCAAGTTCAGTTTCAATCCAGGTTTGTATCAATTTGTTTCATGATTTGTGTTCGGTTTTGAGTCCTCTTCTTCTGCTCAAATTTATGTTCTGGGTTTGAAATTGATTTGGGTTTGTTTCAGGGTGTAATTGTGTTGTTTGGAAGAGTTCGAGTAAGGTTGTAGATGCAAGAAAGAGTGAAAGGTTGGTTGAAGTGGTGGGTGTTGTGAATCGATGGATGTGTTTGGTATTGTTGTTGAATAATGACGGTTGAAGTGGTGACGGTTTGTTATTGTTGGGTTAAGATTGTGTGGATGGAGGATTTAGAAACTGATATGGTGTTGTTGTTCTGATTGTGAGAGTAAAAATGGCGGAAGGAGGATTGTGGATCAGAGGTTGAAGTAGTTTTTGATGGAGGAAAGGTTTGGTTTAGAAAGGGAAAGCAGTGGAGTAAGATTTGAAGGTGTTGTTTGGAGGTTGTAAAGATACCCAGGTTGAGGTGGTGTTATGGAGAGTATAAAGAGAAGAAGAGTTTTATGTTTGTTTTGGTTGAAGGGTTTTTGCGATAAAGCGAAGAGAACAGGGTACTGGTTTTAAAAAAAAGAAGATGAAACAAGTTGGTCTGTTTCTGCAGAGAGTTCTCCAAGGTTTGTCTTCCTCCCCTCTTTTATGAACAAGTTCCCCCTTTTTTTTTCGTTCTCCCCCTCCTCTTTTTAACTCTGTTTCTTCTTTTAAAATCAAAACCACAAAACTTGTTTTTTCACTTTTTTGAATTTTGTCCTATTGTCTGTTGCTTTTGTGTTGTCCCTCTCATTGATGCAGGTCATAGCAGGATGGTACGGTTCGCAGGCTATGTTTTGATGCTGGTTTGTGTTTTTTTTTGGATTTTTGTGTAGGTTGGGGGTTGTAGCAGGACAGTGGTTTTGGCTACATGGTGAAGTTTCTTTCAAAGTTGCAGGTCGGTTTTGTTTTGGTGTGTTTGTTTAGTTCGCAAGCAGCAGTACGGTTGTAGCAGTGTTTCGCAGATTGTTGGAGTGTTGGCATATGGTTGATTGCAGGGTGTGTAGGTGAAGTTGCAGAATTTGTTGCGTTATTGTGGTGGTGGAATTACAAATGGTTCTTTCATGTTGCGTGGAATTGGTGTGAAAGTAAGTTATGGGTTGTTATGTGAGGCGTGGAGGCTGGAAAAAATACGTGGGCCAAGTTTGTATGTCAATCATGTGAAACAAAGTGGGGAATGTGTGGGTCCGAGAAAGTTGTTATATTGGTGAAAATTGATAATGAAATTATGGTATAAGGTGATGATTCACGAATTGTGATATGTGGCTGTAGGTGGACTTATTTTGTAATGACTTGTAATGGGCTTTTGGCAATTAAAATTGTATTTTATTTAGATAATGGTTTTAGAAATGGATAATAAAATGAAAATTGGAAAAAATTGGATATTAATGGGTATAAAATGGAATATTGGATAATTAAATGGATATTGGGATGAAATTAGTTTTTTTGATAAAAATGGATAATGGAAAAAATGTGGATGATGTGGATAAAAAGAAATGGATTTTTATGGATATGGAAATGGTGTTGGATAATGGATACATGAATGGAGAATGGTTTAGAAATATGGGTTAAAAAGAAATACAAAGAATTTGGTTTAGAATATGGATTAGGAAAAATGGATAAATAACAAAGTGGATAGAAAAAAAATGGTTACGGGAATGGATGTGAATTTTGTACTGTGCCTTCACACTTGAACAACACTAAACCTTGACAAGCGACCTTGAATGCCACAATTCTTGAATTAAATCGAAGAAGAACTTCCTTGAATCAACTTTTAAGTAATGACTCCACAATCTCGAATTCGTCTTAACATGGTTCTGATTGAACAATAAATCTGACGAATCCTGACAAGCCTGATGAATCTTGTTGAGGAGTTAAGACAATTAGAACTCAACCCTTGCTTCAGACTTGAATGGAAGAACCTCAAAGCAAATAGGAAACCTTGATTCAAAGAACCTCTTGATCCCAAGCCTTAGGAGCTCAATGAAGCGCATGATGATTATGTCCTAATGGAATGCATAGATAATGAAAGTGATATGATATGCAAGGCTATGGTTAAGGTGAAAATGAGGGTGTGACAACTTGTAGCAATCAGATTCCATTGTCAACCAATTGTACCCTGCTCTCAGAATTTTTCTCACCATTGTGTGTCCGTTGGCATGAGTGCCAAAGGATCCTTCATGAATTTCTTTTATCAGCATGTTTGCTTCTGGTCTGTCTACGCAGCGAAGCAAGACCATGTCAAAGTTTCTTTTATAAAGTGTATCACCGCTCAGGAAGAAACTGCCTGCTAGCCTTCTGAGGGTCTTTCTGTCTTTTTTGGATGCCCTAGGTGGGTACTCCTATTTTTTAAGGAAGCACTTGGTATCATGATACTAAGGTTTATCGTCTATGACTGCTTCTATCGTGAAGATGTAGGAGGGCCGTTCAAGCCATATTATGTCAATCTTAGGTATGTCATTCCATTGACCTACACTAATCATGGAAGAGAGAGTGGCTAAGGCATCATCCATGTGATTCTCTTCACGAGGGATATGGTGAAACTCGATTCTGTTGAAGAATGGTAACAACCTTCTCGCGTAATCTTTGTAAGGAATCAATCCTGATTTGTATGTGTTCCAATCTCCTTTGATCTGATTGATAACCAGGGCTGAGTCACCATATACATCCAAGTTCTTGATCCTTAAGTCGATCGCTTCTTCGAGACCCATGATACAAGCTTCGTATTCGGCCTCGTTGTTTGAACACTTGAATGCCAGTCGGGCGGTAAAAGGAATGTGGGTACCCTGAGGTGTTATAATGATTACCCCAATTTTGTTTCCGTAATGATTGACAGCTCCGTCAAAAATAAGTCCCCACTGGGAACCTGGTTCCGCCCTTCACTGGGTAGTGGTTCATCGCAATCTTTCATTTTCAAGTACATAACATCTTCGTCTGGGAAGTCAAACCCGATTGATTCTTGATCGTCAATCGGCTGATGAGCCAAATGATCGGCTAAAACACTTCTCACAACGGCTTTCTGAGCATGGTACTCGATGTCGTATTCTGATAACAACATCTACCAACGGGCAATCCTTCCCGTGAGAGCAGGCTTTTCAAAGACGTACTTGATCGGATCCATTTCGGAGATTAACCAAATAGTGTGACAAATCATATACTGGCGAAGACGTTTGGCTGCCCAAGTAAGAGCACATCAAGTTTTCTCAAGCATAGTGTACCGAGTCTCGCAGTCGGTAAACTTCTTGCTCAAATAGTAGATGGCAAACTCTTCTCTTTTTGTTTCATCCTGTCGACCAAGTACACAACCCATGGTGTCTTCCAAGACTGTTAGGTAGATGATCAGTAGTCTTCCTTCCACTTGAGGTGATAGAATCAGTGGATTCAACAGGCATTCCTTGATACTGTCGAAGGCGGTTTGGCAGTCTTCTGTCCAAACGCGGTCCTGATTCTTTTTTAGTAACTTAAAGATCAGCGCACATGTCACGTTCATGAGGAATATGAATATAGAAATATAGTTCAAACGTCCCAGGAATCCCCTGACTTGTTTTTCAGTCTTTGGAGAAGGCATTTCTTGTATGGCCTTGACTTTGTCAGGATCAACCACAATTCCTTTCTGGCTGACAATGAATCCTAAAAGTTTCCCTGAGCGGACACCGAATGTGCACTTATTGGGATTCAAGCGGAGTTTGTATTTTCTCATCTGCTCGAATAACTTTGACAGATGGGTCACATGCTCCTCTTCTGTTTTAGATTTTGCAATCATATCATCAACATATACCTCGATTTCTTTGTGTATCATGTCATGAAACAAAGTAGTCATGGCCCTTTGATAGGTTGCCCCGGCGTTCTTCAAACCGAACGACATTACCTTATAACAAAAGGTACCCCATGGGGTGATGAACAAAGTTTTGTCCATGTCTTTCGGCACCATTTTGATCTGATTATAGCCCGAGAATCCATCCATGAAGGAGAAAACTTTGAACTTTGCTGTATTGTCTACCAGCATGTCAATGTGCGGGAAGGGAAAGTCATCTTTTGGACTTGCTTTGTTTAGATCCCTGTAGTTTACACACATTCTGACCTTTCCGTCCTTTTTTGGAACTGGTACTATGTTGGCCAACCATTGAGGATCTTCTGATGTGGCGATGAAATTGCTTCAATCTGTTTATGTACCTCCTCTTTGATTTTGATGGCCATGTCCGGGTGAGTCCGTCTTAGTCTTTGTTTTACCGGCGGACATTCTGATCTCAACGGTAGATGATGTTCTACGATGCTAGTATCCAACCCTGGCATGTCCTGGTAGGACCAAGCGAATACATCAAAAAACTCTTTGAGAAGCTTTATCAAATTTTCTTTGAGAGTCGGACTGAGCAGTGCCCCAATCTTGACTTTTTTTCTCTCTCTTATTCTGAACCTAAATTGAGCTTTTCCAACAGCTCTTTGTGAGGTTCAATGGACCTTTCCTCTTGTTTGAGTAATCGGGAGATCTCTTCTGGAATTTCTTCATCATCTTCTTCTTCAGCCTCAAATATCGAGAATTCAAAGTTGGGAGAGGGCATCGTATCGTATGTTTCAATGGGGTTTAAAACAAGCAATCTGCATGACGTGATGATTTGTTTTTTAGAAGAGATAGAGAGAAATGCAATAATGCGTGCCGTGTAATTTCTGAAAAATTATTGTTTTTATTATTTGAGTTGTTTTTTAGGATTAACATTTTCCGAAAAAGTAAAAAAGAGAAAACAACAGTAAATGCGGAACTTACATAATGACGTTATTTTATTTGTGATTTTGTTGATTCTTGAAACTACAGCCCTATAAAACAAAACTCTGTCGCTTTGGGCAAAGTGAAGAGGTACATTTACAGAAAGTGAGCCCTATAAAAACATCCGTTTCACCTGGGCAGGGTGAAAGGTTAAAGTAAAGACGACAATTACTTGGACTTATGAATAACTTTCGGAACGTTGACAGCCACCCATTGGTGGCGAACTCCTTGGTGAATCACAAAGTCTGGTACTTTGCATCTTGATTTGTCTTCAGAAATAACGCTGACTTCTGGTGGAGCAGGATCGTTGGAATCTGTCTCCTAGGCAGAGTTGTCGTAGGAGGATTCTTCAGCAGTATCTTGCATAGTGCTTGCACTCTCAGGTAAATCTCCCCATCCAGTTGGCTAGATGTCTTCGAGCCAGATACGGGAGCTTTCAGGAGCGGTGTACTTGACCAGGAAGTCGTATTTTTCACTCGGTTGTCCCAAAGTGTCCCTCACCTCTTTGGAACTAGATGAGTTATCCCTTTCGATGACGTTGACGTCAGGAAAAAAGTAGTTGATGAACTGCTGTCCTGCAATCTTTGCAAATTCATCGTCGTACTGGATATTTTCTGAATGCCCTGAGTAATGATCACATGATTCTGTGGGGACGCAAGTATTCTTTTCAATGATGCTCAGCTGATATGCATCGTTCGGATGACACTTTTGCCCCAAGTCTCCTGGGTACGGTTACCAGATAGGTAACCCATCCATTGGGCCATAATAGTCGTGGTCAAAGTTGTCCTTCATCAGAGTGTCCTTCTCTAATGAGTTTGGTGGAGCACAACATCCTTCTGGATCACAAACTCCGTATATCATCTTGACGTCTGACCTCGGTATATATCTAGGACTCTGTGCGGGATAGCAAAATGGCATAGGCACCTCTTCTTGAGACATATAAACGTCCTCGTTAAGGTAGGACTTCCATTTTTCATCTGTATCGGAGGAATCACCCTCGTTGATGGTATGTAATTCTTGAGACATTGGGTGAAGGAAGCCTCCACTATGGAAGAAGTTTTGCATGGGATGAAGACTTTCATTATTAGTAGCAGTCTGGGTACAGGTTGAAGAAAAACCAAGACCTTTCTTTTTCTTATTGTCAGTAGGAATGACAAGCTGTCCCCATCCTTTGGTATTGTTATTTCTGATCACTTCGAGAGCATCTTTGTACGAGGAAGTCGACGTTCCTCCTTCTGATTGGTTGTTGTGGCTTACCGAAAGTGCTTGGAACTGGGTTCCTACAACCTCCTATGGTTCCACACAAGTGGATAACGATAGGTTACTCACGATCAAGGCTTTCTCTCCGCAGACTGTGACTAGTTGGTCATTCTTGACGAACTTCAGCTTCTGGTGAAGTGTCGAAGTGACTGCCCCAGCCTCATGTATCCAAGGTCTTCCTAACAAACAACTGTATGCTGCCCGGATATCCACGAACTGGAAAGTGACTAGGAAAGTGTGAAGACCGATAGTTATGGGAAGGTCGACTTCGCCGATAACCGTTTTTCAGGATCCGTTAAATGCTTTGATGATGTCCTCACTGCCCCTCATCGGAGATCCTTTAAAGGATAGTCGCATTAAAGTGGATTTCGGCATAACATTCTAGGCTGATTCAGTGTCTACTAGTACGCTGGCTAATGCATCGTCCTGGCAGTTGACTGTAATATTGAGTGCCATGTTATGATTTTGGCCCTCTTTCGGAAGTTCCTTATCACTAAATCCTAAGTTATTGTAGGAAGTGATGTTGGAGATGATGCTGTCGAATTGTCTTATTGTTACATCCTGTTCCACAAAGGCCTGCTCTAAGACTTTCTGTAGAGCTTCCCTGTGAGCTTTGGAACTGAGTAACAGAGATAACACAGAGATTTTTGAAGGATTTTGCAATAGTTGATCAACAATGTTGTATTCACTCTTCTGGATGAGCTTCAGCATCTCGTCGTTGTTCTTTGAAAGGTCGGAATTATTGGACTGACTGACTGGTTGATCAGGAACTTCTCTTTGGGGTTCCTTTTCTTTGCTGGGTTCTCCAACTCCTCGGTTGAAGATTCGACTGCTCCGTGTTACTCTACTGATGTCTGCAATATTCACGACGGAGGGTAATGGAATTTCCTTTCCATTCTCAATTGTTGTTGCACCGTATTTATAAGGGATAGCCTTATCGGATTTGTACGGTACTGGTCTCGGCAGATAGATGACTACAGGGGCCTTCTGATTTTTCTGATTATCATAGCCGACCTCAATTGGTTCGAGGTTGAGAACCCTTCCACCATCAAAAGGAATTCTTGATTCATGGATTAAAGGGATTATGGCACACACATCTTTGGCCACTTCTCGCTTAGGGATCAAGACAACATTTTTGCCTTGATTAGGATGATAGTCCGACATTGAACCAGAGCTTGACCGTGGTTGAGTCTCCTTATGGTCCAACCGACTTTGAAGGGCTGCTCGCACGAGGTAGCATCCTTGATTATTCTCTGAGCAAAATCTACAGCGCTCATAGTTGTGTGGTGGCACCCGGCCACGTCCGCTCTGTATATAGTGTAACCTCACTAGGTCTGTTTCCATTGATCGAACATCCTGACTCTGATGCCTAGTAGGGTTCCCGTCGACCATACTGACTTGTTGTGTGTCTTCATATAGATAGATCAGAAGCCACCAGTGGTTTAACAAGTGTTGAAGTGTCCTTTGAACAAGTGCACATCCTTAGTCACTCTCACAACATACTTTGCAATTCTAATAATCATGCGAAGTCAGAAAACTGAGCTGGACTTGCTTAACGTGTAATTCCACCAAGCTGGTATTCATCAAGCAGATATCAAAATTTTGAATCATATTAACTTGATACTAACTTCTATCACGGTAATCCTGAATCCATCCAAGATCCATCTGATGCTGGAGGGTCTCTTATACAAAAGAGCATCCCTGATTATTTACCGAGCAAATCAGACAGGAATCGTAATCGTGCCGTGGCAGATTATGATGTTGGTTTTTCCTTGAGTGCATGACCACCAAGTTGATATTCATTGCACGGATGTCGTGGTTTTGAGGGATGTTGGAATTTGTATAAGTCATGTTGACCTCACGAATTCAGTGGTCTTGGATCCATCCGAGATCCATATGTTCCTATAGATCAGATTGCACCACAGAACATCCTTGATTATCTTTAGAGCAGACACCACACTGGTGATAGTTATGAGACGGTACGTGACCGTATCCACTCTGTCTGCAATGCATCTTGACCAGGTTGGTTCCTAATAAGAGTACATTGTGAATTCAATAGTTGTGCTTAGACTCTTCTTCTATCAAATTTACCGCAGCTTTCTCGTGTTGAGGCAATGGGTTCGTCTAAACATTTGGATTTGTATCCTTGAAGGATAAGACCCCATTCCTGATAAGCTTTTGTACGTCGAATTTGAAACTGAGATAGTTTTCTATGTTATGCCCTGGTCCTCCTTGATGATAAGGGCAAGTCTGATCCGCTTTTAACCAAAAAGGCAGATTCGCGGGTACCATAAGAGGAGACCTGGTTTGGACGTGCCCCTTTACCAGTAGTAGTGGGAATAGTTCTACGTACAACATTGGTATAGGGTCAAACCCCGGCGGTCGCATTGTACGGTTGTTGTTGTACTGAGGATGAGCATGCTGAAGAGGTTGTTGTGTCCTTTGCTGATATTGTTGTTGAATCGGTTGGCTCTGAGCAACCGAAGGTTGATACGTCAGAACCGGTGCAGGGTTGATAGCAGGAGTTACAACTGCTACTGGTTGGTACTGTCGCCTTTGCTTTCCGAGAGAGATATTACCAATATCTTGCGCTTTTTTCTTAGGGAAAACACTGCTGTATCTTTTGGTACGGCTTGATGGTCCGGCATCTTTGACCAGACGTCCTTCTCAAACTACTTCTTCAAGACGAACCCCCATGCCTACCATCTCAGTGAAGTCACTGGGCGCACCGGTGACCATTCTATCGTAGTAAAATGAGCTCAAGGTTTTTAAGAAGACCTTTGTCATCTCTTTTTCCTCAAGAGGTTGACAAATCTGGGCAAAAATTTCACGCCATCTCTGAGCATATTCCTTAAATGTTTCTTTGTCTTTCTGCGACATGGCTCCAAGTTGATCTATGTCCGATGCCATGTCTATATCATACTTATACTGCTGAATGAAGGCAGCGCCAAGATTTCTGAAAGTGACGATCTTAGTGCGGTTTAAACCCATGTACCATTTGAGTGCGACACTGGTTAAAATATCTTGGAAGTAGTGGACCAGCAGCTATTGGTTCTCTGTCTGAGTTGACATCTTTCGAGCGTACATCACCAAATGGCTTTGAGGGCAAGAGTTGCCCTTGTATTTTTCAAATTCGAGCACCTAGGTTTTGTGCGGAATTTTCACACTGGGGACCAAAGAAAGGTCTGCGGCGTCCTTTCCAAATAGATCCTGACCGCGAATGGCATGCAGATCCTTCTGCATCTCCAGGAATTGTTTCTGGAACTCATTCATTCTGTCGTACATACTTTCGTTTCCACCAGAAGGTATCTATGGAAGATGTCCTTCCAGGACAGTGTGTACCACGGGTGGTGGTATAGTCATTACAGCCGTGACTCTTGGTGCTTCCCTAACCCGAAGTTTGTAACCTTCAGGAGTTGCTGCCATGTCTCTTGCATCTTCGCTTTCCCGATGTTTGTAACCTTCAGGCCCAGTGGTTCCTGTGGTAGTTTTCGGATCTTCCATGATCGGCGGAATATATCCTTCCAGGATATAGTTAATAGGAATGCCCCAGGGACGATCCTTAGGCATGTTATACCGAGGATCATACTTTTCTACTATGGGCGTCGATGTGATCTCTGAGATCACAGTCCTTTGCATCAGAGCTGCTTCCAGAGCTTGCATGTCATTGTGAAGTTTCCTCAGATCTTCTTTCAGAGTGTCGAGTTCTTCTCTCAACTCTCTGTTCTCTTCCTCGAGATTATCCATTATCTTTTGTTGACTGGCACGAGTTATGTACGAATGAGACAGTTTAACTCTAGAATCGAGACACAAACGTGAGATTCATAGTTAAGAAGAATGCGTTATGTGAGAATGATGAATGATATGCAATGATTATATTAATTATTATTTTTTTGTTTAATCAAAAGAGACTTCAACAATTGGATTGCAAATATCATACAATGGGAAACCCCGTTTTATTGAATTCAAAGATTGCACAAATGGAAATACAGTAATTTACAAAGTGCAAAAAAAGGAAATGTCTATACTTATGGATCCTGAGTCCTCTCCGAGGAGAGCTCAGGTGCTGGTTCTGGTATTTTCCTTTTCTTTGACCAGGGCTCTTGAGCCGTTGTCGGGTTGTCTTCCTTCTGCCAAGTGAAAGGAGCGTGAAAATTCCTTTGGTCTTCTTGATTCTCTACAGCATGTTGCTCCAAAATCTCGATCAGAGCATATTTTTCTTTTAACAGTTGCTGTATTTTCTTACACTCCACATTGAGAATACGGCATTTGTTCTTCCAAGACTTCTTTTCCTGCTGAACTTTGTTGAGAGTAATCTGAAGTTTTTCCGTATCAGACATAAAATAAAGGACAGACTCCTTTAACGGAAGAACTTCTTGACGAGGATAAGGCATCCTCAGCTTGAGAGCTCTAGTTTGTACCCAGTGGAGATAAGGTTCCATAGAGACACAGTCTGGTTTTCCTACAGACTCTCTTCCTTTCCTGTGAACATGTTTCCAGGCATACACTATTTCCATCTTTAGTGCCCTGTCATTTTCTCCTTCCTTGAAGAAAAGACCTTCCAGATGAACATTACGCGGGACATGTCTCATTGGGTATCCAAATTGACGGCGAACTAAAATCGGATGATAGTTGATTCCTCCTTTAGTTCCTATGAGTGGTACATTAAGGAAATTCACACATTAGTCAATGATTCTTATCCCGTTATAGATTCGATTGTGCTAGTCGATGTCAGAGTTGGTAAGAGACACATTCTCTGCGACCAACGTAAAGTACTCTTATGATTCCAAAAAGCAGCAAACTTGGTTAAATGGGAAGTAAACCATTTGTATAGCAGGGGTACATAACATGTGATCATTCCTCCGCTATACAAATTCCTTAAGTGTACAGAATGATAAGCATCTGCGAGCAGAGTCAGTACGGGGTTTCCAATAAAAAAAAATCTTAATGGCATTGATATCAACGAAGTCATCAATGTTGGGAAACAGAAATAACCCGTAGGTGAGCAGAGCAAATGCACTCTCGAAAGTAGTCACGTTCCCTATACTAGCGAAGTACATAGCTTTATTCACCAAAAACTTGGCTGGCAAACCCTGGATTCCACCCTTAGTGGTCATGTGAGTCCTGACTTCTGGCTCATCCAAATAGATTACTCTTGCAATGGTTTGATCTTTTGGAATTTCTTCCAGTCCAGAAAAGGGATCTTGGTCAGTGATGGGTAAATCAGTCAGGTGAGAGTACTCCTCTAGTGTTGGTGCAAGCTGATAATCCGGGAATGTAAAACAGTGATAAACTAGATCGTAAAACTGAATGAGCGTAGCCAGGATTTCTTCAATTACATAGACCCTTAACAGAGACAGCAGTCCTCCATACTTAGCTCTGAAAGCATCGGAGTTGGTGATCATCCTTGCCAACCCTCTTAAATCCTCTAATTTTGGAACCTTGAAGGTGTAGTTGTGAGTCCTCCTTCTACCGAAATCCATAACGCAATCTGTTTCCTCTGACATTTGCAATCATTGTCTTAGTATAATTTGAAAAAGAGAGACTAGAAGAGAAAATTTTTCTTTGGTTTAATGTTTTTTAATGAAATGAATGCATGAATGCAGCACACAAAAACATAAAAAAAACATGGGGTCAAAGGTTCGGTGTCATGAAGTCATGGCTCTACCCATCCGCAAAGGTTGTACTGGTGATTTTTTGTAACTGTCCTCAAAATCATTGACCCCGCTTGGGATAACAACAGCAGGCTGGTTCACCCGAGCGAGCTGCAGTATCTTAGAGCGATCTCAAATGAGGGTGGTATCACGTGACAACTATTTCCGATAGCTTCCGCACTACAAAATAGTAACAAGGTCTCAGCCTACTAAATCCTCAGTTTCATGGACAACCACAATCGAACAATCTGCTTTCAACAACCGAAGTCGTATAGGTATTGAATCCGCAAAGGGTATCTCCACTAATTCGATGGTCGACCGGGGTCACTTATTTGGGAGTCACTCCCTGTAAGATTACCCGTCTAGTGCCATCACTTATCTTAGGTGTCACTCAAACTTTCCAGATGCGGCATCACTCATAGTCCCATTAGCAGAAAATTAAACACAGATATCAATTAGGAAAAGCGATATATATTTATTCCTAAAACAAACATCCTAGACCTCTTAAGAGCTATAGCCTATAATCCTATACACTCAATGACTCCCCAACAGAGCCACCATTTTTCTGTAGCGAGCGATGTTTTTTGGTGACGCGACCACCTTATCGCCGGGTTTTCCTCACCGCAATGGTAGGAGGGGGTGCTACTTTCTAATTTCTTATTTATCCCATGAAGCTGGAAGGGAAAGGGAAGCTATCTAAAACTAAGCTTGCACGCGAATGTTTAACTAAAAAAACGCTTAAAAGAGATTCGGCGAGTCGGGGTCAGGATATACAATGGGGAGTTGTCAATTACCCATCCTATATGGGGTTATCCACAGGATATTAGCTTTATATTTTGCTTTATACTTAATGGTGTTTATCTGTTAATGAGTTGGGAAAGTTTCTTGGGAACTATGAGTGAGTGAGTTTTTGTTGATGTTCGGGTGTTTTTGGTAAGGTACTAGACCTAAGTTTTTGATTAGTATGCTCGCTAAGATTTCGCAATCTTATGCCTACGTATTCCTGTTTAAACGAAACAGGGAAATCAGAGTAATCGTAGTTCCCCCTATTCTAAGGGAGGAAAAAGATGTTTTGGTGTCTTGTTCAAAGCCCAAGATTGAAGCTAAAAGGTTTTAACTGAGAGATAATTTTTCATCTCTAAAAAGGGATTGTTGATTTTTGTGTGCCTTGATCAAAGCCCAAGGTTGAAGCTAAGAGGTTGATTGACTCCACTGGGGGAATCCTTATATAAAGCCTAAGAGGAGGCTGGAAAAGACCGACTCAACAAGAGAGGGTATATATTGGTGTCTTGTACAAAGCCCAAGATTGAGGCAAAAAAAGAGACTGACTCTTTGGGGATATCATTATACAAAGCCTAAGAGGAGGCTAAAAGCTTGACTTTTCTGGAAAAATGTTGTATCTATCTTGTACAAAGCCCAAGATTGAGGCTAAAAGGGGTTTTGACTCCGCCGGGGAGATTTGTATGTGTCTTGTACAAAGCCCAAGATTGAGGCTAAAAGGGGTTTTGACCCCGCCGGGGAGATTTGTATGTGCCTTGTATAAAGCCCAAGATTGAGGCTGAAATGAGTTTGACTCTTGCTGGAGAGTATTATCTGTCTTGTACAAAGCCCAAGATTGAGGCTAAAATGAGTTTGACTCTGCTTGAAAAAGATGTTGGTCCCAAGCTTAAGAGAAGGTTATGAAGATTTATGTTTTGTAAAAAGCCCAAGATTGAGGCTAAAAGGGTTTGAATCAACAAGAGAGTGCTTTTATCTGTCCTGTACATAGCCCAGGATAGTGGCTGAAATGGTTGACTAAACAAGAGAGTGCTTTTATCTGTCCTGTACAAACCCATGATTGTGGCTGAACAAGCTGGAGAAATCATTCTACACAACTTCAGAGGAGGCAAGCTCCTGCTAGGGGAAATCATTATACAAAGTCTAAGAGAAGGTTGAAAAAGATGGACTCAACAAGAAAGTGCTCTTATCTATCTCGTACAAAGCCGGAGATTGAGGCAAAAAAAGGTTGACTCAACAAGAGAGTTTGAAAAGGTGATTGACTCAACGAGAGAGTCTAAAAGTTTATTGACTCAACAAGAGAGTCCGAAAGGGTGAGTGACTGACTCAACAAGAGAGTCTGAAAGGGTTAGCTCCGCTGGGGAGAATCATTGTACAAACCCCAAGAGGAGGCTGAATTTGCTGAGGAAAAGTCATTATACAAAGCCTAAGAGGAGGCTAGCTTTTGCCGGGGATAATTGAAATCCCGAGGCAGGTCCAAGTGGGTAATCTACTCTTGCTGAGGGTTCCAGAAGAGTTGAGGTATCAGATGTCTTAAGGTTCTGATTTGGGATTCTTGGGAGAGAGACTGGGATTTAGCTTTGCTGGAGATTGGTCCAGAGTAACCGGGGTTTCTCCTATGTTTGTAGGGAACTTTGAGAATGTCTTTGAGACTCAAGGGGATTAGACTGTCCAAGTCTACTAGCGTGGAAGAGTTTCATCTTTTGTATGATGCCTTTGACATTGGAAAGACTGCTCTAGCAAAGGATGACTAAGTTCTGTCTTATACCTATAAGAGGTTGTCAGGGTCCTTGTATTAAGCCCAAGAGAAGGCATGAGAACTTCTAAGAAGCCGAAGGGTCCTTGTACAAAGCCCAAGAGGAGGTGGGGATCGTTTTAGGAAGCCTGTGGGTCCCAAACCAAGAAAAGTTCAAGAAATTCTATTCATCGAGAATAGATCATCTAGTGAAAGTTCGAAGGTTTGAAGAAACTCAAGAGATGCTATTCATCGAGAATAGATCAACTCTGGGGAGTAGAATTCCTTTGATAATTTCTTGGGGTGACAGTCTGAGAAAAGTTTCACGAGGAATACTGCCTTTCTCTTTGTTCCATATTGTTTAAGCCCAAGAGAAGGCAAGACTGTATCTGGAAATCCTATGGGGATCTAGTTTTGTTTGTATTTAAGAGTGACCAAACTGGCTTTACCTAGTTCTAGACCTAGTTGTCGGGGAAAACTCTAAATAACTATACTAGTATACATACAGTTGATATATGACAAGTATTTAAAAGGATATGAAAGAAGACTAACCATGCGGAGCTTCCCACAATACAGTATATATATATATATATATATATATATATATATATATATATATATAAAGCTGTTAAAACTTACAGGTGAGCAAGCTTCCATGCTGTATGGTTAGTTGTTCAAAGAAATTAAAGAAAGTTTTGATAACAACTGTATATTAACTCTAAGTCAAAAATGAGTTTGTTTGAAAAGATTATTGGGGCTTATACTCAAAGAAAGGCCCAAGTTTTAAAAGTGATCATACCGTTGTTCTGAATATTGTATCGGGACTTATACAATGACTGAGGCCCAAAAAGGTTTACTGTACAAAGGGATTGGGTCTTACACTTTCTCAAGAGGCCCAAAGAGGTTTTGAAAAAGAAAAGTGTGACTTACAACACGAGGGTAGGCCCAAAATTGTTTTTGCTCGGAAATGGCGATCGCGCCGAGATTCTTTTAACGCCGAGGGACTTATACAATATCTGAGGCCCAAAGATTTTGGTTAAAAGGGGATTTGGTCTTACACTCTATTAGAGGTCCAAAAGACTTATTTTTGTACAAGTGGTGGGGCTTACAACTCAAGGAGAGCCCCAAGGATTTTCTATTTGAAAATGACAATCGCGCAGAGATTTTTCATCTGTCGGGACTTATACAATGTCTGAGGCCCATAAAAGGTTTTTGTACAACAAGGGTTGGGTCTTACACTCTATTAGAGGCCCATGAGTGTTTGAAAAAGATTTGTTAGGGTTAACATCAAAGAAACCCTAATTTTTTTGAATTAAAATGGCATTTTTTAAAGGTAATTTAAATAATAAATGATAAAATATCAATTATATTCAAAAACAAGTTGTACACTTTGGAAAATACTTTGGAAAATCAAGTTTAATCATATGAAAGCTTAAAATCCAATTAATTTTGAAAGATCAAAGTGTGAATTCCATTTAAAAACTGTTTAAAAACAACTAAAATGAAATTAATAAACAATATAAATTGTATTTTTTTGTCGAATAAAACATTTTAACATTTTTGTGATTTTTTACAAAAAGAACCAATAAAAAATAATTAAAATTGAGAGAGAAATTAATTTTTCAAATCATTTAAAATAATATGAAAAATATTTAAAAAGCGGAAAAAGTGTTTAAAAAGGGTCTGGGGCGAGGGGGATTCGAACCCTAGACCTAAAGGTTGCAGTGCGCGCCTTCTACCACTAGGGTGGTGATACATCCGTTTATCAAAGCCACCCTAGAAATACATAAGGCATGTGTTGTTTTAGGCCTGGCCAAGGCAAGGTTTTGGACCAAAAATGTAAAGGCCATAACTTTCTCATTTCTCCATGGATTGGGACAAAATTTATATGCCTCTGGCCTATAATTTCCCAAAGAATCTAATGGTGGTGGTGGTTTTTTCAGATGAGGTCCCTATTTAAAAACCCGATAGTGTTTTTGAAATAGGCATATAATTGCATTTTCTATACTAACACATGGTACATGCAAGAATTACATGGCAAATTGGTTCAAACACAACATATATAACATGTATGAGATGTTTATGATCAGTGGCCTTCAAAGCAATGCATAATTCAAAGAGTTCAAGTTATGATGCTTACCTCTTTAGGAGCTTGTTGTGCAATCTGCCAAGTTTCTTGTGCCAGAAGTAATTTGATGCTTTGGGCACTCTCAATTGATCCCTTAAAAGCTTTTAGAATGGTTAGAACCAGCTGGAATCCTCATGAACAAGTTTGAGCTCTTTCTTGCAAATGGGGCAAAAGTGACCAATATGGTAACTCTCTCAAATGGTGTTCCAGATGTGGGGAACCATTTGGGACAGTTCAAGGATGATATTTGGAGTGTGTTTGAGGCTTTATCTGGTTTTGAAAGTGACTGAATCAAGACATGGCTTGAAAAGTGCAAAAAAGTCCAATTTTGAGGTTTTGAGAAGGAACTTTGTGATTTTGGTGTTACAGGTCACATATGAGAGTTTGGACAGCTTAGATATGACATATCGAATGTGTTTGGATCATGAGCTGTGATGGAATTGCTCTCTAACTCAAAAACTCAGTGATACCTTGCTAAAGAAGGCATTTTGGCCTAAAGAGAGGGATTTTGAGGAAAGCATCAGTTTGGTTGCTTTGGTGTACTCAAACTGAGCACAAATGAGCTCTATTTATAGTAGAGCAAGTTTGTTTTGCAAGCAATAGTGAATGCCAACTGCAGCAGGCCTTTGTCCAATGTTATTCAAAAGGAATCTCAAGTCTCCTCTAGCCATTGACTAGAGGTTAGGGCACAAGCCTATGGTTCTTTGATTCAGAGCTTATCCTTGACTCATTCAATTAGGAATGTATCAGTCCATGCCACCTTGGTGTATCCATTAAATGCATTGCAACAAAATTGGAGTCTTGGCACCTTTTTAGCTTTTTTAGGTTTGGTATGCTACTTGTAGATTCTTGGTCTTTGGAGACTTAGAGATCAGATCATCCCCCTTGGATTTGATCATCAGATGTGTCCAAATTGATGACAAGGCTTAGATTTATCATATTTGGACAAATCGAGCAACATGCACAAAATTTGCCAAATCTGTCTTGAAAAAATCAGTTCATGATGCCATATTTCAAGGGTTGTATCTCCTTGCTCAAATGGAATTTGGAGATGATCTGATACTTGTTAGAAAACCCTCATGGCATTATTTAATTTTGATGTCCACCCCATAGACCTGGTTTGACTTGGATCAAGGTGAAAAATGTCCCTACATTTTGGAAAAAGTAAGGCAGATTCTGACTTAGTGAAAATTTCACTAAGTGTTGGAAAAATGTCATTTTCATGTTTTCAGCCATTTTGATCACTCCATTACTTAAAATCCATGAGGAATTGGAATGAGCTATAGTTGAAGCTTTTAAAGTATGCCATGAGAGCTACAAATCCAGCTTTGGACCATCTAGCATGGTTGCTTAGATCTCAAGTTATGGTCCTTGGAAGTTGATACCCTAGCCACTTTGTTCCATAACTTAGAAAAATTCTAAGTTTTTTATGATTACCCCTTTTACAAGTTAACTCACTTTCTTTGATTTTTCTTGATGAATGATGATTCAAATCACATACTAACATTCTTTTAGGGTCAAAGAACCATAATTGTGAAAAATCCCAAAAAGTCAAACTTGATTTTGTGCACAGTTGACTTTTTATCGGATGAAATTCAAACTGTGCGATCGTTTGTGAAATCAAGTTCTGGACCTAAATCAAACCTAATGGGTATATTCCATAGGTGTTATAGGGTGTATTGAATCATGTCCCAAGGTTTAGGAGCATGTCTGGGCCAAAAGTCAAAGGTACAGTTGACTTTTCCCTCGAAACCCTAATTGTGATCCTGATGAAATTGAAATTTGGGGATCAAGCTTCTTGGAATAATCCATTGTTGTAAATGGATCAATGTAGTGTATTTAAGGCCCTCAAATCATGTCTTGAGGTCTTGGCTCATGTTTTTTCCCAAAAGTCAACTTAGGGGTGAATTAGGTCAAGAAACACTAATTCCTGATTTTTGGATAAATGCATCCCCTGAGGTTAAATTAACTTGATGATTGGGTCCATGAGGTCCCTTGGAGTATCTTGGGTTGTGCTTTGAAGCATTGGCTTATTCCCAGAGAAGAAATTTTAATCTGGAGGCCTCAATCGACCAAAACCCTAATTTGGTGACACTGGCGATCCCGAGGCATGATCCACTTGGAATGTTGCAACCTTGTGCTTAATTCTTGATGTGGGAGTCCTCTTGATCCTTTTTGGATGTTTGAGAGGTTATACAAGTTGAAGATCATGTCATTTCTTGATTGATCCTTCGTCTAAGTACCCTGAGAGGGCTTGAAACCCTAATTCTTGTTTGTGGTGAATACTCAATAATCCTTGAGGAGATTGATGAGGCATGTAAGTACATCCATATTGTGATGATAATTTTCACAATGATGGGAAACCTTAGTGGTCAAAATTTGGGGTATGACAGGTAGCATCCTTGGTTGTTCTCTGAACAAACTCTACAACGCTTGTAGTTGTGGGGTGGCACCCGGCCACGTCCGCTTTGTATGCAGTGCAACTTTACTAGATCTGTTTCCATCGAGCGATTATCCTAACTTTGATGCCTATCAGGATTTTCATCATTCAAGCTAACCTATTGTGTAGCTTCATCCAAGTAGATTGGAAGCCACCAGTGGTCCAACAAGTATTGAAGTGTTCTTTTGACAAGTGCACACCCTTGGTCGTCTTCATGGCATTGCTCACAGTCCTGATAATCATGTGAAGCCAGAAAGCCGAGCCTGACTTACTTAGCATGTAATTCTACCAGACTGGTATTCATCAAGCGCATGTCAAAGATCTCAACCATATTGACTTGATGGTTATTTCTATCACGGTAGTCTTGGATCCATCCGAGATCCATCTGATGCTGAAGGGCCTCTTGTACAAAAGAGCATCCCTAATTTCTTATTGAGCAGATCGGACATGTATTGTAATCGTGACGTGGCAGATTATGATATTGACTTTGCCTTGAATGCATCGCCACTAAGTTGACATTCATTGTGCGGACGTCGTGGTTCTGAATAATGTTGGGATGCGCATGGCCCATGTTGATTTCACAGATTCGGTGATCTTGGATCCATCCGAGATCCATTTGTTCTTATAGAGCTGATTGCACTACGGAACACCCCTAGTTATTCTTTGAGCAGATATCACACTGGTAATAATTGTGAGGTGGTACATGACCGTACCCGTTCTGTCTACAATGTATCCTGACCAGATTGGTTCCTAATAGGAGTACATCGTGAATTTGATAAATGCGACTAAATTCTTCCTCTATTAAATTTACTGCAGTTTTCTCATGTTGAGGCAACGGGTTCGTCTGAACATTTGGATTAGTATCTTTGAAAGATAGGACCCCGTTCCTGACAAGCTTCTGTACATCGGACTTGAAGTTGAGACAGTTCTCAATTTTGTCCCCCGATCCTCCTTTATGGTAAGGGCAAGTTTGATCCACTTTTAACCAAAAAGGTGGATTTTCCGGTACTGTAAGAGGAAACCTGGTTTTGACGTTCCCCTTGGTTAGTAGAAGTGGAAATAGTTCTGCGTACAACATCGGTATAGGGTCAAACCCTAATAGTCGTGTCGTACGATTGTTGTTGTTCTACTGTGGATGAGCCTGCTGAAGAGGCTGTTGTGTCCTTTGTTGATACTATTACGGACTTGGTTGGCTCTGAGCAACCTGAGGTTGATACGTCGGAGCCGGCGCAGGGTGGATAGCGGGAGTTACCACTACTACGGGTTGATACCTTCACCTTTGCTTTCCGAGAGAGATATTACCAATATCTTGCTCTTTTTTCTTTGGGAAAGCACTACGTTATCTTTTGGTACTGCTTGATGGCTCTGCATCTTTGACCAATCGTCCTTCTCGGACTGCTTCTTTAAGGCGTACTCCCATGTTCACCATTTCAGTGAAGTCACTGGGCACACTGGCAGCCATTCGGTCGTAATAGAATGAGCTTAATGTTTTCAAAAAGATCTTGGTCATCTCCTTTTCCTCAAGAAGGGGACAGGTCTGGGCGGCAATTTCACGCCATCTCTGAGCATATTCTTTGAAAGTTTTTTTCTCCTTCTGCGACATTGCTCTGATCTGATCCCTATCCGGTGCCATGTCTAGATTGTATTTATACTGCTGAACAAAAGCAATGCTGAGATCTCTAAAAGTTATGATCTTGGTGCGGTTTAAACCCATGTACCATTTGAGTGCGGCACCGGTTAAACTGTCTTGGAAGTAATGGATCAGTAGCTGTTGATTTTCTGCCTGGGTTGACATCTTTCGAGCGTACATCACCAAATGACTTTGAGGGCAAGAGTTTCCTTTGTATTTTTCAAAGTCAGGCACCTTGAATTTGTGCGGGATTTTTACATTAGGGACCAAACAAAGGTTGGCGGTGTCCTTTTCAAATTAGTCTTGACCGCGAATGGCATGCAGTTCCGTCTACATTTCCAGGAATTGTTCCTAGAACTCATTCATTATTTCGTACATGTCTTTGTTTCCACCAGAAATTACTTGTGGAATATGTCATTTCGGGACAGTATGTACCACTGGTTGTGGTATAGACATTACAGCGGTGATTCTTGGAGCTTCAGTGTCCTGAAGTTTGTAACCTTCAGGAGTTGCTGTTATAAACCTTGCATCTTCATTTTCCTGATGTTTGTAACCTTCAGGCCCAATGGTTCCTGCTGTAGTTTCTTGGTCTTCAGTGACCGGCGGGATGTATCCTTCAGGGACAAAGTTGAGAGGCATGCCCCAGGGGTGCCCCTTAGGCAAGTTGTACCGAGGATCATATGTCTCCACTACGGGCGTAGATGTGATCTCTGAGATCACAGTCCTTTGTTGTTGTCTCTGAGCTGCTGCCAGGGATTGCATGTCATTATGAAGTTTTTACAAACTCTCCTTTAGAGCATCAACTTCTTCTCTCAGCTCTCTGTTCTCTTCCTCGAGATCGTCTATTTTCTTTTGTCGATTGGCTCGAGTATTATATGAGTGAGACAGTTTGACTCTAGAGTCGTGACACACACGTGAGACTCGAAGATAAGAATAACATGTTATGTGAGAATGATGAATGATATGCAATGATATATATTTTTAGTTTTAATAAAAAATAACTTCAACAAATAGATTGCAAATATCATACAGTGGAAGGTGGAGACTGTGTTTTATTGAATTTGAAAGATTACAGAACAGGAAAAGTACAGTATTTTACAAAGTGTTATATGGAAAATGGCTAAGCTTATGGATCCTGAGTCCTTTCTAAAGAGAGCTCAGATGCTGGTTTCGGTATTTTCCTTTTCTTTGACCGGGGCTCTTCAGCTGTTGTCGGGTTGTCAGTCATTTGCCAAGTGAAAGGATCGAGCAGATTTCTTCGGTCCTCCTGGCTTTCTACAACTTGTTGCACTAATATCTTAATCAGAGCATCCTTTTCTTTTAACAGTTCCTGAATCTTGGTACACTCCACGTTAAGGATTCGGTACTTGTTTTTACAAGAGCTTTTCTCACGTTGAACTTTGTTGAGAGCTACCTGGAGTTTTTCCGTGTCAGACATGAAATAAAGGACAAATTCCTTTAACGGAAAAACTTCTTGGCGAGGGTATGGCATCCTCAACTTGAGGGCTCTAGTTTGCACCCAGTGGAGATAAGGCTCCATGGAGATAGAGTTTAGTCTTCCTAGAGACTCTCTTCCTTTCTTGTGAATATGTTGCCAGGCATGCACTATTTCTTTCTTTAGTGCCCTGTCATTTTCCCCTACCTTGAAGAAAAGACCTTCCAGATCAACATTATGCGGGATATTCTTCATCGGGTATCCGAGTTAATGGCGAACTAAAATGGGATGATAGTTGATTCCTCCTTTAGTTCCTATAAGGGGTACGTTAAGGAAATTTCCAAAACTGTCGATGATCTCTATCCCCTCATAAATCCTATTATACCAATCTATGTCAGAGTTGGTAAGAGACATAATCCTTTGTGACCAACGTAGAGTACTCTTGTGATCCCAAAATGTAGCAGACTTGGGTAAATGGGAAATGAACCATTTGTAAAGTAAGGGTACACAACATGTGATCATTCCTCCAATGTACAAATTCCTTAAGTGTACAAAATGATAAGCATCTACGAGCAGAGTCGATACGGGGTTTCCAATAAAAAATATCTTAACATCGTTGGAGTCAACGAAGTTGTCAATGCTGGGAAAGAGGAATAACCCGTATGTGAGTAGGACAAAGATATCTTCGAAAGCAGTTACATTTCCTATACTAGCAAAGTACAGAGCTTTCTCTATCAGGAATTTAGGTGGTAAACCCTGGATTCCTCCTTTAGTGGTCATGTGAGTCCTAACTTCTGACTCATCCAAAGAGATTTCCCTTGCAATGGTTTGTTCTTTTGGAATTTCTTCCAGTCCAGAAAATGTAGCTTGATCAGTGATAGGTAAATCAATTAGATGAGAATACTCTTCTAACATTGGTGCCAATTGATAATCCGGGAATGTGAAACAGTGATAAACTGGATCGTAAAACTGAATTAACGTAGACATGATTCCTTCAACTACATGGACCCTTAACAGAGACAGCAGTCCTCCATGCTTAGCTCTGAAAGCATCAGGGTTGGTGATCATCCTTGCCAACCTCCTTAAATTCTCTAGTTTCGGAGCCTTGACAGTGTACTTGTGTGTCTTTCTTCTATCGAAATCCATAACGCAATCTTTCTGATATTTGCAATTATTGTTTTAGTTTATTTTGAATAAAAGAAGAGAAGATTTTTCTTTGTTTAAGAGTTTTTTAGATGAATGCATGAATGCAGCACACAAAAACATTGAAAAAAACATGGGTTCAAGGGTTCAACGTCACGAGCATGGAGTCATGACTCTACCCATCCCCAAAGGTTGTATTATGGTTAATTTTTGTACCTGTAGATCCTAAGGTTCACAAAATCATTGACCCCCTAGGGATATCAATAGCAAGCTGGTTCACTCGAGCGAGCTGTAGTATCCTAGGGTAATCTCATTTAAGTGTAGTATCGCGTATCAACTATTCCGGATAGTCAACGCACTACCAAATGGTCATAGGGTTAATGTCTACTAAATCCTCAGGGTCACGGATGCCGTATTGGAAAAACTCTGCTTTCACGACCATGGGTCGTTCAACAGTCAGAATCCACGCGGGCCCTCGCCTGATTTGGTGATCTACCAGAATCGCTTATTCAGGATTCACTCCCTATAAGTCCACCCGTCTATACCACCCCTTATCTTAGGGTTCTCTCAAACTTTCCACATGCGTATCAATCGCATTCCTATTGACAGAAAAATAAACACGGATAACTAGGAAAAACAGTATATATATATATATATATTATATAGTATAGAAAATGCTAAACAACATAGACCTCATAGGAATTCTAATCCTAGTATAACTCCCCAGCAAAGTTGCCATTTTTCAGTAGCGTGCGATTTTTGTCGGTGACGCGACAACCTTATCACCATGGTTGGAATTGGGTGCTACTTTCTGATTTCTTATTTATCCTATAAAGCTGGAAAGGAAAGGGAAGCTATCTAAAACTAACCTTGCACGCAAATGTTTTCTCTAACAAATGCTTAAGAGATTGGGGAGTTCAGGGTCAGCTTATACAATGGGGAGTTGTCAATTACCCATCCTATATATGGTTATCAATAGATTGTTTAGCAAATTTTACTGTTATCTACTTACTAGTGTTTATCTGTCATTAATTGGGAAAGTTTCTCCTTTGGGAATGTTTGAGAGAGTATTTTTGTTGTTTTTTGGGGTTTTCAATGTTTTTGGTAAGGTACTGACCTAAGGTTTTTGATTAGTGTGCTCGCTAAGATTTCGCAATGTTATGCCTACGTATTCCCATAAAGAGATTTGGGAAATCAGAGCAAACGTAGTTCCTCCTATTCTATGGGAGGAAAGAACATTTGGTGTCTTGTTCAAAGCCCAAGATTGAAGCTATCAGAGTATTTGTGTCTTGTTTATATCCCAAGATTGAAGCTAAAAGGTTGACTGAGAGAGAATTTGTCATCTATAAAAGGAGAAATCTCACCTATTCATCACAAATATTGAGAAATTGATTATAAGGGAAATTACTTTAACTGGAATGTGTGGAATCCAGCAATGCCATAATTTCCTTTATAAGAGAGATGTCATGAAGGAAAAAGCTTTAACTCAGTGTAGAGCAATGCCCCTTTTTTCTTTATGAATCTTTCATGCTAAGACAGGGACATTGGCATGGATGTATGGAATCCAGAGGCTTGCTACTTACAACAGTTAGATGAAAAGAGAGATTTTAGCCAGAATAAAGGAGGGACTCCAGCTTGGATTTTGAATCAACAAGTGTGCCACTTGTAACAATTATATGGAAAAAGGTTTTGATTGTTTGTTTTGATATGTGATGTATATGTGATATACAGAGAAGTATCTTCCTACAGAGAGATTTTCTGATTTCCTCTGAGGGGATGTTGATTGATTTTTTGTGTGCCTTGATCAAAGCCCAAGGTTGAAGCTGAAAGGTTGACTCTACTAGGGAGTTTTATATCTGTCTTGTATAAAGCCCAAGATTGAGGCTGAAAAGAGACTGACTCTTTTGGGGAGATCATTATACAAAGCCTAAGAGGAGGCTAAAAGTTAACTTTTCAGGGGAAATATTTTGTCTGTCTTGTACAAAGCCCAAGATTGAGGCTAAAAAAGGTTTTGACTCCACTGGGGAATATTTGTATGTGTCTTGTACAAAGCCCAAGATTAAGGCTAAAATGGGAAACTGACTCTACTGGTGAAAGGTTTTATCTGTCTTGTACAAAGCCCAAGATTGAGGCTAAAAGAAGATTGACTCTGCTAGAGAGTATGAGTTGTCTTGTACAATGCCCAAGATTGAGGTTGAAAATAGGATTGACTCTACTTAAGGAGATTTTATATGTGTCTTATACAAAGCCCAAGATTGAGGCTAAAAAGAGACTGACTTAACAAGAGAGTGGTTTTTATCTGTCTTGTACAAAGCCCAAGATTGAGGTTAAAAAAGGATTTTACTGACTCAGTTGAGGATATTTATAGGTGTCTTGTACAAAGCCCAAGATTGAGGCTAAAGAAAGGTTGAGGGAAAATCATTATACAAAGCGTAAGAGGAGGCTGGCTTCTGCTGAGGATTATTGAGATCCAGAGACAGATCCAAATTAGGGAATCAAATCTTGTTGGGGAATGAAGAAGAGTTGAAATATCAGATGCCTTGAGGTTCTGATAAAGGGTTTATTGATAGCATTTTGACCCTAGCTGGGGAAAATTAAAGTGAGAGTTTAAATATTGAGTTTTAAAACCTTTGGAGGTTTTAACTCTGCTAGTGATTGATGGATTGATCAGGGTTTCTCTTTTTTCCTTGAGGAGATGAAACTGTCCAAGTCTACTAGTATAAAAGGTTTTATCTTTGAATGATGCCTAAGAGGAGGCAGGTGTTTTAAGGGATGAGAATCAACCCTAAATTGTCCGAGGTTTTGACTCTTTGGAAAGACTGCTCTAATAAAGGATAACTAAGTTCTGTCCTATACTTGTAAGATGTCTTTGGGTCCTTGTACTATGCCCAAGAGAAGGCATGTGAACTTTTAAGAAGCCCGAGGGTCCTTGTACAAAGCCCAAGAGGAGGCTGGGGATGCTTTTACGAAGCCTGTGGGTCCAAACCTAAGAAAAGTTCAAGAAAGGTTTCACCGGGAATAAACCTTTCTTTAGTGAATAGTTCTAGGGTTTGAAGAAATTCAAGAGAGGTTTCACTGGGAATTAATCCTCTCTGGGGAAATGAATTTCTTAGACAAATTTCTAGTAGTGACAGTCTTGAGAAAAGTTTCACCGGGAATACTGCCTTTCTCTGTTCCATATTGTATAAGCCCAAGAGGAGGCAAGACTGTATCTGGAAATTCCTATGGGGAACTAGTTTTGACTGTGTTGAAAGAGTGACACTGGTTTGATCTATTCCTAGACCTAATTGCCAGGGAAAACTCTAAGCAGATAATATACAGGCATATATATATATATATATATATATATATATATACTGATGAAATATATACAAGTATGTAAAAGAGGGTAGGAGGACTTACAAGTGAGCAAGCTTCCATTGTAACAGCTGTATGGTTAGTTGTTCAAGAAATTAAAGAAAGTTTTGATAACAACTATGAATTTGAATCTAAATCAAAGGGGAAAGTTGTTTTAAAGAGAAGATTGGGGCTTATACTCAAGGAGAGGCCCAGATGAAAAATAGTAATCGTACCGTTGATCTGAAAATTGTATCGGGACTTATACAATGACTAAAGCCCAAATTATTATATTTACAAATAGGTTGGGTCTTACACTCTATTAGAGGCCCAAAGTTTATTTTTGTACAAAAGATGGGGCTTACAACTCAAGGAGAGGCCCATAAAGTTTTGTTTAAAAGGCGACGATCGCGCCGCGGTTTTAGAAAATACAGTGGGACTTATACAATGATTGAGGCCCAAATTATTTTATGTACAAAGGGGGTTAGGTCTTACACTCTATTAGAGGCCCAAATGTGTTTGAAAAGAATAAAGATGGGACTTATAACACAAGGGGAGGCCCAGATGAAAATTGTTTGAAAATGGCGATCGCGCCGAGATTTTTAAAATCGTATCGGGACTTATACAATGACTGAGGCCCAAATCAAATATTTACAAAGGGATGAGACTTACACTCTACCAAGAGGGCCAAAATTTGTGTATGTGAAGTTTGAAAAATCAAAATTTAGAGAAAACCCTAATTTTGAATTTAAAATATAATTTTCAAAGGAAATTAAATAATAAATGATATAAAATACCAAATATATTAAAAAACAAGATGTATACTTTGAAAAATATTTTGAAAAATCATGTTTAATCACATGAAAGCTTGAAATTCATTTGAAGTTGAAAAATCAAGAGAAAGAAATATTTTTAAATGTTTAAAAACAAATAAAAACATAATTCTTTACAAAAATACCAAATATGTGAAATAAATAATATTTTTGTGAAGTTTTTGTAGAATAAAATATTTTAATATTTTTGTGAATTTTCAAAAAAAAAAGAAACAATAAAATATAATTAAAATTGAGAGAAAAATTAGTTTTGGAATTAATTAATAAAAATCATGAAAAATGTGAAAAATAGCAAAATAGGGGAAAATGGCAAAATGGTCTGCGTGGGTCTCGAACCCACGACCTCCCAACCAAACACACATGCGCGCCACCACTGGGGTGGTGATACATCCGTGTATCAAAACCACCCCATGTGTATATGAGGGTGGTAAGATTTTAAGCCTGGCCAAGGCGCCCTGGCCTGGCTCTTGCCCAAGTCATGACCTGATTTTTGCCTTCTAGCATGAAGGCCCTAACTCCCTCAATTCTTCATGGATTTTGACAAAATTTAGATGGATCCTACCTATAATTTCATGAGGAATCCAATGGTGCTTTTAGATTTTTCTAAAGATGTCCCTATTTTAAAACCCGATAGTGGTTTCAAAATAGGCCTAGATTTTCATGTTCTATGCTATCTCATCATACAGGCAACAATAGCATGGCAAATTGGTTCAAACACAACATATATGATATGTATGAGATGTCCATGATCAATGGACATCAAAGCAATGCATGATTTAGAGAGTTCAAGTTGTGATGCACTAACCTCTTGAAGCTCCTTGTGCTATCTTTCAAGATGCTTGTGCCAGAAGTGATCCAATGCTTTAGACACCTTTGATTGATCCCTTAGAAGCTTTTAGAATGATCAAGACTAGCTAGAATCCTCAAGAACAAGAATTGGCTCTTTCTTGCAAAAGTGGCAAAAGTGACCAAAATGGTATCTCACTCAAATGATGTTACGGTTGAGGGAAACTTGTTGGGACAATTTGAGGATGATATTTGGAGTGTGTTTGAGGCTTTGTTTGGTTTTGAAAGTGACTGAATCATGAAATGGCTTGAAAAATGTAAAAAAGTCAACATTTGAGGTTTTGGAGGTTGACTTTCTGATTTTGGTGTTTCAGATCAAGGATGAGTGTTTGAACAGCTTATATATATGATACATTAGATGTGTTTGGATCATGAGCTATGGTGGAATTGATCTCTAACTCGAAAACTCAGTGGTGACTTGCAAAAGAAGGTATTTTTGCAAAATGAGAGAGATTTTGAGGAAAGCAATTGCTGTTGTGCTTTGGTGTACTCAAACTGACCACAAATGAGCTCTATTTATAGTAGAGCAAGTTTGTTTTCAAGGAATAGTGAATGGCAGCTGGTACAGGTCTGTGGCCAATGGTTGCATAAAGGAATTCTAGTCTTCCATGATTATTGACTTGAGGTTAGAGCACAAGCATATGGTCTTCTGTTGCTGGGATAAGGCTTGACTCATTCAGTTAGGTTTGCTTCAGTTCATGCCACCTTGATGCATCTATTAAATGCTTGATGGCAAATTTGAAATTCAAGGTTCATGTCATGATGATTTTGCACATGCCAAGGCTAGGTTCTTGGCATTTTGTGTTATGGATCAGATCACTCACTCATTTGTGTTGAATTTGGATAGAATTTAAATGATTAAGGTGTGCAAAATCAGTTTAAGGAATTGTAGGGTGCAAGTTTGTACCAAAAATCTGTCTTAAAAATAGTTGCAGCAAGGCAACTTGGGAGATCCATAACTCCTAGCTCAAATGGAATTTGATTGAGTTCTTAGACATTTTGGAAAGCTTTCATGTAATACTTCAACTTTGATGTTCACTAATGGACCTGGTTCAACTTGGATCAAGGTGAAAAATGTCCTCAAAGTTTGAAAAAAGTGAAACAGATTTTGACTTTTGAAAATTTCACTAAGTGTTGGAAAAAGTGGTCATTTTCACTTTTTTGTGATTTTGATCAATCTATAAGTCAAAATCCATGAGGATTTGGAATTGCGTGTAGTTGAAACTTTTAAAGTATGTAAGATGGACTTTCATTTGAGCTTTGATTGGGAGAAAAAGGCCTTGTGGTTTAGGAGTTATGACCTTGCAAAGTTGGTACAAAACCACTTTTGTTCCATAACTTAGAAAAATTTTGGTTTCTCATGGTTGCCCCTTTTGCAAGAAACCTCACTTTTCTTGATTTTTATTGATGGATGATGATCAATATCATACATTAACATTGTTTTTAACTTAGGGGAACCATATTTGTGGAAAATTCCAAAAAGTCAAACTTGATTTTGTGCACAGTTGACTTTTTGTCAGATGAAATCCAAAATGTGTGATTCTTTATGCAATCAAGTCCTTGACCTAATTCAAACCTAATGGATGGGTTCCAAAGGTGTTATAAGGTGTATTGAATCACTTCCCAAGGTTTGGGAGCATGTCTTGGTCAAAAGTCAAAGGTGTAATTGACTTTTCCTTCAAAACCCTAATTGTGGTCCAGATGAAATTGAAACTTGTGAATCAAGCTTCTTGGATCAATCCATTATTGTAAATGGATCAATGTAGTGTATTTGAGGTCCTTAAATCGTGTCTTGAGGTCTTGGCTCATGTTTTGCTCTAAAAGTCAACTTAGGGGTGAATTAGGTCAAGAAACCCTAATTCCTGATTTCTGATGAATGCATCCCCTGAGGCAAATTTGACTTGATGATTCGGTCCGTGAGGTCCCTTGGAGTATCTTGGGTTGTGCTTCGAAGCATTGGCTCATGCCCAGGAGAAAATTTTCATCTAGAGGCCTTGGTCGACCAAAACCCTAATTTGGTGACACTGGCGATCTTGAGGCTTGATCCACTTGGAATGTTGCAACCTTGTGCTTGATTCTTGATGTGGGAGTCCTCTTAATCCCTTATGGGTGTTTGAGAGGTTAGACAAGTTGAAAATCTTGTCATTTCTTGATTGATCCTTTGTCTAAGTGCTCTGAGAGGGCTCAGAACCCTAATTCTTTGTTGTAGTGAAAGCTCAACAATCCTTGAGGAAATTGATGAGGCATGATGGCACATCCATATTGTGGCAATGATTTGCACAATGATGGGAAATCTTGGTGGTCAAAATTTGGGGTATGACACTCGGGATTCCAAACTGGTTTTGTACCAAAAGTACATCGCAAATTTGATTCCCTACTTTGATGAAATCTCCTTTCATCATATTCCCAGAGAGGAAAATCAACTAGCTGATGCACTTGCCACCCTGGCATCCATGTTCAAAGTCAAGTGGAAAAATGAAGCTCCTTATATCCGCATTGATCATTTGAATAAACCAGCACGCTGTTTAGTAATCGAGGATGAGTCTGATGACAAGCCTTGGTTCTATGACATCAAGAGATATCTGGAAAAACAGAAATATCCCGAGGGTATTACTATCACTGACAAGAAAGCTCTTAGGCGACTTTGCGCCAAATTCTTCTTAAATGGTAATGTACTATACAAGAGGAATTATGATTCTATGTTGCTCAGATGCGTGGAAAGACACGAAGCAAACACGATCATAAGGTCCATACATAAGGGCTGCGAGGGTGTACATGCTAAAGGTCCTTCCATGGCCAAAAAGATCCTTCGAGATGGGTATTATTGGACAACAATGGAGGTAGATTGTTACAACTTTGCCAAAAGATGTCACAAGTTCTAAATCTACGGAGACAAGATTCACGTGCCTCCAACTCTATTGAACGTTTTGACTTTGCCTTGGCCATTCTCTATGTGGGGTATTGATATGATTGAAATGATCGAGCCAAAGGCTTCCAACGGTCACCGATTCATTCTAGTCGCTATCGACTACTTCACCAAATGGGTTGAAGCTGCTTCTTACGCAAACGTTACATGCCAAGTGGTTGCCATATTTATCAAGAAAGAGATAATTTGTCGCTATGGCATTCCTAGCAACATTATCACTGACAATGCAAGCAACCTAAACAAAGAGATGATGAAGGAGTTGTGTCAAGAATTCAAGATTGAGCACCACAACTCTTCACCATATCGGTCCAAGATGAATGGTGTCGTCGAAGCAGCAAACAAAAACATCAAGAGGATTATCCAGAAAATGGTCAAGACTTATAAGGATTGGCATGAAATGCTTCCATTTGCACTACATGGCTACAGAACTTCAGTTCGTACTTCTACTGGGGCAACTCCGTATTCGTTTGTGTATGGTATGGAGGTTGTTCTACCCATTGAATCACTCTCACTCTCACTCTTGCACCTTTCAATATCTCTTTTGATCAATCACCTTTCTCTTGATTAAAGATCATTGTCTCTTGGGTTAGCACCCATCTCTTGCCTCAATATCCTTCTTCTTTGGTTGATCATTGCATTTTGGTTCCCGAGAAGAGTTTAAACATCCTTATTCCTCAGTTAAACACAATTTTTCTGTTAAACATCGAAACCCTAGCAGAGTTTGCAACCTTCTCTTGGTTACTCTCCCTTTGATTGGTTAGCCACTGCCTGCCAGTTAAAACACCAATTTTGCGCCTCTCCTCAGTTAACCATATTTTATCTGTTAACATACTGAGTTGCTCTTGGGTTAATCACCTTCTCTTGGTTAATCATCCATTTTTTTCAGTTAACCACAACTAGTCTGCTAACATACTGAACTCCTTTTGAGTTATCACCTTTTCTTGGTTAATCACTCATTCTTTTTGGTTAATCACAGTTCATCTGCCAAAACCAATGCCCTTTGGGTTAGTAACCTTCTTTTGGTTCAAATACCCTTTTCATTGGTCAAATACTGTTTGTTTAGTTAGTGTTGACATCCCCACTGGGTCACAACCTTTGCTTGGTTCCACACCCGTCTTTTGGGTCACAACCGTCGCTTGGTTCTACACTCGTTCTTTTGGTTGATCACAGTTTATCTGTTAAAACCTTTTCTCCCTACACAGTTGTAATCTTTTCTTTCTTCGGTTAACCACTGTGTATCAATTAAAATACTAAAATCCCTTCAGAGTCAAACACCTTCTCGTGGTTCAGTACTTTATCTTTTTGGTTCATCACAGCCTGCCTGTTGACACCAAACCCTTTTTCCCCACAGAGTCTTACTCTCTTTTCATTGGTTAACCACTGCCAGTCAGTTAACATACCGAACCCTTATTCCCTTTGTTTGGTCCCCAGTAGGGTCGCTAACCCTCTAATCCCCAGCACAGTCACTATGTTCTCTTACTCCCCAATAGAGTCGCTATTATCTTTTTGCTCATTTATCTTCTTGGTTTTAACACCATTCTTGCACTTTATCTCCAACACAGTTGTTAATATCTTTTCCTTTTCTCTTATTTCTTGGTTTCGACGCCATTATTTTGCCTCCCCAGCAAAGTTTTCTCTCTTTCTTTTGCTCTTGGCTTTGACACTGTTTTTCTTTCTGTTCCGTCTTGGTTCCATGAACTACGGACGCTCTGATTCTTCATTCATTCGAATGTAAGATACGTAGGCACAAGATTGCGAAGATCTTGGCGAGCACACTTCCACCTTCTCCGCTATTTCCCCTTTCTTTTCCCTGGTTCCCTGAACCACGAAGCTCTGATTTCCTCATTGCACTATGAGGGTACGTAGGCACGAGGGCCCTAATCCTCCACGAGCACTTGCTTTCTTTCTTTTTCTTTGTCTCTTTTCTCTTCCCTTATTTTTTAGTTAGAAGTCCTTAGATAGATAACCCATCTAAGCCTAGAAGCAAGCAAAATGGTTCTCGTCGAGTACGACAGATGCGTAAGGTGCTAGTACTTTCCTTTCACATTACCGACCCTCTAACTTGTTTCTCTTCCCCTTGGGTTTTATCGATATTTTCCCTGTCCTTTGGGACTAAAAAAAGTTCGGTGGTGACTCTGTTGTATCTTTGAGTGTGCAATTCACTCAGGTATAATCCCGCTAGCTTCAGTCCCAAAAGGCAACTATAAGCTGGCTGGATGTCCATGATAAAGAAAGTTGTATCGAAAACTTGAGGCCCCCACTTTAATAGGTAAATCAACTTCACCAAACACTGACCTTTTGGACCCATCAAAAGCTCTAACAATCAAATCACTAGGTCTGAGTACCACTCCTTCTGCATTCAGCTTCATCAATGCCTTCTTGGGAACACGTTAAGAGATGATCCGGTATCCACCAAAACACGAGACAAAACAACACTCATACACTCCAAAGAAATATGCAAAGCCTTGTTGTGATTTCTTCCTTTAGGAGTCAAATAAAAATCAGTGAACCCTAAACCATGACTGCCATTAACATTAGCAACAACCCTTTCCAGTTGATTAACTGATATATCTTGAGGCACATAAGCAACATTCAAAATCCTCAACAAAGCATTCCGATGAGCTTCAAAACATAGCAACAGTGATAAGATAGAAAAATTTGAAGGTGTCTGATTAAGCTAGTCCACCACTTTATAATCACTTTTCTTTATAATTCTCATCAGCTCTTTTACATCAGAGAATGACGCCTCTGGAGTTTGATTTTATACTGGCTCGTCCGCCATCACCGGTTTTCCCTTAGCCTTAACTAAGGAATCATCATTAACATCTTGAGAAACCTTTGGAGGGGAAAATATATGTCCGCTTCTAGTCAACCTGCCAGCACCAGCGATATTGTCAACATCAGCATCTGACTCATTAGACAAGGGAGTCTCAATTTCCTGTTTGTGTCCCTGATAGTATACCTCTGCACCATAATGCCAGGGAACGACTTTAGTACTTTTATATGGAATAGGGCTAGGCATAGTGATCACCAACGGAGCCTGCTTTGTTGGTGCTGGAATTCTGGCTGGAGTATATGGTATTGAAATAACAGCAACCCCTTCATCATCAATATTCTTGTCAACGGAAACCCTATCGAAGTGGATTCATCCTTCATCTATCATTCTATAAATACCAGACTTCAAATCATCGCATCCATTGGGTTAAACAACACACTTCTCATAATCAACAACACAACCTGGAAACATACCACTTTTCAGCAACTATTTTTTAACAAAGGACAGAGGAGTTTTCAAAAGATTCACATCAGTGACCAGATTCAGACAATCAACCTCTTCAACAGCGTTTACACTCGACCCCCCATGTTGTGGCATTGGGTTCTGAATAACATTTGGACCTTTGTTCGGGGTAAACTCAATGGCCTTCGAATCAATTTAATCTTGGACCTTGTGTTTTAAAGCCTTTTAATTTTCAATACTGTGACCAGGTGCCCCAGAGTGGAACTCGAACCTAGCATTGGCCTCATACCCAAAAGGAAGCTTCGCAGGAGGTGGCCCTAACGTACAAAGTTCAATCAAACGGAGCTGAAGCAAATGTTGAAGTAGCTGAGAATAAGGCATTGGAACAGGGTCAAAAATCCTTCCAGCCCTTCTTGGTTTCTGTTGATAACTTTGTTGAGGCGTATAGGGTTGATGATACTGTTGAGGTTGTTGTGTTGCAGCTGGAATGGCTACAGCAGCCACCTGCTGCTATGGTTCCTGATGAGCTCTACTTTTTCCTTTGTAGGAAGACACAAAATTAGTCTCCCCTTCACTCTTCTTAGGGGCTCCAGAATATGGCTTCTTTCCTTCTCCTGAGGAATTGGCAGCAGCCTGAATCTTCCCCAGCTTAATAGCATTCTCCACTCTCTCTCTCCAGCCACAACCAAGTCTAAAAATCCGGCGGAAGTACTCCTCACCAATATGTCATAATAGGGACCTTGTAGTGTACTCATTAACATGCCCACGAGCTCTCTTTCCATCATCGGAGGTTGAACCCATGCAGCTAACACTACTACGAAAAACCCATTTAACAACGGTTGGGAATGACATATAATGACGCGGGCGAAGGCGTTGTTATGTAGATTGTCGTTGTAAGTTCGATGTTTCTACAATGGCCTGGAAATCGTTGTTGTATTCTGGAAAGCGCGCGTTATATTGCAACGGTTAGGTATTTCAACCGTTGTAATATATATTAACTATCACAACGGTTTTGAGTCTCAACCGTTGTGGAATGTACCCTTAGTTTATTAAATAAAAATGTATATTGCTTGTTTTACCATACACCTAATTAAAGAAATACAACCATTAAAATTGGTAAAGAACTATATAATCTAAAAATTAAAGTGTTCTTGAAAACCAACTTAAACACACCACTGTTTTCCGAATAAATTCATATATACAAAGTATATAATAAACTAAATTTCAAATACAATATCAAAATGAATTCATATATATGTACCTTATCATAATGAATTCATATATATGTACCACCATCATCATCACCATGTGAAACAAACCCTAAGAAGTGGGAAGCAATGAAGAAAATTAGTTAGTATTCAATTTAACTATATACAATATACATAGTATATAATAAACTAATGTTCTATATCAATTTAACTGATTGCATTTTCAATAAAAGGATAGTGAAACAAACAATATACATAGTATATAATAAACTAAATTTCATATACAATATCAGAATGAATTCATATATATGTACCTTATCAGAATGAATTCATATATATGTACCACCATCATCATCACCATGTGAAACAAACCCTAAGAAGTGGGAAGCAATGAAGAAAATTAGTTAGTATTCAAAACAAAACAAGTAAAAGTTGAAACAAAACCCTAAGAAGTGGGATTGTACCATTACAATGAAGTTCACCTTGCTTGTGAAGCATTGAAGTCGAATCTGCACAAAATGAGAACAATCAACAAAAACAACATGAAGCAAACGAGATAATGGGAACTATCTAACAAAAAGATTGAAGTAGAAGAATACCTTATTTTCCGTAAACAATATGTACATTACGCTTGCTACCGCCAGCATCATCACCATGTTCATCTAGTTTTAGACTCTGCAAGAAGAAATACAAGGAGGAAGAAGCTTAAATCAAAAGCTTCATACTTCTTCTATTTCTTTTCGCGGATTCTAAAAAAAGATGAAGTTTGCTGCCAAAAATGTAGAGAAAAAATGGGTGCTAGGGTTTCGCTGTGAAGGAAACGACGCTACTGTCAATAAGGGAAAGTTAATTCCCTTATATAGGTAAATATTTCACAACGATTTTCTAAAATAACCGTAATGATAAGTATATATATTATTTTAATAATATCACAACGGTTAGTTATATTAACCGTAGCGATACCCCTTATACTTGGTACAAGGTTCGACTCCAGGCACCAACATTTTTCTATAATTACGTAAAATAGAAAAATGTTGTTGCCTGGAGTTGAACCTTGTACCAAGTATAAGGGGTATCACTACGATTATTATTACTAACCGTTGTAATATTATTACCCTTGCTCTTCCCGGAATAGAGAACACTCTGGCCAAGTATAATAATGATTTAAAATTTTCTCCGTTTTTCAAAAAATATCATTCCAGAATATCAACCATTTACAAGTTATCATCATTGCAAGCACTAAACTATCAGACTTTTCATCTTCAACCTCATCTATAAATAGACAATTTTACATTTCTTCATAATATATTCTTCGTAACAATGAGTTCTACAAATGAGAATGCTAGAAACATCACCAATGAGGGAACAAATGAATAACGTCAGCCGCTAAATGAGGAGGTCTAACCAGCGGCCAACGTCAGGGATGCGTTGAGGGTAAGGAAGAAGAAGAAGAAGAAGCTGAAGAAGAAAAAGAAAAAGACGAAAAGGATCAGGACTGTTTATTATGATTCCGATGAGGGAAGTGAGGAGAGAGTCCTGGATTATGAAGATGCATTTGCAGTTATGGGCTCTGACATTGATAAATATATGTAATATATTATTATCAATGTACTCTTCTTATCTGGAATCTTAATAAAGTTTTCTTTTATATATACTCATCTCTTTCACTTTTATTTTTAAAGAAGTTATTATCAAACTATTTCAACCTATTCTCTTGCACTTAAAAATAGAAAAACAAAGATGAATTTTGAGTTTTGAGGTTAAATCCCTGTAACACTAACAAAAGAAATAAAATATATGTTTAAAATCTAAAAATATGGAAAAAAAATGTAGTTGCTGGGAATCGAAGCTTGTTATACATCATGTATTACAATGGTGTTTTAATACAAGCGTGTTTAAAATGTAAAAATATGGAAAAAATGTAGTTGCTGGGAATCAAAGCTTGTTACACACCATGTATTACAATGGTTTTTTAATACGACCGTCGTTAAATATGGCGTTATAAATCAGCTGCAAATTTTTTAACCTATTACAACGGTGGGATACGAATTCGTTGTAAGCCTGACGTTGTTGTTTTAGCGTTTTGTAGTAGTGTAATTCACACAACCTCTGGGCGTATTCCTTGAAACCTTTATTGGGCTTTTGTGTAAGACTCTGCAGCTGAGTCCTATTTGGCGCCATGTCAGAGTTGTATTGATAATGTTTAACAAAAGCCTCAGCCAATCCTCTCCAACTTGAATGTAGGTCTTTTCCAATTGCATGTACCACTCCAGGGATGCCCCATCTAGGCTGTCTTGGAAGAAATGCATAAATAATTTCTCATCATCTGAATATGCCGACTTCTTTCTGTAATATGCCCTGATATGTGTCACTGGGCAGGTTGTTCCTTTGTATTTGTCAAAATCAGACACTTTCAACTTTGGAGGAATTCTCACACCTGGCACTAAACCCATGTCAGCCACGTCCATACCCAAAGTATTTTGACACTCCACAACTTTCATTCTCTCTATCAGCAAGCGAAACTTCCTCTCAGCCTCTGTCGGAAGACCTATCTCAACGTCATGTGTAGAAAACTGATCCTCATGATCATCCATCTCAAGATTAGGAACAGGGATCCCGACAGGGATAGGGACATGACCAACATTACTACCTGGAGGATAAGTACGACCACCTGGAGGATTTCCATCACCGGGACGGTTAACACCACTAACCTTTGCTTTTGGAATGACAACAGTGGGCCCTTGGACAAATGCCCTCAACTCTTCCTGACCTTGAGTTATAGCTTGCATCAAGTCCATAAACTGTCCCATACGGGTCCTGACTTTCAACAATTCTGCTTGTACTTACTCCATAATCCGTCTCTGATTGCCTCTAGTTGAATAACGATGAAAACATGGATTTACAATCCTGCTGAGAAAACCAAATCAGGATCAGAAGACCAAACTCGAACACCTGTCATGAATGCTATCATGTATGAAAATGCATGAATGTATGCAAATACCATGTTTAATTATTTCCAAGGGAATCTACACTTTGATTCTAGTTTTAAGAAAAAGTACTCATAACATAACTGGAAAATAGAGGTAAGAGCAATACAATGAGTTCAAATACAAAAGGGCCAAAGCCAAAGAACAAAGGTAACGGATCCCAATCAACAAGCCTGATGGTAATCACATCAACAAAATATACAACCCTAAGGTGCATCTTCCATCTCCAAGAGGGCAACCCCACCCTAACTAAAGTGTTTCTTGCTCCATTATCGAATTTCTTTGAAGAGCTTCTTGGTCTTATTATGCTTTGGCCTTTGGATCAACTCTTGAATAAGCACATCTCTCCTGTTGATAATCCCCTATATGTATTGCCAATGCTTCTCCCAAAAATCATCACCTTCTTCAACTCAGGGCTTATTGACTTCATCTTTAATCTTGAGTTCTTATATTTCTGTCAAAGCTTTATTCAACTGAAACTGGCAACCAATAAGCTGGTGATCAACTTCCTCTTTCTGGTGACACTCTTCTTTGAGCTTTCTGTCTTTGTCCTCGAGTTGCTTCTTCAAGCCTTACACTTGAGCTTTGTATTGATCTTCCATCTTCTTACGAGAAGTCAAAAGATTTTCCCACTGCTTGTTCAATTTGGAGATCACTAGATAAGCCTTGTCTAGCTCTTCCTTTTTCTGCTTGATGATGCTATTAGCACTCTTCAGATCTATACCAATTCTTTCTCTCCTTTTGCTTTATGTTTTGTCCATCTTGTCTTTCTTGGCCAACAACTTTGTCCTCAGCTTGAATTCATGTGTTATCTCACCATTTGCATGTCTGAGTGCATCAACTTGTCTTTTCAGCTCCTTGTTTTCTTTAAGGAGGTCTTGATAGTCAACCCTAAGCTTGTTGTATTTCTCCATAGACACAGAAGTAGGTTGCTCAATGACTAGCAGATACAAAAGAGCCTCCATGGGAAAAGTTAATTAAAAGGCTTCAACCCTCTTCTCTATTCACTCCACGTAAGAAGGATAAGCCACACAATCACTCTTCCCTAGAAATGGCTTTCCTTTCCACTAAATTTTGCGCTAAGCCTTCACAGCTCTCTCCAACAAATTAGGACTATCAGCCACATTGAAGAACAGAGACTCCTCTACCCCTTATCTCTTGGTGGATCCCTTAGGGATACCCAAATTATCTTCTGGAAAGAGATGGGTTGTAGTTGATACCACCCCTTACCCCTATAAAAGGTACATTCGAAAATTTTCCAAAACTGTAGATCATTTCAGCATCAAGCAATCTACAGTCAAACCAAGTGGTATCCTTAACAACCAGACCCATTAACCTTTTTGACCACTTAAAAAAATCCTTGGTATCTACAAATGCACCAACATAAGGGAAATGACTTGCAAAACACTTATAGAGAAGTAGGGCACAACAAAGAACAAGTCCACCTATCTTTTTCTCATTTCAAGAATGCACAAAATGGTAAATGTCACCGAGAAGAATAGGTACTGGATTCTTCATCATGAAAAGGTGAATGGCATTCATATCCACAAAGTCTGCTATATTGGGAAAGAGAACGATACCATAGATACAAAGAGCAAGGATGGCGTTGAAAGTACTCCAGCTGCAAGCATCAACATACACCTTGGCCTCACTTACCAAGACACTCAAATGAAAACCAGATAGGCCTCCGTTAATCTTAAGGTTGGCTTCCACCATAGATTTGCTCAAATAAAGAGCAGTAGCAATGTTCTGAGACTCGGGAACCTTCATAGAACTGTGGAATGACACCTGATCTTTTAGTGGAATCCCTAAGATGAGAGAGAACTCCTCCAAGGTAGGAGCTAGCTGATAGTCTCGGAATGTGAAGCATCTTAATGGAAGATCATAGAATTGAAGTAAAGTATGAATGACCCCTCTCTCATAAGTTGTAACTGTGTGAAACATACTGAGAATCTTCCCATAATCATTCTTGAAATCTTCCAAATTGCCTGAGGTAGTACTAGCAACCAGATTACGAAGTGAACTCAGATAAGATGACTGAAACTTGTAGCTGATGGTGTACTTTCTACCAGTGTCCATTTGTAAAGGCGCTTTGTCAACCAAAATCAAAGATAAGATAAAATTCCTGGAAATGAAGAAACATGTATGTTAAAATGCAGTTATGATATGATGATATGAATGCAAAGACATGGGATCAAGACTCCCATAAATTCTGGATATCTGTTGTACTGATAACAAAATAGGTTAAACATAATAGTTTCATAAGTTCGCCTCTACAAGAAAACCAGAAAACCAGGTAGGATGAAGGTTAAGGTTTCCTGCAAAAATCCCATTCCCTCTTACATGTGGGTTCTAGTCTTGAATGGTGGTTCCTAACAGGTCCGCAACTTCTCTGACTCTCAGGTCGAGAAATAATAATACGTTTACAATTTATTGTTTGGCATTATTACCCCTCAAGGAGGCCTCCACTGATTTCCAAAGAAAGGCCTCCAGAGTCATAAGTTCTCTATGTAAACACTTTGTCTAATGCATAACATGCAGGACAAAGTATCCTCAGGAAAACCTCGTCTGAATGTGGATATCGTGTCAACTATACGTATCAAACATTACGCAAGCCAACACAAGCCCACTTTAATCCTAGGTAGTGGGCTTATCTCTCAGTAACACCCTATCCCAACAGCACAACAATATCCAGAATAGTTGAACAGCAAAAGTAAAATGCAATGAACAAGCAAGTAAAGCATATAGATAAACACCCAAAGAAAAGGAAAAAGACAAGAGTTAGGACTTACTCACATAGGGAACCAGATATTCCAAGTAGAGTCACTAGTTGTCGCTGTGCGAAACATAACCGGCGAAGACACCGAGTCGCCATCGAACTTTATTTATCCCAACGGAGAAAGGAAAACATCGAAAAAACTTCAGAAGGAAGAGAACATGGTCTCGCAACCAAATTCGGGGTTCAGGAGTCAATTACGCAAGAGGAAGCTTCTGTTGCTGCAAAATTTGATATTGAGGAAGTGATTTGATGAAGGTTTAGCTCCAAAATTAACAAGCTTCAATAAAAAGCTCGCTAACTTTAATGGTGGAACCTTGGTAAAGTTAGAGAAGATGATAATTTAAACATGTATGACATCAATATATAAACATTATACAATAAAGAATATTACTATAATATATATTTATAATCATATATGTTTAAATTGATCATATTCTCTATTGTTTGATTACACTGTATTCATCGTATGATTGTCAGTGGTGATCGTATATCGTATATATTTAATTTGGAAAATAATTTTAATTCAATTTGGAAAAGTAATCCATATATATTCTTATCAAATATAAATAATCATAAACATGCATCGAATTGTAAAATTAAAATTTGATCTAGTTAATTTATGTAGTTAGGCTCTAATACCGCTGTAGGTTTTTAGATGTTCTAAGCAAAATTGCAGTAAACATTTTCCTAAAATCTAAATGAAGAACTATTGCATAAATCTATTAGATTAGGAATAAAAAATAATTACCTCCTAATGTGTGTTCAAAGCCTTCTTCTTGAAGAGATTAAGAGCCTCACTTGAAACTCTTCTATTTGATCCACCTGTGCAAAGATTTTAATCTGTAATACCCCGTATTATCTTAATGCTCAATTGGATATCAGATGAGATCAGATGAGCATCTATGTGCTCTATCTTTGATTAATTGGATTTAGGGAATCCTCTAAGTACTTTAAGTATCGACATTTGGGATCAATAGAGCAACAAATGAACTCTGAAGAGATCAATTTATTATTAGTTCAAGAGAGACTTTTATGATAACTCTAATAATTAATCAATTGGTTGAGATGACAAAATATCAAATGGAGATATTTTACTCTATTGGATTATATAATATAATATTGATTTATATATATATATATATATATATATATATATATATATATATATATTTGTTAAGAAAAGAAAAGAAGAAAAAAAAAGATAGTAAAGGAGAAGAAGAGGAAAGGAAGAGAAAGAAGGGGAAAAGTTCAAGGAAGAAGACGAAGCCATGGATCATCATCATCATCTTCTTCAACCTCCTCATCGATTATCAGGTGGGTTATAGATAGAAACTTAAGTTCTAGAGTTAGAGATGATTTTAGCTTAAGTTAGGGTTTATGAGAAATTGCTTAAATCTCTAATCGATGAAATTTAACGGTTGAAATGTGTTATAAACTGAGTAGTATAAGCTATATGATTGTAGAATCATCTGTATTTGATTGTTGGATGTTTGGGTATGTTTTGGATTAGTTTTGAACCCAAGGGAACTCAGCTGCACGCTGCAGAATTTATGTATTTTTGCAGGTTCGCACTGCGAATCCCCCAGCGAAGGGGAAAGCGAGCATTCGCTGGCTATTCGCACGGCGAGGGTGAGGGAGAACGTTCGCCAGAGGTTCGCAATGCAAACTTTACCTCGTTTTAGTTTTGCCTTGGTTCGCTGGGAATTACACACTGTGAATGGGGAAGCGAACATTCGCTGGTACCCTCGCAAAGCGAACATGACAGCTTTTCTGTTTTGTTTCCTTTATAACTTTTGATCTGTAACTCGGATCGGGACGTTCTTGGTGTCATTAGAAAGCTATGACGACCCTCTACCCAATATTAGGTATGATGTGGGATAAATTATTTAGTGGAAAATGAAGGAAAGTAATGTTTCGTGGAATGTTGGAATTGACATCTTTTGGATCGTAAATCCGATCGAGGCATATTTATAGCCAATGTAAAGCTGTGGAAATATCCTATGGGATAAGAGTGAGAAATATTGATTTGATACCTGATTAAATGAATCAGAGGAAACCTACGTATTGTGTTAACTATATAAATATGAAAAGTGATGTTTTATGTGATGTGTGATTATGTGTGTTTACTTGTAATATTTGTGATTATACCATGTCTATCTAATTGTGAATTGTGAATGAAAGATATATGCATGCTTAAAATGAATTAGGAAGAGTGAGGAAACTTTACCCCAAAACAATGGTATAATTCTAGGTTGTGAATAGAATTGTGATAGAAACTCTAGATGGCGATGCTCGTGCATTCATTGGCGAGTTCGGGCCTGGAGTAGATAACCTAGATGGCAAGTCTCGGGCAGCTGATGTAGGAAGGTACATCCGTGATGAGATTGGTCTAGGAGAGAGTGAAACACTAGTATGGGACATGTTGAACTTTTGTGATTATGAGAAAAGGCGAATGTGGCCTTAAGGCATTTTGGCCTTGTGATTGTCGAATACAATCATGTTTGTGTGCGAGATCACGTAATCGTAACCGGTTATCTTGTGTGTGTGTTTCATGGGGCTCGAGCTCCTCTGAAACATGTGCACAACTACTTGGCAGGTTTGATTCCCGCGTGCAGTAGGATTGGCGCTCTGGGAGCGTATGCTTGTGACGGTTAATGGCCCGTGTAAAGTGACGATTCATAACGGTTAATGACCCATAGAACCCGAATCCATTCGTGTGTCAAATAGGTTATCAGGATCCATGACTCGGGTCGACTTCTAGACGGAGAAGCGAACGGGAACAGGGGATGCCTTGGTGTGGTTATCGATTAGTGATATTTTGAGTTGATGAACTCATGAACATGTTTCCATATAGTGTGAGATTGTGAACTCAAAGTCATTTTCCCTTCCCCTTGACTTGAGTTAGGATTGGTTAGAACCTTGTAAAGCCGAGAGGACCTATAGGATAGGGAACTCACTGAGATTTGATGTATCTCACCCCACTATAGTTGCTATATTTCAAGTGTGGTTGCAGGTTGATTTATAAGTGGAGCGATGCTTGGATGTTTCAATGAGGAGCTTAGTTCAGCTTATTCCGCTGTGTATTATTTTCTTGTACAATGAGGAATATTGTATTTTGATCTTAGATTTTTTTAATTTTGGCTAGTTTCCATATCTTGTACCATAGATTGTATTTGTGTTTTTAGAATGGTCAAGTATGTGAATTACGCCATTAGGCACTTATGATGGTGTCAGTACCAAATAAAATGCTTGTATTGTATTATTCTAGGTATATATTATACAAGGCATTATAGTTGGTATCAGAGCAGGTCGTGTCCTCGACCTAGCCTTGAAACATCATAAGTAAATCTATTCATGTCTCTTAAGTGTGTCTTGTCATCATGAAACTTAATATCATACTATGTAGTGTTGGGCCTGATCAACCTAATACTATGTATGTGATAGGTAGAATCATGGTTGAGCGACCACGAGGACTCCGAAGTGTTATCGTAACTTGTACTATGAGGGTAGGCTCAGGCCAAGAGTGTGGTAAGGAGTTTTGGTCAGCTTAGTGAGGTTTTAGTAGAAGTTGTGCTTGGGTAGAATGGAATTAAAGAGTGATGCACTATTCAAGCAATCCTTTGGAATTGATGGAGTCCAAAAAGTAAAGGATCTCTATTGGATGATTGGGTAAGGTATCAAGGAATATGTAAAGTCTCTAGTGGAGCTAGATTGACCACTAGTGTGGATAAGGATTTCAAGTAATCTCATTCCGTGGAAAAAGAAAAGTTGTTTTGTGGAACGCGTGGCGTAGGGTCCGGAAGTGAGATAGTAATTGGTGCTTCAATTTCTAAGGTCGTTAAGGTATCTTGAATGGACGAGAGTACCTTAAGGAATGTGTTCGGAACAATATCTTCCGACTGGTTAAAAGTTGAGAGTTAAGGACGTTCGGTTTCTATGGGAACTTAAAGTAGTAGAGAAGTGTGAGAAAGAACACAAGGATGTGTTTACATGCTTCAAGTGAAACAAGTATGTCCCGGACGAAGAGTGTGTGATGAATTGCGTATATTCAGTTATGTAGAGAGATTAAGTTCGAAATATTGCATCGGGATTTTCTGTATTTGTTGAGAGACCAATTTGGGAATTTTGGAAATGTCAAGTTACCCAAGGAACTGTATAAGGTGTTGTGTTGGGGAAAGAATGAATTTTATTTAGTAACAGAAAGTGTAGCGATACAGATCGGAAGAAGTGAGTGTTAAGGAATAGAGTAAGTATCTTGGATTTAAGGAATGTATTGTGGACGAGTGTGCGATGGAATTTTTAAGGTGTTGATGAACCTATAGTTAAGGAAGTGTAATCACTGATGGTTCACCGGTGAGGAGCCTGTTAGTATGATGTGGATAGAGAAAGTTACACCTTGGTACTTAGAACAAGCGTAGTAGTAGCACCGTAGTCACAATGTACGTGATGGATTCTTATTCTTGAGACAAGTGTGAAGGGACGTACCTTGTGGAGCAGTGAATATTGTATTTTAAGAAGTAAGATTGTGGTAAAACAATGAAAAGCAATTCAGGACTTATTACAGACTAAGTGTAAATCATGAAACGATTTATACCGGAAGGGGTTTTGTTAATAGTTGATGAGAATTGTCGGTTGTGGATTTTCCGTTAAGTAATTTGGTGTAAGTGTGGTGTGTAATGGATAGTAAAGGTAAGAAATCCCGGTTAGTGTGTACGAAGTGATGGAAAGGTTCTTCAAGAGGATGCATTACCCCGATCTATTTTCAAGTATAAAGTACCTTCTGTAATTGAGAATAGTCGGAATATTCGGAATCTACCTTTTGTTGGACTAAGAACGTTGTAGTATTATTTCTCACCAAGGAATTCAAGTGAGAGAATAAGGCTGTATGCTTGACATGAGATGTCCATCATTTTCGTAGTACCATGTGATGGTGGTGTGTTGGATTTTGCTTATGGACGAATCAAGTAGGAGTGGTGGTTGAAACCCTATAATGTCGTCATTATTAGCTTTCATCTAGAGTAGGTGTATAAGCAGAGAACGAACTACCCCGCTGAGGTGTTGTCGTGTGACTGCGTCGGAATTTGAAATTTTACCTTGTCACTTGGTTGGAGTGTGTAATCTGCACGTTTTAACTTTGTTCTATTTTACCTTGAGTGGATCATGGTTGGTGAATGTTATATAAGTTAAGGAGCCACGGGTTGAGAATGGTATTCCAAGATCGAGCAAGAAGGATTGATGGTTTTGGGTAGGATGACTTTAAATTAAACGAAATTGGTTATTTTCAGCTTCTGCAGCAGTGTTAACCGATTAACACGTGCATGGAAAGTGTTTTATGTTGAATTTTGAGGAGTTAACCGATTAGCTTAGAGGGTTAATCGATTAACGTGTTTGTAAGTTGTGAAATCCCTTAGAGACCATCATCTGCGTTTTGTTACCTTATGTTGCTCCGATTGGAGGGTATTGTGCGAATAGAGAACTGGATTGCAAGTTAATGAAAGACGAAATTGTATTTTGAAATTAGAACTTCTAGAAGGGCGTTGCATAGTAGACCATTTGTTTAGACGACAAGGGAGTTGAAGTTTTGGGAAGTAATCTCGTGAGTTTATGTTGAGTATGAGAAAGCCTTGAGGGCGAAGTCAGATAATACTCACGAATTTCCTTCGCTCAACAATAACCACAACTTGTATCACTGTCTTAGTTCCACACTCAACTTTACTTCCGTTCAAATTCTGACATACTCAAATTCCAACTTGACTTCACAGACCAAAATCCTTATTTTTTACAAATTAACAAACTCATGTCCTTAGTCATACTCTTGGTTCAACAACGGTTTAACCTCCAACTTGCTTTTCCTCAATTCATCTGTTGTTTCATGCAAAAGACTTGGTCGCATCTTACTTCGGAAAGAATGTACCATTCTACATTCCTCTACCGAGTCACAAACCAAACCGTAATATCTTATCTTGGTTTAGGATAACAAACACTCATCAAATCCTCGCGAGGTAAAACGGCGATTTCTTAACTTCATACAATCACTGACGACTATCCCTTCATAAATTTCTTAATGTTCAAAACCATTTCATAACTAGTCAAACGACTTCTTTACCAGTTCCTTCTGGTCTGATACTAAACATTGCAACCATTATATCCGATAATTCATCTCTTTCGTATCACCCCAAAAGGTAACACAAATAGAATGAGATATTCTTACTTCCATACTTACAAGTAACAATCATTCTAATCCTTATTAGTTTGATTGGACTCTTTCATCTGTCACCTTCCACTACGCAATCCAAATTCTAACAGTAGAACACCACAGATTCTTAAGCACTACTAAGTAGCTATAGTCAGCAGAGAAATACACTAACCCACTGGGGTCCTTACTAACCAACGGTACAAGAAACTTACTGACGTCCTATGGTAGAACAATTTCTTTGCCAAAACACAATATTGTAACATCTGTCCAACACTCTCCAGATGATAAAAGCACAGGAGTCACACTGTTACAACCGTGACATACACAACTCCAAATCCATTCCAAACTCGAAATAATATATCCAAAATAGTTTAACAACTTCCATTTCTAGTTACCACATTCCAAATCGATTCTTCTTACGGTTTCCGACTTACTCAAGGTTCCTTGTTGATTCGAGATCTCAACCAATAACACGTAACACCATCACGAAACATCATTCAAAGCAAAATTGTGAGTTTCCATACTACTCACCAATCCACATACAACACTCTACACTATAGCGAGCAATTTTGGACGTGGTTCTTAAGCACTGTCGCTCTTTTGGGGGGACTACATGTCGATTCATTTTTTATCCTATTTAGCCGATTAAGGAAGGGAAATAGATGTCTCCAATTAACCCTGCTTGCATACTGAGTTTAAACAGCGGTCTGTTAGGTTACAGAAGCTATATGGAAGTGGGGGCTCTTTCTGCTTACTTTGTTAAGGCTGAAATGACGGGACTATGCTATTGGCAGGATGTTAGGGCTGATGTTTTTCGATTGATGTGTGAAAGTACGGGATTTTGGGTTTTTGATTAGTGTGCTCGCTAAGATTTTTCTTTCAATATTATGCCTACGTATTCCCGTTTATCGAAACAGAGAAATCAGAGCGATCATAGTTCCTCCTATTCTATGGGAGGAAATGGTGTTTTGGTGTCTTGTTAAAAGCCCAAGACTTGAAGCTAAAAATGATTTGTATCTTGTTCGAAGCCAAAGATGTGAAGCTGAAGGTGATTTGTTTGTATCTTGTTCAAAGCCCAAGATGTGAAGCTGAAGAGTCTATTTGTATCTTGATTAAAGCCCAAGATATGAAGCTAAAGGGTTTCACCTTTAGAGAGAATTCGTCATCTCTAAAGGGGTCTGTTTGTCACAACCGTTGGGTGACTGGTTATAAAGGAGAATTACTTTAACTAGACATGTGAATCCAGCAATGCCATAATTTCCTTTATAGGGGATTTTTAACCTGAAGGAGAAGACTTTAAGTCAGTGTAGAGTAATGCCATCTTTCCTTAGGAATTTCTCATGCTAAAAGAGGGACAGTGGCGTGGATATAAATAATCCAGAGGCTTGCCGCTTACAGCAATTAGATGGGGAAAAGGAGTTGTTGATGTTTGTATGTTGTGACCAAAGCATGATTTGATGCTAAAAGGTTGATTGTCTCAACCGGGGTTTCCTTATACAAAGCCTAAGAGGAGGCTAAAAGGGTGACTTTTTCGGGGAAAATGTTCTTTCTGTCTTGTACAAAGCCCAAGTTTTGAGGCGAAAAAGGGTCTGGCTCAACAAGAGAGTCTTTTTGTGTGTCTTGTACGAAGCCCAAGACGGAAGCTAAAGGTTGTTTTGACTCAACAACAGAGTCTTTTATACTCAACAAGAGAGTGTTTTATATCTCGTATGAAGCCCGAGATGGAGGCTAAAGGTGATTGAATCAACAAGAGAGTCTTTTATACTCAACAAGAGAGTGATTTTGTATCTCGTATAAAGCCCGAGATGGAGGCTAAAAGGTTTGTGACCCAACAAGAGGGTCGTTTATACTCAACAAGAGAGTGTTTTTGTATCTTATAAGAACCCCGAGATGGAGGCTAAAGGTTTGTGACCCAATAAGAGGGTCGTTTATACTCAACAAGAGAGTGTTTTTGTATCTCGTACGAAGCCCGAGATGGAGGCTGAAAAAGGTTTAGCTCCGCTGGGGAGAATCATTGTACAAAGCCAAAGAGGAGGCTAGAGTAACTGTTTCAGTTGAGTGTCAGGTCCCGTATGTTGGTTAAAAGAGAAAATCAGTTCTTATATGAGTAATGTTATACTCATAGATTTGATCTGAGGGTGGGGATTATTCCTTGTTCTCTAGGAAAACTGGGAATCCAAAGGAGCTTTAGACTGTCCGAGTCTATGAGTTCTATCTTTTGTACTATGCTTAAGAAACATTAGTAGTGAGATCTAGACTCTTTGAAAGACTGTTCTATTAAGATGACTAATTTATGTTCCTATACCTCTTGGAGGTCGTCGGGACAATTTATACGAAGCCCAAGAGGAGGATGGAAACATTTAAGAAGCCGAGGGACAATTTGTACGAAGCCCAAGAGGAGGCTATCTTCACGGAAGAAGAATCATTATACGAAGCCTAAGGGGAGGCTGTGAAAAGTTCTATGAAGCCGACGGGTCCTTGTACAACGCCCAAGAGGAGGCGGGGATGCTTTTAGGAAGCCTGCGGGTCCTTGCACTAAGCCCAAGAGGAGGCTGATGAACAGTTCCAGAAGGGGTTTCACATGGAACAATGTCCTTCTGTATATTAACTGTTCACGGGGAAATTCCATAGATCTAATTATCTAATGTTGATGTAAGGAGGCGAGGTTTTGTCTAGTTCTAAACGTAGTTGCCGGGGAAACTCTAAATATCTATACTATTATTACACAGTTGATATGAGTTTATGAAAGAAGACTTACAGTGAGACAGCCCCACAGTACAATTATATACACATGAAAGCGGAAAATGAAAGCGGGTAAACACTTACTCAGTTGTAGAGCTTCCATGTTGTATTGTTAGTTGTTCCACAAAGAAATGTTGGAAACAATAGTATATTAGATAATCAAAGGAAAAAGTGCTTTGAAAGGAAAACTGGGGCTTACAGCTCAAGGAGGGGCCCAGGGTTTTATCATTGATTGCACTGTCGTTTTGTACAGGGACTTATACAGGTGACTGAGGCTCGAGAAAGGTTTTATGTACAAAAGGATGGGTCTTACACTCTCTCAAGAGGCCCAAAAAGTTTTTAAAGAAAAGAAATGGAGCTTATAACACGATGGTAGGCCCAAGGGTTTAATTTTTCAACTGACAATCGCGTCGAGATTTTCTTTTAACACAGAGGGACTTATACAATATCTGAGGCCCAAAAAGGTTTTGGTTAAAAGGGGATTAGGTCTTACACTCTATTAGAGTCCCAAAAAGATTTTGAATGGGTCTTATAGCTCGAGGAGAGGCCCAAAGGTTTATTTTAAACGGGCGATGATCGCGCCGAAATTTTGAAAACACCGTGGGTCTTATACAATGACTGAGGCCCAAAAGTTTTTGGTTTCAAAGAGGGGTTGGGTCTTACACTCTATTAGAGGCCCATGAGTGTTTGAAAAAGTTTGTTAGGGTGGAAATCAATAAAACCCTAATTTCATCATTTTTTAATGTAATTATTGAAAGAAAATTAATAAAAAATTATGAAACTGCCAAATAAGTTTGAATAAACAACTTGTGATTTTGGTTTTAAGTTTGAAAAATGAGGTTTAATCACAAGATGAATTAAAACTCACTTGGTTTTGATTTTCAAAGTAAATATTCACTTTTAAATGTTTAAAAACAATTAAAAAAGGAATTTATTCACAAAATACTAATTATATTAAATAACTAATATAAACTTAATTTTTTTATGGAATAAAATATTTTAACATTTTTGTGATTTTTTGCAAAAAGAACCAATAAAAAATAATTAAAATTGAAGGAGTTATTAATTTTCCAATTAATTAATAAAACATGAAAATATGAGGAAAATAGCAAAAATGTGAGAAAACACAAAATGGCACGGGTGGGGTTTGAACCCACGACCTCAAGGTTATAGGGCGCGCTCCTTACCACTTGGGTGGTGATACATCCGTTGATTGAAACAAACCAACAAATATACAAGGCATGCCTTGTTTTTGGCTTGGCCCAAGGCAAGGCAAGACAAGTTTTGGCAAGAAACGGGAAGGTCCATAACTTTCTCATTTTTCCATGTTTGGGGACAAAATTTATATGCATCTGGCCTAGAATTTCCCAAGGAATCCAATGGTGGTGGTATTTTTCACAGATCACAATCCCTCCTTAAAATCCGATAGGGGTTTTGAAATCGGCCTATAATTGCATTTTCTATGCTACACTTTGGTACAGGCATGAATTACATGATGAATTGGTTCAAACACAACACACATAACATATATAAGAGATGCATGATCAGTGGACCTCCAAACAATGCATATTTTGGAAAGTTTAAGTCATGAGGCTTACCTCCTTTTGAGTTTCTTGGAGTTTTGGTGCAATCTGTCAAGCCTCTTGTTTCAGAAATGGATTGATGCTTTGGACACTCTCAAATGATCCCTTAGAGGCTTTTAGGGTGAGTGGAATCAGTTGGAACCTGCAAAAACACAAACTGGCCCTTTCTTACAAAAGGGGTTAAAATGGCCAAAATAGCAACTCTCTCAAATGGTGTTCCAGATGGGGGGAACCATTTGGGACAGTTCAAGGATTTTATTTGGAGTGTGTTTAAGGTTTTATCTAGTTTGGAAAGTGACTGAATCAAGACATGGCTTGAAAAGTGCACAAAAGTACTATTTTGAGGTTTTGAGAGGTGACTTTGTGATTTATGGATTACAGGTCACTTGTGAGAGTTTGGACAACTTATACATGACATATATGAGGTGTGTGTGTGTGATTGGTTTGGTTGGAATTGCTCTCTAACTCAAAAACTCGGAGTTACCTAGCTAAAGAAGGCATTTTTGCCAAGAGAAGAGATTTTGAGGAAAGCATCTGTTTGATGGCTTTGGTGTACTCAAACTTAGCACAAATGAGCTCCATTTATAGTAGAGCAAGTTTGTTTTGGGATCAATAGTGAATGCCACCTCTAAGCATCTATTAAATGCTCCAATCCAAAACTGGATTCTTGTCCCTCTTTTAGGGATTTCTAGGTTTGGCATGTTACTTCTTGTTCCAAGGACATTGGAGGCTTGGCTCAGTGTTTGTCCCATTTGGATTTGATCCTCAGATATGTCCAAGATAATGACAAGGCTTGGAAATAGCTGATTTTTCCAAATCGAGCAAAAATACAAAATTCTGCCTAGCCTTGGCAGTTTTCAGCAAGGCATATTGCCCTTGTCATATCTCATGGCTCATGTTGAGTTTGGTGATGTTCTTGGTCATTTTGGAAAACCCTTATATGATACAACAACTGTTTGAACATATTTGGTTTTAATAATTTTTGGATCTAAGTGAAAAATGTCCCTACATTTGGAAAAAAGTAAGGCAGATTCTAACTTAGTGAAAATTTCACTAAGTGTTGGAAAAAGTGACATTTCATGTTTTCAGCCATTTTGATCATTCCATAACTCAAAATCCCTGAGGAATTGGAATGAGGTGTGGTTTAAGCTTTTGTAGAGGGCCATGAGGGCTACAAATTCAGCTTTGGATGGGGAAAATGGCTTTGTGGTTTAGGAGTTATGATCCTCCAAAGTTGGTACCCTAGCCACTTTGTTTTATAACTTAGAAAATTTCTATGTTTTTTTATGGTTACCCCTTTGACAAGTTATCCCACTTTTCTTGATTTTTATTGATGAATGATGATTCCAATCATGCATTAACATCATTTTAGGGTTGAAAACCCATTTTTATGAAAAATATCAAAAAGTCAGAGTTGACTTTTGTGCACAGTTGACTTTTGTCATATGAATTCCAAACTGTGCGATCCTCTATGAAAACAAGTCCTTGACCTAAATCAAACTTGATGGACATGTTCCGTAGGTGTTATAGGGTGTATTGAATCATGTCCCAAGGTTTGGGAGCATGTCTTGGTCAAAAGTCTAAGGTACAGTTGACTTTTTCCGTGAAATCCTAATTGCGGTTCAGATGAAATTGAAACTTGTTGCTCAAGCTTCTTGGATCAATCCATTGTTGCAAATGGATCAATGTAGTTTATTGGAGACCCTCAAATCTTCTCTTGAGGTCTTGGCTCATGAATTGTTCCAAAAGTCAACTTAAGGGTGAATTAGGTCAAGAAACCTTAATTCCTGATTTTTGATGAATGTATCCCCTGAGGCTAAATTGACTTGATGATGGGGTTCATGATGTTCCTTGGAGCATCATAGGTTATGCTTTGAAGCATTGGCTCATGCCCAGAGGAAAATTCCCATCTGGAGGCCCTGGTCGACCAAAACCCTAATTTGGTGACACTGTTGATTTTGAGGCTTGATCCACTTGGAATGCTAAAACATTGTGCTTGATCCTTGATGTGGGTTCCTCTTGATCCTTTGTAGATGTTTGAGAGGTTAGGAAAGTTGAAGATCATGTCATTCCTTGATTGATCCTTTGTCTAAGAGCTCTGAGAGGGCTTGAAACCTTAATTTTGATTGTAGTGGATGCTCACCCAACTTTGGGGAGACTAATGAGGCATGATGGTTCATCCATATTGTGATGATGATTTCCATAATGATGGGAATCTTAGTGGTCAAAATTTGGGGTATGACAGATGCCCCTATTTAATCTTCTTGGACCCGAAGGTGTGAATGGCGAAGGTATTCGGGCATTCGGGGTGCAAGAGGATTAAATATTGGAATACCCGAAATTTTGATGGTTTGCTATGAACGGTAGTTTTCGCATTCATCTTCTTTTGCTAAGCAATAATGCTTAGAAAAGGTAAACTTCCCCTCGATCCTGGTCTTCAGCCAAGGAACTGATCTCAGTTTTCTTTTGAAATGAACTTCCCCTCGATCCAAGTTTCCTACCAAGGAACTGGTCTCAGTTGCTTGAATGAACTTCCCCTCGATCCTGGTTTTCTACCAAGGATCTGGTCTCAGTTTCTGGTATAAACTTCCCCTCAATCTTGGTTTCCTACCAAGGAACTGGTCTTAGTTTCTGATATAAACTTCCCCTCGATCCTGGTTTCCTACCAAGGATCTGGTCTTAGTTTCTTTTGTCAATAAAATTTATTGACAAGGGACGCTATGCGTAGCGGTTTTCCTCAAACTTCTCGCCGAATTTTCCTGGGGAGATGCCATTTGATGAGTCTACTGGGGATATTACACCATACTTTTCTCGAGATCTTCCCGGAGAAATGCCATATGATGTGATCCACTTTGAGGTGTCGATGACTTTGTTGACATCGACTTTCTGGAGAGGAGAAAAAATGTGCTGCTGAGAGTCTTTAGTCGTGTGGCTTTCTCTAGGATTTTCCTTAATATGGGAAGGCGGAGACATCATCTTCACTGGCGAAGAGTGACGTTGGCTGAGGGTACTCTGGCTTTTCAGAGGTTCAAGTTATCAAAGTGGTCAAGGGCTGACTTCATCCCAGACATAAACTGGAGGAGAGATGTAGGGCAGGCGCACCTTTTCCTGACGAGGAAAGAACTGACAACTCGATTGAGAGGACTGTTATCACTAGGGGATAAGAACGACTAGAGTGATAGTGATGTAATATGAATGCGAATGTGAATCAATAATGCATGATGTATGTATGTCTATGCTAACAAAACTGACGCGACATACAGACTAATAAATGAACATGACTGGATACTCGGCCACGGTGGGAGACGAAAAGTATCGCTGGTCCAAGAGTAGAAATTCTGCCTTGCTTAGGAGAGATAGTCCCTGTGGGTAACAACCGTTGGCCGGGCTTAGGAGGTAAGAACTCCGCCGAGGATATCAGATGGAGTATTCACATATGACATAGCTGATCCTTCATTCAGGCGTACTGGCTTAGAAGGAGTACTTTGATTCTGCACTTTGAGGTTCGATTACTTCTGGAGAAGCGATCGATGTTCTTTCGATGTTTAACAGTCAAAAGAAATTGCCATCTTTATTTTAAAAGCAAAAAAAATTTAACAAGTAAATTCATTTTTGTTTTATTTCAAGAATCGTTGATCATATTAAAATGTCGTTCTGTAAAGCTAAAACAAATAGGAATTGCAAACAAAAGCACAAGGGCTCAAATTTTATTGATAGGATGGAAGTCAGCCAAACGCGTGATTCCATAGTGTATTTACAAAGTTTAGAAAATGGTAATTTATAGGGAAAAGGGCTACATCGAAACATGACGACCACTATCCTTCTACTAACTTTGAATTCGGGACATCCTGAGCTTCTGTCGAAGATGACCTTGACTGGAGTTTTCCTGATGGATGGCATGACTGCTACTGAAGGATTTACCCCTGTTGAACATAGTTACTTGCCATTATCCCTAATTTTGCATGGATTGTACTGTGATGTTTCCAATCCATCGGGATGATTTTTGATCATGTCTCTAATTTTTGCCTGGACCGCCCTTTCGGGTTTTCAATCCACCGAGACATTTTTTTTAGTTTAGGCGAAGTATTTCTTGACTACATCAACATTCATGGGGTAGGCAAATTCTTCTCCATCCATCGTTGCAAGTCTCAAGGCGCCGCCTGAGAAAGCTTTCTTGACCACATAGGGGCCATCATAATTCGGGGTCCACTTGCCCCGAGAATCAGTGAGGAATGATTGTATCTTTTTAAGCACAAGGTCTCCTTTCCTGAAGACGCGAGGTCGGACCTTTTTGTCGAAGGCCTTCTTCATTCTTTGCTGATATAACTGACCGTGCCATAGAGCCGTTATTCGCTTTTCTTCGATCAGATTGAGTTCATCGTGTCGACTTTGACACCATTCAGCCTCTACAAGCTTAGCTTCCATCAATACCCGGATTGATGGGATCTCTACTTCTACGGGGAGCACGGCCTCCATGCCATATACTAGAGAGAAAGGGGTTGCCCCTGTTAAAGTGCGGACAAATGTGCGATAACCGTGAAGAGCAAATGGTAGCATCTCGTGCCAGTCTTTATAGGTTATAACCATCTTTTGAACGATCTTCTTGATGTTCTTGTTAGCCGCTTCTACCGCTCCATTCATCTTGGGTCGGTAGGGAGATGAGTTATGGTGTTCGATCTTGAACTCAGCGCACAACTCTTTTATCATCTTATTGTTCAAGTTAGATCCATTATCTGTAATGATCTGGCTCAGAACACCATAACGGCAGATGATATTGTTTTTGATGAATCAGATCACCACTTATCGAGTTACATTGGCGTATGATGCTGCTTCGACCCACTTGGTGAAGTAGTCAATGGCTACCAGGATGAACCGATGTCCGTTTGAAGCTTTAGGTTCAATCATGCCAATTATGTCGATTCCCCATATGGAAAAAGGCCATGGGGAAGAAAGAACTTTGAGATGCGTTGGCGGTACATGAATCTTGTCTGAGTATATCTGACACTTGTGACACCTCCTCATGTACTTGTAGTAGTCGGATTCCATGGTCAACCAATAGTACCCTGCTCTTAGAATTTTTCTCGCCATTGTGTGTCCATTTGCATGAGTGCCAAAGGATCCTTCATGAATTTCTTTTATCAGCATGTTTGCTTCTGGCCTGTCTACACATCGGAGTATGACCATGTCAAAGTTTCTCTTATAGAGTGTATCACCGCTCAGAAAGAAGCTGCCAGCCAGCCTTCTGAGGGTTTTTCTGTCCTTCATGGATGCCCCAGGTGGGTACTCTTGTTTCTGAAGGAAGCATTTGATACCGTAATACCAAGGTTTGTCGTCTATGACTGCTTCAATCGTGAAGATGTAAGCGGGCCTTTTAAGGCGCATTATGTCGATCTTAGGTAGGTCATTCCATTTACCTACGCTAATCATGGAAGAGAGGGTGGCTAATGCATCAGCCATGTGATTCTCATCACGAGGGAAGTCAAACCCGATTGATTCTTGATCGTCAATCGGTTGATGAGCCAAATGATCGGCTAAAATTCTCCCCTTAACAGATTTATGAGCGTGGTACTCTATGTCATATTCTGATAACAACATCTGCCAATGGGAAATCCTTCCCGTGAGAGCAGGTTTTTCAAAGACATACTTGATTGGATCCATTTCAGAGACTAACCAAGTAGTGTGACGAATCATGTACTGGCGAAGACGTTTGGCTGCCCAAGCCAAAGCGCAGCAAGTTTTCTCGAGCACATTGTACTGAGTCTTGCAGTCGGTGAATTTCTTGCTCAAATAGTAAATGGCAGACTCCTTCCCTTTGGTTTTGTCTTGTTGGCCAAGTACACACCCCATTGAGTCTTCCAAGACTGTGAGGTAAATGATCAGTGGTCTTCCTTCCACTGGAGGTGATAGAAACGGTGGGTTCAACAGGTATTCTTTGATACTGTTGAAGGCGTTTTGGCAGTCTTCTGTCTAAACGCAGTCCTGGTTCTTTTTGAGTAATTTGAAAATTGCGCACATGTCGCGGTCATGAGGAATATTAATCTGGAGATATAGTTCAAACGCCCCAGGAATCCTCTGACTTGTTTTTCAGTTTTCGGAGAAGGCATTTCTTGAATGGCCTTGACCTTGTCAGGATCAACCTCAATTCCTTTCTGGATGACGATAAACCCTAAGAGTTTCCCTGAACGAACACCAAATGTGCACTTGTTGGGATTTAAGCGGATTTTGTATTTTCTCAATCGCTCGAATAACTTTGACAGGTGGGTCACATGTTCCTCTTCTGTCTTAGATTTTGCAATCATATCATCGATATATACCTCGATTTCTTTGTGTATCATGTCATGAAATAGAATAGTCATGGCCCGTTGATAGGTTGCCCAAGTGTTCTTCAAATCGAACAACATTACCTTGTAACAAAAGGTACCCCATGGGGTAATAAATGAAGTTTTCTCTATGTCGTTCGGCGCCATTTTAATCTGGTTATAGCCCAAGAATCCATCCATGAAGGAGAAAACTTTGAACTTTGTCGTACTGTCTACCAGCATGTCAATGTATGGTAAAGGAAAGTCGTCCTTTGGACTAGCCTTGTTTAGATCTCTGTAGTCTACACACATTCGGACCTTGCCATCCTTTTTTGGAACTGGTATGATGTTGGCTAACCATTGAGGATATTCTGATGTGGCGAGGAAACCCGCGTCAATCTGTTTTTGTACCTCCTCTTTTATTTTGATGGCCATGTCTGGATGAGTCCATCTCAACCTTTGTTTTACTGGCGGACATTCCGATCTTAATGGTAGATGATGTTCGACGATGCTGGTATCCAACCCTGGCATGTCCTGGTAGGACCAAGCGAACACATTGGGGAATTCTCTGAGAAGCTTCGTCAAACTCTCTTTGGCAGTTGGACTGAGCAGTGCCCCAATCCTGATTTCTTTTCTCTCTCTTTTCGAACCTAAGTTGACTATTTCCAACGGCTCTTTGTAAGGTTCAATGGACCTTCCCTCCTGTCTGAGTAGTCGGGAGATCTCTTCTGGAATTTCGTCGTCATTTTCTTCTTCAGCCCCAAATACCGGGAATTCAAAGTTGGGAGAAGGCATTGGATCGTATGTTACGGGGTTCAAAACAAGCAATCTGCATGACGTGATGATTTGTGTTTAGGAGAGATAGTGAGAATGCAAAAGTGTGTGTAGTGTATTTTTTTTTGTTTACTGCATGTTCTTATTGTTGAGTTATTTTTTAGGATTACCATTTTCCGAAAAACGAAAAGAGAAAACAGCAATTAATGCGGAAATTACAGAACGACGTTATTTTATTTATGATCAGTCGATTCTTGAAACTACAGCCCTATAAAACATAACTCTGTCGCTTTGGGCGAAGCGAAGAGGGAAATTTACAGAAAGCGAGCCCTATCAAAACATACGTTTCACCTGGGTAGGGTAAAAGGTTAAAGATGGCAATTACTTTGACTTATGAACAATCTTCGGAACATCGACAGCAACCCATTGGCGGCGAACTCCTCATTTAATCACAAAGTCTGGTACCTTCCTTGATTTGCTTTCAGAAATGACACTCATTTCTGGTGGAGCAGGATCATTGGAATCTGTCTCCCAAGCAGAGTTGTCGTAGGAGGATTCCTCAGTTGTATTTTGTGTAGTATTTGTACTCTCAGCTGTATCTCCCCATTCAGTGGGCTGGATGTCTTCGAGCCTGATACAAGAGCTTTCAGGAGTGGTGTACTTGACCATATAGTCGTATTTTCCACTCGGTTGTCCCAAGGTTTCCCACACTTCTTTGGAACTGGATGAGTCATCTCTCTCGATGACGTTGACCTCGGGAAAAGCATAGTTAATGAATTCTAGTCCTGCAAACGTTGCGAATTCATCATCGTGCTGAGTATTTTTAGGATAACCCGGGTGTTGATTCCATGACATGGTGGGGACGCAGGTATTCTTTCCAATGATGCCCAACTGATTTTCATTGTTCGATTGATTTTCTTGCCCAAAGTCTCCTGGGTAAGGCTGCCACATGGGCAGGCCATGATAGCTGTGGTCAAAGTCTTATTTCATCAGAGTGTCCTCCTCTAATGAGTTTGGCGGAGTACGACATCCTTCTAGATCACAATCCCCGTATAGCATTTCGACGTCTGACCTTGGTATAAATCTCGGACTCTATGTAGGAAAGCAAAAGGGAGTCTGCGTTTCGTCCTGAGACATATAACCGTCCTCGTTGAGATAGGACCTCCATTCTTCATCCCTATCGAATGAATCATCTTTATTGATGGTATGCACCTCTTGAGTCACTGGTTGAAGGAAGCCTCCGCTATGGAAGAAGTTCCGAATAGGATGAAGACTTTCATCGTTAGCACCTGTCTGGGTATAGGTTGCTGAAAAACCAAGACCCTTCTTTATTTTATTGTCAGAAGGAATGACATGCTTCCCCCATCTTGTTGTATTGGCACTCTGAACCACTTTGATAGCATCTTTGTACGAGGAAATCAAAGTTCCCCTTTCGGATTGATTGTCCTTGTGTAGCGAAAGTGCTTGGAACTGAGTTCCAATTGCCCCTTCCAGTTCTAAATAAGTGGATGACGATAAATTGCTTACGAGCAAGGCCTGTTCTCCACAGACTGTGACGAGTTGGTCTTTCTGGACGAACTTTAGCTTTTGGTGGAGGGTTGATGTGACCGCCCCAGCATGATGTATCCAAGTCTTCCTAATAAACAACTGTATGTTGCCCGGATGTCCATGACCTGGAAAGTGACTTGGATAGTGTGAGGACCGATAGTTATGGGAAGGTCGACTTCACCGATAACCATTTTTCTGGATCCGTCAGATGCTTTGACGACGACTTCGCTGGGTCACATCGGAGGGCCTTTGAATGATAATTGCATCAAAGTGGACTTTGGCATAACATTCAGGGCTGACCCTGTGTCTACCAGTGCGCTGGCTAAAGCATCATCCTGGCAGTTGACTGTAATATTGAGCGCCATGTTATGACGGCGACTTTCTTCAGGTAATTCCTCATCACTAAATCCCAAGTTATTGCAGGAAGTGATGTTAGAGACAATGTTGTCGAACTGTCTGATCGTTACATCCTGTTCCACAAAGGCTTACTCCAAGACTTTCTATAGAGCCTCCCTGTGCGCTTCTGAACTAAGTATCAGTGATAATACCGAAATCTTTGAAGAAGTCTGTAACAGTTGATCAACAATGTTTTATTCACTCCTCTGGATGAGCTTTAGTATCTCATCATTGTTTTTCGAAAGGTCGGGATTACTGGATTGACGGACTGGTGGATTGGGAACTTCTGTCTGAGGTTCCTTTTCTCTGCTAGGTTCTCCAACTCCTCTGTTGAAGATTCTACCGCTCCGTGTTACTCGACTGATGTCTGCAATATTCACGACGGAGGGTAATGGAATTTCCTTTCCATTCTCAATTATGGTTGCACCGTATTTGTAAGGGATTTCCTTAGTTGATTCATACGGTAGTGGTCCCAGTAGATAGATGACTATGGGAACCTTCTGATTTTTCTGACCATCGTAAGTAATTTCGATCCTTTCCCAGTTGGGAACTCTCGATTCGTCAAGTAGAGAGATGATGGCACAAACATCCCCATCCCTCTGATGATCAGAGATTATGACAACGTCCTCGATTTGATCAGCGAGATAGTTGACTGATCCAGAACTTGAGCATATTTGAATCTCTTTGCGGTCCAACTAACTTTGAAGGGCTGCTCGCACGAAGTAGCATCCTTGATTATCCACTGAGCAAACTCCACACCGCTCATAGTTGCGTAGTGGCACCTGGCCGCGTCCGCTTTGAATACAGTGTAACCTGACGAGCTCTGTTTCCATCGATCGAACATCCTGACTTTGATATCTAGTATGATTCCCGTTAGTGATACTAATTTGCTGGGTGTCTTCATCCATATAGATTGGAAGCCACTAGTGGTTCAACAAGTGGTGACGTGTTTCCTAGAAAAGGGCACAGCCTTGACCATTTTTGCAACTCGCTTTACAGCTCTGATAATCATGTGAAGTGAGAAAACCGAGTTGGACTTCCGTAGCGTGTAACTCCACCAGGCTGATATTCATCAAGCGAATATCGAAGATTTGAATCATGTTGATCTGATAATGATTCCTATCATGATAGTCTTGGATCCATCAAAGATCCATCTGATGCTGGAGGGCCTCTTGTACAAAAGAGCATCCCTATTTGTTTACCGAGGAAGTCAGACAGGAATTGTACTCATGCCGCGGCAGATTATGATACTGGCTTTGCCTTGATTGCATTGCCACCAAGTTGACATTCATCGCACAGATGTCGTGGTTTTGAATGATGTTGGAATTCGTATAAACCATCTTAACTCCACGAACTCGGTGCTCCTGGATCCATCAGAGATCCATCTATTCCTGTAGAGCTGATTGCACCACAGAACATCCTTGATTGTTGTTAGAGTAGATATCACACTGGTGATAATTATGAGGTGGTACATGGCCATATCCACTCTGTCTACAATGCATCTTAACCAAGTTGGCCCTCAATAAGAGTACATCGTGAATCTGACAGATGTTGCTAAACTCTCCTTCTATCAAATTAACTGGAGCTTTCCCGTGTTGAGGCAGCGAGTTTGTGACATACGGATTCGTATCTTTGAAAGATAAGACCCCGCTCCTAACAAGCTTTTGCACATTGGACTTGAAACTGAGATAGTTCTCTATGTTATGCCCTGGTTCTCCTTGATGGTAAGGGCAAGTCTGATTCACCTTAAACCAAAATGGCGGATTTTCCGGTACTGTAATAGGAGACTTAGTCTGGACATGCCCTTTGGCCAGTAGTAACGGAAATAGTTCTGCGTACGATACGGGTATAGGATCAAATCCTGGTGGCCGCATTGTACGGTTGTTGTTGTATGGAGGACGAGCTTGCTGAAGAGGTTGTTGTGTCCTTTGCTGTAATTCATGTTGATTAGGTTGGCTCTGCACAACCTGAGGTTGATACCTAGAAACAGGCGCAGGGTTGATAGCTGGAGTTACAGCTGCTAATGGTTGGTACCGTCTCCTTTGCTTTCCGAGAGAGATATTCCCAATATCTTGCTCTTTTTTCTTAGGGAGAGCACTACCGTATTTCTTAGTACCGCTTGTCGATCCAGTGTCTTTGACTAGACGTCCTTCTAGAACGGCTTCCTCGAGACGTACTCCCTGTAGCGAGCGATTCTGGACGTGGTTCTTAAGCACGGTCGCTCTTTTTGGGGTACTACAGGTCGATTCATTTTTTATCTTATTAAAGCTGATGAATGAAGGGAAATAGATGTCTCCAATTAACCCTGCTTGCATACTGAGTTTAAACAGCGGTCTGTTAGGTTACAGATGCTATATGGAGGTGGGGCCTCTTTCTTCTTATTTTGTTTAGAGTGAAAAAACTGGGACTGTTCATGGGTAGGGTATTAGGACTAATGCTTTTCGATTGATGTGTGAAAGTACGGGATTCTGGGTTTTTGATTAGTGTGCTCGCTAAGATTTTTCTTTCAATCTTATGCCTACGTATTCCCGTTTACCAAAACCGGGAAATCAGAGCGATCGTAGTTCCTCCTATTCTATGGGAGGAAATGGTGTTTTGGTGTCTTGTTCAAAGCCCAAGACGGGAAGCTAAAGGTGATTTGTATCTTGTTCAAAGCCCAATATATGAAGCTAAAGTTTGTTGGTATCTTGTTTAAAGACCAAGATATGAAGCTGAAGGTCTATTTGTATCTTGATTAAAGCCCAAGATATGAAGCTAAAGGGTGTTGACTTTAGAGAGAATTTGTCATCTCTAAAGGGGTCTGTTTGTCACAACAGTTGGGTGACTGGTTACAAAGGAGAATTACTTTAACTGGGATATGTGAATCCAGCAATGCCATAATTTCCTTTATAGGGGATTTTAACCTGTAGGGGAAGACTTTAACTCAGTGTAGAGCAATGCCATCTTTCCTTAGGAATTTCTCATGCTAAAAGAGGGACAGTGGCGTGGATGTAAATAATCCAGAGGCTTGCCGCTTACAGCAGTTAGATGAAGGAGTTGTTGATGTTTGTATACTGTGAACGAGGCACAACTTTGATGCTAAAAGGTTGATTGGCTCAACCAGGGTTTTCTTATACCAAGCCTAAGAGGAGGCTGTTGGCGCAACAAGAGGGTATTTTTTATGTGTCTCGTACGAAGCCCGAGAGAGAGAGGCTAAAAGGGTAGTGACTCAACAAGAGAGTCCTTTTTAATGTATCTCGTACGAAGCCCGAGATGGAGGCTAAAAGTTTGTCTGACTCAACAAGAAAGTCTTTTATACTCAACAGGAGAGTGATTTGGTGTCTCGTATGAAGCCCAAGACAGAGGCTAAAAGGGATCGACCCAACAAGAGAGTCTTTTTGTATCTCGTACGAAGCCCGAGATGGAGGCTAAAGATGTTTGACTCAACAAGAGAGTCTTTTTGTATCTCGTACGAAGCCCGAGATGGAGGCTAAAAGGTTACTGTTTCAGTTGAGAGACCCGTATGTTGGTTCAAAGAGAAAATCAGTTTTTATATGAGTAATGTTGTACTCATGTATTTGATCAGAGGATCGAGACTATATCCTGTTCTTTAAGGAAACGAGGAGTCCAAAGGAGCTTTAGACTTTCCGAGTCTACGGGTTTTATCTTTCGCACTATGCGTTAGAAACAGTAGCAGGATCTAGACTCTTTGAATGACTGTTCTATTAAGATGACTAATTTCTGTTCCTATACCTCTAGGAGGTCGTCGGGACAATTTGTACGAAGCCTAAGAGGAGGCTGGAAACTTTTAAGAAGCCACAGGACAATTTGTTCGAAGCCCAAGAGGAGGCTATCATTCCCGGAGGAAGAATCATTATACGAAGCCTAAGAGGAGGCTGTGAATACTTCGAAGAAGCCAACGGGTCCTTGTAGAACACCCAAGAGGAGGAGGGGATGCTTTTAGGAAGCCTGTGGGTCCTTGCACAATGCCCAAGAGGAGGCGGATGAACAGTTCCAGAAGGGGTTTCACATGGAACAATGGCCTTCTGTATATGAATTGTTCAAAGGGGAAGATTTCCTAGATCTAGTTATCTAAAATTGTTGTAATGCTCTATCTAATTCAAGACGTATTTGTCGGGGAAACTCTGAATATCTATACTATTATTACACAGTTGATATGAGTTTATGAAAGGAGACTTACAATGAAACAGCCCCACAATACAATTATAAACATATGAAAGCGGTAAATGAAAGCGGGTAAACACTTACTCGGTTGTAGAGCTTCCATGCGGTGTTGTTAGTTTGTTCAACAAAGAAAGTTTTGATAACAATATTATATTCAAAATCAAAGGGGAAAGTGCTTTGAAAAGAAAAATTGGGGCTTACAGCTCAAGGAGAGGCCCAAGGTTGTATCAGTGATCGTACCGTTGTTTCGCATTTGTACAGAGGGGCTTATACAAGTGATTGAGGCCCGGGAAAGGTTTTCTGTATAAAGGGATGGGTCTTACACTCTCTGAAGAGGCCCAAAGATTTAAAGAATGGGGCTTATAACACGAGGGTAGGCCCAGATGACTTTTTTTGTTTGAAATGGCGATCGCGCCGAGATTTTGAAAACGTTGTGGGTCTTATACAATGACTGAGGCCCAATAATGATTTGGTTTTCAAAGGGGTTGGGCCTTACACTCTAATAGAGGCCCAAAAGTTTTGAATGGGTCTTATAGCTCGAGGATAGGCCCAAGGTTTGTTTTTGAATCGGGCGATGATCGCGCCAAACTTTTTGAAATACAACGGGACTTATACAATAAGTGGGGCCCATGAAAGTTTGTGTTTACAAAGGATTGGGTCTTACACTCTATTAGAGGCCCAAAATTGTTTGAAAAAGATTTGTGAGGGTGAAAATCAAAGAAACCCTAATTTGTTTTCCTTTAAAAGTAAATATTTAAAGAAAATCAAATCAAAATGATAAAAATACCAAATAAGTTTGAATAAACCACTTGTGATTTTTGTTTTAGGTTTGAAAAATGAAATTTAAATCACAGGAGATATTAAAACTCATTTGGTTTTGATTTTCAAAGTAAATATTCATTTGCAAGGCAAGGCAAGTTTTGGGTCAAAAACGTGAAGGTCATAACTTTCTCATTTCTCCATGTTTTGAGACAAAATTTATATGCATCTGGCCAAGAATTTCACAAGGAATCCAATGGTGGTGGTATTTTTTTCAGACCATACTCCCTCCTCAAAATCCGATAGGGGTTTTAAAAAAGGCCTATAATTGCATTTTCTATGCCAAACTTTGACACAGGCATGAATTACATGATCAATTAGTTCAAACACAACATATATGACATGTATAAGAGATGCATGCTCAGTGCTCCTCAAAATTATGCATATTTTGGAAAGTTCAAGTCATGAGGCTTACCTCTTTTTGAGCTTTTTGGAGTTTTTGTGCAATCTATCAAACCACTTATTCCAGAAATGATTTTATGCTTTGGACACACTCAAATGATCCCTTAGAAGCTTTTAGGATGAGTGGAATCAGCTGGTACCTGCAAAAACACAAACTGGCCCTTTCTTGCAAAAGGGGTTAAAATGGCCAAAATAGCAACTCTCTCAAATGGTGTTCTGGATGGGGGGAACCATTTGGGACAGTTCAAGGATGATATTTGGAGTGTGTTTAAGGTTTTATATGGTTTGGAAAGTGAGTGAATTAATACATGGCTTGAAAAATGCACAAAAGGCCTATTTTGAAGTTTTGAGAGGTGACTTTGTGATTTTGGTATTACAGGTCACTTGTGAGAGTTTAGATCACCTACATATAATGTTTATGAGGTGTGTGTGTGATTGGTTTGATTGAAAATGCTCTCTAACTCAAAAACTCAGAGTTACCATGCTAAAGAAGGCATTTTGGCCAAGAGAAAGGGATTTTGAGGAAAGCATCTGTTTGATGGCTTTGGTGTACTCAAACTGAGCATAAATGGGCTCTATTTATAGTAGAGCAAGTTTTTTTTAGGATCAATGGTGAATGGAAACTGCAGCAGAGGCTTGGCCAATGTTGAGCAATAGAAATCCAAGTCTCCTCTAGCCATTGACTAGAGGTTAGAGTACAGAGCTTTGGTTCCCTAGTTGTTGGATCATTCTTGACTGAATTCAGTTGCAAATTTGTCAGTCCATGCCACCTTGAAGCATCTATTAAATGCTCCAATCCAAAATTGGAGTCTTGTCCCTCTTTTAGGGATTTCTAGGTTTGGCGTGCTACTTCTTGTTCCAAGGACTTTGGAGGCTTGGCTCAGTGTTTGTCCCCTTTAGATTTGATCCTCAGATGTGTCCTTGGCTGATTTTGCCAAATCGACCAAAAATGCAAAATTTTGCCTAGCCTTGGCAGTTTTCAGCAAGGCATATTGGCATGGTCATATCTCATGGCTTAAGTGGAATTTGATGGAGTTCTTGGGCATTTTGGAAAGCCCTCATATGATACAACAACTGTTTGATCATATTTGGTTTTGATACTTTTTAGATCCTAGTGAAAAATACCCCTACATTTGGAAAAAAGTAAGGCAGATTCTGACTTAGTGAAAATTTCACTAAGTGTTGGAAAAAAGTGACATTTTCACTTTTTGTGATTTTGATTATTCCATAACTCAAAATCCATGAGGAATTTGGAAGGAGGTCAGTTTTAAGCTTTTGTAGAGGGCCATGAGAGCTACAAATCAAGCTTTGGATGGGAAAGAATGGCTTTGTGGTTTAGGAGTTATGATCCTCCAAAGTTGGTACCCTTGCCACTTTGTTCCATAACTTAGAAAAATTTCTAAGTTTTTATGGTTACCCCTTTTACAAGTTATCCCACTTTCTTTGATTTTTCTTGATGAATGATGATTCAAATCATACATTAACATCATTTTAGGGTTAAAAATCCATTTTTGTGAAAAATCTCAAAAAGTCAAAGTTTACTTTTCTGCACAGTTGACTTTTTCTCAGATGAATTCCAAACTGTGCGATCCTCTAGGAAATCATGTTCTTGACCTAAATCAAACTTGATGGACATGTTCCATGGGTGTTATAGGGTATATTGATTCATGTCCTAGGGTTTGGGAGCATGCCTTGATCAAAATTCAAAGGCACAGTGACTTTTCTCGCGAAACACTAACTGTGGTTCATATGAAATTAAAACTTGTTGCTCAAGCTTCTTGGATCAATCCATTGTTGCAAATGGATCAATGTGGTGTATTAGAGACCCTCAAACCATCTCTTGAGGTCTTGGCTCATGATTTGTCCCAAAAGTCAACTTAGGGGTGAATTATGTCAAGAAACCCTAATTCCGGATTTTTTTATGAATGATTCCCCAGAGGCTAAATTGACTTGATGATTGGGTCCATGAGGTTCCATGGAGAATATTAGGTTATGATATGAAGCATTGGCTCATGCTCAGAGGAAAATCTCCATCTGGAGGCCCTGGTCGACCAAAACCACAATTTGGTGACACTGGCGATCTTGAGGCTTGATCCACCTAGAAGGGAGCAGCCTTGTGCTTAATCCTTGAAGTGGGAGTCCTCTTGATCCTTTGTGGATGCTTGAGAGGTTAGACAAGTTGAAGATCATGTCATTTCTTGATTGATCCTTTGTCTAAAAGCTCTGAGAGGGCTTGAAACCCTAAGTTTGATTGTAGCGGATGCTCACCCATCTTTGGGGAGACTAATGAGGCATGATGATACACCCATATTGTGATCATGATTTGCACAATGATGGGAATCTTAGTGGTCAAAATTTGGGGTATGACAGATGCCCCTATTTAATCTTCTTGGACCTGAAGGTGTGAATGGCAAAGGTATTCGGGCATTCAGGGTGCAAGAGGATTAAATATCGGAATACCCGAAATTTTGATGGTGGCTAAGAATGGTGGTTCACGCATCCTTCTTATTTTGCTAAGCAATGATGCTTAGAAAAGGTAAACCTCCCCTTGATCCTGGTCTTCAGCCAAGGAACTGGTCTAAGTTTCTGAAATAAACTTCCCCTCGATCCTGGTTTCCTACACAGGAACTGGTCTAAGTTTCTGAAATAAACTTCCCCTCGATCCTGGTTTCCTACCGGGGAACTGGTCTCAGTTTCTGAAATAAACTTCCCCTCGATCCTGGTTTCCTACCGAGGAACTGGTCTAAGTTTCTGAAATAAACTTCCCCTCGATCCTGGTTTCCTAATGAAGAACTGGTCTCAGTTTCTAAAATAAACTTCCCCTCGATCCTGGTTTCCTACCAAGGAACTGGTCTAAGTTTCTTTTGTCAATAAACTTTCCTGACAAGGGACACTATGTGTAGCGGTTTTCCTCAAACTTCTCGCCGAATTTTCCTGGGGAGATGCCATTTGATAGAAAAATTTTTGATGTCAGACTTGATGGGGAACCCAGTCGTCTGAGTTGTAGAGGTGTACAAACTTCTCTATTGGAGATGCCATTTGTCGACTCTATCGGGGAAAACGAGTCTCTTGAGAGACTGTTTCCGCTTGGGGCATCACATCATACTTTTCTTGGGATTTTCTCGGAGAAATACCATATGATGTGATCCAATTTTGAGGTGCCGATGACCTTTTCATCAGTGGTTTTTCGGAGAAAAACTGTCGTACCGCCGAATCTCTGGATTAAGAGGCTTTCTCCGGGGATTTTCCTTAATCCGGGAAAGCAAGGATATCATCTTCAATGGCGAAGAGTGATGTTTGTTGAACGTTTCTTTGGCCTTTCATAGATTCAAGTTATCAAAGTGGTCGAGTGCCGACTTCATCCCAGAAATAAACTGGAGGAGAGAGATTGTTCAGACGCAGCATTTCCTGACGAGGAAATAACTGACAACTCGATTGGGAGGACTCTTATCACTAGGGGACAAGACCGACTAGAGTGATAGTGATTCAATATGAATGCGAATGTAAATCAGCAATGCATGATGTATGTATGTTTATGCTGAGAAAACTGACACGACATACAGACTAATGGATGAACATGACGAGATACTCGGCCATCGCGGGGCGAAGACGTGCCTGTTGGTCCAAAAGTAGGAATTCTACCTTGCTTAGGAGAGATAGTCCTTGCGGGGAATATCGTTGGTCGGGCTTAGGAGATAAGAACTCGGCCGAGGGTATCAGATGAAACATGGTCTCTGATACAGTTGATCCTTCGTTCAGGCGTACTGATTTAGAAGGAGTACTTTGATTCTGCACTTTGGAGCTCGAACACCTTTGGAGACGCAATTGATGTTCTTTCGATGTTCAACAGTCAAAAGAAGTTTCCATCTTCATTTTAAAAGCAGAAAAAGTTTTAACAAGTAAATTCATTTTTGTTTCATTTCAAGAATCGTTAATTATGTTAAAATGTCGTTCTGTAAAGCTAAAAAAAATAGGAATTGCAAACAAAAGCACAAGGGCTCAAATTTTATTGATAGGATGAAAATCAGCCAAACGCGTGATTCCATAGAGTATTTACAAAGTTAGAAAATGGTAATTTAAAGGAAAAGGGCTACGTTGAAACATAATGACCACTATCCTTCTACCAATTTTGAATTCCGGACATCCTGAGCTTCCGTCGAAGATGACCTTGACTGGAGTTTTACTGATGGACGACATAACTGCTGCTGAGGGAATTGCCCCTGTTGGACATAGTTACTTGCCATTATCCCTAATTTTTGCCTGGATTGTACTGTGATGATTTCCAATCCACCGGGATGATTTTTTATCATGTCTCTAATTTTTTCCTGGACCGCCCTTTCGAGTTTTCAATCCACCGAGACGTTTTTTTTTTTTTTTTAGTTTAGGCGAAGTATTTCTTGACTACGTCAACATTTGTGGGGTAGGCAAATTCCTCTCCATCCATGGTTGCAAGTCTCAAGGCGCCGCCTGAGAAAGCTTTCTTGACCTCATAGGGGCCATCATAATTCGGAGTCCATTTGCCCCGAGAATCAGTGAGAAACGATTGTATTTTCTTGAGCACAAGGTCTCCTTTCTTGAAGACGCGGGGTCAGACCTTTTTGTCAAATGTCGTCTTCATCCTTTGTTGATACAACTGACCGTGGCATAGTGCCGTTATTCGTTTCTCTTCGATCAGATTGAGTTCGTCGTGCCGACTTTGACACCATTCAGCTTCTATAAGCTTAGCTTCCATTAACACCCTGATTGATGGGATCTCTACTTCTATGGGGAGGACTGCCTCCATGCCATATGCTAGAGAGAAAGGGGTTGCCCCTGTTGAAGTGCGGACAGATGTGCGATAACCGTGGAGAGCAAAGGGTAGCATCTCGTGCCAATTTTTGTAGGTTATAACCATCTTCTGAACAATCCTCTTGATGTTCTTGTTAGCCATTTCTACCGCTCCGTTCATCTTGGGTCGGTAGGGAGATGAGTTATGGTGTTCGATCTTGAACTCTGCGCACAACTCTTTCATCATCTTATTGTTCAAGTTAGATTAATTATCAGTAATGATCTGGCTTAGAACACCATAACGGCAGATGATATTGTTTTTGATAAAGCGGACCACGACTTGTCGGATTACATTGGCGTATGACGCTGCTTCGACCCACTTGGTGAAGTAGTCAATGGCTACCAGGATGAACCGATGTCCGTTCAAAGCCTTGGGCTCAATTATGCCAATCATGTCGATTCCCCATATGGAAAAAGGCCATGGGGAAGAAAGAACTTTGAGATGCGTTGGCGGTACATGAATTTTATCGGAGTATATCTAACACTTGTGACACTTCCTCATGTACTTGTAGCAGTCGGATTCCATGGTCAACCAGTAGTACCCTGCTCTTAGAATTTAACGTCATCGTATGTCCGTTGGCATGAGTGCCAAAGGACCCTTCATGAATTTCTTTCATCAGCACGTCTGCTTCTAGTCTGTCAACGCATCAGAGCAAGACCATGTCGATGTTTCTCTTATAGAGTGTGTCACCGCTCAGGAAGAAGCTGCCAGCCCGTCTTCTGAGGGTTTTTCTGTCTTTTTTGAGTGCCCCGGATGGGTACTCTTGTTTCTGAAGGAAGCATTTGATATCGTGATACCAAGGTCTGTTGTCTATGACTGCTTCAATCGCGAAGATGTAAGCGGGCCGTTCAAGGCGCATGATGTCGATCTTAGGTATGTCGTTCCATTGACCTACACTAATCATGGAAGAGAGTGGCTAATGCATCATCCATGTGATTCTCTTCATGAGGGATATGATGAAAGTCGACTCTGTTAAAGAAGGGTAACAACCTTCTTGCATAGTCTTTGTAAGGAATCAATCCGGATTGGTATGTGTTCCAATCTTCTGTGATCTGGTTGATGACCAGGGCTGAGTCGCCGTATACATCCAAGTTTTTGATCCTTAAATCAATCGCTTCTTCGAGACCCATGATACAAGCTTCGTATTCGACCTCGTTGTTCGTACATTTGAACGTAAGTCTGGCAGTGAAAGGAATGTGGGAACCCTGAGGGGTAACAATGATTGCCCCAATTCCGTTTCCATAATGATTAACTGCTCCGTCAAAGATAAGTCCCCACTGGGAACCTGGTTCTGGCCCTTCACTGGGTAGCGGTTCATCGCAATCTTTCATTTTTAGATACATGACATCTTCGTCTGGGAAGTCAAATCCGATTGATTCTTGATTGTCAATCGGTTGATGAGCCAAATGATCGGCTAAAATACTTCCCTTAACGGCTTTCTGAGCGTGGTACTCTATGTCATATTCTGATAGTAACATCTGCCAACGGGCGATTCTTCCCGTGAGAGCAGGTTTTTCGAAAACGTACTTGATTGGATCCATTTCGGAGACCAACCAAGTAGTATGACGAATCATGTACTGGCGAAGACGTTTGGCTACCCAAGCCAAAGCGCAACAAGTTTTCTCAAGCATTGTATACCGAGTCTCGCAGTCGGTGAATTTCTTGCTTAGATAGTAAATGGAAGACTCTTTCCTTTTAGTTTCGTCTTGTTGGCCAAGTACACAGCCCATGGAGTCCTCTAGGACTGTGAGGTAAATGATCAGTGGTCTTCCTTCCACTGGAGGTGATAGAATCGGCGGATTCAACAGGTATTCCTTAATACTGTCGAAGGCAGTTTGGCAGTCTTCTGACCAAACGCAATCCTGGTTCTTTTTGAGTAATTTGAAAATCGGCGCACATGTCGCGGTCATAAGGAATATGAATCTGGAGATGTAGTTCAAACGTCCCAGGAATCCTCTGACTTGTTTTTCAGTTTTCAGAAAAGGCATTTCTTGAATGTCCTTGACCTTGTCAGGATCAACTTCAATTCCTTTCTGGCTGACGATGAACCCTAGTAGTTTCCCTGAACGGACACCGAAGGTGCACTTGTTGGGATTCAAGCGGAGCTTGAATTTTCATAGACGTTCGAACAATTTTGACAGATGTTCAACGTGCTCATCCTCTGTTCTTGATTTTGCAATCAAATCATCGACATATACCTCGATTTCCTTATGTATCATGTCATGAAACATAGTAGTCATGGCCCTTTGATAGGTTTCCCCGGCATTCTTCAAACCGAACGACATTACCTTGTAACAAAAGGTACCCCATGGGGTAATGAACGAAGTTTTCTCCATGTCTTTCTGCGCCATTTTGATCTGGTTATAGCCCGAGAATCCATCCATGAAGGAGAATACTTTGAACTTTGCTGTGCTGTCAACCAGCATCTCAATGTGTGGTAAAGGAAAGTCGTCCTTTGGACTTGCCTTGTTTAGATCTCTGTAATCAACACACATTCTGACCCTTCCGTCCTTTTTGGGAACGGGTACGATGTTGGCTAACCATTGAGGATATTTAGATGTAGCGAGGAAACCCGCGTCGATCTGTTTCTGTATCTCCTCTTTGATTTTGATGGCCATGTCCGGGTGAGTGCGTCTCAACCTTTGCTTTACTGGCGGACATTCCGATCTAAACGGTAAGTGATGTTCCACGATGCTGGTATCCAACCCTGGCATATCCTGATAGGACCAAGCGAACACATCGGGGAATTCTTTGAGAAGCTTTATCAAACCCTCTCTGGCAGTTGGACTGAGCAATGCTCCGATCCTGACTTCTTTTCTCTCTTTTTCTGAACCCAAGTTTACCGTTTCCAACGGCTCTGTGTGAGGTTCAATGGACCTTGCCTCTTGTCTGAGTAGTCGAGAGATCTCTTCTGGAATTTCGTTGTCATTTTCTTCTTCAGCCTCGAATATCGGGAACTCAAAGTTGGAAGAAGGCATCGGATCGTATGTTTCAACGGGGTATAAAACAAGCAATCTGCATGACGTTATGATTCGTGTTTAGAAGAGATAGAGAAAATGCAAGTGTGTGCAGTGTTTTGATTTTACTGCTTGTTTTTATTATTGAATGTTTTTTAGGATTACCATTTTCTGAAAAAGCAAAAAGAGAAAACAACAATTAATGCGGAAATTACAGAACGACGTTATTTTATTAATGAACAAGTCGACTCTTGAAACTACAGCCCTATAAAACAAAACTCTGTCGCTTTGGGCAAAGCGAAGAGGGAAATTTACAGAAAACGAGCCCTATCAAAATATCCGTTTCACCTGGGCAGGGTGAAAGGTTAAAGATGGCAATTACTTTGACTGACGAACGACCTTCGGAACCTCGACGATAACCCATTGGCGGCGAACTCCTCGGTGAATCACAAAGTCTGGCACCTTCCTTGATTTGTCTTCAGAAATGACGCTGATTTCTAGTGGAGCAGGATCATTGGAATCTGTCTCCCAAGCAGAGTTGTCATAGGAGGATTCCTCTGTTGCATTTTGCATAGCATTGGAGCTCTCAGCTGTATCTCCCCATCCAGTTGGCTGGATGTCCTCGAGCCTGATACGAGAGCTTTCGGGAGCAGTGTACTTGACCATAAAGTCGTATTTTCCACTTGGTCGTCCCAAAGTGTCCCAAACTTCTTTGGAACTGGAGAAGTCATCCCTCTCGATGACGTTGACCTCAGGAAAAGCATAGTTGATGAATTCTAGTCCTGCAAACGTTGCGAATTCATCTTCATGTTGAGTAGTTTCCGAATGACCTGAGTGTTGATCCCATGACATGGTGGGGACACAGGTATTCTGTTCAATGACGCTCAGCTGAGTTTCATTACTCGGTTGACTTTCTTGCCCCAAGTTTCCTGGGTAAGGCTGCCACATTGGCAGGCCATCCATCGGGCCATAGTAATTGTGATCAGAGTTTTCTTTCATCAGAGTGTCTTCCTCTAATGAATTTGGCGGAGCACGGCATCCTTCCGGATCACAATCACCGTAGATCATTTTGACATCTGATCTTGGTATAAATCTCGGACTTTCTGTAGGAAAGCAAAAAGGCATAGGCACCTCTTCCTGAGACATATAGCCGTCCTTGTTAAGGTAGGACTTCCATTCTTCATCTGTGTCAGAGGGATATTCCTCATTGATAGCATGAACTGTCTGAGACACTGGGTGAAGAAAACCTCCATTGTGGAAGAAGTTTTTAAGGGGATGAAGACTTTCATCGTTGGCGGCTGTCTGGGTACAGGTTGCAGAAAAACCAAGACCCTTCTTTATTTTATTGTCAGTAGGAATGACAAGCCGTCCCCATCCTGTCGTATCGGTACTCTCGACCGCTTTGATAGCATCTTTGTATGAAGAAATTGAAGTTCCTTCTTCGGATTGGTCATTCTTGCTCATCGACAGTGCTTGGAACTGAGTTCCAATAACCTCCTCGGGTTCCACACAAGTAGATGATGATAAGTTACTCACAAGCAAGGCTTGTTCCCCACAAACCGTGATGAGTTGGCCGTTCTGGACGAACTTTAGCTTTTGGTGGAGGGTTGAAGTAACCGCTCCAGCCTGATGTATCCAAGGTCCTCCTAATAAACAACTGTACGTTGCCCGGATGTCCATGACCTGGAAAGTAATTTGGAAAGTGTGAGGACCAATAGTTATGGGAAGATCCACTTCGCCGATAACTGTTTTTCTGGATCCGTCGAATGCTTTGATGACGACCTCGCTGACTCTCATCTGAGGGCCCTTAAATGATAATTGCGTCAAAGTGGACTTCGGCATAACATTCAGGGCTGACCCTGTGTCTACCAGTACGTTGGCTAAAGCATCGCCCTGGAAGTTAACTGTAATGTTGAGCGCCATGTTATGACGGCGACCCTCTTCAGGTAATTCCTCATCACTAAATCCCAAATTATTGCAGGAAGTGATGTTAGAGACAATGCTATCGAATTGTCTGATTGTTACATCCTGTTCCACAAAGGCTTGCTCCAAGACTTTCTGTAGAGCCTCTCTGTGTGCTTCTCAACTGAGTAACGGTGATAATACTGAGATCTTTGAAGGAGTCTGTAATAGTTGATCAACGATGTTATATTCACTCCTTTGGATGAGCTTTAGCATCTCATCTTTGTCTTTTGAAAAGTCGGGATTACCAGATTGACTGACTGGTGGATCAGGAATTTCCTCCTGAAGTTCCTTTTCTTTGTTAGCTTCCCCAACCCCTCGGTTGAAGATTCTACCACTCCGTGTTACACGACTGACGTCTGTAATATTCACGATGGAGGGTAATGGAATTTCCTTTCCATTCTCAATTGTTGTTGCACCGTATTTGTAAGGGATTGCCTTAGCTGATTCATACGGTAGTGGCCCCGGTAGATAGATGACTATGGGAACCTTCTGATTTTTCTGACCGTCATAAGTAACCTCGATCCGTTCCCGGTTGGGAACTCTAGATTCGTCAAGTAGAGGAATGATGGCAAAAACATCCCTGATCTGGTGTTGACCAGAGATCGTGACAACATCCTCAACTTGATCGGCAAGGTAGTTCGGCGACCAAATGATGGGTCCAGAACCTGGATATGGACGAATTTCTCCATGATCGATCTGACCCTGAAGAGCTGCTCTCACAAGGTAACACCCTTGGTTACTTTCCGAACAGACGCTACAACTGTCATAGTTGTGTGGTGGCACCTGGCCACGCCCACTTTGAATACAATGTAACCTCATTAGGTTACCTTCCATTGATCGGACATCCTGACTTTGATGACGAGTAGGATTCCTGTTATTGATACTAATCTGCTGAGTATCTTCGTCCATATAGATTGGCATCCACCAGTGATTTAACAAGTGCTGAAGTGCCTCCTGGACAAGGGTACAACCTCGATCGTTTTCCTAACCCGCTTTACAATTTTGATAGTCATGTGATATTAAGAATCCAAGTTGGACCTGCTCAGAATGTAACTCTACCAGGTTGGTATTCAACACGCGAATGTCAAAGATCTGAACCATGTTGATCTGATAGGAGCTCCTATCATGGTAGTCTTGGATCCATCCAAGATCCATCTGACACTGGAGGGCCTCTTGTATGAAAGAGCATCCCTGTTTGTTTACCGAGCAAATCAGATAGGAACTGTAATCGTGCCGCGGCAGATTATGATACTGGCTTTGCCTTGAGTGCATTGCCACCAAGTTGACATTCATCACACGGATGTCGTGGTTTTGAATGACGTTAGAATTTGTAGAGACCATGTTAACTCCACGAACTCGGTGCTCCTGGATCCATCCGAGATCCATTTGTTCCTGTAGAGCTGCTTGCACTACAGAACACCCCTGGTTATCTTTAGAGCAGATATCACACTAGTGATAGTTATGAGATTGCACCTGGCCATATCCACTCTGTCTACAATGCATCCTGACCAGATTGGTCCCCAATAAGAGTACATCGTGAATTTGATAGACATTATTAGTCTCTTTCTCAATCAGATTGACTGCAGCTTTCTCATGTTGAGGCAGCGAGTTCGTAAGAACATTGGGATTCGTATCTTTGAAAGATAAGAGCCCGCTCCTAACAAGCTTTTGCACGTCGGATTTGAAATTGAGGCAAGTCTCAATGTTATGCCCCGAACCTCCTTGATGATAAGGGCATGTTTGATCCGCTTTAAACCAAAAAGGCAGATTTTCTGGAACTGAAAGGGGAGACTTAGTCTGAATGTACCCCTTAGCCAGCAGTAACGGAAACAACTTTGCGTACGTTACGGGTATAGGATCAAATCCTGGTGGCCGTGTTGTACGGTTGTTGTTATATGGAGGACGAGCCTGCTGAAGAGGCTGTTGTGTCCTTTGTTGGTCAGGTTGGCTCTGCGCAACCTGAGGTTGATACATAGGAACAGGCACGGGGCCGATAGCAAGAGTAACAGCTGCTACTGGCTGATAACGTCGCCTTTGCTTTCCGAGAGAGATATTCCCAATATCTTGCTCTTTTTTCTTAGGGAGAGCACTACCGTATTTTTTAGTACCGCTCGTTGATCCAGTGTCTTTTACCAAACGTCCTTCTCGGACGGCTTCCTCAAGACGTACACCCATGCCGACCATTTCGGTGAAATCACTGGGTGCACTGGCAATCATTCGGTCATAGTAAAATGAGCTTAAGGTCTTTAAGAAGATTTTTGTCATCTCTTTTTCCTCAAGAGGTGGACAAATTTGAGCGGCAATTTCACGCCACCTTTGAGCATACTCCTTAAAGGTTTCCTTTTCCTTTTGCGACATTGATCTGAGTTGATCTCTGTCGGGTGCCATGTCCAAATTGTACTTGTATTGTTGGACGAAGGCAGTACCAAGTTCTCTGAATGTACTGATCGTAGTACGGTTTAAACCCATGTACCATTTGAGTGCGGCACCGGTTAAACTATCCTGGAAGTAGTGGATCAGCAGGTCCTGATTCTCCGTCTGAGCTGACATCCGCCGAGCGTACATCACCAGATGGCTATGAGGGCAAGAGTTACCCTTGTAGTTTTCAAAGTCGGGCACTTGGAACTTGTGCGGGACTTTCACATTTGGGACCAAGCAGAGGTCTGCGGCGTCCTTTCCAAATAGATCCTGACCGCGAATGGCTTGCAGCTCTTTCTGCATTTCCAAGAACTGCTCCTGGAGTTCATCCATTATATCGAACATAGTTTCCTTCTTACCAGAAGGTGTCTGTGGAATCTGTCCTTCCGGGACAGTGTGCACCACAGGGGGTGGTACCGTGACTACGGCAGTAAGTCTTGGCGCCTCCCAAAGTTTGTAACCTTCAGGAGTCTTGAGTATGCCCCTGGCATCTTCGCTTTCCCGAAGTTTGTAACCTTCAGGCCCAGCGGCTTCTGTTGCGATTCCCTGATCTTCAGTGATCGGCGGAACATATCCTTCCGGGATATAGTTAACAGGCATGCCCTAAGGACGATCTTTCGGTATCTGATACCTAGGATCATACTTTTCTATGATGGGCGTTGAGGTGATCTCTGAGATCACAGTTCTTTGTAGCTGAGCTTCTGCCATGGCTTGCATGTCATTACGAAGCTTTCTCATATCCTCTCTCAGAGTGTCGATCTCTTCTTTCAACTCTCTGTTTTCTTCCTCAAGATCATCCATCTTTTTCTGATGATTGGCCCGAGTATTATATGAATGAGACAGTTTGAATCTAGAATCGAGACACAAACGTGAGATTCTTAGGGAAGAAGAATACGCGATGTGAGAATGATGAATGCAATAATTATATTAATTGTTTTTAGGTTTAATTAAAATAAACTTCGACAATTAGATTGCAAATATCAAACAGTGGGGAAACCCTTTTTATTGAATTCCAAAGGATTACAGAAATGGAAATACAGTAGATTACAAAGTGCAGAAACAGAAACCTAAACTAATGGGTCCCGAGTCCTCTCCGAGGAGAAACCGGGTGCTGATTCTGGTATCTTCCTTTTCTTTGACCGGGGCGCTTGGGCCATTGTCGGGTTGTCATTCCTTTGCCAAGTGAAAGGAGTGACCAAATTCCTTTGGTCATCTTGATTCTCTACAGCATGCTGCTCCAAAATTTCAATCAGAGCATCTTTCTCTTTCAGTAATTGCTGTATTTGGATACACTCTACGTCGAGGGTGCGGTACTTGTTCTTCCAAGATCTTCTTTCCTTTTGAACTTTGTTGAGAGTAACCTGAAGCCTTTCAGTTTCCGTCATGAAGTACATGACAATTTCCCTCGGCGGAAGAATTCTGTAACGAGGATAAGGCATCTTTAGCTTGAGAGCTCTAGTTTGTACCCAATGGAGATAAGGCTCCACCGAGACACAATCCGGTTTTCCCAGAGACTCTCGTCCTTTCTTATGAACCTGTTTCCAAGCTTGCACTATTTCCATCTTTAGTGCTCTGTCACTTTCTCCTTCTTTGAAGAAAAGACCTTCCAGATGAACACCCAGTGGGATGTGTCTCATCGGGTATCCAAATTGACGAAGAACTAATATCGGATGATAGTTGATTCCTCCCTTAGTTCCTATGAGGGGTACGCTGGGGAAGTTTCCACAACGATCAATGATTCTGATTCCCTCATGACCCTTGTTGCACCAATCTATATTAGAGTTGGTAAGAGACATGATCTTCTGTGGCCAACGTAAGGCACTCTTGCAATCCCAAAAAGCAGCAGACTTGGGCAAGTGAGAGATAAACCATTTGTAGAGCAAAGGTACACAGTATGTGATCTCCCCTCCGCTGTACAAATTTCTTAAGTGTACAGAATGATACGCATCTGCGACCAAAGTCGGCACAGGGTTTCCAATGAGAAAAACCTTAATAGTGTTGATATCGACGAAGTTATTGATGTTGGGAAACAAAAATAATCCGTAGGTGAGCAAGACAAAGATGCTTTCAAAAGCAGTCCTGTTCCCTATACTAGCGAAGTACAGAGCTTTCTTTGTCAAGAACTGGGCTGGCAAACCTTGGATGCCACCCTTAGTAGTCATGTGAGTCTTGACCTCAGACTCGTCCAAATGAATTGCTATTGCAATAGTCTGATTCTTTGGAATTTCTTCCAGTCCAGAAAATGGAGCTCGATCAGTGATATGTAAATCAGTCAGATGAGAATACTCCTCCAGTGTTGGAGCTAGCTGGTAATTCGGGAATGTGAAACAGTGATAAACCGGATCATAGAATTGAATGAGCGCGTCCATGATCCCCTTAATCACATGGACTCTTAACAGTGGTAGCAATCCACCGTGCTTGGCTCTGAAAGCCTCTGGGTTAACGATCATCCTCGCTAACTTTCTCAAATCCCCTAGTTTTGGAACCTTGAAGGTATACTGGTTAGTTCTCCTTCTACCGAAATCCATTAGCGTAATCCTTTTCTCTGATATTTGCAATCACAGTCTTAGTTTAATTTGAAAAACAGAGAGACTAGAAGAGAAATTTTTTTTGAATGTTTTAATGTTTTATTAAATGAATGCATGAATGCAGCACACAAAAACATAGAAAAAACATGGGGTCAAAGGGTCGTTGTCATGAAGTCAAGGCTCTACCCATCCCCAAAGGTTTATACTAGGGTGATTTTTGTACCTGTACTCATTATCATCAGCTCCTCCCAGGAAAGCAAAACAACAAGCGGATCGCCAGCGAGTTGTGTGCAATCTTAGAGTAAGTGCCATTCACCGAGAATAGATCACCAGCCTCAAATGAGGGTAGTATCGTGAAACAACTATTTCCGATAGCTTCCGCACTACGAAAAAGGTTGGCTTTTCTTAAGTGTATACTCAATCTCACCACATGCGGCATTACACGCATTCCCAGTAGCAGAAAAATAAACACGTATAACAATTAGGAAAAGCAGTATATATATATTTGTCCTAATCATCCTAGACTTATAAAGCTATGAATCTTAAGTTCCTGACAGAAATGGGTTCCCCGGCGGAAGCCCCAATCTGTGGTTCCCTGCCTAAGAGATGGACCAGCATAGGTCAATATTTCTCTTCAGCCGAGTTCCCATTTTCGTTAGAAAACGGGGATGATGCCCTAAGGCAGAAAAGGAGACTCCCCAGCAGAGTCGCCATTTGTGTAATTTTTCACACAAGAGAAGTAGAAAGAAAGGAACGGGCCCCACGGTGGGCGCCACTTTTCTGTAGCGAGCGATTTTGGATGCGGTTCTTAAGTGCTGGTCGCTCTCTGCGGTTTGAGCTTTAAACTACAGGTCGATTCATTTTTTATCCTATTGTGAGCTGAATAAGGAAGGGAAATAGATGTCTCCAATTAACCCTGCTTGCATACTGAGTTTGAACAGCGGTCTGTTCGGTTACGGATGCTATCAATGTGGGGGGGCTTTTGTACTGGTTATTCGTATTTCGCCAATACAGGTTCTTTCTTTCTAGGGCTTGGGCAAAAGGTTTCTGGCGGGGAACAAGGATTAGGATGTTAGGATTGGTGCTTTTGAAATACTGCTTTTGATTGATGGAGATATGGGATTTGGGTTTTTTGTTGATTGCGCTCGCTAAGATCTTTTCTTTCGATCATATGCCTACGTATTCCCGTTTACCAAAATAGGGAAATCAGAGCGTTCGTAGTTCCTCCTATTCTATGGGAGGAAATGGGTTTTTTGGTGTCTTGTTCAAAGCCCAAGACATGAAGCGAAAGGTGATTTGTATCTTGTTCAAAGCCCAAGATGTGAAGCTGAAAGGTCTATTTGTGTCTTGTTCAAAGCCCAAGACGTGAAGCTGAAAGACCTCGGCTTTAGAGAGAATTTGTCATCTCTAAAGAGGGGAGAAGGAGAATTACTTTAACTGGGATACGCGGATCCGAGCAATGCCATAATTTCCGAAGAAAGGGTTTTAACCTGAAGGAGAAGACTTTAACTCAGTGTAGAGCAATGCCATCTTTCCTTAGGAATTTCTCATGCTAAAAGAGGGACAGTGGCATGGATGTAGATGATCCAGAGGCTTGCCGCTTACAGCGATTAGATGAAGGGAAATGAGTTGTTGATGTTTGTGTACTGCGAACGAAGCACAACTTTGATGCTAAAAGGTCGATTGGATCAACCAGTGGTTTTCTTATACAAAGCCTAAGAGGAGGCTAATTTCCGCTAGGAAAATCATTATACAAAGCCTAAGAGGAGGCTATTTTGTGTCTCGTACAAAGCCCGAGAGAGAGGCTAAAAGTTTTTGACCCAGTGGGGCATATCGTTATACAAAGCCTAAGAGGAGGCTAGCAAAGAGTTGACTCAGTTGGAGAATCTTTTATACTCAGTAAGAGAGTGTTTTTTATCTCGTACAAAGCCCGAGAGAGAGGCAAAAAGGTTATTTTGACTCCACTGGGGAGAATTTTGGTATCTCGTACGAAGCCCGAGATGGAGGCTATTGTAACTGTTTCAGTTGAGTGACAGATCCAATATACTGATTTTAAAAGAGAAAATCAGTTCTTATATGAGCAACACTGTACACAGGGATTTGATTTGAGGATCAGGGATATTTCCTTCTCTTTGAGGAAACGGGAAATCGAAAGGGTATTGAGACTATCCGAGTCTGCGGGTTTCCTTCCTATTTAACGAAGGGTGCTTGAGAATGTCTTTGAGACTCAAGGAAGTTAGACTGTCCGTGTCTAGAGTTTTATCTTTTGTACTATGCTTCGAGAAACAGTAGTAGACTCTACGAAAGGACTGTTCTATAAAGATGACTAGGTTCTGCTCCTATACCTCTAAGAGGTCGTCGGGACAATTTGTACGAAGCCCAAGAGGAGGCTGGAAACTTTTAAGAAGCCGACGGGTCCTTGTACGAAGCCCAAGAGGAAGCTATCATTCCCAAAGGAAGAGATCATTATACGAAGCCTAAGAGGAGGCTGTGAATACTTATAAGTCGTAGGGTCCTTGAATAATGCCCAAGAGGAGGCCGATGCTTTTAAGAAGCCCGTGGGTCTATCATCTCCTTTCCATTAGGAGCGATAACTCTTTTAAAGATAAAAACCACTGGTAAACGTGCAAGGTTTACTATCCAGCGACTTTTAACTTTTAAAGAGGGTCCCTTAGTTAAGGTCCAAGATTATGACCGTAGTGGGTACCCAAACCCCGAGACATTCAAGGCAAGCTATCCACAAGGAATAGATCAAGTCAGGAAAGTTCAAGAATTGGGAAGAAACTCAAAGATGCCATTCACGGAGAATACATTCATCTTGGGGAGTAGAGCTTCTTGACGATTCCTAAGGAGGACAGCCGAAGAGAAGACTGTATCTGGTGCTCCTATTGGGGATCTAGGCGTCTATTTCTACGAATAAGTGAAACGGAGTCACCTAGTTCTAGACGTAGTTGCCGGGGAAACTCGAAATATCTATACTATTATTACACAGTAGATATGAGTTTATGAAAGGAGACTTACAGTGAGCAGCCCCACAATACAGTTTATAATATGAAAGCAGTAAATGAAAGCGATAACCACTTACTCGGTTGTAGTGCTTCCATGTTGTTTGGTTAGTTGTTCAACAAAGAAAGATTAAAAACAACAGTATATTCAAAATCAAAGGAGAAAGTGCTTTGAAAAAGAAAGATCTGGGGCTTACAGCTCAAGGAGAGGCCCAGGGTTTTATCAGTGAGCGCACTGTTTGAATTTGTACAGCGGGACTTATACAAGTGACTGGGGCCCAAAAAGGTTTTCTGTACAAAGGGATGGGTCTTACACTCTCTCAAGAGGCCCAAAAAAGGTTTAAAGAAAAGAGTGGGGCTTATAACACGAGGGTAGGCCCAAATGATTTTTCCGTTTAAAATGGCGATCGCGCCGAGGTTTTCTTTTAACGCAGAGGGACTTATACAATAAGTGAGGCCCAAAATGTTTTTGGTTAAAAGGGGGATTGGGTCTTACACTCTAATAGAGGCCCAAAATGTTTTAAAGAAAAAGAAATGGGTCTTACTACTCGAGGGTAGGCCCAGATGGTTTTTATTTTTAAACGGGCGACGATCGCGCCGTTTACTTGTACAGAGGGACTTATACAATGAGTGAGGCCCAAAAAGTTTTTGTACAAGGGGGGATGGGTCTTACACTCTCTCAAGAGGCCCAAAGAGTTTTGAGATGAATAAATGGGTCTTACTACTCGAGGGTAGGCCCAGATGATTTTTGAAAAGGCGACGATCGCGCTGTTTGTTTTTTGACGGTATCGGGACTTATACAATAAGTGAGGCCCAAAGATGATTTGGTCAAAAAAAAGGATTGGGTCTTACACTCTAATAGAGGCCCAGAGTGTTTTGAAAATGATTTATGAGGGTTGAATTAATCCAAAACCCTAATTTGTTTTCAAAATGTATTTAATTGAATAAAAATTCAATTAAAATGATCAAAAATTGTTTAACACATGGAAAACAAATTGTGATCTTGGATTAATGCTTCAAAAATTAAGTATTGACCTACAAAATAATTAGAAAGCATTAAAGGTTGCAAAATCAATGTAGAAAAAATATTTAAAATGCCAAAAACAATCAAAATATTAATTCTTTACAAAAATATCAATTATATGAAATAAATAATATTTTTGGGATTTTTTGGTAAAATAAAATATTTTAACATTTTTGTGAATTATTAAAAAAAGAATCAACTCAAAATCATTAAAACTCAGAGAGAAATTAATTTTTGAATCAATTAAACAAAATCACAAAATTCAAATATTCAAATATATGAAAATGGCGCCAAGAACAACACCAAGAACACGCGCGTTTTTCAGTTTGCCCAGATTTGCATTTTCCATCCAATCTCACTGAATACGTAATCATATCATGCAATCCACATATCATTATGCTCGTCTCAACCTCACGATCATGTCTATGTACTTTAATTTCATTTAAATTAAACATACAACAAGAAATCACGAAGAAACCTCAAGAACCCTAATTTTTGCATGAAGGCTAGGATTTTTGATACACGATTCAAACAATGCAATTAATTGAGGGAAAACATTCCATGCATGATTATGAACATATGGCCAAATTATTGTGCGAGGAAATATGCATAGATTGAGAGATGACCAAGTTTAGGCTTACCTCCAAGTCGTGACAGCAAGAGTAGATGTGATTTTGAGTTGGAGGTGTTACAGACAAGTTGTGATGATCTGGACAGCTTCCCTACACCCTATGGATTGTGTTTGAACACTTGGATTGAATTGAAATGGACTGGATCAGTTTATGGCATCTCAACTGCAATTTCACTTCAAACTTGTGTGGATGGCAAGTGATTTTGAGATTTTGATGTTCCAGATGTTATGTGAGTGCTTGATCAGCTCATATGTGATGTATGTGAGGTGTGTGAGTGATTGGTTTGTGCAGAATTGCTCTCAAACTCAAAACCCGATAGCTACCTTGCTAAGAAAGGCATTTTTGCCAAGAGAAAGAGATTTTGAGGAAAGCATCTGTTAGATGGCTTTGGTGTACTTAAACTGACCACAATTGAGCTCTATTTATAGTAGAGCAAGTTTTTTTTGCAAGGAATAGTGCATGGCAGCTGGTAAGTAGGTTTCCTCAATGTTGGCCAATGGAAATGAAAGTCTCCTCTAGCCATTGACTAGAGGTTAGGGCGCAGAGCTTTGGTCCCCTTGGTCTTGGATAAGTCTTGACTGATTTCAGATGAGAATGGCTCAGTCCATGCCACCTTGATGGTTCCATTGAATGCCTCATTCCAAATTTGAAGTCTTGTCCCTATTTTGGCAACTCTAGGTTCAACATGCTATTTCTTGTTCCATGGACTTTGGAGGCTTGGCTCAGTGATTGTCCCCTTTAGATTCAATCCTCTGAGGTGTCCAAGTGGATTGGAGCAATTGAATTTGGCTGATTTTGGCAAATCGACCCAAAATGCAAACTCTACCTTGCTTTGACAGATTTCAGCAAGGTAACTTGACAATGTTGTATCTCATGATGTAGGTTGAATTTGGCAATGTTCTTGGCCATTTTGGAAAGCTCTTACATGATACAACAACTGTTTGAACAAGTTTGGTTTTGATCTCTTTTGATTCCAAGTGAAAAATCCCCCTACAATTGGCAAAAAGTGAAGGAAAATTCTAACTTAGTGAAAATTTCACTAAGTGTTGGAAAAAGTGACTTTTTCACTTTTCAGCCACTTTGATCACTCCATAACTCAAAATCCTTAATGAATTGGAATGACTTGTAGTTGAAGTTTTTGTAGGTGATAATGAGGGCTACAAATCCATCTTTGGATGAGAAAAAATGGCCTTGTGGTTTAGGAGTTATGGTCCTCCAAAGTTGGTACCTTTGCCACTTTATTTTTAACTTGGAAAAATTTCTAAGTTTTATGGTTACCCCTTTTACAAGTTATCTCACTTTTCTTGATTTTTCTTGATGAATGATGATTCAAATCATACATTAACAGCATTTTAGGGTTAAAAATCCATTTTGGTGAAAAATCTCAAAAAGTCAAAGTTGACTTTTGTGCACAGTTGACTTTTTATCAGATGAATTCCAAACTGTGCAATTCTTCAGGAAATCATGTCCTTGACCTAAATCAAACTTGATGGACATGTTCCATGGGTGTCATAGGGTATATTCAATCATGTATTAGGGTTTGGGAGCATGTCTTGGTCAAAAGTCAATGTTACAGTTGACTTTTCCCTTAAAACCCTAATTGTGGTGCAGATGAAAATGAGACTTGTTACTCAAGCTTCTTGGATCAATCCATTGTTCCAAATGGATCAATATGGTGTATTAGAGACCCTAAAATAATCTCTTGAGGTCTTGGCTCATGGTTTGTCCCAAAAGTCAACTTAGGGGTGAATTAGGTCAAGAAACCCTAATTCCTGATTTTTGATGAATGCATCCCCTGAGGCAAAATTGACTTGATGCATGGGTTCATGAGGTTCCATGAAGCATATTAGGTCATGTTTTGGATCATTACCTTATGCCCAGATGAAAATTTCCATCTGTAGGCCCTGGTCGACCAAAACCCTAATTTGGTGACACTGTCGATCTTGAGACTTGATCCACCTAGAAGGGAGCAGCCTTTTGCTTAATCCTTGAAGTGGGAGTCCTTTTTGATCCATTGTGGATATTTAAGAGATTAGACAAGTTGAAGATCATGCCATTTCTTGATTGATCCTTTGTCTAAGCACTCAGAGAGGGCTTGAAACCCTAATTTTGATTGTATTGGATGCTCACCCATCTTTGGGGAGACTGATGAAGCATGATGGTTCATCCATATTGTGATGATGATTTTCACAATGATGGGAAATCTAAGTGGTCAAAATTTGGGGTATTACAGGTACAGGTTGCAGAAAAACCAAGACCCTTCTTTGTTTTATTGTCAGCAGAGATGACAAGTTGTCCCCATCCTGTTGTATTAGCACTCCCGACTGCTTTGATAGCATCTTTGTACGAGGAAATCAAAGTTCCCCCTTCTGATAGATCGCCACTGTGTAACGAAAGCGTTTGGAACTGGGTTCCGATTATCCCTTTTGGTTCCACATAAGTGGATGACGATAAATTGCTCACGAGCAAAGTTTGTTCCCCACAGACCGTGACGAGTTGACCGTTCTGGACAAACTTTAACTTTTGGTGGAGGGTCGAGGTGACCGCCCCAGCCTGATGTATCCAAGGTCTTCCTAATAAGCAACTGTATGTTGCCCGGATGTCCATGACCTGGAAAGTGACTTGGAAAGTGTGAGGTCCGATAATTATGGGAAGGTCGACTTTGCCGATAACCATTTTTCTGGATCCGTCAAATGCTTTGACGACGACCTCGCTGGTTCTCATCGGAGGGCCTTTGAATGATAATTGCATCAAAGTGGACTTCGGCATAACATTCAGGGCTGACCCTGTGTCTACCAGTACGCTGGCTAAAGCATCAACCTGGCAGTTGACTGTAATATTGAGTGCCATATTATGACGACGACCTTCTTCAGGTAATTCCTCATCACTAAATCCCAAATTATTGCAGGAAGTGATGTTAGAGACAATGCTATCGAACTGTCTGATTATTACATCCTGTTCCACAAAGGCCTGCTCTAAGACTTTCTGTAGAGCCTCCCTGTGTGCTTCTTGTCGCTCCCGGGATTTTCATCCTAGTACAAACGCGAAAGTGGCACCGAACAGAGTCGCCAGCAATGTGTATTTATCCCAAGAGAGGGAAAGGAAACACCGCATAAACCTGAAGGAAAGGATAGAGCATGGTCTTGCGACCAAAAGAAATGGGTTCGGGAGTCGGTTACGCGAGAGGAAGGTATTAGCACCCCCTCGCGTCCATCGTACCCGATGGGATCCACGCTTGCTTGTCTCGATCAAAGGGTGATAGAAAAGAACACTGGAAGAGGAACTGAAAGAAAGAAAGGAGAAAGAAAAGAAAAGGAACGGGAAACAAATGTAGGGAAAATAAAAGAAGTGCTCGCATGGGCCCTACCCCACTGCCTACGTATCTCATCGGGAACATGAGAATCAGAGCGACGTAGTTCCCCTCACTAGGGATGGATTGTCTGTGTTTTTTAGAGAACGGCTTACGTCCTAGCTCAGGTGTTGCAGGCTCGCTGGTCCGAGTGCGTTACCATCTTGCAAGAGAACGAGTAGAAGCGCGTTCGTGCGTTGAGAATGAATGAGATGAGAAAAGAATTCCCGAAGGAAAGACGTTATTGTTTGTTTTTGTCTTTTAGAAGGAAGTGCTTTGGATTTGTTTGCATATGACAGTGTATCTGGATCTTAGTCATTGGAATGTGTACATTCTCACATTCCAAGATGGAATGGGTAAGAAAGCATACTAAGAGTGAAGAAGACCCCCACACTTAGTTCCAATTGTCAAGGTTCAAACACACTAGCATACTTGTGTTTATTAAGTGTTTTTGTTGATTAAGAAATGAAGAAGTGTTTTTTATTATTTGCACCTTCAACAAATATTGCATTTAAGTCCCTCATACAAGATCAAATGTTTAACACATCGACCCAAGATGGGTTATATGCTATACATTTTAAGATTATAAGAGAAGACCCCTTATAATCTTTTCTTTATATGAAAGGCCTAAATGCAATAAATGCCTACCTTTATTATATGTTTTGAATTTTCTTTGAGATGAGAAAAGAGACTCAAGAGAGGAGAAAAGGTAAAACCTATATGGACTAAGACTCAATCCTAATTGAAGATTAAAGGGAGTGATCCTAAAGGTTTGTGAGGTTTCATCCTAAAATCTAAAGAAATAAAGAATTAAACAATTCACTTCCAAAGTAGAAGATGAATTGTAATTCAAAAAGGGAAAGTAATGAGTTATTAAAAGAAAGCACATAAGTGCTTAACAAAACACAAAATGGAATTGTAAAAGAGAAAGGATAGAAGTTGAATGTGGATTCCTTATCCACACTCAATTGAAACTTACCAAAGCCCCTACATGGTTAGCACAATCACTTACAAGTAAAGTAAGAAAGTATAATGAACAAATCAAATTCAAACAAGTTGACAAACAAAGTAAAATGAGATTGAATGCTATACATGCTTCCAAGTCAGAATGTAACTCATATTTACACAACCTAATGTTATCCTAAATGAGCATACCAAATCATGCAAACAAAATCTCAATCCAACAAGAAGCAAAGAAGAAGAGGTGAAGTGATGTGAATGTGGTTCATACTTGTGAAACAAGTGACTTAAGGTGCAAGATAAACATCAAACATGCAAAGATGAAACCCAAATGTCACAATCAGAAGTCAATTAACATGCTATACATCCTCAAACAAAACCACAACTCATGGCACAAGTGCCTTCATGATCAAGCAAACCAAACATGAGGCATGCATTCACAAAATGAACAAGTTAAACTTCATGCTTCAAACAAATAGCAAACATGCTTCAACAATTATGACTTTCACCAATCAAACACCTTAAACACATGCCATTAACATATCAAGTCCACAAGCAATGAATCAGAACCAAAGTCACTCAACAATTAGGTCAAAGTCTCATGGAAGTTTCAGGCATTCATGCTCAAAGCAACACATCAAAAGTCATCCAAAAAAGACTTAAAAATCATCTCATAAATCTCAAACATACCTCAACATATTGTGACCACAATGCAAAAAGAAAGGCATCAAAATCATTTTTTATGATTAAGAACAAAAATGCACAAAATCATATGTCACATTAAGTATGCATACAAATGGAAATTCAAAAGAAATAATGGAACAGGGGCAAAATGGTCATAAAATCAGAAAATAAAATCATAGAAAATTTCCTAAATGTTTTAAGAATACACATGAATTTTTGTAGAATTTTCCAATATGTTTTGGTATTTTTAAAAATTAATTATGAAACGCGTATGTAAAATGAAAATAAAAATAAAATGCAATATGAGAGGGGGGTATGAATGTAGCAATTGGACAGTGCAAACTGGTTTGGGCTTTAGAAAATGGAGGTGTGAATATCAATTTGGCTGAGTCCATCAGAAATGTGCACATGACTTGCACGAGTTTTTTAATGCGCTGGCACCATTATCACCACACGATCATGCCAAAATGGACGCATAAGATTAGAACATGCTAAACCCTAACATCAACTCACCGGCCGGAGAGGGACCTCCGGTCACCTTCTCCGGCCACTCTCCGGCGCTGCAATCAACCAAACAATCCAGAAATTTATGCAATGCACATCAAAATATTCAGGAAGTCACGTAGAGCATGAATCTAGGATTAGTTTTCACAAACAACACACAAACAGAGAGAATAGAAGCAATGAAATTAGCCCTAGGTTTTGGATCTAAGCTTCTAAGAAGCTCTATCAACTAGCCAGATGGAGGAGTGCTCTTAGTGAGCTCAAATCATCACAACACGAGCTAGACAGAATGCAAATCGTGCCAAGAAAGTTTAGGATATTGAAACCTGAAAATGTAGGAAACTGTAGTTGAAAGAGAACCAGAGAAATGTGCTTCCTCTTTGATCTTCAACTGGCCAAATAAAGGCTCACAAATCCTTGCAAATGTTGATGAAATTCAATATGCAGTGGAAGACTCTTCAATCTCTTCAATGCTACCAAGCTTCAATGTGTTCCAATGCTGTGTGATGTTGAAGCTTGAAGATGGATTCAGATGTAGATGATGATGAAATCGTGTGAGAGGAAGAGAAGCTTCAGAGAGAGAGCTTGCGAATTTCAGAGGAAAAATGAGAATGAAATGTAGTTGAGTGAGAGTGTGAAAATGAAGTTTTTAACTGAATTGTGAAGTGAAGTTTGAATTTATATCATGAATTAACCATGGTTTAGTGAGTTGGTTAATTGAGTTGAGTGGGTTAAACTGAGTCATCCCTAACTAACTGAGTCAAGTTAGTTAGGGAGAGCAGTGCTATGGTGAAGATGGCTCATGGTGAGATATGGTGGGAGCAAGGAGAAAGTGAATTGGCACTGTTGTGTAGCAGGGGCTTGCGCATCAGAAACTTGGTAAGCAAGTTTGTTCTTTCTATTCCCATGTGTGGCACGTGATAGTGTGCATTGTGTAGGTGATATGTTTGGCCAAATGTGGAAATAAAGTGTGGAAGTGTTTGTGGTGTGTGTGAACCAGAATCCTGCAACATGCTATCAATGCATCCATTCCAACATAGGGTAGTTCGTGGAGGTTTTTCTCTCTACTCATTGAATGGTTTGGCAAGGTTTTGGAGTCATGGAAAAGAGGAGCTATCATGGAACAATATTGATGTTGAAAACAAGTCAAATGGAAGTGTACAAGGTGATGAAAAATTGCTTGAAACAAAAGGAATCAAAACTGGTGTATGGCGTAGTAATGGGGTTGGTTGGCAAGGCAACATGGCGCCTGGGTTTTCAGCATAACCAACATGACTTTGAACCCTTAAAACTATCTCATAACTTGATCAAACCAAAAATTGTCCAACATGAATATTGAAGATGACAATGCAATGAACAACTTTCATGTTGAAAAGTTTTCCATTTGAGGCCTTTAACCATGAGAAAAATGAGTGGACATTAGGCCCACCACATGTTTGTTAAAATGACTGCGCGCGTGCCCTGAAAATCTTGGTCACGACCTAGTTTTGAACCTACTTTGCTCAAACTTTGATCAATCATATCTCACTCAATTTTTATCCAATGGAGATGTTCCACACATGGATTTGAAGCTTAAAACAAGATCTTTCATTGAGGCAGAGTGGATTTTTCGTTTGGTGCTCCAAATTTAAATGGCCTTGGTTCAAATTCTGATGCAAAATGGCCAAAACTTGCTATTTTTAGTAACCCTACTTCATCCAAAAATGGCAACTTTCCACATCTTGATTTTTTCATGATTCCTTTGGAGTTTCTTGACCAAATTTTGTACATTGGACATATGTAACATGAATTTCATGATTTTGGGCTCAAAAAGTCAAGAGTTGACTTTTTCCTCTGATTATTTGACTTGGCCCCAAATTTCTCTGATTCTTGATCTTTCTTCCAATTGAACCACTTCTAAAACCAATTGAGATGCAATCTTCCACATACATACACTTAGGGACATATGGAATACCATGACAACAAGTTTTGTCCAAAAAATCAGAGATACCCTGATTTAATTGGAAACCCTAATTTCAGCCCCTTCTGGTTAGGAGGAAATTGCACATCTTCCAAATCCAAATTCCTCAGAGTATGTTGTGTATCCTCTTAAAGGATGATGAGAAATGCCACTTGAGAATGATTTTGAATCAATGAGCTATCTCTTTTGAGGGTTTTCCTTCAATTTTTGAACCCTTTGCATGATGAAAGATGTAGTGCTTCAATCTCCCATTGGATCTCACTTCCTTGAGGTTGTGGATGATTAATTGAGATGGTATGAGCTATGAGAGACCTCTTGGCTTGCCTAGAGCCAACTTGATTGACCTTTTTGTGCTTTGAATGATCTCTTGATTGTCCACCTTCCACCTGATCACATGCCCTGATGGTAAGAAGGATGCCATGCTTCATTTTTCTATGTTAAATGCAATGTAATGTTAATGAGGTGGATATGATATGATAAATGATAATGCCATGCTATGATGACAAAGAGGGAGAGCAAATTTTGGGGTATTACAGCTGCCCCTATTCAAGCGCTGTAGACCTGAATGCCTGAAAGCAATTGCTTTCAGACTTTCAAGGTATATAGTGATTGAATACCAAAAATAACCAAAAATTTGCTCTGGGTGAAGAATAAAAGGGATATAAACCCAACGAGACTGCTGGATTGAATCTTCGATGAAACGTCGGAGAGATCTGTCTTTTGAACGATGCCAGACGACTACTGGCTTGCCACGCTGCTGGTGGACTTTAATACTGTCTTTTATGCAATTCCAGACGACTACTGGCCTGCCACACTACTGGTGGACTTTAGAAATGTCTTTTTGAACGACGCCAGACGACTACTGGCTTGCCACGCTACTGATGGACTTTAATAATGTCTTTTATGCAATTCCAGACGACTACTGGCCTGCCACACTACTGGTGGACTTTAGAAATGTCTTTTTGAACGACGCCAGACGACTACTGGCTTGCCACACTACTGGTGGACTTTACAGCTTCGTGCCACCCGAAGATGGACTTTTGCCAATCCACTGTTGGACTTTTGCCACCCGAAGACGGACTTTTGCCAATCCACTGTTGGACTTTTAGAATATGCCACCCTTAGATGGACCTTTCGCCAATCCACTGTTGGACTTTTGCCACCCGAAGACGGACTTTTGCCAATCCACTGTTGGACTTTTGCCACCCGAAGACGGACTTTTGCCAATCCACTGTTGGACTTTTGCCACCCGAAGACGGACTTTTGCCAATCCACTGTTGGACTTTTGCCACCCGAAGACGGACTTTTGCCAATCCACTGTTGGACTTTTGGAATATGCCACCCTTAGATGGACCTTTCGCCAATCCACTGTTGGACTTTTGGAATATGCCACCCTTAGATGGACCTTTCGCCAATCCACTGTTGGACTTTTAGAATATCAAAATTGAATTACTCTTTGCCTCTGCGCCAAACATCTCTGCTGACTCTGCTGAGGAACCACAATCAATGATTTAATCTCGGAGACTCCTAAAAGGATAATATCTCTGTTGGCGGATGGATGAACAATCCGTCTGCTTCGAATTGTCAAGCTTGCCAAAAATAAATTGGACTTTAAGATATGAGGGAATGACGACTCTGCCAGGAATTATTCCATCTGTTTGGGGGAATGAATTCTGGTCACAGCGATTCCGCTGGGGATGAGAATTTTTAAATGACGTCCTGCTGGGGAAATGAGCCATTAAAACTCTGCTTGGGGATTTATTCAACCCAAGATCCTTTATAGGGATTATCCACCTTCTGACCCGGCTGGGGAAAGGCTGTACCATCCTTGTTGAGGAATAGATTCTGTCGATCTTATAAACCTCTGCGGAGAGAACAACAACTCAGCTGGAAGTTGCTGAAAAGATTCGATGCTGACCTCTGTGGGGATACCATGACCAGAGATACGATCTTGCTGGGTATCAGGGCTACTCTGCCAGGGATATGCAAATCCTGGTTAGAACATTCCACTGCAACTTGCTAGAAAGAGTCCTTAGAGATCTGTTGGGGAAACCCAAAGCAAGTCCCCAGTAGTCTGCTGAAGAATGTGACTATCAAGCTTAGGATAAGTACTACAATGCCCCATGTTAGGCGAGCTTCCCTTTAGACAATTCCGTTAGGGATGACGGGTTTATAACAAACTCTACTAGAGAAAACTGCTTTAAAACGTCTCGTGCTGGAGAATGCCTTTTGAGAGGATTTTACAGAAGACCAACTGTCCTCAAACTCTACTGGGGGGTGATCAACACTTCATGCTGGGGAACCGAACAATTTGTCCCCGAAGAGGATGTCATAAGAGGATTTTACAGAAGATTTAGCCTCTTCAAACTCTTGTGACTTCGCTGGGGATAATGACCATCAGTTTCGGTGTCGACGAGACCACCCTTTTGGGGAACCTGTGACCGTTATCGATACAGAAAAGCTTGTAGCCGTTGGAAGGACTGTATGAGAGAATCGACTTAATAAGATACAACGGTACCCAGTTGAACTTAATTCACTGACATCGACCCGTTATGCACAATCGTCGACCGAACGATGAACGCCGATCTCCTTACCCATAATTGCCCCAGTCTTTTGCGTGGGGTGATTTATTGCTGGTCTTGTGCTTAAAATCATCTGCACCTGCTACCTGCAACAAAAGAATATGCCCACATGCCCCGAATATTGCGTGGCTAGAATCCACCATCCGGGAGTATTCAACATTCGAAGTAATTTCAAATGTTTTTTCTGCGCATGTTATTGCAAGGCTGTCATGTTTTCAAATGCAATGTTTTATCAAAAATTAGGACGTTTTTGCAAACAAAGCAATAAAACAAAAATAGAAAGCTTTTTATTGAAATTCAATTTATTGACTGAGAGCCCAGAATAGGCAATTACATCTGGAAGCAATCCCTGGAAAGAGGTGATCGCTGAAAATTGAGAAAAGAAACTATCCTAATGGCAATGTGAAAACGGAATTCCACTGAGTTTCCATTCTGTTATGACCAGTATGTCTTCAAAACTCCCCGACCTTGCCTTCTGAGGAATGATCAGACCGATTCCTATCTTTCAGAACGTCAGTTGTTCAAACGGTAATGGGTACAGATAACTCAGACTGTAGTCATTCGCTTAAATCCCTCTTTTGTGTGGACCGCCCTTTCAGGTTTTCGATCCACCAGGATACCCTTTTTTGCCTAAGTTGCCCTTTCGGGTTTTCAACTTACCGGGTGTACAATTTTTTCAATTATATCCCTAATTTTTGCCCGAACCTTATTCTGTTTTTGGTTCGCCGGGATGCCCTTTTTTGCCTGGATTTTTTTTATTCTTATTATCCAGCGGGTCTATTCATGCGAAGTATTTTTTGACTACGTCTGAGTTGACAGGGGATGAAAAGTCTTCGCCATCCATGGTTGTAAGCAATAAAGCTCCGCCCGAAAAGACCTTTTTAACCACGAATGGACCTTCATAATTAGGAGTCCATTTGCCCCTGTGGTCTGTATTGGGAGGAAGGATCCTTTTGAGTACCACATCTCCGACTTTGTAAACCCGAGGACGCACCTTTTGGTCAAATGCCTGTTTCATTCTGCGCTGATATAGTTGCCCATGGCATACAGCCGCCAATCGCTTTTCCTCAATAAGGCTCAATTGATCAAATCTGGCTCGTACCCATTCAGCTTCATCTAGCTTAACATCCATCATAACTCTGAGGGACGGAATCTCCACTTCAACTGGTAGTACTGCCTCCATACCATATACGAGTGAGAATGGGGTTGCCCCAGTGGACGTGCGTACCGACGTTCGATACCCATGCAAAGCAAATGGTAACATCTCATGCCAATCTTTGTACGTGACAACCATTTTCTGCACAATCTTCTTGATATTTTTGTTGGCCGCTTCGACCGCGCCATTCATCTTTGGGCGGTACGGAGAAGAATTGTGATGTTCGATTTTGAAGTCCCGGCATAACTCAGCCATCATCTTATTGTTCAAATTAGAACCATTATCAGTAATGATTCTTTCGGGAACTCCATATCGGCAAATGATATCCCGTTTTAAGAAACGAGCGACCACTTGTTTTGTAACATTGGCATAGGATGAGGCTTCAACCCATTTGGTGAAGTAATCAATTGCCACCAAGATGAAACGATGACCATTGGAAGCTGTAGGCTCAATCTTTCCGATCATATCAATGCCCCACATGGCAAACGGCCAAGGCGACGACATGATACTCAACGGATTTGGAGGTACATGCACTTTATCTGCGTAGATCTGGCATTTATGGCATTTGCGGGCATATTTGCAACAATCTGACTCCATAGTCAACCAGTAATATCCCGACCTTAACAACTTTTTAGCCATTGCCTGCCCTCCGGCATGGGTACCGAAAGAGCCTTCGTGCACTTCAATCATCAACAAGTCTGCTTCATGTCTATCCACACATCTAAGCAGGACCGTGTCAAAATTTCTTTTATACAGCACGCCATCTTTATTCAAAAAGAAACTACCAGCTAACCTTCTCAACGTCTTCCTGTCTTTGGACGATGCCCCGGACGGGTACTCTTGACTTTTCAAGAAACACTTAATGTCATGAAACCATGGCTTGTCATCAGACGCTGCATCGACCGCAAACACAAATGCTGGTCTGTCAAGGCGGGATACCTCAATCTTAGGTACATGGTTCCATCCTTGCACTTTGATCATGGAAGACAAAGTGGCCAAGGCATCAGCGAACCTATTCTCATCTCGAGGAATATGGTACAGTTTCACTGTTGTGAAAAATGTCAGCAATCTCCTCGTATAATCTCTATACGGCACTAGATTTGCTTGGTGCGTGTACCAACTCCCTTTCACTTGATTGATTACCAAAGCTGAATCACCGAATATATCAAGGGTTTTAATCCGTAGATTAATCGCCTCCTCGATCCCCATTATACAAGCTTCGTACTCTGCTTCATTGTTGGTGCATCCGAAAGTTATTCGTGCAGTGAAAGGCATATGAACACCTTCCGGCGTGATAAGAACCGCTCCAACTCCGCACCCATTCATATTGACAGCCCCATCAAACATCAAACTCCATTTGGATTCAGGGTCTGGCCCCTCCTCCGGAAGTGGTTCCTCGCAGTCTTTAGCTTTGAGAAACATGATGTCTTCATCAGGGAAGTCAAACTTCATGGGTTGGTAATCATCCATTGGCTGTTGCGCAAGATAGTCAGACAAGATACTTCCTTTGATGGCTTTTTGTGAAGTGTACTGAATGTCATACTCTGTCAAGACCATTTGCCACCGTGCAACTCTGCCTGTCAATGCTGGTTTCTCGAAAATATACTTGATAGGATCCATTTTTGAAATCAACAAGGTCGTGTGCCTAACCATATATTGCCTCAATCGCTTAGCGGCCCATGCAAGCGCACAGCATGTCTTTTCAAGCATTGAGTATCGGGACTCACAATCATTGAACTTTTTGCTCAGGTAGTAAATAGCATGCTCCTTCCTACCTGTCTCGTCATGTTGACCGAGAACACAACCCATGGATCCTTCAAGCACTGTCAGATACATTATCAGCGGTCTCCCTTCAACTGGAGGTATTAGAATCGGAGGTTCCTGCAAGTATTCTTTTATCTTATCGAATGCCAATTGGCAATCGTCATTCCACCTGACCGTTTGGTCTTTCCTTAACAATTTAAATATTGGTTCACACGTGGCTGTTAGGTGAGATATGAACCTTGCAATGTAGTTCAATCTACCCAAGAAACCACGAACCTCTTTTTCTGTTCTCGGTTCAGGCATTTCTTGTATTGCTTTCACCTTGGCAGGATCAACCTCGATTCCTCTTTCGCTCACGATAAAACCCAGTAACTTTCCAGAACGTACCCCAAACGTGCACTTGTTTGGGTTTAATCTCAGACGGAACTTTCTCAACCTTTCAAACAGCTTTTTCAGGTTAGTCAGATGTTCCTCTTCGGTTCTCGACTTGGCAATCATATCATCTACATAACATTCGATCTCCTTATGAATCAAGTCGTGAAACAATGTCACCATCGCCCGCTGGTACGTTGCCCCTGCGTTTTTCAACCCAAAAGGCATTACTTTATAACAATATGTACCCCAAGGAGTAATGAACGTGGTCTTCTCCATATCTTCAGGTGCCATCTTGATCTGGTTGTACCCGGAGAAACCGTCCATAAATGAGAACACTGAAAACTGAGCTGTATTATCGACCAGCACATCAATATGAGGTAGTGGAAAATCATCTTTCGGGCTAGCTTTATTAAGATCTCGATAATCCACACACATTCTCACTTTTCCATCTTTCTTCGGTACTGGCACGATGTTGGCTACCCATGGCGGATACTTTGTCACAGCAAGAAAACCAGCGTCCCACTGCTTCTGGACTTCCTCCTTAATCTTTAAAGCCATGTCGGGGTGAGTCCGACGAAGTTTCTGCTTGACTGGCGGACATTCTTCTCTCAATGGTAGCCTGTGCACGACAATATCTGTATCCAACCCCGGCATGTCTTGATACGACCAGGCGAAGACGTCAACATACTCGCGCAACATTTCCGTCAAAGTTTGCTTCACATCTGCTTGCAAGCTGGCACCAATCCTGATCTCTTTTTTGGCGTCCTTGGTACCAATATTGATGATGTCTACAGTCTCCTGATGAGGCTGGATGACCCTTTCCTCCTGTTTCAACAATCTGGCCAGTTCTTCAGGGAGTTCACAATCTTTCTCATCCCCTTCTTCGGCTTGATAAATCGGATTGTCAAAGTCATACATGGCCATATCAAAATCGTTATCAGTGGTATCCGGAGGATCAAGTCTGCATGAACGGGTTCATGCCTTATTTTAGAATTTATTTTTAAGCAAAACAAAAGAAAATGAAACACTGCCATTTTATTTATTTTTTGTGCAAAAATAAAAACTGAAAGACAGAGAACAAAATTTGATTGCAAAACGTCCTTTATTAATGATTAAACATTGCAAATGCAACCATGGTGGCCCTACAAATGAATCTATACGCCTTGGGCAGAGCGCAAGATTTTGTCATGCATTATGGTTAGAAAAAACGAAGAAAAATTACTCTGTCTGAAGAGTAACCCGGATGACTTCTTCAACGGACCAGTTTTGCACTTGTTGTCCCGGAACATGAGGGCGTACCCAGTTGTCCAGGTCACAATTACTGTCAACACTATCCTCTGTGGCTGCACAAGACTGGTCCATGTAGATAATTCCCCCACTATTGAAAGTAATGGGTCCCCTGCTCCCCGCATCTGAAGTTGTAGAGGGATGATAACCAATACCAAATTTGTCTTCCTTCATTGGGGTCTCTATCAACCTGCCCCAACCTTGGGCGTTGCCTGCCCTGACGACTTCGACAGCTTGTTTGTAAGATGAAATGGAGGTACCAGCCCCAACTGGTACAGAAGAAGACTCAGGTGCATCGTCAATATTGACTGCTTCAAATGATTGGCACAGCATCTCATGAATTTCCCCATCCATTTCAATGTACTTGAACGTGGACAAGTGACTCACAAAGATGTCTTCTTCCCCACACACTGTCACAACCTGCCCTTCAAACTCATACTTCAGCTTTTGATGTAGAGTAGAAGTAACAGCTCCGGCTCCGTGAATCCAAGGGCGTCCCAATAGGCAGCTATATGCAGGTTGTATGTCCATTACATGGAACGTGGATTTGAATACCTGTGGTCCAATTTGTACGGGCAATTCCACCTCACCAAACACAGATCGTCTAGTTCCATCGAATGCTCTGACCACCAATTCACTAGGCCTTAAGGTCAAACCATCAACTTCCAGCTTCATTAATGCCTTCTTGGGCAAGACATTGAGTGATGAACCAGTGTCTACCAGTACATGAGATAACACTGCGCCCTTACACTCCATCGTGATATGCAAAGCCTTATTATGGTTTCTTCCTTCAACAGTCAAATCTCTACTTGTAAAGCCCAAGCCATGGCTAACATTAACATTGGAGATTACGCCCTCGAGCTGATTAACAGTAATTTCTTGTGGCACGTACGCACTCTTCAACACTTTCAACAACGCCTGTCGGTGCGCATCAGAGCACATCAATAGTGACAAGATTGAAATCTTTGAAGGGGTCTGATTCAGTTGGTCCACAATCTTATAATCGCTTTTCTTGATTATCTTCATAAATTCTTCCATTTCCTTATCAAAAGTAATCTTTGTCTCTGCTTCAGGTGTAGGCGCACTTTCAACCACCTGTTTACCTTTAGCCTTTGCTGCATCTTCTACCTCCTTATCACTTCTCAAGGTTTGGGGAGCGAACAACCTTCCACTCCTTGTAAAGCCCCCTACACCCCCTACATTATCAACACTTGGGCTGACTGATGACTCAACTTCCTGCTTTTTACCTTCGTAATATACATCTGCCCCATAGTGCCATGGGATAGCTTTCGTAGACGTGAACGGAATTGGTCCTGGCACCGTGATAGTGACAGGACTGGGCCCTTCTGGCGCAACACTCGCCACGGGAACTGCATTGACCGGCATTTGAATCTCAGCGGGAGTGTAATAGATGGTCACGGTTGATATTTCATCAGTGTCTTTCACGACTCTGTCGAACTGTAGACATCCTTCATCGATCAGATTCTGTAAACCCATCTTCAACTTATCACAGCCGTTATCCTGATTCATGCACTCAGGGCAATCTTGATTACAGCCCGGGAACACCTGTCCCTTCAATAAACAATCTTTTACAACCAACAAAGAAGTTTTCACTTGATGAACGTCTAACACCAAATTCAATCTCCTCCCATCTTCAATAGCGTACACATTTGCTGCACTATGATCAGGCATGGGATGCTGAGTAATATTAGGAGCGGGAGAGAAATTGATGGCTTTAGCATCAATCAAATCTTGTACTTTATGATGGAAAGCCCAGCATTTTTCAATGGAGTGCCCCTGAGCACCTGAGTGGAACTCACAACGAGCATTAGCATCGAAGTTAGGTGGCAGGTTTCCAGCAACCGGAGCTTTCATAGTACGGAGTTCTACCAACTTTAACTCGAGTAGCCGGGGCAACAGCGCGGCATAAGTCATAGGGAGAGGATCCATCTTACGATCCCTCTGTCTAGACCTTTGCTGGAAAAAAGGTTGTTGCTGTTGCTGCTGAACTTGTTGTTGGGGTTGTTGTTTCTGAACAGACGGTGTGGGGATTGTCACAGCATCTACCTGATAATAAGCTCGAGAACGCCCTCTGCCTCGTCCTCTAAACACAGCATTCGTATCACCTTCTCTTCTTTTCTGGTTACTAGCAAACGGTTTCTTCGTCCCCGAAGAGCCAGCCCCACTCACATCCTGGATCTTTCCAAGCTTTAACAGACTTTCTATTCTTTCTCCCGCAATCACAATATCAGCAAATCCAGTTGACGGACAAGCAGCTAATCTATCCAGATAGGCCCCTTGCAAGGTGCCCATGAACATATCTGCCATTTCTCTGTCTGACAAGGGAGGTTGGACCTGGGCAGCCATTTCCCTCCACCTCTGTGCATATTCTTTGAAACTCTCCTTGGCATTCCGGGACAATCCCTGCAATTGGGTGCGGTTGGGCGCCATGTCAATATTATACTGGTATTGCTTCAGGAACGCTTCTGCCAGATCTTTCCAATTCTTCACAGCAGCTCTATTCAACTTCATGTACCAGGTCAAGGACGCCCCAGCCAGACTGTCCTGAAAATAGTGCATCCATAGCTTCTCGTCATCCGTATGGGCTGAAATCTTCCCAAAGTAAGCTTGAAGATGCGTTTGGGGACACGCATTGCCGTGATACTTATCAAAAGTGGGAGGTTTGAATTTAGGGGGAATTCTGACTCCTGAGACCAGCCCCAAGCTGGTAACATCAATACCCATAGAGTTCTTGCATTCTATGGCCCTGATCTTTTCTGCTAACTCCTCATACCTTCGATCACCTTGATTACCCACATCAGCGTCTAGTAGAGTAAATTGGTCTTCCAGAGTATCTTCAAGAGTAACACCAGCATGCCTACCATTTCCATTACCCCGATTGTTACCACCAGGAGGAGGGTTGCCACCGGGAGGAGGGATGCCGTGTCCCTGTGAATTGTCATGATGATCACCTTCGGGCCCATTGTCGGGACGCTCTACCAGAAGCCTCAGTCTCTCCTGATTTTGCGCCATGCCAGTCATGAGGGTCATGAACTGGTCCATACGCGCCCTCATTTCCGCCAAATCACTTTGCACTTGATCCATGATTCTTACTTGATTCCTTCGCGTCGAATATCGGTGAATATGACTCTCCGCTATACTGCCTGAAACCAAATAAAGGTTAGAGACCCCGCAACGAGTACCTGAAAAGCAAGTAACAAAATGCAAAATGATATGCAATGCCATGCAATGCTATGTTTGTCATTTCCTAGGTGCTTTATACCCTGATTCCAATCCAACCACAGAAATCTGAAGACCAGAAATTGTGACATAAAGAGACGTGTCGTGGTCATGTGCTTGTGCGCAGCTATCTGATAAAGAATAATTCTGAATAAAACTGCTCATACTCATTCAACAAAATATTCAAGTACATTTAAGAAAGGTTCAACCGCAAATGCAATACAAGGAAAAAATGGATCCATCAACAAGCCTGATGGTAGCCATTAACAACAAAATACAGGGAAAAGAACATCAATCTGACAATTCCACATCCTTCAGCTTATCACTTGAATACTTGATTTCCTCAAAAAGTATACGGGTACGCTGGTGATTCGGCTTTTCAATCATCTCTTTGATCAAGACATCCCTTTTCTCAAGAGCTTCAGTTAAAGAACCCATGTGCAGCATCAGAGCCTCGTCATCACACACTCCTTTGTGTCTCTTTATGCCGGCTTGCGTCTTGAGTATCTCCCTTTCTATCATGACTTCTTCAAGCTCTTTCTTGGTATTCTTCAACTGGCTTCTAGCTTCTTCTAGCTGTTCTTGACTTTTATCGAGACTTTCCCGATACTTTCTCCTCTGCTCATGTGCCTTTTTAAGCTCCTCGTCTTTAGTCTTCGACTGATCCTTTAACCCGGCATTTTCAATTCTGACTTCATCCCAAGCTTGACGGAGTTGAGCTAATGAATCCTTGCTTCGGGCTAAAGCCTGTTTTGTAATCTTGTGAGCCTGACTAGTGTCATCTGCTCCCAAAGTAAGTTTTCGAAAGTACCGAGCTCGGTCATCAAAATCTTCCTCTTTGTCAGCCAAGGTTTTTTCCGCCTTCAAGGCTCTCTTTTCCAACTCTTTGTTGTCAGCTAGAGCTTTCTGAAGGCATCTGCTCATTCCAGAATTCTCTATCTGCAACTCTCTGACCATTTTCTTCCACTTCTCACATTCTTCAATAGCCACCATAGTGGGTTGTTCTGGCTGTACTGCACATAAAAGAGGTCCCCTTGAAAAGGGTAAAAGCAATTCCTTTACTTTCGTCTCAATCCACCTGTCATATTCAGGATAAGATCTACAATCTCCTTTTCCAAAAACTGCTTTTCCAATTTTGTGCTTATCTTTCCAAGCATTCACTACTTCTACCACTTTCGCATCTTTAGTTCCTGTAAAGAATAAAGATTCCTCCACATCTTGCTCTGTAGGAGGATCCCTGGAAGCATACCCAAACTGTCGGATGGCCAAAACTGGATTATAATTGATCCCTCCTTTTCTGCCAATCAAAGGCACATTTGGAAAATTTCCGCATCTTGTGACCAGCTCTATTCTCAATAACCGGTGGTCAAACCATACAATGTTATCAGCAGTTAAACTCATCAATCGTTTAGACCATTTCGCCACATCTTTGGTTTCCACAAAGGCACCTGTCTGAGGCAAATGTTTGAAAAACCAATGACTCAGCAGTGGAGTGCAACAACTAACAGATCCTCCCCTCCTTTTCTCATTCTTATAGTGCACAGAATGATAAAAATCTCCTAACAAAGTAGGGACTGGATTTTTAAGAACGAAAACTCTTGTCGCTTGCATATCCACAAAGTCTTGCTGATTGGGAAAGAAAACTAGGCCATATATGCAGAGAGCCAGAATGGAATTGTAAACCGTCCAATTTTTAGCACTTGCAGCCTCCTGGGCCTGTCCAGACAGAAATTCTAAATGAAATCCGCTAACTCCATTTTTACTGCTCACACCACTCTTTATCAATGTCTGATCCATTTGTAAAGCAGCAGCAATTTCTTTTACGCTGGGAGAACTACCAGAGAAGAATGGTATTGCCGACGTGATCGGAATTCCCAAAATAAATGAGAATTCTTCCAGTGTTGGCATCAAAATGTAATCTGAAAAAAGAAAGCACCTCAACGAAGGCTCGTAGAACTGCAGCAGAGTGTGCAAAGCATCATGCTCATACTTGGTGATTGTACGGACCATCCCAACCAAATTCCCGTAGCTCTTCTGAAACCTATCAAGAATACCCGGACCAGCCATATCTATAATTTTGAGCAATGAATCCAAGACAGGATCTGGAAACTTGTAAGACACATTGTTCTTTCTCTCGGCGACGATCTCTGTTGAACCCATGGATTGGAATCAGAAATGTATTATGCACCTGAAAATGACAAACATAACTGTTATGATATGGTAATGCAATGCAAAAGGGCATGTGATCAGGTAATCAAGTGTCGGTGTCTGTATTGAACTGTGTGCACTGTGTCTCTGTACTGAGTCTGGCAATATCTGAGATGAACACTTAAATCACTGTCATAGGATACAATGTCTGAAACCATCATAGAATCACGAGTAAGGTAGGTAGGAGGCTGGGTTTCCTGCAAACCTGTAAACATCCCGCCCATGCTCACATGTGGTTCTTAGAAAATAAGGCTTGTCAGCTTCGGGGGTTTGAGAAGCAATAGCACATTCAGCCCGTAGGATACAATGCTATGCCAATCAAAGAGGTCGTCCACTGACTCCCCTTAGAAAATAAAGGTCATCCTATGCAAGTTCCAAAGTGGGCCCTCGGGTGCGAATGGGTTTGCCACAGAATGTGGTCTGCCATTGTCACCACTAAAGAGGGATATTTCCACTAAGGTCCTCATGATCGGTCACTAGAGTCGACAGCTCTCTAGATCTACATCCTGGAATACGCAAGATGCGCATGCCACGACGTGTCCCAAGATAGCCTCGTCTAGCTGTGAATTTCGTGAACACCCAACGCACTCCAAACGGCACGTAGGTCCCACTACTCTCCACTCTAATTCTAAGTGTATACTCAAGCCTGTGTAATGGGCTTATCTCTCAGAAATCCCATCCCACCAAACAGACAATAGCACAGTCCAACACAACAGTAATAATATGATATGTAATGCTAAACAGCAGTAAATACAGTAATGTACAGTAAAGCAGTAAATAACCATACAATAAAATGGTAAATATAGCACAACATTATCAAAGTTAACACCCAATGAAAGAAAAACAAACAAGCGCTAGGATTGACTCGCTTAGGGAACCAGAGATTCTGGGTTCTTCCCCAGCAGAGTCGCCAGCTGTCGCTCCCGGGATTTTCATCCTAGTACAAACGCGAAAGTGGCACCGAACAGAGTCGCCAGCAATGTGTATTTATCCCAAGAGAGGGAAAGGAAACACCGCATAAACCTGAAGGAAAGGATAGAGCATGGTCTTGCGACCAAAAGAAATGGGTTCGGGAGTCGGTTACGCGAGAGGAAGGTATTAGCACCCCCTCGCGTCCATCGTACCCGATGGGATCCACGCTTGCTTGTCTCGATCAAAGGGTGATAGAAAAGAACACTGGAAGAGGAACTGAAAGAAAGAAAGGAGAAAGAAAAGAAAAGGAACGGGAAACAAATGTAGGGAAAATAAAAGAAGTGCTCGCATGGGCCCTACCCCACTGCCTACGTATCTCATCGGGAACATGAGAATCAGAGCGACGTAGTTCCCCTCACTAGGGATGGATTGTCTGTGTTTTTTAGAGAACGGCTTACGTCCTAGCTCAGGTGTTGCAGGCTCGCTGGTCCGAGTGCGTTACCATCTTGCAAGAGAACGAGTAGAAGCGCGTTCGTGCGTTGAGAATGAATGAGATGAGAAAAGAATTCCCGAAGGAAAGACGTTATTGTTTGTTTTTGTCTTTTAGAAGGAAGTGCTTTGGATTTGTTTGCATATGACAGTGTATCTGGATCTTAGTCATTGGAATGTGTACATTCTCACATTCCAAGATGGAATGGGTAAGAAAGCATACTAAGAGTGAAGAAGACCCCCACACTTAGTTCCAATTGTCAAGGTTCAAACACACTAGCATACTTGTGTTTATTAAGTGTTTTTGTTGATTAAGAAATGAAGAAGTGTTTTTTATTATTTGCACCTTCAACAAATATTGCATTTAAGTCCCTCATACAAGATCAAATGTTTAACACATCGACCCAAGATGGGTTATATGCTATACATTTTAAGATTATAAGAGAAGACCCCTTATAATCTTTTCTTTATATGAAAGGCCTAAATGCAATAAATGCCTACCTTTATTATATGTTTTGAATTTTCTTTGAGATGAGAAAAGAGACTCAAGAGAGGAGAAAAGGTAAAACCTATATGGACTAAGACTCAATCCTAATTGAAGATTAAAGGGAGTGATCCTAAAGGTTTGTGAGGTTTCAACCTAAAATCTAAAGAAAGAAAGAATTAAACAATTCACTTCCAAAGTAGAAGATGAATTGTAATTCAAAAAGGGAAAGTAATGAGTTATTAAAAGAAAGCACATAAGTGCTTAACAAAACACAAAATGGAATTATAAAAGAGAAAGGATAGAAGTTGAATGTGGATTCCTTATCCACACTCAATTGAAACTTACCAAAGCCCCTACATGGTTAGCACAATCACTTACAAGTAAAGTAAGAAAGTATAATGAACAAATCAAATTCAAACAAGTTGACAAACAAAGTAAAATGAGATTGAATGCTATACATGCTTCCAAGTCAGAATGTAACTCATATTTACACAACCTAATGTTATCCTAAATGAGCATACCAAATCATGCAAACAAAATCTCAATCCAACAAGAAGCAAAGAAGAAGAGGTGAAGTGATGTGAATGTGGTTCATACTTGTGAAACAAGTGACTTAAGGTGCAAGATAAACATCAAACATGCAAAGATGAAACCCAAATGTCACAATCAGAAGTCAATTAACATGCTATACATCCTCAAACAAAACCACAACTCATGGCACAAGTGCCTTCATGATCAAGCAAACCAAACATGAGGCATGCATTCACAAAATGAACAAGTTAAACTTCATGCTTCAAACAAATAGCAAACATGCTTCAACAATTATGACTTTCACCAATCAAACACCTTAAACACATGCCATTAACATATCAAGTCCACAAGCAATGAATCAGAACCAAAGTCACTCAACAATTAGGTCAAAGTCTCATGGAAGTTTCAGGCATTCATGCTCAAAGCAACACATCAAAAGTCATCCAAAAAAGACTTAAAAATCATCTCATAAATCTCAAACATACCTCAACATATTGTGACCACAATGCAAAAAGAAAGGCATCAAAATCATTTTTTATGATCAAGAACAAAAATGCACAAAATCATATGTCACATTAAGTATGCATACAAATGGAAATTCAAAAGAAATAATGGAACAGGGGCAAAATGGTCATAAAATCAGAAAATAAAATCATAGAAAATTTCCTAAATGTTTTAAGAATACACATGAATTTTTGTAGAATTTTCCAATATGTTTTGGTATTTTTAAAAATTAATTATGAAACGCGTATGTAAAATGAAAATAAAAATAAAATGCAATATGAGAGGGGGGTATGAATGTAGCAATTGGACAATGCAAACTGGTTTGGGCTTTAGAAAATGGAGGTGTGAATATCAATTTGGCTGAGTCCATCAGAAATGTGCACATGACTTGCACGAGTTTTTTAATGCGCTGGCACCATTATCACCACACGATCATGCCAAAATGGACGCATAAGATTAGAACATGCTAAACCCTAACATCAACTCACCGGCCGGAGAGGGACCTCCGGTCACCTTCTCCGGCCACTCTCCGGCGCTGCAATCAACCAAACAATCCAGAAATTTATGCAATGCACATCAAAATATTCAGGAAGTCACGTAGAGCATGAATCTAGGATTAGTTTTCACAAACAACACACAAACAGAGAGAATAGAAGCAATGAAATTAGCCCTAGGTTTTGGATCTAAGCTTCTAAGAAGCTCTATCAACTAGCCAGATGGAGGAGTGCTCTTAGTGAGCTCAAATCATCACAACACGAGCTAGACAGAATGCAAATCGTGCCAAGAAAGTTTAGGATATTGAAACCTAAAAATGTAGGAAACTGTAGTTGAAAGAGAACCAGAGAAATGTGCTTCCTCTTTGATCTTCAACTGGCCAAATAAAGGCTCACAAATCCTTGCAAATGTTGATGAAATTCAATATGCAGTGGAAGACTCTTCAATCTCTTCAATGCTACCAAGCTTCAATGTGTTCCAATGCTGTGTGATGTTGAAGCTTGAAGATGGATTCAGATGTAGATGATGATGAAATCGTGTGAGAGGAAGAGAAGCTTCAGAGAGAGAGCTTGCGAATTTCAGAGGAAAAATGAGAATGAAATGTAGTTGAGTGAGAGTGTGAAAATGAAGTTTTTAACTGAATTGTGAAGTGAAGTTTGAATTTATATCATGAATTAACCATGGTTTAGTGAGTTGGTTAATTGAGTTGAGTGGGTTAAACTGAGTCATCCCTAACTAACTGAGTCAAGTTAGTTAGGGAGAGCAGTGCTATGGTGAAGATGGCTCATGGTGAGATATGGTGGGAGCAAGGAGAAAGTGAATTGGCACTGTTGTGTAGCAGGGGCTTGCGCATCAGAAACTTGGTAAGCAAGTTTGTTCTTTCTATTCCCATGTGTGGCACGTGATAGTGTGCATTGTGTAGGTGATATGTTTGGCCAAATGTGGAAATAAAGTGTGGAAGTGTTTGTGGTGTGTGTGAACCAGAATCCTGCAACATGCTATCAATGCATCCATTCCAACATAGGGTAGTTCGTGGAGGTTTTTCTCTCTACTCATTGAATGGTTTGGCAAGGTTTTGGAGTCATGGAAAAGAGGAGCTATCATGGAACAATATTGATGTTGAAAACAAGTCAAATGGAAGTGTACAAGGTGATGAAAAATTGCTTGAAACAAAAGGAATCAAAACTGGTGTATGGCGTAGTAATGGGGTTGGTTGGCAAGGCAACATGGCGCCTGGGTTTTCAGCATAACCAACATGACTTTGAACCCTTAAAACTATCTCATAACTTGATCAAACCAAAAATTGTCCAACATGAATATTGAAGATGACAATGCAATGAACAACTTTCATGTTGAAAAGTTTTCCATTTGAGGCCTTTAACCATGAGAAAAATGAGTGGACATTAGGCCCACCACATGTTTGTTAAAATGACTGCGCGCGTGCCCTGAAAATCTTGGTCACGACCTAGTTTTGAACCTACTTTGCTCAAACTTTGATCAATCATATCTCACTCAATTTTTATCCAATGGAGATGTTCCACACATGGATTTGAAGCTTAAAACAAGATCTTTCATTGAGGCAGAGTGGATTTTTCGTTTGGTGCTCCAAATTTAAATGGCCTTGGTTCAAATTCTGATGCAAAATGGCCAAAACTTGCTATTTTTAGTAACCCTACTTCATCCAAAAATGGCAACTTTCCACATCTTGATTTTTTCATGATTCCTTTGGAGTTTCTTGACCAAATTTTGTACATTGGACATATGTAACATGAATTTCATGATTTTGGGCTCAAAAAGTCAAGAGTTGACTTTTTCCTCTGATTATTTGACTTGGCCCCAAATTTCTCTGATTCTTGATCTTTCTTCCAATTGAACCACTTCTAAAACCAATTGAGATGCAATCTTCCACATACATACACTTAGGGACATATGGAATACCATGACAACAAGTTTTGTCCAAAAAATCAGAGATACCCTGATTTAATTGGAAACCCTAATTTCAGCCCCTTCTGGTTAGGAGGAAATTGCACATCTTCCAAATCCAAATTCCTCAGAGTATGTTGTGTATCCTCTTAAAGGATGATGAGAAATGCCACTTGAGAATGATTTTGAATCAATGAGCTATCTCTTTTGAGGGTTTTCCTTCAATTTTTGAACCCTTTGCATGATGAAAGATGTAGTGCTTCAATCTCCCATTGGATCTCACTTCCTTGAGGTTGTGGATGATTAATTGAGATGGTATGAGCTATGAGAGACCTCTTGGCTTGCCTAGAGCCAACTTGATTGACCTTTTTGTGCTTTGAATGATCTCTTGATTGTCCACCTTCCACCTGATCACATGCCCTGATGGTAAGAAGGATGCCATGCTTCATTTTTCTATGTTAAATGCAATGTAATGTTAATGAGGTGGATATGATATGATAAATGATAATGCCATGCTATGATGACAAAGAGGGAGAGCAAATTTTGGGGTATTACACTTCTGAACTAAGTAACAGTGATAATACCGAGATCTATGAAGAAGTCTATAACAGTTGATTGACAATGTTGTATTCACTCCTTTGGATAAGTTTCAGCATCTCATCATCATTTTTTGAAAGGTCGGGATTATTGGATTGACCGACTGGTGGATCGGGGAGTTCCGTCTGGAGTTTCTTTTCTTTGTTGGACTCTCCAACTCCTCTGTTGAAGATTCTACCTCTCCGTGTTACACGACTAATGTCTGCAATATTTATGATGGAGGGTAATGGAATTTCCTTTCCATTTTCAATTATCGCTACAGCGTATTTGTAAGGGATAGCCTTAGTTGATTCATACGGTAGTGGTCCCGGCAGATAGATGACTATGGGAACCTTCTGATTTTTCTGACCATCGTGCGTAATTTCGATCTGTTCCTGGTTAGGAACTCTTGATTCGTCAAGTAGAGGGACGATGGCAAAAACATCCCTAGTCCTCTGATGATCAGAGATTATGACAACGTCCTTAATTTGATCAGCAAGGTAGTTCGGCGTCCAGTTGATGGGTCCGGAGCCCGGATATGGGCGAATCTCTCCCCGACCCACCTGACCCTGAAGAGCTGCTCGCACAAGGAAGCATCCTTGGTTACTTTCTGAACAAACTCTACAACGTTCATAGTTGTGTGGCGGCACCTGGCCACGCCCGCTTTGAATTCAATGTAACCTCACTAGGTTAGCTTCCACAGATCGGACATCCTGACTTTGACGCCGAGTAGGGTTCCTGTTATTGATACTAATTTGCTGAGTATCTTCATCCATATATATTGGCATCCACCAGTGATTTAACAAGTGCTCGAAGTGCTTCCTGGACAAGGGCACACCCCTGATTGTTTTCACAACCCGCTTTACAGCTTTGATAGTCATGTGATATCAGGAACCCGAGTTGGACCTGCTCAGCATGTAACTCTACCAGGTTGGTATTCATTAAGTGAATATCGAAGATCTGAACCATGTTGATCTGATAGTGGTTCCTATCATGGTAGTCTTGGATCCATCCAAGATCCATTTGACGTTGGAGGGCCTCTTGTACAAAAGAGCATCCCTCTTTATTTACCGAGCAAGTTAGAAAAGAACTGTAATCGTGCCGTGGCAGATTATGATATTGGCTTTGCCTTGAGTGCATTGCCACCAAGTTGCCATTCATTGTACGGATGTCGTGATTCTGAATGATGTTGGAATTCGTATAGACCGTGTTAACTCCACAAACTCGGTGCTCTTGGATCCATCTGAGATCCATTTGTTCCTATAGAGCTGATTGCACCACAAAACATCCTCGATTACTTTTAGAGCAGACATCACATTAATGATAATTATGAGGTGGCACATGGCCATATCCATTTTGTCTACAATGCATCTTGACCAGATTGGTCCTTAACAAGAGTACATCGTGAATTTGATAGACATTATTAGACTTTCCCTCTATTAGGTTGACTGTGGCTTTCTCATGTTGACGTAGCGGGTTCGTGAGAACATTGGGATTCGTATCTTTGAAAGATAAGAGCCTGCTCCTAACAAGCTTTTGCACGTCGGACATGAAATTAATACAATTCTCTATGTTATGCCCTGGTCCTCCTTGATGTTAAGGGCATGTCTGGTCCACCTTAAACCAAAATGGCGGATTTTCCGGTACTGTAAGAGGGGACTTAGTCTGGATGTGCCCCTTGGCCAGTAGTAACAGAAATAGTTCTGCGTACGATACGGGTATATGATCAAATCCTGGTGGCCGCGTAGTACGGTTGTTGTTGTATTTAGGACGAGCCTGCTGAAGAGACTGTTGTGTCCTTTGCTAATTAGGTTGGCTTTGCGTAATCTGAGGCTGATACGTAGGAATAGGCGCAGGGTTGATAGTAGGAGTCACAGCTGCTACCGGTTGATACCGTCGCATTTGCTTTCCGAGAGAGATATTCCCAATATCTTGCTCTTTTTTCTTAGAGAGAGCACTACCGTATCTTTTTGTACTACTTGATGATCCAGCGTCTTTTACTAAACATCCTTCTCGGACGGCTTCTTCAAGACGAACTCCCATGCCGACCATTTCGGTAAAATCGCTGGGCGCACTGGCAACCATTCTATCATAGTAAAATGAGCTTAAGGTCTTTAAGAAGATTTTTGTCATCTCTTTTTCCTCAAGAGGTGGACAAATTTGGGCGACGATCTCACGCCATCTCTGAGCGTACTCCTTAAAGTTTTCCTTGTCCTTTTGTGACATCGATCTGAGCTGATCTCTGTCTGGTGCCATGTCTAAATTGTATTTGTATTGTTGGATGAAGGCAGTGCTAAGATCTCTGAATGTGCTGATCATAGCGTGGTTTAAACCCATGTACCATTTTAATGCGGCACCGGTTAAACTATCCTGAAAGTAGTGAATCAGTAGGTCCTGAATTTCCGTCTGAGCTAACATTCGCTGAGCGTACATCACCAGGTGGCTCTGAGGGCAAGAGTTACCCTTGTATTTTTCAAAGTCGGGCACTTGGAACTTGTGCGGAACTTTCACATTGGGGACCAACCAGAGGTCCGCGGTGTCCTTTCCAAATAAATCCTAACCACTGATGGCTTGCAGTTCCTTTTGCATTTCCAGGAACTGCTCCTGGAACTCGTCCATTCTATCGAACATAGTTTCCTTTCTACCAGAAGGTATTGGTGGAATTTGTCCTTCTGGGACAGTGTGCACCACAGGGGGTGGTACCGTTACTACGACAATGAATCTTGGCGTTTCCCAAAGTTTGTAACCTTCAGGAGTCCTCAATATGCCTCTGGCATCCTCGCTTTCCCAAAGTTTGTAACCTTCAGGCCCAGCGGCTTTTGCTATGATTCCCTGATCTTCAGTGATCGGCAGAACATATCCTTCTGGGATATAATTAACAGGCATGCCCCAGGGACGATCTTTCGGCATTTGATACCTAGGATCATACTTCTCCACTATGGGCGTTGAGCTCATCTCTGAGATCACAGTTCTTTGTAGCTGAGCTTCTGCCATGGCTTGCATGTCGTTACGAAGCTTTCTCATATCCTCTCTCAGAGCGTCAATCTCTTATTTCAACTCTCTATTTTCTTCCTCAAGATCATCCATCTTTTTCTGACGATTGGCCAGAGTATTGTACGAATGAGACAGTTTGACTCTCTAGAACCGAGACACAAACGTGAGATTCGTAGGTAAGAAGAATACGTGACGTGAAAATGATGAATGCAATGATTATATTAATTGTTTTTTTGGTTTAATCAAAATAAACTTCGACAATTAGATTGCAAATATCAAACAGTGGGGAAACCCCATTTTATTGAATTCAAAGGATTGCAGAAATGGAAATACAGTAAATTACAAGGGGCGGAAACAGAAGCCTAAGCTAATGGGTCCCAAGTCCTCTCTGAGGAGAAATTGGGTGTTGATTCTGGTACTTTCCTTTTCTTGGACCGAGGCTCTTGGGCCGTTGTCGGGTTGTCATTCCTTTGCCAGGTGAAAGGAGTGAGCAAGTTCCTTTGGTCATCCTGATTCTCTACAGTATGCTGCCCCAAAATCTCAATTAGAGCATCCTTATCTTTCAGTAGTTCCTGTATTTTGATACACTCCACATTGAGAATGCGGTATTTGTTCTTCCAAGACCTCCTCTCCCGTTGAACTTTGTTGAGAGTAACCTGGAGTTTTTCCATTTCAGTCATGAAGTACATGACAGACTCCCTTGGCGGAAGAACTCCGTGATGAGGATAAGGCATCTTTAGCTTGAGAGCTCTAGTTTGTACCCAGTGGAGATAAGGCTCCACCGAGACACAGTCCGGTTTTCCTAGAGACTCCCGTCCTTTCTTATGAACATGTTTCCAAGCGTGCACTATTTCCATCTTTAGTCCTCTATCATTTTCTCCTTCTTTGAAGAAAAGACCTTCCAGATGAGCATTCCGTGGGACATGCCTCATCAGGTATCCAAATTGACGACGAACGAGAACTGGATGGTAGTTGATTCCTCCTTTAGTTCCTATGAGGGTTACGTTGGGGAAGTTTTCACAACGGTCAATGATCCTGATTCCCCCATAAATCCTATTGCACCAATCTATATCAGAGTTGGTAAGAGACATGATTTTCTGCGACCAACGTAAGGCACTCTTGTGATCCCAAAAAGCAGCAGACTTAGGCAAATGGGAGATAAACCAATTGTATAGTAGAGGTACACAACATGTGATCTCCCCTCCGATGTACAAATTCCCTAAGTGTACAGAATGATACGCGTCTGCGAGTAAAGTCGGCACAGGGTTTCCAATGAGAAAAACCCTTAATGGAGTAGATATTGACGAAGTTATTAATGTTGGGCAACAGAAAAAACCCGTAGGTGAGTAAAACAAAGATGCTTTAAAAAACAGTCACGTTCCCTATACTAGCGAAGTACAGGGCCTTCTTTGTCAAGAACTGGGCTCTTGCAATGGTCTGATCCTTTGGAATTTCTTCCAGTCCAGAAAAAGGAGCTCGATCAGTAATGTGTAAATCAATCAGATGAGAATATTCCTCCAGCGTCGGTGCGAGCTGATAATTCGGGAATCTAAAACAGTGATAAATTGGATCGTAAAACTGAATGAGAGCCTCCAGGATTCCCTCAATCACATGGACCCTTAATCGAGATAGTAGACCTCCGTACTTGGCCCTGAAAGCTTTAGGGTTAGTGACCATTCTTACTAATCCTCTCAAATCCTCTAGTTTTGGAACCTTGAAAGTGTACTTATGAGTTCTCCTTCTACCGAAATCCATTAGCGCAATCCTTTTCTCTGACATTTGTAATCATTGTCTTAGTTTAATTTGAAAAAGAGAGACTAGAAGAGAAGATTTTCTTTGTTTTAATATTTTTTAAATGAATGCATGAATGCAACACACAAAAACATAGAAAAAACATGGGGTCAAAGGGTCGGTGTCATGGAGTCAAGGCTCTACCCGTCCCAAAGGTTTATACTAGTGATTTTTGTACCTGTCTCTCAACATCATCAAATCTTGTCGAGAAAACACCAGCGGGCCGGGAACCGTGCTAGGTGGTGTTTTTCGAAGAATCATCAGAAGAGGGTGGTATCACGTGACAACTATTTTCGATAGCATCCGCACCACTAAAAGGGGTTTTTCCTAGGTGTATACTCAATCTTTCCACATGCGGCATCACACGCATTCCCATTAGCAAAAAAATAAACACATATATGAATTAGGAAAAGCAGTATATATATTTGTCGTAATATCCTAGACTTTTTAAGAGCTATGAATCCTATGTTCCTGACAGAAAATTACCCCCCGACGGAGGCGCCACTCTGTGGTTCCTTCCCAATTTAAAGGCTTTGACCTAAGATCCTAGTGAAGGGCGACCCTAGTAATAATGACATCCCCCGATGAAACCGTCATAAAAATAACTTGTCCAAGGGTTTTTACCCTAGTTTGTAAGGAAGAAAGACAATCGTCCCCACGGTGGGCGCCACTTTTCTGTAGCGAGCGATTCTGGACGTGGTTCTTAAGCACTGTCGCTCTTTTTGTGGTACTACATGTCGATTCATTTTTTATCCTATTGAAGCTGATTAAGGAAGGGAAATAGATGTCTCCAATTAACCCTGCTGGCATACTGAGTTTAAACAGCGGTCTGTTAGGTTACATATGCTATATGGAGGTGGGGCCTCTTTCTTCTTACTTTGTTTAGAGTGAAAAAACTGGGACTATTCATGGGTAGGGTATTAGGACTGATGCTTTTCGATTGATGTGTGAAAGTACGGGATTCTGGGTTTTTTATTAGTGTGCTCGCTAAGATTTTTCTTTCAATCTTATGCCTACGTATTCTCGTTTACCGAAACAGGGAAATCAGAGCGATCGTAGTTCCTCCTATTCTATGGGAGGAAATGGTGTTTTGGTGTCTGGTTCAAAGCCCAAGACGGGAAGCTAAAGGTGTATTGTATCTTGTTTTAAGCCCAAGATATGAAGCTAAAGTTGGTTGGTATCTTGTTCAAAGCCCAAGATATGAAGCTGAAGGTCTATTTGTATCTTGATTAAAGCCCAAGATATGAAGCTAAAGGGTTTTGACTTTAGAGAGAATTTGTCATCTCTAAAGGGGTCTGTTTGTCACAACAGTTGGGTGACTGGTTATAAAGGAGAATTACTTTAACTGAGATATGTGAATCCAGCAATGCCATAATTTCTTTTATAGGGGATTTTAACCTATAGGGGAAGACTTTAACTCAGTGTAGAGAAATGCCATCTTTCCTTAGGAATTTCTCATGCAAAAAGAGGGACAGTGGCGTGGATGTAAATAATCCAGAGGCTTGCCGCTTACAGCAGTTAGATGAAGGAGTTGTTGATGTTTGTATACTGTGAACGAGGCACAACTTTGATGCTAAAAGGTTGATTGGCTTAACCGGGGTTTTCTTATACCAAGCCTAAGAGGAGGCTGTTGGCGCAACAAGAGGGTATTTTTTATGTGTCTCGTACGAAGCCCGAGAGAGAGGCTAAAAGGGTAGTGACTCAACAAGAGAGTCATTTTGGATGTATCTCGTACGAAGCCCGAGATGGAGGCTAAAAGTTTATCTGAATCAATAAGAGAGTCTTTTATACTCAATAGGAGAGTGATTTGGTGTCTCGTATGAAGCCCGAGACTGAGGCTAAAAGGGATCAACACAACAAGAGAGTCTTTTTGTATCTCGTACGAAGCCCGAGATGGAGGCTAAAGATGTTTGACTCAACAAGAGAGTTTTTTTGTATCTCGTACGAAGCCCGAGATGGAGACTAAAGATGTTTGACTCAACAAGAGAGTCTTTTTGTATCTCGTACGAAGCCCGAGATGGAGGCTAAAAGGTTACTGTTTCAGTTGAGAGAACATTATGTTGGTTCAAAGAGAAAATCAGTTTTTACATGAGTAATGTTGTACTCATGGATTTGATCAAGGATCGGGACTATTTCCTGTTCTTTAAGGAAACGAGGAGTCCAAAGGAGCTTTAGACTGTCCGAGTCTACGGGTTTTATCTTTCGCACTATGCGTCAGAAACAATAGCAGGATCTTGACTCTTTGAAAGACTGTTCTATTAAGATGACTAATTTCTGTTCCTATACCTCTAGGAGGTCGTCGGGACAATTTGTACGAAGCCCAAGAGGAGGCTGGGAACTTTTAAGAAGCCGAGGGACAATTTGTACGAAGCCCAAGACGAGGCTATCTTCACGGAGGAAGAATCATTATACGAAGCCTAAGAGGAGGCCAGGCTGTGAAAACTTCTATGAAGCCGACGGGTCCTTGTACAACGTCCAAGAGGAGGCGGGGATGCTTTTAGGAAGCCTGCGGGTCCTTGCACTAAGCCCAAGAGGAGGCTGATGAACAGTTCCATAAGGGGTTTCACATGGAACAATGTCCTTCTGTATATGAACTGTTCACGGGGAAATTCCTTAGATCTAGTTATCTAATGTTGCTGTAAGGAGGCGAGGTTTTGTCTAGTTCTAGACGTAGTTACCGGGGAAACTCTAAATATCTATGCTATTAAGAAGCCGCGGGACAATTTATACGAAGCCCAAGAGGAGGCTGGAAACTTTTAAGAAGCCGCGGGACAATTTGTACAAAGCCCATGAGGAGGCTATCATTCCCGGAGGAAGAATCATTAAACGAAGCCTAAGAGAAATGTGTGAATACTTCTAAGAAGCCGACGGGTCCTTGTACAATGCCCAAGAGGAGGCGGGGATGCTTTTTGGAAGCTTGTGGGTCCTTGCACAACGCCCAATAGGAGGCGGATGAACAGTTCTAGAAGGGGATTCACATGGAACAATGGCCTTCTGTATATGAACTGTTCAAAGGGGAAGATTTCCTAGATCTAGTTATCTAAAATTGTTGTAATGCTTGTCTAATTATAGACGTATTTGCTGGGGAAACTCTGAATATCTATACTATTATTACAGAGTTGATATGAGTTTATGAAAGGAGACTTACAGTGAAACAGCCCCACAATACAGTTATATACATATGAAAGTGGGTAAACACTTACTCGGTTGTAGAGCTTCCATGCTGTGTTGTTAGTTTGTTCAACAAAGAAATCTTTGATAACAATATTATATTCAAAATCAAAGGGGAAAGTGATTTGAAAAGAAAAAGTTGGGCTTACAGCTCAAGGAGAAGCCCAAGGTTGTATCAGTGATCGCACCGTTGTTTCGCATTTGTACAGAGGGGCTTATACAAGTGACTGAGGCCCGGGAAAGGTTTTCTGTATAAAAGGATGGGTCTTACACTCTCTCAAGAGGCCCAAAGATTTAAAGAATGGGGTTTATAACACGAGGGTAGGCCCAGATGACTTTTTTTGTTTGAAATGGCGATCGCGCCGAGATTTTGAATACGTCAGGGGTCTTATACAATGACTGAGGCCCAAGAATGATTTGGTTTTCAAAGGGGTTGGGTCTTACACTCTAATAGAGGCCCAAAAGTTTTGAATGGGTCTTGTAGCTCGAGGAGAGGCCCAAGGTTTGTTTTTGAGTCAGGCGACGATCGCGCCGAACTTTTTGAAATACAACGGGACTTATACAATAAGTGAGGCCCATGAAAGTTTGTATTTACAAAGTGTTGGGTCTTACACTCTATTAGAGGCCCAAAATTGTTTGAAAAAGATTTGTGAGGGTGAAAATCAAAGAAACCCTAATTTGTTTTCCTTTAAAAGTAAATATTTAAAGAAAATCAAATGAAAATGATAAAAATACCAAATAAGTTTGAATAAACCACTTGTGATTCTTGTTTTAGGTTTGAAAAATGAAATTTAAATCACAAGAGATATTAAAACTCATTTGGTTTTGACTTTCAAAGTAAATATTCATTTTTAAAATGTTTAAAAACACTTAAAAGGGAATTTATTCACAAAAATACTAATTATATTAAATAAATTATATAAGTCTAATTTTTTTGTGGAGTAAAATATTTCAATATTTTTTTTGATTTTTTGCAAAAATAACCAATAAAAAATAATTAAAATTGAGTGAGTTATTAATTTTCCAATTAATTTATGAAACATAAAAATATTGGAAAAATAGCAAAAATGTGAAAGAACACAAAATGGCATGGGTGGGGTTTGAACCCATGACCTCAAGGTTATAGGGCGCGCGCCTTACCACTGAGGTGGTGATACATCCATTGTTTGAAATGAAATCACAAATATACAAGGCTTGCCTTGTTTTCTAGGCTTGGTCAAGGCAAGGCAAGGCAAGTTTTGGGTCAAAAACGTGAAGGTCATAACTTTCTCATTTCTCCATGTTTTGAGACAACATTTATATGCATCTGCCCTAGAATTTCACAAGGAATCCAATGGAGGTGGTATTTGTTTCAGATCATACACCCTCCTCAAAATCCGATAGAGGTTTTAAAAAAGGCCTATAATTGCATTTTCTATGCCAAACTTTGACACAGGCATGAATTACATGATCAATTGGTTCAAACACAACATACATGACATGTATAAGAGATGCATGCTCAGTGGACCTCAAAACAATGCATATTTTGGAAAGTTCAAGTCATGAGGCTTACCTCCTTTTGAGCTTTTTGGAGTTTTTGTGCAATCTATCAAACCACTTGTTCCAGAAATGATTTGATGCTTTGGACACACTCAAATGATCCCTTAGAAGCTTTTAGGATGAGTGAAATCAGCTGGTACCTGCAAAAACACAAACTGCCCCTTTCTTGCAAAAGGGGTTAAAATGGCCAAAATAGCAACTCTCTCAAATAGTGTTCCAGATGGGGGAACCATTTGGGAAAGTTCAAGGATGATATTTGGAGTGTGTTTGAGGTTTTATCTAGTTTGGAAAGTGCCTGAAACAAGACATGGCTTAAAAAATGCACAAAAGGCCTATTTTGAGGTTTTGAGAGGTGACTTTGTGATTTTGGTATTACAGGTCACTTGTGAGAGTTTGGATCACCTACATATGATGTTTATGAGGTGTGTGTGTGTGTGATTGGTTTGATTGGAAATGCTCTCTAACTCAAAAACTCAGAGTTACCTTGCTAAAGAAGGAATTTTGGCCAAAAGAAAAGGAATTTTGAGGAAAACATCTGTTTGATGGCTTTGGTGTACTCAAACTGAGCACAAATGAGCTCTATTTATAGTAGAGTAAGTTTGTTTTGGGATCAATAGTGAATGGCAACTGCAGCAGAAATCCAAGTCTCCTCTAGCCATTGACTAGAGGTTAGAGTACTGAGCTTTGGATACCTAGTTGTTGGATCATTCTTGACTGAATTCAGTTGCAAATGTGTCAGTCCATGCCACCTTGAAGCATCTATTAAATGCTTCAATCCAAAATTGGAGTCTTGTCCCTCTTTTAGGGATTTCTAGGTTTGGCATGCTACTTCTTGTTCCAAGGACTTTGGAGGCTTGGCTCAGTGTTTGTCCCCTTAAGATTTGACCCTCAGATGTGTCCAAGATGATGACAAGGCTTGGAATGGGTTGATTTTGCCAAATCGACCAAAAATGCAAAATTCTGCCTAGCCTTGGCAGTTTTCAGCAAGGCATGTTGGCATGGTCATATCTCATGGCTTAAGTGGAATTTGATGGAGTTCTTGGCCATTTTGGAAAACTTTCATATGATACAACAACTGTTTGATCATATTTGGTTTTGATACTTTTTGGATCCAAGTGAAAAATGCCCCTACATTTGGAAAAAAGTGACATTTTCACTTTTTATGATTTTGATCATTCCATAACTCAAAATCCATGAGGAATTTGGAAGGAGGTCAGTTTTAAGCTTTTGTAGAGGGCCATGAGAGCTATAAATCAAGCTTTGGATGGGGAAAAATGGCTTTGTGGTTTAGGAGTTATGATCCTCCAAAGTTGGTATCCTTTGTAACACCCCCAATCTATACCCCCAATTAAATAAAGCGATAAAAATTTCATCAGAGTATAATTAAATATTCATGGCATAGACGGAGGCGTCACATCAATTGAGACAAAACACAATAAACCTGCTCATAAAGATATGCAACAATCAGGTAACAATTAACAGAGGAACTTAGTTCCTACTACCCACAAATCAGCTACAGAATAAAAGCGGAAAATATGCAACTGAATCTCATATATATATATATCACATAACGAGTTTGTCTTTCATACACAGATCCATACATATACAATCCAAAAGATATCCAAACATATACACATAAGTCACAACGATCTCCCCGACTACCCGGTGCTACATATCAGAGCCGACCGAAAAAAGAATGAAGACCTAAGCTTCACAAAAAGACCTAAGCTTCACAAAAAGACCTCCAACATCTAATCTGCAATGCCTCAGAGAGCATTAAAATAGCAGAAGGGTGAGAAACACAATCATAATATAATTGCATACAATTATATAATAACACAAAAATACACACGGAAAATATTATCACCACAACTTACACCAGAATTCAAACACAAAACGACACAATGCATATCATCATATATCCATCACAAAGGCATATATAATCAAATAAATGCATTTATCAACAACATATATATATATATATATATATATATATATATATATATATATATATATATATATATATATATATATCAACTCATCAATTTCATTCACAATTCCACACAAAACCAATCCATTCATGATTTATGCAAATGCAAAGAGACCGACACAACGAATCTATGCAAATGCGATGCGGTACCATCCATCCATCATCTCATCACTAGTTCACTCAGGAACTATTGGAACCATCGCTTGTTACTTAGTGTAACTCCCCGTCGGGCAAACGATGTTCCCCGTCGCTTTCGGTCATCTTGGTATAAAGCGCACGACATTTATGGATCGCTTTCAGTCCTCTTTGTATAAGGCGCACGATCCGATCGCTTTCGGTCCTCTTTGTATAAGGCTTACGATCGTCTATAATCATCGCTTTCAGTCCTCTTTGTATAAGGCGCACGATGTTATAGCGGATTCCCTCAGGAATCGTTTCGTCACTCACACCCACTAGGGCACACGACATCACAAGAATGCATATCATGATGCTTGGCATACAATGACTCATGAAATTCAAATGCACACATATATGCAATCATCTCAATCAACAATAATCATGCTTTGCTCTCAGGCCCAAAACAATGCATTTAATTGCCATAAGGCCACAAGCCATCATCACAACAGGTCATCACATGCATTCACATCATATAACATCACACAAGTCATACAACATATATATCAATAGCACATTGCATGATACATATCAATTACACACAGTTAAGACGGTAAAAGTCGGCAAAACGACACTATTCCAATTCCTGACATAATTAAATCGGCCCACAATCTCAAAACCATTCTAATAAGAAAAAACATTTCATTAGCTCTCCAACGCATCAAACCGCGCCTCAAACCGACTTACGACCCAACAGTTATAAAGAAAACAATTTAGAAAAGCTGTCATGTTCGCAATGCAAAGCTCCTAGCGAGTCCTTCGCTTTCCTCATTCGCAGTGTGAATGCCCCAGCGAACCATGGCAGAAATAAAATAGCCTACAGTTTCGCAGTGCGAACTCCCAGCGAACCTTCGCTGTCCACTTCGCAGTGCGAATCCCCCAGCGAACTGTGGCAGAAAGAAAAACAACACAACGTTCGCAGTGTGAACCTCACGCGAACGTTGGCTTTCCCCTTCGCTGGCCATTGGCAGTGCGAACCTGCGAAACCAGAAAAACCCAGCAGCCCTATAGATCACTCCCAACCAACATTTCAACCCCCAAAACACTTCCAAACCAAAACATAACAATCAGAACATAACCCAATCATGGTAACAAGTATTCTACAACATTTATATCACATTTCATCCGCGAACGCATTGATTCTATCGTTCCGACCTAGAATCGAAAAGCTATGGAACACCATAACCAATCCAACACACATATACATAATCATACACAAACATATTATAACCGAGTTTCACACCCTTACCCGATTTAATCGTGTTTTTGAAAGTCGGTTGATCGATTTCTTAATCCACAAGTTTTCTCTCTTTTTCTTCTCTTCTTTCCCTTCTTTCTCTTTTTCTTCTTCTCTTTTTCTTTCCTTACTATTTTTCTCTCTTTTCTTTCTATTTCTAACATAAGGAAAATAAAGCAAAATTACCAAATTACCCCTACACTCAAATATCTCGCAAACGCTCCCAAAACGCGATAAAACATAACAACAATGAAAAATAATATATTTTCAAATAAAAGTCAAAAATAAAATAATATAATAATAAAATAATCAAAACGAATCAATTAAATATGACTAACCAAAACTGGGGCGTTACAACTCTCCCCCACTTAGAAATTTTCGTCCTCGAAAATATTACCTGAGACGAACAACTCTGGATACGACTCCCACATCCGACTCTCCAACTCCCAAGTCAAATTTCCCTCAGCAGCGCCTCCCCACGCTACTTTCACTAGTGCAATATCCTTGCCCCTTAACTGCTTCGACTCGCGATCCAAAATTCTCACTGGTAATGCCTCCACCGTAAGGTTCTCCCTTACCTCAACTTCATCCATCGGAATCACATGCGACGGATCTGAAACATACTTCCGAAGCTGTGAAACATGGAACACATCGTGCAAATTAGACAGACTCGGCGGCAACGCCACCCGATAAGCCACAACACGCACTCTCGCGAATATCTGGTAAGGACCAATAAACCGAGAAGTAAGCTTCTTCGACTTCAATACACGACCAACACCCGTTACCGGCGTAACTCTCAAAAATACATGATCGCCCTCTTGAAACTCAAGATCTTTCCTTCTTCGATCATGATAACTCTTTTGCCTACTCTGAGAAGCCTTCATTTTCTCACGAATAAGTTTCACCTTGTCTGTAGTCTGTTGAATCAATTCGGGTCCGACCACCGTAGTCTTACCAGATTCATGCCAACACAATGGTGTTCGACATATTCTTCCATATAACGCTTCAAAAGGTGCCATTCCAATACTCGAATGGAAACTGTTGTTATACGTGAATTCAACCAACGCAAGATAACTATCCCAAGCACCACTTTGCTCAAGAACATGAGCCCGCAACAAATCTTCCAATGACTAAATAGTTCTCTCTATCTGACCATCCATCTGCGGATGATAAGCCAAACTCAATCTCAATTTAGAACCCAACGCCTTTTGTAAACTTTCCTAAAATCTCGAGGTAAACCTCGGATCTCGATCCGAAATAATACTCAACGGAACACCATGTAGCTTCACAATCACACTGATATAAATCTCAGCTAATCTCTCCAAAGAAAAGCTGATGTCAATCGGAATGAAATGCGCCGATTTAGTCAGCCTATCCACAATCACCCAAATAGCATTATGTCCCCTCAGTGTATTTGGTAACCCTGTTACAAAATCCATAGAAATGTTATCCCATTTGCACTCAGGAATATCCAACGGTTGCAACAAACCACTAGGCTTTTGATGTTCCACTTTCGATTTTTGGCACGTCAAACACGCATACACAAACTGAGCCACATCTCTTTTCAATCCAGACCACCAAAAGATCTTCTTCAAATCTTGGTACATCTTATTAGCTCCCGGATGTATACTCAAATTACTCCGGTGTCCTTCCTCCAAAATCATCCTTTTCAAGTCCGAATCATCAGGAATACAAATCTTACCACGAAATCTCAAAACACCCTTATCATCCACTTTAAAGTCACCATTCACACTTTGATCTCCAACTGTCATCAAATCCACAAATTTCACATCCAACTCCTGTTTCTCGCTAACGGTCAACAGAAACTCATTAGTAACCTTTAGCATACCCAGCCTCACGCTGTCGGATGTCACTTCACACACCAAACTCAAGTCCCTAAAAGCTTCCAAAAGTTCCCACTCTTTAACCATTAAAGCGGACATATGCAACGATTTTTGACTCAATGCATCGGCTACCACATTAGCTTTACCAGGATGGTAATTCAAGCCAAAATCGTAGTCCTTCAAAAATTCCAACCATCTCCGTTGCCTCATATTCAACTCTTTCTGATCAAACAAATATTTCAAACTTTTGTGATCCCTGAAGACTTCGAATCTTGCACCAAAGAGATAATGCCTCCAAATTTTCAATACAACACCACAACCGCCAATTCCAAATCATGAGTAGGGTAATTTTTCTCATGCACCCTCAACTACCTCGAAGCATAAGCCACGACCTTACCTTCTTGCATCAGCACACCACCTAGACCAATCAAAGACGCATCACAATACACCACAAATGGTACACTAGGATTCGGCAAAATCAAAATCGGAGCTGTCGTCAATCTTCTCTTCAGCTCACTAAAACTTTCCTCACACCGAATATCCCAAATGAACGCTTTCCCTTTACAAGTCAATTGGGTCAAAGGAAGTGCTAGCTTAGAAAAACCTTCAATGAATCTCCGATAATAACCAGCTAAACCCAAAAAGCTTCTGATTTCAGTAACAGATCTAGGAGCCTCCCATTGTAGAACTGCTTCTACTTTAGATGGATCCACAGCAATACCATTACCTGAAATCACATGCCCAAGAAAACTCACTTCTGACAACCAGAACTCACACTTGGACAACTTGGAAAAAAGTCTCCTTTCCTTCAAAATTTGCAACACCACACGCAAATGCTCCTCGTGCTCCTCCCGGGACTTAGAATAAATTAATATGTCATCAATGAACACAACGACAAATCGATCCAAATGCTCATGGAAAATACGATTCATATACTCCATAAACACACCTGGCGCATTAGAAACCCCGAACGGCATCACATAATTTTCATAATGACCATATTGTGTCCTAAAAGCCGTCTTCTGAATATCTTCCTCTTTCACTCTAATCTGATGATAACCCGACCTCAAATCAATCTTACTAAACACACACACACCTACCAACTGGTCCATCAAATCATCAATTCTTGGAAGAGGATACTTATTCTTAATCGTCACTTTATTCAGCTGGCGATAATCAATACACAATCGCATACTTCCATATTTCTTTTTCACCAATAAAACTGGAGCACCCCAAGGCGACACACTTGGCCTCACAAACCTCTTTTATAACAATTCATTCAACTGCTTCTTTAACTCAACCAACTCAGATGCCGACATACGATAAGGTGCCATAGATACAGGTCTAGTACCAGGAATTAGATCTATAGAAAACTCCACCCCTCTCTCTGGCAGCACGTCTAAAATATCCTCAAGAAACACTTCAGGAAATTCACACACAACAGAAAACACATCAGATGCAACTTGACTATCCACCGTTAACGATGCAAACAACCCAAACAACTGAGCTTCATCCGCCAAAAGTTTCTTCAACTCTTTGGTAGATAAGAAACTCGACTCTTCATCTTCTTCAAGAGAAGGAAATCTTACCAGCTTATGATAACAATCAATATGCACTCGATTGAACTGCAACCAATTCATACCCAGAACGACATCTAAACCCTCCAACGGCAAACACACCAAAACCATCTCAAAATCTTTACCATAAATGGTCAAAGTACAACTTAAACAAACCAAAGAAGTAGTTACTGACCCCATTGTTGGAGTATCAATAATTATCTCTCCACCCATCGAAGACAACACAAGATTCAAACGCTTCGCGCACTCAGACGAAATAAACAAATGAGTCGCTCCAATATCAATAATAACAACTAAAGGCGTACTATTAATAAAACAAGTACCTCTGATCAGACGATCTGCACTAGTAGTCTGAGTTCCTGGCAAGGCAAAAACTTTCCCACTAGCTGGAGCTTGCTTTGGTTTCGGACACTTCGTACTAATATGACCAGGTTCACCACAGTTGAAACACTTCGCCACATTCTTCCTCTTGCACTCAGCTGCTACATGTCCTAAACCTCCACAATTTGAACACTTACCCAAATTCTTCCTACATTCGAACTGACGATGTCCCAAATCACCACATATGTAACATCTCAAAGAATTAGACATACCTCCTCCACTAGGCCTTCTCTCAAAATTACCCCTTTGCTTACCCTTATCAGCTGGTGTTACATAAGGACCACTACGAAACGATTGTTTCCCTTTCCTTTCGTTCACACTCTTATAGTGAGTAGAACGAGCTTTGCTATCTTCTTCATAAATCCTACAACAATCCACCAAGTCAGAAAACCTTCGAATTCTCTGATAACCAATTGCCTGCTTAATCTCAGGACGCAATCCGCTCTCAAACTTCACACACTTAGAAAACTCCGCAGTAGCATCAGCATAATGTGGATAAAACTGCACAAGCTCCACAAACTCAGCAGTGTAATCAACAACAGACATATTACCTTGTTTCAACTCCAAGAACTCTATCTCTTTCTTTCCTCTTACATCCTCAGGAAAATACTTTCTCAGAAACTCAATACTAAACAAAGCCCAAGTGACTTCTTCCTCTGAAGCTTCCAACACCTGACGAGTACTAACCCACCAATCATCCGCGTCCTCCTGCAACATGTTAGTACCCAGTCTCACCTTCTGATCCTCAGCATAATCCATCACTCAGAAAATCCTTTCAATCTCCTTCAGCCAAATCTGAGCACCATCAGGATCATGCCTCCCTTTGAAGACAGGCGGTTTGTTCTTCCTGAACTCATCATTCCCGACAGCATTAGGTGCACCCTGCACAGCCCGAGCCATAGCTTGCATAGCAGCAGCCAAAGCAACGTCATTCCTACCAGGCATATTCTGTTCATATCCAATAACAGCAACTATGGTTAAATAAATAGCTCATCCAAACACAAACACCGACAAGGACTGGCTCTGATACCACTTAATGTAACACCCCCAATCTATACCCCCAATTAAATAAAGCGATAAAAATTTCATTAGTGTATAATTAGATATTCATGGCATAGACGGAGGCGTCACATCAATTGAGACAAAACACAATAAACCTGCTCATAAAGATATGCAACAATCAGGTAGCAATTAACAGAGGAACTTAGTTCCTACTACCCACAAATCAGCTACAGAATAAAAGCAGAAAATCTGCAACTGAATCTCATATATATATATCACATAACGAGTTTTTCTGTCATACACAGATCCATACATATACAATCCAAAATATATCTAAACATATACACATAAGTCACAACGATCTCCCCGACTACCCGGTACTACATATCAGAGCCGACCGACAAAAGAATGAAGACATAAGCTTCTCAAAAGACCTCCAGCATCTAATCTGCAATGCCTCATAGAGCATTAAAACAGCAGAAGGGTGAGAAACACAATCATAATATTATTTCATACAATTATATAATAACACAAAAATACACACGGAAAATATTCTCACCACAACTTACACCAGAATTCAAACACAAAACGACACAATGCATATCATCATATATCCATCACCAAGGCATATATAATCAAATAAATGCATTTATCAACAACATATATATATATATATATATATATATATCTCAACTCATCAATTCCATTCACAATTCCACACAAAATTAATTCATTCATGATTTATGCAAATGCAAAGAGACCGACACAACGACTCTATGCAAATGCGATGCAGTACCATCCATCCATCATCTCATCACTAGTTCACTCAGGAACTATTGGAACCATCGCTTGTTACTTAGTGTAACTCCCCGTCGGGCAAACGATGATCCCCATCACTTTCGGTCCTCTTGGTATAAGGCGCACAACATTTCTGGATCGCTTTCAGTCCTCTTTGTATAAGGCGCACGATCCGATCGCTTTCGGTCCTCTTTGTATAAGGCTCACGATCGTCTATAATCATCGCTTTCAGTCCTCTTTGTATAAGGCGAACGATGTTATAGCGGATTCCCTCTGGATTCGTTTCGTCGCTCACACCCACTAGGGTACACGACATCACAAGAATGCATATCATGATGCTTGGCATACAATGACTCATGACATTCAAATGCACACATATATGCAATCATCTCAATCAACAATAATCATGCTTTGCACTCAGGCCCAAAACAATGCATTTAATTGCCATAAGGCCACAAGCCATCATCATAATAGGTCATCACATGCATTCACATCATATAACATCACACAAGTCATACAACATATATATCAATAGCACATTGCATGATACACATCAATTACACACAGTTAAGACGGTAAAAGTCGGCAAACCGACACTATTTCAATTCCTGACATAATCAAATTAGCCCACAATCTCAAAACCATTTTAATAAGAAATAACATTTCATTAGCTATCCAACGCATCAAACCGCGCCTCAAACCGACTTACGACCTAAGAGTTATAAAGAAAACAATTTAGAAAAGCTGTCATGTTCGCAATGCGAAGCTCCTAGCGAGTCCTTCACTTTCCACATTCGCAGTGCGAATGCCCCAGCGAACCATGGCAGAAAGAAAATAGCCTACAGTTTTACAGTGCAAACTCCCAGTGAACCTACGTTGTCCCCTTCGCAGTGTGAATCCCCCAGCGAACCGTGGCAGAAAGAAAAACAACACAACGTTCACAGTGGGAACCTTACGCGAACGTTCGCTTTCCCCTTCGCTAGCCATTCGCAGTGCGAACCTACGAAACCAGAGAAACCCAGCAGCGTTATAAATCACTCCCAATCAACATTTCAACCCCCAAAACACTTCCAAACCAAAACATAACAATCAGAACATAACCCAATCATGGTAACAAGTATTCTACAACATTTATATCACATTTCATCCGCGAACGCATCGATTCTATCGTTCCGACCTAGAATCGAAAAGCTATGGAACACCACAAACAATCCAACACACACATACATAATCATACACAAACATATTATAACCGAGTTTCGCACCCTTACCCGATTTAATCGTGTTTTTGAAAGTCGGTTGATTGATTTCTTAATCCACAAGTTTTCTCTCTTTTTCTTCTCTTCTTTTCCTTCTTTCTCTTTTTCTTCTTCTCTTTTTCTTTCCTTACTATTTTTCTCTCTTTTCTTTCTATTTCTAACTTAAGGAAAATAAAGCAAAATGACCAAATTACCCCTACACTCAAATATCTCGCAAACGCTCCCAAAACGCGATAAAACATAACAACAATGAAAAATAATATATTTTCAAATAAAAGGTAAAAATAAAATAATATAATAATAAGATAATCAAAACGACTTGATTAAATAAAACTAACCAAAACTGGGGCGTTACACCCTTGCCACTTTGTTCCATAACTTAGAAAAATTTCTAAGTTTTTATGGTTACCCCTTTTTCAAGTTATCCCACTTTCTTTGATTTTTCTTGATGAATGATGAATCCAATCATACATTAACATCATTTTAGGGTTAAGAATCCATTTTTGTGAAAAATCTCAAAAAGTCAAAGTTGACTTTTGTGCACAGTTGACTTTTTATCAAACGAATTCCAAACTGTGCGATCCTCTAGGAAATCATGTTCTTGACCTAAATCAAACTTGATGGACATGTTCCATGGGTGTTATAGGGTATATTGATTCATGTCCTAGGGTTTGGGAGCATGCCCTGATCAAAAGTCAAAGGCACAGTTGAGGTGTATTAGAGACCCTCAAACCATATCTTGAGGTCTTGGCTCATGATTTGTCCCAAAAGTCAACTTAGGGGTGAATTAGGTCAAGAAACCCTAATTCTTGATTTTTTTTATAAATGATTCCCCAGAGGCTAAATTGATTTGATGATTGGGTCCATGAGGTTCCATGGAGCATATTAGGTTATGCTTTGAAGCATTGGCTCATGCCTAGAGGAAAATCTCCATCTGGAGGCCCTGGTCGACCAAAACCCTAATTTGGTGACACTGGCGATCTTGAGGCTTGATCCACCCAGAAGGGAGCAGCCCTGTGCTTAATCCTTGAAATGGGAGTCCTCTCTCTTGAGAGGTTAGACAAGTTAAAGATAATGTCATTTCTTGATTGATCATTTGTCTAAAATCTCTGAGAGGGCTTGAAACCCTAAGTTCGATTGTAGTGGATGCTCATCCATCTTTAGGGAGACTAATGAGGCATGATGATACACCCATATTGTGATTATGATTTGCATAATGATGGGAATCTTAGTGGTCAAAATTTGGGGAATGACACTCCCATACCGACGATTTCGGTGAAGTCACTGGGCGCACTGGCAACCATTCTGTCGTAGTAAAATGAGCTCAAGGTCCTCAAGAGGTGGATAAATTTGAGCGGCAATTTCACGCCATCTCTGAGCATTTTCCTTAAATGTTTCTTTGTCCTTTTGTGACATTGACCTGAGTTGATCTGTGTCCGGTGCCATGTCTTGATTGTATTTATATTATTGGAAGAAGGCAATGCCAAGATCTCAGAAAGCGCTGATCGTAGCGCGGTTTAAACCCATGTACCATTTTAATGCGGCACCGGTTAAACTATCCTGAAAGTAGTGAATCAGCAGATCCTGGTTCTCTATCTGAGCTGACATTCGCCGAGCGTACATCACCAAATGGCTTTGAGGGCAAGAGTTACCCTTGTATTTTTCAAAGTCGGGCACTTGGAACTTGTGTGGGACTTTCACATTAGGGACCAATCAGAGATCTGCGGCGTCCTTTCCAAACAAATCCTGACCGCGCAGGGCCTGTAGTTCTTTCTGTATTTCCAAGAACTGCTCCTGGAATTCATCCATTCTGTCAAACATAGTTTCCTTTATACCAAAAGGTATCCATGGAATCTGTCCTTCCGGGACAGTGAGCACCACAGGGGGTGGTACCGTTACTACGGCAGTGAATCTTGGCGTTTCCTGAAGTTTGTAACCTTCAGGAGTTGTTGGTATGCCCCTGGCATCTTTGCTTTCCCGAAGTTTGTAACCTTCAGGCCCAGCGGTTTCTGCTGAAGTTTTCGGATCTCCAGTGATCGGCAGAACATATCCTTCCAGGATATAGTTAGGTGGCATGCCCCAAGGATGATCTTTCGGCATTCTGTGCCTAGGATCATACTTCTCCACTATGGGCGTTGAGGTGATCTCTGAGATCACAGTTCTCTGTAGCTGAGCTTCTTCCATGGCTTGCATGTCGTTACGAAGCTTTCTCATATCCTCTCTCAGAGCGTCGATCTCTTCTTTCAACTCTCTGTTCTCTTCCTCGAGATCATCCATCTTTTTCTGACGATTGGCCTGAGTATTGTACGAATGAGACAGTTTGACTCTAGAACCGAGACACAAATGTGAGATTCATAGGTAAGAAGAATACGTTACGTGAGAATGATGAATGCAATGATTATATTAATTATTTTTTGGTTTAATCAAAATAAACATCGACAATTAGATTGCAAATATCAAACAGTGGGGAAATTCCCATTTTATTGAATTCAAAGGATTGCGGAAATGGAAATACAGTAAACTACAAGGTGCGAAAATAGAAACCTAAGCTAACGAGTCCCGAGTCCTCTATGAGGAGAAATCGGGTGCTGATTCTGGTACTTTCCTTTTCTTGGACCGGGGCTCTTGGGCCATTGTCGGGTTGTCATTCCTTTGCCATGTGTAAGGAGCGAGCAAATTCCTTTGGTCATCCTGATTTTCTACAGCATGTTGCTCCAAAATCTCAATTAGAGGATCCTTATCTTTCAGTAGTTGCTGTATTTTGATACACTCCACATTGAGAATGCAGTACTTTTTCTTCCAAGACCTCCTCTCCTGCTGAACTTTATTGAGAGCAACCTGAAGTTTTTTCGGTTCAGTCATGAAGTACATGACAGATTCCTTTGGTGGAAGAACTCCGTGACGAGGATAAGGTATCTTTAGCTTGAGAGCTCTAGTTTGTACCCAGTGGAGATAAGGCTCCACCGAGACACAGTCCGGTTTTCCTAGAGACTTTCGTCCTTTCTTATGAACATATTTCCAAGGGTTCACTATTTCCATCTTTAGTGCCCTGTCATTTTCTCCTTCCTTGAAGAAAAGACCTTCCAGATGAGCATTACGCGGGACATGCCTCATCGGGTATCCAAATTGACAACGAACTAAAACTGGATGATAATTAATTCCTCCCTTAATTCCTATGAGGGGTACGTTGGGGAAGTTTCCACAATGGTCAATGATCCTGATCCCATCATAAATCCTATTGTACCAATCTATATCAGAGTTGGTAAGGGACATGATCTTCTGCGACCAACGTAAGGCACTCTTATGATCCCAAAAAGCGGCAGACTTAGGTAAATGGGAGATAAACCATTTATATAGCAGGGGGTACACAGCACGTGATCTCCCCTCCGCTGTACAAATTCCCTAAGTGTACAGAATGATACGCATCTGCGAGCAGAATTGGTACATGGTTTCTAATGAGGAAAACCTTAATGGCGTTGATATCTACAAAGTTATCGATGTTGGGAAACAAAAATAACCCGTAGGTGAGAAAAACAAAGATGCTCTCGAAAGCGGCCACGTTCCCTATACTAGCAAAGTATAGAGCTTTCTTTACCAGAAACTTGGCTGGTAAACCCGAGATTCCTCCTTTGGTGGTCATGTGAGTCTTGACTTCTGACTCATCCAAATAGATTGCTCTTGCAACGGTCTGATCTTTTGGAATTTCTTCCAGTCCAGAAAATGGAGCCCGATCAGTGATATGTAAATCAGTCAGATGAGAATACTCCTCCAGCATCGGTGCGAGCTGGTAATCGGGGAATGTGAAATAGTGATAGACCGGATCGTAAAACTGAATGAGCGCATCCATGATTCTTTCAATTACTTGAACCCTTAACAGAGGCAGCAGACCTTCGTACTTGGCTCTGAAAGCGCCAGGGTTAGTGATCATCCTTGCTAATCCTCTCAAATCCTCTAGTTTTGGAACCTTGAAGGTATACTTATGAGTTTTCCTTCTACCGAAATCCATTAGCGTAATCTTTTTCTCTGACATTTGCAATCATTGCCTTAGTTTAATTTGAAAAAGAGAGACTAGAAGAGAAAATTTTCTTTGTTTAATGTATTTTTTTATGAATGCATGAATGCAACACACAAAAACATAGAAAAAACATGGGGTCAATGGGTCGGTGTCATGAAGTCAAGGCTTTACCCATCCCAAAGGTTTATACTAGTGATTTTTGTACCTGTCTCTCAAAATCATTAATTCTTGTCGAGAAAACACCAGCGGCTCGGGAACCGTGCTAGGTGGTGTTTTTTCGAAGAATCTCAGAAGAGGGTTGTATCGCGTAACATTCATTTCCGATAGCTTCCGCACTACTAAAAGGGGTTTTTCCTAGGTGTATACTCAATCTTTCGACATGCGGCATCACACGCATTCCCATTAGCAGAAAAATAAACACATATACCAATTAAGAAAAGCAGTATATATATATTTGTCCTAATGTCCTAGACTTTTAATAGCTATGAATCCTATGTTCCTGACAGAAAATGGCTGCCCGACTGAGTCGCCATTCTGTGGTTCCTTCCCAATTTAAAGGTTTTGACCTAAGATCCTAGTGAAGGCCGATCCTAGCAATAATGACATTCCCCGATGAAACCGTCATGAAAATAACTTGTCCAAGGTTTTGTAGGAAAGAAAGAAGATGAGGCCCCACGGTGGGTGCCACTTTCCTGTGGCGGCCACCGCCATGAAAATGACTTGCCCATGGTTTTCAACCTAGCTTTTAAGAAAGAAAGATCTGGCCGCACGGTGGGCGCCACTTTTCTGTGGCGGCCACCGACATGAAAATGACTTGCCCAAGGTTTTCACCCTAGCTTTTAAGAAAGAAAGATTTGGCCCCACGGTGGGCGCCACTTTTCTGTAGCGAGCAATTTTGGACGTGGTTCTTAAGCATTTTCGCTCTTTTGGGGGGACTACAGGTCGATTCATTTTTTATCCAATTTAGCTGATTAAGGAAGGGAAAAAGATGTCTCCAATTAACCCTGCTTGCATACTGAGTTTAAATAGCGGTCTGTTAGGTTACAGATGCTATATGGAAGTGGGGGCTCTTTCTGCTTACTTGGTTAAGGCTTAAATGACGGGACTATGCTATTGGCAGGATGTTAGGACTGATGTTTTTTGATTGATGTGTGAAGGTACGGGATTTTGGGTTTTTGATTAGTGTGCTCGCTAAGATTTTTCTTTCAATCTTATGCCTACGTATTCCCGTTTACCGAAAAAGGGAAATAAGAGCGATCGTAGTTCCTCCTATTCTATGGGAGGAAATGATGTTTTGGTGTGTTGTTCAAAGCCCAAGACGTGAAGATAAAAATGATTTGTATCTTGTTCGAAGCCCAAGATGTGAAGCTGAAGGTGATTTGTTTGTATCTTGTTCAAAGCCTAAGATGTGAAGCTGAAGACTCTCTTTGTATCTTGATTAAAGCCCAAGATATGAAGCTAAAGGGTTTCGTCTTTAGAGAGAATTCGTGATCTCTAAAGGGGTCTGTTTGTCACAACCGTTGGGTGACTGGTTATAAAGGAGAATTACTTTAACTGGACATGTGAATCTAGCAATGCCATAATTTCCTTTATAAGGGATTTTTAACCTGAAGGAGAAGACTTTAACTCAGTGTAGAGTAATGCCATATTTCCCTAGTAATTTCTCATGCTAAAAGAGGGACAGTGGCGTGGATGTAAATAATCCAGAGGCTTGCCGCTTACAGCAATTAGATGGGGGAAAAGGAGTTGTTGATGTTTGTATGTTGTGACCAAAGCATGATTTGATGCTAAAAGGTTGATTGTCTCAACCGGGGTTTCCTTATACAAAGCCTAAGAGGAGGCTAATAGGGTGACTTTTCCGGGGGAATGTTCTTTCTGTCTTGTACAAAGCCCAAGTTTTGAGGCGAAAAAGGGTCTGGCTCAACAAGAGAGTCTTTTTGTGTGTCTTGTACGAAGCCTAAGACGGAAGCTAAAGGTTATTTTGACTCAACAAGAGAGTCTTTTATACTCAACAAGAGAGTGTTTTATATCGCGTACAAAGCCCGAGATGGAGGCTAAAGGTGATTGACTCAACAAGAGAGTCTCTTATACTCAACAAGAGAGTGATTTTGTATCTCGTACAAAGCCCGAGATGAAGGCTAAAAGGTTTGTGACCCAATAAGAGGGTCGTTTATACTCAACAAGAGAGTGTTTTTGTATCTCGTACGAAGCCCGAGATGGAGGCTAAAGGTTTGTGACCCAACAAGAGGGTCGTTTATACTCAACAAGAGAGTGTTTTTGTATCTCGTACGAAGCCCAAGATGGAGGTTAAAGGATATTGACTCAACAAGAGAGTCTTTTTGTATCTCGTACGAAGCCCGAGATGGAGGCTGAAAAAGGTTTAGCTCCGCTGGGGAGAATCATTGTACAAAGCCCTAGAGGAGGCTAGAGTAACTATTTCAGTTGAGTGTTAGGTCCCGTATGTTGGTTAAAAGAGAAAATCAGTTCTTATATGAGTAATGTTATACTCATAGATTTGATCTGAGGGTGGGGATTATTTCCTGTTCTCTAGGAAAACTGGGAATCCAAAGGAGCTTTAGACTGTCCGAGTCTACGAGTTCTATCTTTTGTACTATGCTTAAGAAACAGTAGTAGTGAGATCTAGACTCTTTGAAAGACTGTTCTATTAAGATGACTAATTTATGTTCCTATACCTCTAGGAGGTCGTCGGGACAATTTGTAAGAAGCCCAAGAGGAGGCTGGAAACTTTTAAGAAGCCGAGGGACAATTTGTACAAAGCCCAAGAGGAGGCTATCTTCACGGAGGAAGAATCATTATACGAAGCCTAAGAGGAGGCAAGGCTGTGAAAACTTCTATGAAGCCGACGGGTTCTTGTACAACGCCCAAGAGGAGGCGGGGATGCTTTTAGAAAGCCTGCGGGTCCTTGCACTAAGCCCAAGAGGAGGCTGATGAACAGTTCCAGAAGGGGTTTCACATGGAACAATGTCCTTCTGTATATGAACTGTTCACGGGGAAATTCCTTAGATCTAGTTATCTAATGTTGCTGTAAGGAGGCGAGGTTTTGTCTAGTTCTAGACGTAGTTGTCGGGAAAACTCTAAATATCTATGCTATTATTACATAGTTGATATGAGTTTATGAAAGAAGACTTATAGTGAGACAGTCCCACAGTACAATTATATACATATGAAAGCAGTAAATGAAAGCGGGTAAACACTTACTCAGTTGTAGAGCTTCCATGCTGTATTGTTAGTTGTTCAACAAAGAAAAGTTGGAAACAACAGTATGTTACATAATCAAAGGAGAAAGTGCTTTGAAAGGAAAATTGGGGCTTACAGCTCAAGGAGGGGCCCAGGGTTTTATCAGTGATTGCACTGTCGTTTTGTACAGGGACTTATACAAGTGACTGAGGTCCGTGAAAGGTTTTCTGTACAAAGGGATGGGTCTTGCACTCTCTCAAGAGGCCAAAAAGTTTTTAAAGAAAAGAAATGGGGCTTATAACACGAGGGTAGGCCCAAGGTTTTCTTTTAACACAGAGGGACTTATACAATATCTGAGGCCCAAAAAGGCTTTGGTTAAAAGGGGATTGGGTCTTACACTCTATTAGAGGCCCAAAAAGATTTTGAATGGGTCTTATAGCTCGAGGAGAGGCCCAAAGGTTTATTTTAAACGGGCGATGATCGCGCCAAAATTTTGAAAACACCGTGGGTCTTATACAATGACTGAGGCCCAAAAGTTTTTTGTTTCAAATAGGGGTTGGGTCTTACACTCTATTAGAGGCCCATGAGTGTTTGAAAAAGTTTGTTAGGGTGAAAATCAATAAAACCCTAATTTCATCATTTTTTAATGTAATTATTCAAAGAAAATTAATAAAAAATGATGAAAATGCCAAATAAGTTTGAATAAACAACCTGTGATTTTGGTTTTAAGTTTGAAAAATGAAGTTTAATCACAAGATGAATTAAAACTCACTTGGTTTTGATTTTCAAAGTAAATATTCACTTTTAAATGTTTAAAAACAATTAAAAAAGGAATTTATTCACTAAAATACTAATTATATTAAATAACTAATATAAACTTAATTTTTTTGTGGAATAAAATATTTTAACATTTTTGTGATTTTTTGCAAAAAGAACCAATCGAAAATAATTAAAATTGAAGGAGTTATTAATTTTCCAATTAATTAATAAAACATGAAAATATGAGGAAAATAGCAAAAATGTGAGAAAAGACAAAATGGCATGGGTGGGGTTTGAACCCACGACCTCAAGGTTATAGGGTGCGCGCCTTACCACTTGGGTGGTGATACATCCGTTGATTGAAACAAACCAACAAATATACAAGGCATGCCTTGTTTTTGGCCTGGCCCAAGGCAAGGCAAGGCAAGTTTTGGCAAGAAACAGGAAGGTCCATAACTTTCTCATTTCTCCATGTTTGGGGACAAAATTTATATGCATCGGGCCTAGAATTTCCCAAGGAATCCAATGGTGGTGGTATTTTTCTCAGATCATGATCCCTCCTCAAAATCCGATAGGGGTTTTGAAATAGGCTTATAATTGCATTTTCTATGCTACACTTTGGTACATGCATGAATTACATGATGAATTGGTTCAAACACAACACATATGACATATATAAGAGATGCATGATCAGTGGACCTAAAAACAATGCATATTTTGGAAAGTTCAAGTCATGAGGCTTACCTCCTTTTGAGTTTCTTGGAGTTTTGGTGCAATCTGTCAAGCCTCTTGTTCCAGAAATGGTTTGATGCTTTGGACACTCTCAAATGATCCCTTATAAGCTTTTAGGGTGAGTGGAATCAGTTGGAACCTGCAAAAACACAAACTGGCCCTTTCTTGCAAAAGGGGTTAAAATGGCCAAAATAACAACTCTCTCAAATGGTGTTCCAGATGGGGGAACCATTTGGGACAGTTCAAGGATGTTATTTGGAGTGTGTTTGAGGTTTTATCTGGTTTGGAAAGTGACTGAATCAAGACATGGCTTGAAAAGTGCACAAAAGTACTATTTTGAGGTTTTGAGAGGTGACTTTGTGATTTAAGGATTACAGGTCACTTGTGAGAGTTTGGACAGCTTATACATGACATATATGAGGTGTGTGTGTGATTGGTTTGGTTGGAATTGCTCTCTAACTCAAAAACTCAGAGTTACCTTGCTAAAGAAGGCATTTTTGCCAAGAGAAAGAGATTTTGAGGAAAGCATCTATTTGATGGATTTGGTGTACTCAAACTAAGCACAAATGAGCTCGATTTATAGTAGATCAAGTTTGTTTTGGGATCAATAGTGAATGGCAACCACAACAGAGGTTTGTTCAATGTTGATCAATGGGAAGCCAAGTCTCCTCTAGCCATTGACTAGAGGTTAGAGCACATGCCTTTGGTTCCCTAGTTGTTGGATCATTCTTGACTGAATTCAGTTGCAAATAGCTCAGTCCATGCCACTTCTAAGCATCTATTAAATGCTCCAATCCAAAATTGGAGTCTTGTCCCTCTTTAAGGGATTTCTAGGTTTGGCATGCTACATCTTGTTCCAAGGACTTTGGAGGCTTGGCTCAGTGTTTGTTCCCTTTGGATTTGATCCTCAGATATGTCCCAGATGATGACAAGGCTTGGAATTAGTTGATTTTTCCAAATCGAGCAAAAATGCAAAACTCTGCCTAGCCTTGGCAGTTTTCAGCAAGGCATATTGCCCTTGTCATATCTCATGGCTCAAGTTGAGTTTGGTGATGTTCTTGGTCATTTTGGAAAGCCCTTATATGATACAACAACTGTTTGAACATATTTTGTTTTAATAATTTTTGAATCCAAGTGAAAAATGTCCCTACATTTGGAAAAAAGTAAGGCAGATTCTGACTTAGTGAAAATTTCACCAAGTGTTGGAAAAAGTGACATTTCATGTTTTCAGCCATTTTGATCATTCCATAACTCAAAATCCATGAGGAATTGGAATGAGGTGTAGTTGAAGCTTTTGTAGAGGGCCATGAGGGCTACAAATCCATCTTTGGATGGGGAAAAATGGCTTTGTGGTTTAGGAGTTATGATCCTCCAAAGTTGGTACCCTAGCCACTTTGTTTTATAACTTAGAAAATTTCTAAGTTTTTTTATGGTTACCCTTTTACAAGTTATCCCACTTTTCTTGATTTTTCTTGATGAATGATGATTCCAATCATGAATTAACATCATTTTAGGGTTGAAAAACCATTTTTATGAAAAATCTCAAAAAGTCAGAGTTGACTTTTGTGCACAGTTGACTTTTCAGATGAATTCCAAACTGTGCGATCGTCTATGAAAACAAGTCCTTGACCTAAACCTAACTTGATGGACATGTTCCATAGGTGTTATAGGGTGTATTGAATCATGTCCCAAGGTTTGGGAGCATGTCTTGGTCAAAAGTCAAAGGTACAGTTGACTTTTTCTGTGAAACCCTAATTGCGGTTCAGATGAAATTGAAACTTGTTGCTCAAGCTTCTTGGATCAATCCATTGTTGTAAATGGGTCAATGTATATTATTGGAGACCCTCAAATCTTCTCTTGAGGTCTTGGCTCATGATTTTTCCCAAAAGTCAACTTAGGGGTGAATTAGGTCAAGAAACCCTAATTCCTGATTTTTGATGAATGTATCCCCTGAGGATAAATTGACTTGATGATGGGGTTCATGATGTTCCTTGGAGCATCGTAGGTTATGCTTTGAAGCATTGGCTTATGCCCATAGGAAAATTCCCATCTGGAGGCCCTGGTCGACCAAAACCCTAATTTGGTGACACTGTTGATTTTGAGGCTTGATCCACTTGGAATGCTGCAACATTGTGCTTGATCCTTGATGTGGGAGTCCTCTTGATCCTTTGTAGATGTTTGAGAGGTTATACAAGTTGAAGATCATGTCATTCCTTGATTGATCCTTTGTCTAAGAGCTCTGAGATGGCTTAAAACCCTAATTTTGATTGTAGTGGATGCTCACCCATCTTTGGGGAGACTAATGAGGTATGATGGTTCATCCATATTGTGATGATGATTTCCAGAATGATGGGAATCTTAGTAGTCAAAATTTGGGGTATGACATACACGTACATACACCCTCAAATGACATGCCACGCTTCTCAATTGAACCAACTTCTCCTTAATCGTTATGTTCTATAAACGATCCATGTTATATGTTTAACTTCGGAACGTCCAATTCTTACTCGTACTTGGAAGGATAACTTTCATATTTCATCCTCTTGGTAAAAACACAACTGCACACCACCGGTACTACTTTCACGGTCTAAATCCAATACCATGAACCCATGGAAGTTAACAATTATAAAACTCTGACCAACCGTTCATACCTTACTAATACCACAATTACACACCAAAATATTTCTTGCAAGATCAATACTTCGTGAGTATTTTCCAACTTCGTCCTTAAGACTCGTAACGGTAATACACCTAAGACCTTCTCATACTCAACATAGTTCACAAGATTATTTCCCCAAGTCAACTCTCTTGTCGTCTTGAACAAATGATCAACTACACAACACCTTTCAGAAGTTCCAATATCGAAACACAAATCCTTCTTTCATTTACTTACAATCCCGTTACATTCGCACAATACTCTCCACTCGGAGAAACATAAGGTAACAAAACGCAAATGATGGTCCCTAAGGGATTTCATAATTTACACACAATTTTAATCGATTACCCGTCTGAGGTCAATCGGTTAACTCCTCAAAATTCAGCACAAAACACCATCCTTGCACGCGTTAATCGGTTAACCCCATTGCGTAAGTCGGTTAAAAATGCTACAGAATCTAAAAACCATTTTCTCATAATTCAAATCCATCCCTACCCAAACCATCAATCCGATTTGTTCTAACCTGAAATATCATTCTCAACTCGTGGCTCCTTAACTTATATAACATTCACTAACCACGATCCCCTCAAGGTAAAGCCGACAAAGTCGACGACACACTCCAACCAAGTGACAAGGTAAATTCCAAATTCTGTCACGATCACACTACAAAACTTCAGCGGGATAGTTCATTTTCTGCTCAAACAACTACATTAGTGGGAAGTCAATAATGGCGACATTCTAGGGTTTTAGCCACAACTCATACTTGATTCGTCCATAAGCAAAACCCAACACACAACCATTATACGGTACCACAAAATGATGGACATCTCATATGAAACATACAAACTTGTTTTCTAACTTGAATTATTTGGTGAAAATTAAAACAACAATATTCTTAGTTCAACAAAAGGTAGATTCTGAATATGCCGATTATTCACAAATACAGAAGTTTCTCTATACTTGGAAATAAATCAGAGTAATGCATCCTCTTAAAGAACCCTTCCATCATTTCGTACACATTAACCTGGATTTCTTACCCTTCACTATCCATTACACATCCCACTTACACCAAATTACTTAATGGAAGATTCACAACCGACAATTCTCATTAACTATCTACAAGACCTTTCCGGTATAAATCGTTCTATCATTTACCCTTATTCCGTAATAAGTCCTGAATTGCTTTTCGTTGTTTTACCACAATCTTACTTCTTAAAATACAATATTCACTGTTCCACAGAGTACGTCCCATCATACTTGTCTCAAGAAAAAGAATCCATCACGTACACTTGTTACCACGGTGCTATCACTACGCTCATTCTTAATATCAAAGTGTAACTTTTCTCATTCCACGTCATACCACTAGGGTCCTCATAGGTGAACCATCTTTGATTACACTTCCTTAACTATATATTCATAAACACTTTAAAACTCCATTGTAATCCTCTTAGGTCCAAAATAAAATCACCCTGCTACAATTTCCTTGAATCCAAGGTACTTACTCTGTTTCTTGACGCAAAATTTTCTGGTCCGTATCACTACACTTTCTGTTACTAAATGAAGTCTAAACTTTCTCCGACATAATACCTTATACTATCCCTTGGGTACTTTAACAATTCCAAATTAGTCTCTTACTGAAAATAGAAATCCTGATGTATCACCTCGAACTTAATCTCTCTACACAACTGAATATACGTAATTCATCTCCCACTCTTCGTCCGGCGCACACTTGTTTTACTTGAAGTATGTAAACACATCCTTGTGTTCCTTCACACACTTCCCTACTACTTTAGGTTCCCATAGAAGCCGAACTTCCTTAACTCTCCACTTTTAACCAGTTGGAAAACATTGCCCCGGACACATTCCTTAAGGTACTCTCGTCCCTTCAAGATACCATAATGACCTTAGAAATTGAAGCACCGATACTTATCTCACTTCTGGACCTTACGCCACGCGTTCCATAAAACAACTTTTCTTTTCCACGGAATGAGATTACTTGAAATTCTTGTCCAAATCAGTTGCCAATCCAGCTCTACTAGCGATTTTCATGTTCCTTGATACCTTGGGCAATCGTCCGATAGAGATCCTTAACTTTCAGACTCCATCCATACCAAAGAATTGCTTGAACAACACACCACTCTTTAATTCCATGTTACCCAAAGCACAACTTCTACTAAAACCTCAATTGAGCTGACAAAAACTCTTCACTACTAACTCTTGGCTTGAGCCTACCCTCACAGCACAAGTTCCGACAACACTTCGGAATCCTCGTGGTTGCTCAACCATGATTCTACCTATCACATACATAGTATTAGGTTGATCAGGCCCAACACTACATAGTATGATATTAAGAGTCATGGTGGCAAGACACACTTAAGAGGCAGGAAAAGATTTACTTATGATGTTAAAAGGCTAGGTCGAGGACACGACATGCTCTGATACCAACTGTAACGCCCTGTATAATATTTATATAGAATAATACCATACAAGTTTTTTATTTGGTACTGACACATCAAAAGTGCCTAATGGCATAATTCACATCGCTTGTCCATTTCTAAAACATAAATACAACATATGGCACAAGACATGGAAACTAGCCAAAATAATAAAATCTAAGATCAATATACAATATTCCTCATTGTACAAGAAAATAATACACAGCTGAATAAGCTCAACTAAGCTTCTCTTGAAACATCCGAGCATAGCTCCACTTGTAAAATCAAACCTGCAAATACCTGTAATATAGCAACGATAGTGGGGGTGAGATAAATCAAATCTCAGTGAGTTCCCTATCTTATGGATTCTCTCGGCTTTACAAGGTTCTAGCCAAATCCTAACTCAAGTCAAGGGGAAGGGAAATGACCTTGAGTTCACAATCTCACAGTCTCACACTATCTCACAATCTCACACTATATGGAAACATGTCATGAGTCTGTTAACTCATAAATCCCATGAATGGAATATGTCCTGAGCCTGTTAACTCAAGAATTTATCACTAATCAATAACCTGTACCAAGGCATCCCCTTTTCCCGTCCGCTTCTACGTCTAGAAGTCGACCCGAGTCAGGGATCCTTGTAGTTACTTGGCATACGAAATGGATTCGGGATCATCGACCTGTTAACCGTGATCCGTTACTTCTCATGGTCTGTTAACCATCGCAAGTCTCTTTACCTTTATATATAGGCTCCATTCGTACTACACACGGGAATCAAACCTGCCAAGTAATTGTGCCTGCATTTCAGAGGAGCTCGAGACTCATGAAGGCCTCTCAAGGGAAATTCAAAAGAAAATGGTTACGATTACGTGATTTCATATACTCAACGTGATTGTATTCGATAATCACAAGGCCACATTCGCCTTAAGGCCTCTCTTTCCTTTTCACAAAACCACAAAGGTTTACACACATGTTCCATACTAGTGTTTCACTCTTTCTATATCATTCGGTAATGGACACACGCCTCAGCCTCTTCTGCATGAGCATTTTCATCTAGGTTATCTACTCTAGACGATTACTCATCAAGGATGCACATCTATACATCGAATGCACGAGCATCGCCGTCTAGAGTTTCTATCACTTCCTAGCCATTACTAGGTTCCACTATCAAGTTATTATGGAGTAAAGTTTCCTCACTCTACCTAATTCATTTTAACATGCATATTCTCTCATTCATTTTAACAACAATATTAGATATATATGGGATAACACAAATATTACAAGTAAACACATATAATCACACATCACATAAAACATCACTTTTCACATAGTAGTTCACACACATTTTAAGGCATACAAGCCACTACTATCCTCTACCAATCATCCTTGGTTAAACATGTTCTAACATCACCATTTAATAGCACATTAGATTCTCTTTCCAAGGCTTCAAGTCCCATAGCAATCGGATTCTCGATTCATGAATTTTGGTGGAAACGAGGACTACAATATTCACACATACATTATATTTCCATATTTTTCTTATCAATCTGTAGAATATAACTATGTTTCTACCTCACCATCACAAAGAGCATTGAAATAGCTTTCCAACGCTTCGAACGGGGACCAAAACGGACTTACGGTTCAAAACTTATGAAGAAAACAAAATCTGACATGTTGGAAAAATTCTGTGACCATGAGTCGACGCAAAATCCTATGGGTCGACGCAAAATCCTAGAGGTTAATGCCTAGGTCAGCACAAACCGACCATGATTCGACGCATAGTTGCAGTGATTCGACGCATAGTTGCAGTGAGTCGACGCATACTGCGCAGATTTTGCTAAAAAATCAGTTTTCGGCCGTTAAATGCCTTCCGGACCTCCGATTTCGATTCTGTAAAGTTCCTCGGTCTCAGAATTCAACACACTATGATATTTCTCCAATTAAAAGGCCATCAAACATAATTACAAAATTAATACCAATTTCATCAAATATGAAAAGTTAGGTTTTACAATCCAACCATACCCAAACACTTCCAATTCATACCATATCAACCAAAACATGTTCCAAACATAACAACAAGTATTCTACGCAGTTTATATCGCATTTCATCCGTTAGATTTCATTGATTTAACTGTTTAATCATTTTCTCACAATTTCTAACCTAAGTTCTAAACTTAGTTCTAGAACTTAAAGTGTCTAACTAGAACCCACCTGGTAATCGAAGAGGAGGTTGAAGAAGATGATGAATAGTGATGATGATGATCTAACTTTCTCTTCTTCTTCCTTGAGCTTCTTCTCTCCTTTTCTCTTCCTTTCCTTCTTTCTCTCTTTCCACGTTTCTATTTCTTTCTTCTTTACTAACTTTTTTCCTTTTCCTTTCTTATAACATATATATATATATATATATATATATATATATATATATATATATATATAATGCTTATTATATAATATAAATCCAACAAGGTAAAATATCTCCAATTGATATTTTGTCATCTCAACCAATTGATCAATTATTAGAGTTACCTTAAAATCCTCTTTTAAACTAATAAATATCAATCTGTCTCTTTAATAAAATAATTGATCTCTTCAGAGTTCACTAGTTGCTCTATTGATCCCAAAATGTCAATACTTAAAGTACTTAGAGGATTCCATTAATCCAATTTACCAATGATAGAGCACATAGATACTCATCTGATCTCATCTGATATCCAATTGAGCACTTAAATAATATTGGGTATTACATAATAAAGGGAATAACAGTAAGCGTGCCAAATCCCCTGTGTTACACATAAGAGCAGACGCCGACTCAACGAAATAAAATAGAAGACTTCATCTTCACTAACTTCAACTCTGCACTAATCTTGATGATCTGCATGTTACCCACGTAGAGGTAACATTCAAACAGAAGGGGTGAGATTCTCAAATCAACAAAAGAAATGCATAAGATAAGTATCAAAGCACATAATCCATATACAACTCACCCTATCCTTACAACATCACAAAATTACAATTCCCACACTCAACAGATAATCACAAGATTCTCAAATACAACACAACATAATGCAATGCAATGAGACTCAAAACTCGACTCAATGCACGTGGTACCAATTCGATCCTTTTTCATGGTCATAATTCCCGTCGGAATTTCCATATAAGTCACTCACACCCCACATGGGCACACGACATCCGTTATCGCTCACACCCCACATGGGCACACGATCAACTCAACAACAACAGCACGATTCTATTTCAAAGAATCCGGATAAGACGCTCACACCCCATATGAGCACACGACTTATCACATTAGTTATGCAACATGACATGCATACAACGACAACTAAATGCATATGACTAATAATAAGCCAATACATCACACCACAACTATCCAACATGCAACATATACCTGCAAAAACATGCAACAATCGCAATCTACATCTACAACACGCATTCACACAACCGAATTCACCATTTCAACAAGCTACACGTAACAACATACACGAAAACCCAATTAACGCGTCAATAGTTAGAATTCTGGTATTGAAATTAATTTTAACAAAAAGTATATGAAACCATCTTTCCAACGATTTGAACGACGACTAAAACGGACATACAGATTAAAAGTTATGAATTTTTAAAGTTTAAGAAAATTCTGTCCATACAGCAGGAAAACAACACTGTCATGCTCGCTACGAGTTCGCCCAGCGAACTACCATTTGCTAGGAGTCCGCCTAGCAAAGTCTCCAGCGAACAACCCCTCCCATACAAAAACCCGAGACCCCCTATTTCTCCTCCCCATTCGCTTCTCATTCGCACAACAAACTGGAGTTCGCCAGGAGTTTGCCCAGCGAATCTGGGGCGAAATTCTCCACCTCTCATTCCATAATTTCTCTTCTTTCCCTTCGCTCGCTACCTCATTCTCTTAGCGAATCTGGGGCAAACATTTGCCCAGCAAACTATTATTCGCACGGGGAAGTACGCGATTCTGCAATTCTGCAGTTGCGATTTCAGCACAATTCAACCCCAACCCTTCTCCGATTCCGCCCACAAATAGCCCCATAAATGCACATATAATCACAGATTGTCATACAATTAATTAGGAAGACATAAACCACAATTCAACTAGTTAATTTATGCATTTTTCCTCTTATCGAAACCTCCGACACACAAAAACCCAAATCCCAAATCAACACAAATAACACATAGGGATGATCCTAATGGTTTATCTACCCTCATACAAACATTATACAACCCTTAAAAGATTAAAGAACCCCACCCTTACCTTAGAGTTACTGAAAAACTTAGCCTCAACAATGGAGTCTCTTTTCCCTTGCCCTAGCTCTGGCCTCTCCTTTTTCTGCTTTTCACGTACTGAATAGTTTTTCCTCTCCTAAACCCCTTTTCTATTTTCTAATATTCCTCTTAATTTCATAATATTATTATTATTATTATCTCAATATTATTATTATTATTATTATTTTTATTATTATTATTATTTTACTAATTAAATAATAATAACAATATCTCTTAATAATTTAAATGAATAATATTAATCAAACACTACTAATATTAATTAATCATTCTCCCCACACCACCAAGTCCTACATAATTGGTCACTACCCCATACTAAGGGCAACCCAAACACAACTAAAACACGCATAGCCACACACATATACGCAACATCATATAATTCTAATTACGAAAACATAAAAATAAATCGGGGTGTTATAACTCTCCCCCACTTAGAATATTTTCGTCCTCGAAAATTTACCTCATACGAATAACTCCGGATACGACTCTCGCATCCTGCTTTCTAACTCCCAAGTCATATTTCCATCGCCAGCACCTCCCCACATTACTTTCACAAGAGTGATCTCTTTACCTCTCAATTGCTTTACTTCGCGGTCTTTAATCCGCATTGGTAAAGCCTCAACCGCAAGGTTATCCCTTACTTCTATATCATCCATTTGAATCACATGTGATGGATCCGAAACATACTTCTGAAGCTGTGACACATGGAACACATCATGCAATTTTGACAATTTGGGCGGCAACGCCACTTTGTAGGCAACAGGTCCAACTCTTGCAGAAATCTGATATGGACCAATAAACCGAGGAGTAAGCTTCCTCGACTTCAGCGCACGTCCAACACCGGTCAACGGAGTGACTCTCAAAAACACATGGTCTCCTTCTTGAAATTCAAGATCTTTCCTCCTCTTATCATGGTAGCTCTTCTGCCTACTCTGCGAAGCTTTCATCTTTTCCCGAATCAACTTCACCTTTTCAGTAGTCTGCTAAACAATCTCAGGCCCAAGTACTACACTCTCTCCAGATTTATGCCAACACAAAGGCGTCCGACACCTCCGACCATATAATGCCTCAAATTGCGCCATTCCAATACTGGAATTGTAATTATTATTATAAGTGATCTCAATCAACGGAAAATGGCTATCCCAAGCACCTCCTTATTCAAGCACACAGGCCCTCAACAAATCCTCCAAGGATTATATAGTTCTCTCCGTCTATCCAACCATCTGCGGGTGATAAGCCGAACTCAACCTCAGTTTCGATCCTAAGGCTTCCTGTAAACTCTCCCAAAATCTGGAAGTGATCCTTGGATCTCTGTCCGACACAATACTCAACGGAACTCCATGCAACTTCACAATCATCTGAATATAAATCTCTGTCAGCCTCTACAAAGGAAAACTGATAATGATCGGAATGAAATGTGCCGATTTCGTCAGTCTATCCACTACTATCCAAATGGAATCATGTCCTCTCGACGTATTAGGCAACCCGGTCACAAAATCCATAGAAATGTTGTCCCACTTCCACTCTGGGATATCTAACAGTTGCATCAAACCAGTAGGTTTCAGATGTTCCACCTTCGGGTTCTGACAAGTCAAACAAGCATACACAAACTTAGCCACATCACGTTTCAATCCAGGACACCAAAATATCTTCTTCAAGTCTTGATACATCTTCATAGCTCCTGGATGGATACTCAAACTACTCTTATTACTTTCTTCTAGAATCATTCTTTTCAACTCAGAATCATCAGGAATACAAATCCTATCATAGAACCTCAACACACCTTGTTCATCCACTTTGAATTCGTTACTTTCTGTTTGCTCATTTCCAATCATCAAATCCACCAGTTTCACATCCAATTTTTAACCTTCTCTGATACTATTAAGAAATTCATTGTTGATCTTCAGTATACCCAGCATCACACTATGCGGTGTCTATTCACAAACCAAACTCATATCTCTGAACTGTTCAATTAATTCCAGCTCTTTAACCATCATAGTAGACATATGCAAAGAATTTCAACTCAGAGCATCAGCCATGACATTAGCTTTACCGGGGTGGTAGTTTAGGTTGAAATCATAATCCTTTAAGAATTCTAACCACCTTCTTTGTCTCATATTCAACTCCTTCTGATCAAACAAATACCTTAAGCTCTTATGATCACTAGACACTTCAAATCTGGAACCATATAGATAGTGCCTCCAAATTTTCAATGCGAATACTACCGCAACTAATTCCAAATCAAGAGTTGGATAATTCCTCTCATGGATCCTTAACTGTCGTGAACCATAAGCCACAACCTTACCATCCTACATTAACACACCTCCTAAACCCATCAACGAAGGATCGCAATACACCACAAATGGTTCATCTGGTTCGGGTAGAATTAAAACTGGAGCTGTAGTCAATCTCTTCTTCAGCTCAACGAAACTCTTCTCACAGTGAACATCCCACACAAATGCCTTACCCTTGCAAGTCAACTGAGTCAATGGAAGTACCAACTTCGAAGAGCCTTCAATAAACCTATAGTAATAACCAGCCAAGCCCAAAAAGCTTCTAATCTCAGTTACCAACTTCGAAGACTCCCACTGTAGAACTGCATCCACCTTGGATGGATCGACAACAATACCATCACCTGAAAAAACATGACCAAGAAAACTTACCTCTCTCAACCAGAATTCACACTTAGATAACTTAGCATAGAGCTTCTTTTCTTTTAACACTTGCAGTATGATCCGCAAATGCTCCGCATGTTCCTCTTGTGACTTAGAATAGATTAGAATGTCGTCAATAAAGACAACCACAAATTGATCCAAGTAAGCATGAAAAAATTCGATTCATATGCTTGATGATTACACCAGGTGCATTAGTAACTCCGAACGGCATCACCACATACTCATAATGTCCATATCGAGTTCTGAAGGCCGTCTTCTGAATATCTTCATCCTTTACCCGTATCTGATGATAACCCGACCTCAAGTCAATCTTGCTAAACACACGGGTACCAACCAACTGATCCATCAAGTCATCTATTCTTGGAAGCAGATACTTGTTCTTAATCGTCACTTTATTCAGTTGTTTCTAATCGATACACAACCTCATACTGCCATCCTTTTTCTTCACCAACAACACCAGAGCTCCCCAAGGCGATACACTTGGTCTCACGAATTTCTTTTCTAACAACTCTTCCATTTGCTTCTTCAGCTCTGTTAATTTTGATGCCAACATCCTATATGGTGCCATATAAATAGGTCTGGTACCAGGGACAAGGTCAATAGCAAACTCCACTTCTCTCTCTGGCGGTACATCAATAATATCATCCGGAAACACTTCTGGAAATTCACGCACTATTTGCAATTCATTAATCACCGACTCACTCTCCACTGACGAGGATGCAAACAATGCAAGCACTTGAGCTTATTCCTCTAAGAGCTCTCTTAACTCTCTAGCAGATAGAAAACCATCTTCTTCCTCTTCCTCAGGAGCAAGAAATTGCACCGACTTTGTTAAAACAATTAATATGAACATGATTGAACTCTAACCAGTTCATACCCAAGATCACATCAAGATTTCCCAACGGTAAGCAAATAAGATCCACGCCAAAGTCCTTATTAAATATTGATAGTGGACAGCCCAAACAAACTAGGGAAGTGGTCATCCATCCCTTTGCAGGAGTTTTGACAACCATCTCTTCCTTCATAGGAGAAACAATAAGGCCTAGCCTTCTCACACAATAGGCAACAATAAAAGAGTGAGTAGCACCAGTATCAATAATAGCAATCAAAGGCGTATTATTACTATAACATGTACCTCTGATCAGTCTGTCCTCACTGGAAGTTTGAGTCCCTGTCAAAGCGAACACCTTTCCTCCAGTTGAAGCTTGCTTCGGCTTCTGGCAACTAGTACTAATATGGCCATGTTCTCTATAGTTGTAAGAAGTACCCACCTTAACCTTACAGTCAGCAATCAGATGCCCTTCCTACCCGCACTTAAAGCTTTTCTTCACACCACTCGTGCACTCACTGACACGATGACCTAGCTCACCACACCTATAACACTTAAGAGGAGCAGGGGCACCTCCCCCACTTGGCTTCTTGCCATCAACGTATTTCTGTTTACCTTTCTCAACCGGAGTTGCACAAGGCTTCCCACGGTTCATCGGTTGTTTTCCCCTCCTCTCGGCCAGCCCTTTATAGTGAGCGTCAATCCATTCTCAAACTTGACACACTTTGAGAACTCAGCAGTTGCCGCACTGTAGTGAGGGTAAAACTTAGCCAGATTTGAGAATTTGGCAGCATACTCTGTAACCGACATGTTACCCTACTTCAGTTCCAGGAACTCAATCTCTTTCTTTCCTCAGACATCTTCAGGAAAATATTTCTTCAAGAACTCCCTACTGAACACAGCCCAAGTGATTACCTCTCCTGTTGCTCCCAACAATTGACGAGTGCTAACCCACCAATCATCAGCCTCCTCAGCCAGCATGTGAGTACCTTACCGCACCTTCTGTGCTTTAGGACATTCCATAACCTGGAAGATTCTCTTGATCTCCTTGAACCAAGCCTGCGCCCCATCCAGATCATATCTTCCCTTGAAGGTAGGCGGTCTATTCTACTGAAACTCGTCATTCTCACCAGCATGAGGCGGGTTCTGTACCGCATGAGCAACAGCCTGCAAAGCAGCAGCAATAGTAGCATCGTTCCTTTTAGCGATTCTAAATCTATTACACACCAACAGAAGAACAAAATGGTTAAGCAGCCGACATCGACAGTAATCAACTGTCATGCGACAACAACTCGACAACTTGGCCGGACAGACCAACCAGGCTCTGATACCATTATGTAACACCCTAAACTCACACGACAATTAAAAATAAAATATCAGAGTAAAATAAAACATACAACGTTTAGGATGCTACTTTCAACATACACTTGCTTATGCATATGACATGTAACACATAAATATCATCAATAAAACCATACTTAATTGATCTTCTCATATAGCAGTGAGAATTCAACTAAAACATAACATGTTTAATACCATCATCAATTAATTAAAGCCACAACAGTCAATAAAAGGAATAACAGTAAGCGTTCCAAATCCCCAGTGTTACACATCAGAGCAGAAGCTGACTCAACAAAATAAAATAGAAGACTTCATCTTCACTAACTTCAACTCCGCACTAATCTTGATTATCTTCACGTTACCCACGTAGAGGTAACATTCAAACAGAAGGGGTGAGATTCTCAAATCAACAAAATATATGCATAAGATAAGTATCAAAGCACATAATCCACATACAGCTAACCCTATCCTCACAACATCACGAAATTACAATTGCCACACTCAACAGATAATCACACAATTCTCAAATACAACACAACATAATGCAATGCAATGAGACTCACAACTCGACTCAATGCATGTGGTGCCAATTCGATCCCTTTTTCATGATCATAATTCTAGTCAGAATTTCCATATAAGTCGCTCACACCCCACATGGGCACCCGACATCCGTGATCGCTTACAACCCACATGGGTACACGATCACCTCAACAACAACAATAACACGGTCCCATTTCAAAGAATCCGGATAAGATACTCACACCCCACATGGGCACACGACTTATCACACAACTAATGCAACCTGGCATGCATATAACAACAGCATACAATGACAACTAAATGCATATGACTAAAAATAAGCCAATACATCACACCACAACTATCCAACATGCAAAATATACCTGCCAAAACATGCAACAATCGCAATCTACAGCTATATCACGCATTCACACAACCGAATTCACCATTACAGCTTGCAACACGTAACAACATACCCAAAAACCAACTTAACGCATCAATAGTTGGAGTTCTGGTATTGAAATTAATTTTAACAAAAAGTATATGAAACCAGATTTCCAATGATTTGAACGGCGACTAAAACAGACATACGGATTAAAAGTTATTAATTTTTAAAGTTTAAGAAAATTCTGTCTGTACAGCAGCAAAACAACACTGTCGTGCTCGCTGCGAGTTCGCCCAGCGAACTATCATTTGCTAGGAGTTTGCCTAACGAAGTCTCCACCGAACAACCCCTCCCATACAAAAACCCGAAACCCACTTTTTCTCTTCCCCATTCGCTTCTCATTCGCCCAGCGAACTGGAGTTCGCCCAGCGAATCTGGGGCGAACTTCTCCACCTCTCATTCCATAATTTCTATTCTTTCACTTTGCTTGCTACCTCATTCGCTTAGCGAATCTTGGGCGAACATTGACCCATCGAACTATTATTCGCACGGCGAAGTACGCGATTCTGCAATTCTGTAGTTGCGATTTCAGCACGATTCAACCCCAACCCTTCTCTGATTCCTCCCACACACAGCCCATAAATGCACATATAATCACAAATTATTATACAATCAATTAGGAACACATAAACCACAATTCAACCGATTAATTTATGCATTTTTCCTCTTATCAAAACCTCGGACACGCAAAAACCCCAATCCCAAATCAACACAAACAACACATAGAGATGATCCTAATGGTGTATCTACCCTCATGCAAACATTATACAACCCTTAAGAGATTAAAGAACCCCACCCTTACCTTAGAGTTCTTGAAAAACTTAGCCTTAACAATGGAGTCTCTTTTCCCTTGCCCTAGCTCTGACCTCTCCTTTTTCTGCTTTTCACGCACTGAATAGTTTTTCCTCTCCTAACCCACTTTTCTATTTTCTAATATTCCTCTTAATTTCATATTATTATTATTATTATTATTATCTCAATATTATTATTATTATTATTATTATTATTATTATTATTATTATTATTATCTCAATATTATTATTATTATTATTATTATTATTATTTTACTAATTAAATAATAATAACAATATCTCTGAATAATTTAAATGAATAATATTCAAACACTGCTAATATTAATTAATCCTTCTACCCACACCACCAAGTCCTACATAATTGGTTACTACCCCATATTAAGGGCAACCCAAACACAACTAAAACACGCATAGCCACACACATATACGCAACATCATATAATTCTAATTACGAAAAATAATTAAAATAAATCGGGGTGTTACAGTTTGCAGTACCGTTTAGATACCTTAAAATACGTTTATTGATCTTAAACTGAGATTTTTTAGGGAAAGCTTGAAACCTAGCACACATGCATACACTAAACATGATATCAGGTCGACTTGCAGTTAAATAAAGCAACGAGTCAATCATACCTCGATACTTTGTAATGTCAAACTCTTTACCCGATTCATCTTAGTTAATTAGAAAATTTGAAGCCATTGGTGTAGATATTGATTTTGCATTCTTCATTTCATACTTCTTTAAGACTTCCAAGCAATATTTTGTTTGACTGATGAAAGTTCATCCATCAGTTTGTTTTATTTGGAGTCCCAAGAAATAAGTAAGTTCACCCATCAATGACATCTCAAATTCGCCCTGCATTGTGTTAGAAAACTCTCTACACAAATATTCGTTAGTAGATCCAAATATAATGTCATCTACATATATCTGAACCAATAGAACATGCTTTCCTTTACGTCTTATGAATAAAGTGGTATCTACGGTTCCACGACTAAATGCCTTCCCTAGTAAGAAACCACTAAGACGCTCATACCAAGCTCTAGGAGCTTGTTTGAGGCCAGAGAGGGCTCTCTTAAGTTTAAAAACATGATCGGGATTGTCGTGATACTCAAAACCTGGAGGTTGAGAGACGTATACCTCTTCATTTATGAAACCGTTTAGGAAAGCTGACTTAACATCCATCTGATATAGTTTAAAATCAAGAAAACATGCGAATGCCAATAGGAGTCTAATAGCCTCAAGTCGGGCTACGGGAGTATAAGTCTCCTCGTAGTCTATCCCTTCGGCTTGATTATACCCCTTTGCCACTAGCCGTGCCTTATTTCTAGCAATTATTATGTTCTCATCTAGTTTGTTCCTAAAGACCCACTTAGTGCCTATGACTGTTTTGTTTTTAGGACGTTGGACCAAATCCCATACGTCATTTCTTTTAAATTGGTTGAGTTCTTCTTGCATAGCAAGAAGCCAACCCTCATCAGTCAAAGCATCACTAATTGTTTTCGGTTCAACTTGTGATATAAAAGCAAAATAATTACATAAATTATTTAGTTGTAAACATGTGCTTACTCCCCTTTTGATATCTCCTAAGATGTTGTCCAATAGATGATCCTTTGTGACGATCCAATCTTGAGGAAGTTGGTTTGAGGTCTCGTGTTTATCATCCTCGTGTTCACTTTCCTCTTTATCATCATTAATGTCCTCATCTTTTGGAAGATCAACTTTTGGAACGTCATCGTCGATCTTATCTTCCCTGTTAGAACCTGAAACATCAACAACAAAAGAAATACCTTTCCCCATCTTTTAGGGTTTGGTTTAATCAAATGCAACATGTATAGATTCCTTAACTACTAAAGTTCTATTATTGAAAACTCTATATGCCTTACTAGATGATGAGTAACCTAAGAAGATTCCCTCATCCGATTTTGCATCAAACTTACCAAGCTTATCTTTGCCATTATTTAAAATGAAAAATTTGCAACCAAAGACACGAAAGTAAGAAATGTTAGGTTTCCTACCCTTATGTAACTCATAGGGTGTCTTCTATAGGATAGGTCGAATGAGTACCCTATTCAAGATATGACATGCATTGTTAATCGCATCGGCCCAAAAGTACTTAGGTAAGCCCATTTTGCTTATCATAGTCCGTGCTAATTCTTCTAAAATACGGTTTTTACACTCCACAACACCATTTTGTTGAGGATTGCGCAGACATGAGAAGTTATGGGTTATTCCGCTTTTGTTGCAAAAGCTTTCAAAAATTGTGGTTAACAAATTCACCACCATGGTCACTTCTTAGGGTGACTATTTTCAAATCTAAACGATTTTGGATAAGTTAAGCAAATTTCACAAATGCTTTAAAAGTTTCTTCCTTTTGACTTAAAAATAATGTCCAAGTATATCTTCTAAAACCGTCTACTATCACAAAGCCATAGTAATTTCCTCCTAGACTTCTTGTCCTAGAAGGACCAAAGAGATCTAGATGGAGAAGCTCAAGAGGTTTTGAAGTGGAAACACAATTTTTGGATTTAAAAGAAACTCTTGTTTGCTTTCCCATTTGGCATGCATCACAAAGCTTGTCTTTAGAAAATTGTATCTTAGGTAGACCAATTACTAGATTCTTAGAAGCTATTTTATTTATTAAGTCAAAATAAACATGGCCTAAGCGTCTATGCCACAACCAAGAGTCTTCACTCCAGATGACTAAACACTTGGTGCCAATATTTGAAACGTCATCTAGATTAAGCATATAAACATTATCAATTCTAGAACCCTTAAACATTTTCTCCTTGTCACTCGTATGTTCAATTATGCAATTAAGGGGGTCAAAAGATATAGAGTAACCCTTATTGCATAATTGACTTATGCTAAAGAGATTATGTTTAAGCCCTTTTACAAACAAAACACCGTCTATGGTAATTGTGGAAGGATTTCCCACAATACCTTCTCCTAGTATTTTACCTTTGTTGTTATCTCCATACGTATCGAAGTCGCGCTCTTTCTTGACGAAGTCAATGAATAATGACACGTCTCCCGTCATATGCCTTGAACAACCACTATCTAGGAACCACATCCTATTTGCTGCTATATAACATCCCTACAAGATAATCAACGAGGAATTTTAGGTCCACAACTAGTGTTGGGTCCTTGGGGGTTAGCACTAGGACTCTTAGGTCTCCATGCCATAAGACCATTTTGAATTTTCACATTACTAATGTGGCATTTAGGCCTAATGTGTCCTTTTTCACAACAATAATGACACACAACTCTAGAGGAACTGTTCTTTCTATTCTTTCTAGTGACATGAGCATTTTTCTTACTTTGTTTTCTAAAGTTTTGCTCATCATCGCTTGAACTAATAGATGTGATGGTAGGAGCTCTAGTTAATTGTATTATTTGACCCTTTAAATTTTCTATTTCATTTTTTAAACAAGGGAAAGTAACACATTCAACTAAAAGTTCCTTTTCATCTAGAGTTGGAGGAACACACAATTGGTCGTTTACTAAAGAAGCATGGTCCTCTTTCAAGGATTCAAGAGCATTTTTAAGTTTTAAGATTTCTCCCTTAAGTTTTAAAATCTTTTTCTTATGAGAGGATATTTTCTTAAAAGCTTTTAATGCATCTTCATGCATCTCATGAAACGCCTCAGATAACTCATTATAAGAAGGTAAGGAGTTAGGATCGGAGTCACTTACATCAGAGTTTGTGTGCTTGTGTCGAGCCATCAAAAAAAGATTAGCTACTTCTTTGTCTAAACTCGAGGAAGATGATGATGAGTCTTCATCCTCTTCCCAAGCGATGTACGCACGTCGTCCCTTTCCTTGGCGTTTGGACTTGTGGTAATGTTTCTTTCCTTTGTGCTTTGCCAAACTTGGATACTCCTTTTTGTAGTGACCAATTTTTCCGCATTCGGAGTACGTGACTTATTTTTCTTCTTTCTTCTTATCTGAGTGTTTTAGACCATTTCTCCTCATATACTTGTTGTAGCGCCTTACAAACAATCTCATTTCTTCGTCTTGCGAAGAGTCATTCGAGTCCTCTTCATCTACCTCTAAATTGACCTTGGAAGTGGAGGCTTTTAGGGAGATGTTCTTCTTTTCTTCTTTGTTTTTATCCTTGCGCTTAGTGTTACTTTCACTTGCTTCAAGTTTCTTTAGTTCATGCTTATGTTCGGTGAGCTTACCAAATAAGGTTGACATGTTTAAGGTTTTTAGGTCATGAGATTATTTGATAGCCGTTACTTTTGGCTTCCATTCCCTGCACATAGACCTCAAATCTTATTAGCACAATCTTGATTAGAAGTGGTCTTACCCAAATTCTCAAGTTTATTGATTATATGGGAAAATCTCATCTGCATGGAGGCCAAGATTTCACTAGGTTCCATGCGGAAGTTTTCAAATTCCTCTGTTAGAGTATTGATCTTAGATTGCTTAACGTCTTCGGTTCCCTCATAGAGAACTTTAAGAGCGTTCTAGATTGCCTGAGCCGTCTTACAATGTGAAATGGAAAAATATACATTCATGCTCAATGATGAGATAAGTATATCTCTCGCCTTCAAGTCATAAGACGCCTTTTTAGTTTCAGCCTCATTCCAATCCTTATGTGGTTTTACAACTGATACACCATCAACGACTCTTTGAGGAACATAGGGCCCGTCTTCGATGGATAACCAATATTGTACATCCACGGACATAAGGTGTACGTACATACAATCCTTCCAATATGCATAGTTTTCACCGGTGAAAATCGGGGCTCTATTATACGCTCCCTTCGGATCAATTTGCGCCATATTCAATCAACTTTTGAGGTTGTTAAACCTTATCAAAAGAACCAGCTCTCGATGCCAATTGTTGGTTTGAATATGGAGTAATTTTTCTAAAAGGCGGGGGGGGGGGGGGGGGGGGGGGGTTAAATAGACAATTAAAAAATCCCTTTCTTTTCAAAAAAATCAGATTACGCAAGCGGAAACGAATATGGTGAAAATTCGTTTTGAAAAGTTTTTATGATATTGGAAGACGATTTATGCTATAGTTACACCAAAGGTTTGTAATTAGTTAGAATACAATGAATTGATTAATGGTTAAAGTTTCAACGAGATGCTTAAAGATTTCAACAATTCTTCAATTTGAAAGGCAATTCTAAATTCAATTCTCATACAATAATCAACTAACAGGATCCTTTAGAAGAACAAATCTAATCAAACCTAAACTTTTACAAATCAAAACTATGAATGCAATGAATCTAAACAGATACCCAAGCATGCAATTTTAAACGATAAAGAGAGAGGGAGAGAAGGAGAGAGTGCACCAGGATATATACTAGTTCGGTGCTATCGTCCTCGCAGGCACCTACATCTAGTCTTCGACGGAGAACCATTGAAGAGTTATTTATTCCATTAAAATGATATAGAATTCGGTTCGTGTTACAACAATTCACAAAATCAAAAAGAAAAACTATAACAATCCAATATATCTTTTGTAATACCCCATGTTTTCTTAAACGCTCAATTGGATATCAGATGAGATCAAATGAGTTTCTACGTACTCTATCTTTGGTTAATTGGAATAATGGAATCTCCTAAGTGCTATAAGTGTTGTCAATTGGGATTGATAGAGCAACTAGTAAACTCTAAAGAGGTCAAGTAATTAATAAAAGAGACAAACCAATGTTTATTAGTAAAAGAGAAGCTATTATGGTAACTCTAATATTTGGTCAATTGGTGTTGGATGACAAAATATCAATTGGAGATATTTTACCCCATGTTATTATATTATATTATATAGTATATTTTGTATATATGAGAAGAAGAAGAAAGTAAATTTAGGAAAGAAGAGAAGGAAAACATGGAAGAGAAAAAGGGATAAAGAGAAGAGAAGAAGAAGCTCAAGGAAGAAGAAGAACTCTTGGAAGAACTCACCATCATCATTCTCACTTTATTATCTTCTTCAACCTCCTCTTCTATCATCAAGGTGGGTTCTAGGTAGAAACTCATAGTTATTAGAAGTTAGGGTTTGTTGGATTATATGGATTTAGTAAGATTCATAATGCTATGATGAGAATTTCTTGATCTTGAGTAGGGTTTACCATGCCTTCCATGATTGTTATGTTGTTGTTGTTGTTGTGTTGTTGTGATTGAGTATGAGTAATTACGTGGGATTGATGATATGACGACTCAAATGCGATATGAGATGCATGGTACAGTCGGATTATGTGTGAATTTAATTGGTGATGCTTGTTGTTATGTTTCAATATGTTTTTATTGAGTTTAGTTGGGTTTTGATATCAAGAAAAATTAGTTTTTCAGCTTCTGCAACAGGGTCGATTAACAGAATGAGGTTAATCGATTAACCTATGAAAAATGGTGTTTTACGCTAAGTTTTTGCTGGTTAACCGATTAACTGAATGTCCCGACTTCTAGACGTAGGAGAGGACGGGAAAAGGGGATGCCTTGATGAGGTTTCCGATTAGTGATAATTTGAGTTGGTGAACTCATGACCATGTTTCCATATAGTGTGAGATTGTGTACTCAAGGTCTTGTCCCTTCCCTTTGACTTGAGTCAGGATTGGTTAGAACCCTGTAGAGCCGAGAGAATCCATAAGATAAGGAACTCACTGATATTATTATCTCACCCCAATATTGTTGTTGCTTTTCAGGTATTGTTCGCTGATATGTTTTACAAGTGGAGCTATGCTTGTATGTTTCAAGAGAAGCTTAGTTTGAGTTTTTCCGTTGCGTATTATGTTCTTGTACAATTAAGGATATTGTACCTTATTCTTAGATTTTATTATTTTGGCTAATTTCCATGTCTTGTACCATATGTTGTATTTATGTATTAGAATGGTCAAGTATGTCAATTATGCCAATAGGCACTTATGATGGTGTCAGTACCAAATAAAAACACTTGTATGGTATTATTCTAGGTATATGTTATACACGGCGTTACATCTTCCTTGCTTCTTGTAAGAACTTGCTTGTAACTAGCTACCACCACTAACTTGATATTTACCCAAGATCTTGATTTTCAACTTTGAATGGATTCCTATCTTGATGAATTTCCTAATCTTCACCCAATCTTAAAATTCCAAGCCTTGAATCCTTCTCTTCAACAAGTTGACAAATCCATAGAAAAACTCCACAACAATGGAGAAAAGCTTCTTCTTCTTTTTCCTTCAAGAAATTTCAACCCTTGAAATTTCCAAGATCAAAATAACTCTTGCAAAATCTGCACACTTCAATAAACAATCAGATCCCTAATGGTTCCCTACAATTAATCATCACACGCACACAAGAGAATGATTTCCATGGGTATAGATGAAGATTTGAGAGAGAGAAAGAAGTTGTGTTTGCAAAGGTTTTCTCACTGAAATTTTTTTGATCTATTAAGAAATAAGGAAATGAAACCTCTATTTATAGGTGCAAGAGAAAATACACAATTTATGAGTAAAAATGAACTGCATGAATTGATTCAGAATTCCTATGACTCAATTCAGTTAGGACAGTTGACTTGAGTCGAATCCAAAATGAATCAATTCAAATTAGCATCCTGAATCAAGTCGTGGCCCTGACTAAATCAATTCAATTTGGAATTTCCAGACCCGTGACTTGATTCAAAACTGCTTCTGACTCAATTCGAGCAAACAAAATCTAAATCAACATTTGAGGTACTTTCATGAATCGATTCATGAAAGCCTTAACTCGAGTCAGAAGATAAAAAACTTTGAATCAAGTCAGGAAAGCTACTGAATCAATTCACACAGCTAAGGCACATAGTCAACTTAACAAATGCATGGTTAAACTACTTTAGCATGTGTTTGATGATTAATAACCAAGGGAACTCAAATTAAACAATAAACATAAGCAAAGCATCAAAATAACGAACTAACTGATATCCTGATCAAGGGCAATTTCATTATGCTTATCCCATGGTTTTTTATTTTGTAATATTTTAGTTCATGTCTTTAGTCTTCATTTGAATATAAACATATAATGATGAAAATAGGTATATCTAAAAAAATCAAGAATCAAAATAAGGTTTTCATTTATTACAAACATACAATATTGAAATAAATTATATTAGAAAACTGTCATACCCCAAATTTTGACCACCAAGATTTCTCATCATTGTGTAAATCATTGCCATGATATGGATGTTCCATCATGCCTCATCAATCTCCTCAAGGATTGTTGAGCATTCATTACAACCAAGAATTAGGGTTTTAAGCCCTCCCAGAGCACTTAGACAAAGGATCAATAAATAATTGACGTGATCTTCAACTTGTCTAGCTTATCAAACACCTATGAAGGATCAAGAGGACTCCCATATCAATAATCAAGCACAAAGGTGCAACATTCCAAGTGGATTAAGCCTCAAGATCGACAGTGTCACCAAATTAGGGTTTTTGTCAACCAAGGCCTCCAGATGAAAATTTTCTTCTAGGCATAAGCCAAAACTTCAAAGCATAACCCAAGATTTTCAAAGGGACCTCATCGACCCAATCATCAAGTCAAAACAACCTCAGGGGAAGCATTCATCAAAAATCAGGAATTAGGGTTTCTTGACATAATTCACCCCTAAGTTGACTTTTGAGGCAAGGCATGAACCAAGACCTCAAGATATGATTTGAGGGCCTCAAATACACCCCATTAATCCATTTACAACAATGGATTGACCCAAGAAGCTTGATTCACAAGTTTCAATTTCTTCAGGACCACAATTACGGTTTTGAAGAAAAAGTCAACTGTATCTTTGACTTTTGACCAATGCATTTTCTCAAACCTTGGGACATGATTAAAAACACCCTAAGACACCTATGGAATCCATCCATTATGTTTGAATTATGTCAAGGACTTGATTTCCTAAAGGATCACACAGTTTGGAATTCATCTGACAAAAAGTCAACTGTGCCTAAAATCAAGTTTGACTTTTTGGAATTTTTCACAAATATGGTTCCCCTAAGTTAAAAAAAAATGTTAATGTATGGTATTTATCATCATTCATTAAGAAAAGTTAAGAAAAGTGGGGTTTCTTGCAAAAGGGGCAACCATGAGAAACCAAAATTTTTCTAAGTCATGGAACAAAAGTGATTTTGTACCAACTTTGTAAGGTCATAACTCCTAAACCACAAGGCATTTTTCTCCCATCCAAAGCTCAAATGAAATTTCACATGACATACTTCAAATATATCAACTACAAAAGATTCCAAATCCTTATGGATTGATCAAAATCACAAAAATTGGAAATGGCCACTTTTTCCAACACTTAGGGAAATTTTAAACAAGTCAGAATGTGTTTCACTTTTTCTAAACTTTGAGGTCATTTTTCACCTTGATCGAAGATGAACCAAGACCAACCTTGAACATCAAAGTTAAAGTATGTCATGAGAGCTTTCCAACAAGTACCAGATCATCTCCAAATTCAATTTGAGTAGGGAGTTACATCCCTTGGAACATGGCATCAAAGACTAGTTTCTTCCCAAGGCAGATTTGTGCATTTTGCTCGAATTAGCTAAATCAGACAATTCCAAGTCTTGTTATCCATTTGGACATCTCAAGGGATAACATCAAAGGGACAATGTCTGATGCATAGGCCTCACAAGTCCAAGAATCTACATGTAGCTATGTGGCACCTAAAAAGGCTAAAAATCTCAAAGACTCCAATTTTGTTTCAATGCATTCAATGGATTCACAAGGTAGCAAGCATCAAGACATTGCTAACTGAATTGAGTCAAGCCTTATCTCTGAACCAGAGGACTCATAGGCTGTGCCCTAAGCTCAAGTCAATGGCTAGAGGAGACTTGAGATTCCTTTTGATCACCATTGGCCATGGGGCTGTCCAAGCCTCCATTCACTATTGATGCCAAAACAAACTTGTTGCACTATAAATAGACATCAGTTGTGGTCAGTTTGAGTACACCAAAGCACCATAACACTTGCTTTCCTCAAAATCTCTCTCATTATGCAGAAATGCCTTCTTTTGCAAGTCACCAATGAATTTTGAGTTAGAGAGAAATTCCACCACAACTCATGATCCAAACACATCCAATGTATCATATATAAGATGTTCAAACACTCATCCTTGATCTGAAACACCAAAATCAGAAATTCAACATCCAAAACCTCAAATTTTTACTTTTTACCATTTTTCAAGCCATGTCTTGATTCAGTCACTTTCAAAACCAAACAAAGCTACAAACGTACTCCAAATATCATCCTCAAACTGTCCAACAAGGTTCCCTCAACTGCAACATCATTTGAGTGAGATACCATTTTGGTCACTTTTGCTACTTTTGCAAGAAAGAGCCAATTCTTGTTCCCGAGGATTCCAGTTGGTTTTGATCATTCTAAAAGCTTCTAAGGGATCAATCAGAGGTGTCTAAAGCATTGGATCACTTCTGGCACAAGCATCTTGAAAGATAGCACAACGAGCTTCAAGAGGGAAGTACATGACAACTTGAACTCTTTAAATTATGCATTGCTTTGATGTCCATTGATCATAGACATCTCATACATATCATATGTGTTGTGTTTGAACCAATTTACCGTGATATTATTTCTTGTATGATGTGATAGCATAGAACTCGCAAATCTTGGCCTATTTTGAAATCACTATCGGGTATTAAAATAGAAACATTTTCAGAAATTCCAAAAGCACCATTGGATTCCTCATGAAATTCTAGGTATAGTCCATCTAAATTTTGTCCAAATCCATGAAGAAATGAGGAAGTTAGAGCCTTCAAGCTAGAGGCCTAAAATCAGGCCAGCCTTGGGCAAGGGCCAGGCCAAGGCGCCTTGGCCAGGCCTAAAACCTTGTCACCCTTATATGCACATGGGGTGGTTTTGATACACGGGTGTATCACCACCCCAGTGGTAGCGCGCATGTGTGTTTGGCTGGGAGGTCATGGATTCAACACCCACCCAGACCATTTTTCCATTTTCTCTCTTTTTGCTATTTTTCACATTTTTCAGGGTTTTTATTAATTAATTTCAAAATTAATTTCTCTCTCAATTTTAATTATTTTTTATTGGTTCTTTTTTTTGAAAATTCACAAAAATATTAAAATGTTTTATTCTACAAAAATTTCACAAAAATATTAGTTATTTCATATATTTGGTATTTTTGTAAAGAATTATATTTAATTTGTTTTTAGGCATTTAAATATATTTCTTTCTCTTGATTTTTCAAATTCAAATGATTTTCAAATCATTCTATGAATGAAACATGATTTTTCAAACATTAATTCAAGATCACAACTTGTTTTCCACACATGTTTGATAATTTTGATCATTTTAATTGAATTTTATTCAATTAAAATACCTTTTTAAAATCAAATTAGGGTTTTGATTATTTTTGACCCTTACAAATATTTTTCAAACATTTTTTGGCCTCTAATAGAGTGTAAGGCCCAACCCCCCTTTGTACATAAATAATTTGGGCCTCACTCATTGTATAAGTCCCGTTACAATTTTCAAAATAACGGTACGATCACTATTTTTTCATCTGGGCATCTCCTTGAGTTGTAAGCCCCATCTCTTGTATAAAAATACACTTTGGGCCTATAATAGAGTGTAAGACCCATCCCTTTGTAAATAAACCATTTTTGGGCCTTAGTCTGTATAAGTCCCAATACGATTTCCAAAATCTCGGAGCGATCGCCGCTTTTCAAACAATTTTAATCTGGGCCTCCCCTTGTGTTGTAAGTCCCATATTTATTCTTTTAATAAACTCTTGGGCCTTTAATAGAGTGTAAGTTCCATCCCTTTGTACAGAAAATTTTTTGGGCCTTAGTCGTTGTATAAGTCCTGGTACAATTTTCCGAATAACGGAGCAATCATTGTTTTTCATCTGGGCCTCTCCTTGAGTTGTAAGCTCCATCTCTTGTACAAAATATAAACTTTGTGCCTCTCCTTGAGTATAAGCCCCAATCTTCTTTTTTAAAACAACTTTCCCTTTTGACTTAGATTCAAATTCATAGTTGTTATCAAACCTTTCTTCAATTCTTGAATAACTAACCATACAGCTGTGTTTATAACACTGGAAGCTTGCTCACCTGTAAGTTCTACCAGCTTTATTTTACATACTTGTTTATATATTTCGTCTGTATATATTTGTATATATATATATATATATATATATATATATATATATGCTTATAGTTTTCCCCGACAATTAGGTCTAGGATTAGATCAAACCAGTGGTTACTCTTTCAACACAGTCAAAACTAGTTCCCCTGGTAGGAAATTCCAGATACAATTTTTCCTCCTCTTGGGCTTATACAATATGGAACAGAGAAAGTCATTATTCCTGGTGAAACTTTTCTCAAGATTGTCACAACTTAGAAATATCTGTACAAGAAATTCATTTCCCCAAACAGGATTAATTCCTAGTGAAACCTCTTCTGAATTTCTTCAAACCCTAGAACTGTTCACTAAAGAAAGGTTTATTCCCGATGAAACCTTTCTTGAACTTTTCTTAGGTTTAGACCCACGGGCTTCCTAAAAGCATCCTCAACCTCCTCTTGGGCTTTGTACAAGGACCCTCAGGCTTCTTAGAAGTTCTCATGCCTCCTCTTGGGCTTAGTACAAGGACCCAAAGACCTCCTACAGGTATAGGACATAACTTATTCATTTTTTGATAGTTCAATCCTCCTGAGAGTCAGAGTCAAAAACATCAGATCACCTTAGGGTTGATTCTCATCCCTTAAAACATCAGCCTCCTCTTGGGCATCATACAAAGATAAATCTTTTCATACCAGTGGACTTGGACAGTTTCACCTCCTTTTAAATCTCAAGAAACCCTCAAGATTCCTAAAAATACAGGAAAAACCCTGATCATTTCATCAAATCTCCAACAGAGTTAAAACCTCCATAGGTTTCAAAACTCAATCTTTAAACTCTCAATTTTTAATTTCCCCAACTAGGGTCAAATTACAACCTAAAAACCCTCAGTCAGAACCTCTTGGTCTCTGATATTTCAACCCCTCAGTAAGAGTTGATTCCCAAATATAAACTTGTCTCTAGATCTCATTAATCCTCAGCAGATGCTAGCCTCCTCTTAGGCTTTATATAAGAAATTCCCCAACCAGCCTCCTCTTAGGCTTTGTATAATGATCACCCTGAGCAGTTTTAGCCTCAATCTTGGGCTTTGTACAAGACAGCTAAAATATTCTCCAGCTAAGTCAGTCAAATTGTCTTTTAGCCTCAATCTTGGGCTTTGTACAAGACACATATGGAACCTCCCTAGTGGAGTCAATTCTCTTTTAGTCTCAATCTTGGGCTTTGTACAAGACACATATAAATATTCTCCAGCTGAGTCATCCCTTTTAGCCTAAATCTTGGGCTTTGTACAAGACAGATAAAACCTCTCCCCAGTGGAGTCAACCCCTTTTAGCCTCAATCTTCGGGTTTGTACAAGACAGACAAAATTTTCCCTGGAAGAGTCAATTTCTTCCAGCCTCCTCTTAGGCTTTGCATAATGATCTCCCTAAAAAAGTCAGTCTCTTTCCAACTTCAATCTTGGGTTTTGTACAAGACAGATATAAAACTCCCTAGTAGAGTCAACCTTTTAGCTTCAACCTTGGGCTTTGATCAAGGAACACATAAAACTAAAATCCCCTCAGAGGAAATCAAGAGTTCTCTTTGTAGGAAGACATTTATCTGTACATCACACATCAAAATAGACAATCAAACAAACCCTAATTCCAGATAACTGCTGTAAGTGGCACACTTGTTGATTAAAAAATTCAAGTTGTAGTCCATCTCTTATTCTGGTAAAAAACCTTATTTCATCTAATTGCTGTAAGTGGCAAGCCTCTGGATTATTTACATCCAAGCCAATGTCCCTCTCTTAGCATGAAAGCTCCTAAGGAAAAATGGCATTGCTCTACACTGAGTTAAAGTTTCCTCCTTCAGGACATCTCCCTTTTAAAGGAAATTATGACATTACTGGATTCTTATATCCCAGTTAAAGTAATTCCCCTTTATAACCAAATACCCCAACAACGTGTGATGAATTGGTGAGATATCTCCCTTTAGAGATGACAAATTCTCTTCTAGTTAAACCTTTAGCTTCAATCTTCGGATTTAAACAAGACACAAATACTCAACCCTTTTAGCTTCAATCTTAGGCGTTCAACAAGACACAAATAACCTTTAGCTTCAATCTTGGGCTATGAACAAGACACCAAACATATTTTTCCTCCCATAAAATAGGAGGAACTACGATTGCTTTGATTTCCCTATTTTCTTTAACGAGAATACGTAGGCATAAGATTGTGAAATCTTAGCGAGCACACAAATCAAAAACTTTAGGTCCAGTACCTTACCAAAAACATCAAAAAAATCTGAAATCAACAAAAATACTCTCTCAAACATTCCCAAAGGAGAAACTTTCCCATTTATTACAGATAAACACCAGTAAGTAGATAACATAAGAAAATTCCAAACAATCTATGGATAAACATATATTGGATGGGTAATTTGTGAGCAAGCCTTTAAGTTTTTGTATGATTGCAAATTGTGTGATATGCATGATATAAGATTTGTATGCATGATTAGTTTGTACATACATATGATTTCATACCTACTATGATTTAAAAGACAATGCAAATTGATTCATATCATCATTGTAATCATAAAAACGTTTTTCCCTATGTATGCATCGATTCATACGTGGCTTGTATCGACACATACCTTTGATAAACTCACAAAAAAAAAAAAAAAAAAAAAACCGTTTTGCTTCAGTATGTATCGATTCATACGACACTTGTATCGATACATGATCCTTTGTAACTAGGGTATGTATCGACGCATACGCATCATGTATCGATGCATGATTTACTTCACATTCTGAAATAATTTTGCTTCAGTATGTATCGATTCATACGATACTTGTATCGACACATGTTCCTTTGTAATTGAGCTATGTATCGACGCATGTGCATCATGTATCGATGCATGATTTATTTTACATACTGAAAATTAACAGGTACAGTATGCATCGATGCATACAACCATGTGTCGACTCATGCATGTGTTATACTCACTATGTATCGACGCATACGACTCTTGTATCGATACATAGAGCTGTTTGTTGCTTTTAACCGTTTCTGTTTTCATATATAAGTGTCATGACAGTTCAGTTTGGAAGCAGAATTCTAGTCAGAGTGAAAAAGTGCAATCAAAGCAAAAGACAAGTTTGGTGTGCATGATTTTTCAAGAGCAGTGTTAGAAACCTGAAAGAGACTTTGTCTTCATCATCTTCTCAATCTCGTTAATTCAAGAACATCAACACATAATCATTTTTGTTCTTCAGATTAAGGGATCTTTGAGATAACATTCAGTGGTACGATCATTGATCTAGCTGAGTTGAAGATACAAAGGGGGTTTCGAGGAAAACCATTTGGTTTGTCCTTCAAGAACGGGTGTGTTCTTGAGGGTTTGTTAGTCACGATTGCAGAACAGATTCAGCCGCAGCGTAGGGTTTGGAAATCTGGAGATTTCGCAAACAGGTCGTGGAACCGGTGAATTGTCTGTATTTCTTGCAGGAAAATTCTTGATCAAGCTCAGATCAAGTGAAGGTTCATACAATAGGAAGATCTTGGGGTTTAGATTTCTGGATTTGTATTGTAACCTTGTAAAGAACGAATTCAGCATTATTGATATAACAGGTCTCAATTTCATTTTGAAATTGAGAGGGAGACGTACCCACACGCGAGGACGGAAGTGGGGAACTTCCTTACCAAATCTCTGCGTATCGTATTCTATCTTTATCTCTTTACGCTTTCAACAATTTTGTGATTCGTTTGGTGTGTTGCGTATTAAAGTTTCAAGATACAATAGTGGTACGAAAATCTTTGTCAAAATCACCATTATTGTTAATCGTTGAATGCATACACGCCAAGTGTTTGACAAAATTGTTTGCTGTGTTTTTGTTCATTGGAAACAGTCTTTGTATGATAAGTGCATTTGAGTCGATTCATATCTGGTGTTAATATATCTTTGTCATCCTAATAAATCCAGCATAAACTCGTGTGTCCGGTTTTCTAGTAGCTGGTTCAGAATAGACGGAAGTCGATTCGGGATCATAATTTTTCCGCTAACTTGAAAGACTCTGATAAACTTTTTTAAATCCTTGAGTTTCAAGGAGGTGATCTATTCACCCCCCCTCTCGATCACTAGCCACACCGTCTAACAAGTGGTATCAGAGCGCCGGTTCGCTGGTGCTTTGTGGCTGCTTGTAACGATATGGATTCTGAACCAAAGGGGGCGTATAATAGAGCGCCTATTTTCAACGGTGAAAATTATGGCTACTGGAAAGACTGCATGCGAGTTCATATAAATTCTGTGGATAGGAATGTGTGGGCTGCCATTCAAAATGGTCCTTTTCAAATTACTATGAGAAATGAGGCTGGCGCCATAGTTCCTAAACCAGAAGATGATTACGATGAGAAAGATGAGAAAAAGTGGTCGAGTGATTGGAGAGCTCGAAATATGCTAATTTCAGCACTTAGTGCTGATGAGTATTATCGGGTATCCCATTGCTCGACAGCTAAAGAAATGTGGGATGCTTTAGAAATTGCCCATGAGGGTACTACTGAAGTAAAACAGTCCCGTATTAACACACTTAATCAAGAGTTCGAGCTCTTTCGCATGAAACAAGGAGAATTTATCTCTGACATGCAAAAGAGATTCGTTCATCTCATAAATCGGTTGAATGCACTTGGAAAACCTGTTTCCAATGAAATAGCCACTAATAAAATTCTGAGGTGTCTTAGCAGGGAATGGCAACCTAAAGTAACAGCTATTAAGGAAGCCAACGACCTCACGACGCTTACTATTACAACTTTATTCGGCAAGCTGGAAGAACATCAGCAAGAACTGGAAAGTCTCGAAATATTTGAGAAAAAGAGTAAAAAGGAAAAGAATAAAGACAAAGAGAGTGAGAAGAAGCCAATAGCTCTTGTGGCCTCTAACTCAAAGTCCTCACAAAAAGAGCAAAGCGACAATGATTCAAGTAGTGACGAAGATTCGGGTGATGAAGAAATGGGACTTTTTGTTAAGAGATATAATAGATTCATTCGAAAGAATGGAATCCAGCATTCCGACAAAAATCTCATTAAGTTTCGAAGACAATCTGTAGAGTCAAAACAGGAAGAGAATAAGAAGCATAGAGTAAAAGGATCGTGTTTTAATTGTGGTAAATCTGGACATTATAAAACAGAATGCCCTATGAAGAAAAAGGACAAAGGAAAAGCTCAACCAAGAAGGTCAAATAAACAAAGAAGAGCTTACATAGCATGGGAAAGCGATAGTGACTCATCAAGCTCACAAAGTTCAAATGATAGTGATGAGACAGCAAATCTGTGTCTTATGGCTCACACCAAAAATCAGTCCTACCACAAGAAGAAAATCAACGATAAGAAAGTAAGACAAGCCTACTATAGTAATGTCTCCTCTATGTCCTTTTCTGAACTGAAAATCGCTTTTAAAAAACTGCATAACGAAGCTGTAGATGCTTTCAAAAGATTATCTTCCGATAAACAAATTTTTTCATTCTTGGAAGGTAAAGTATACAAAGCTGAAAAAGATTTAGAAAGCTTGAAAGCTAGTATTGCAGAAAATTCAAAAGATATTAATGTTAACGGATGTAGTAAAGTTAGGTATTGTGAAGCTTGTCATATTTGGCAACAAGAGGTTAAAACTCTTAAAGTCAAATTGGAAAAAGCTTTACAACCCAAGGTGACTTACGCCGTTGATTCTAGGTTGTTTAAGAAGTCATTAAATCCACCATATGCAAAATACTCCTTTATTCCAAAGGGTTTAATGATCAAAAATAAACAAATACATCATCGTGGCTTATGTCACTATTGTTGTCATACTGGTCATACCATTGAAAAATGCAAGTTTAGGAGATTTCTTGTTCCTAAAGGCATTTATCAATGGAGACCTAAAGGCAACCATGTTACAACTTACCCACATGGACCCAATGAAAATTGGGTACCTGTTTCTCTCTTTTGATATTGTAGGATGAGTGTCTTGCATCCGTAGATAGAAGATGGTTTCTAGACAGCGGGTGCTCAAGGCACATGACGGGTGACATATCGCTTTTTATAGACTTCAAAGCAAAGAAGAAGGGATATGTTACTTATGGAGACAATAACAAAGGAGCTATACTTGGCAAAGGTAGTGTAGGTAATCCCTCTACCACTACTATTTCTGATGTCCATCTAGTTGAGGGGCTTAAACAAAATTTGTTAAGTATTAGTCAATTGTGCGACAAGGGTTACAAGGTTTCTTTCACAAAAACTTGCTGCACAATTGAACATACTGAACAGAATATTGTGTTTAAGGGTGTAAGAGTAAACAATATCTATATGCTTGATCTTTTTGATGTACCTTTAACAAGCTCTAAGTGTCTAGTTGCCTTGAATGATGATTCTTGGCTTTGGCACAGACGCTTAGCGCATGTTAATTTCGATTTGCTTAATAAGGTTGTATCTAAGGATCTAGTAGTCGGTCTTCCAAAGATAAAATTTTCAAAAGACCATCTATGTGACGCGTGCCAAATGGGAAAGCAAACAAGGGTATCTTTTAAATCCAAAAATGTAATTTCAACTTCACGACCCCTTGAGCTTCTCCATATGGATCTCTTTGGACCTTCTAGGACAAAGAGTCTAGGCGGAAACTATTATGGTTTAGTAATCGTTGATGACTATTCTAGATTTACTTGGACTATATTCCTTCATAGCAAAGATGAAACGTTTTCCGCTTTTAAGAGTTTTGCAAAACTGTCCCAAAATAAAATGAATTCTAAAATAGTTACAATTCGAAGCGATCATGGAGGAGAATTTCAAAACTATCTCTTTGATAAGTACTGTGATAAGTATGGTATTGAGCATAACTTTTCAGCTCCTCGAACTCCACAACAGAATGGCATTGTGGAGCGCAAAAATCGCGTTTTAGAAGAGCTGGCAAGAACAATGCTAAATGAGGGTGGATTGCCAAAATATTTTTGGGCTGATGCAGTTAGCACAGCCTGTTATGTTCTAAACAGGATTCTAATTCGCCCTATTTTAAATAAAACCCCTTATGAGCTTTTAAAAGGAAGAAAGCCAAACTTATCACATCTTCACGTATTCGGTTGTAAGTGTTTTGTTTTGAATAATGGTAAGGAAAAACTTGGGAAGTTTGATGCAAAAGCGGATGAAGGTATTTTTCTTGGTTATTCACAATCAAGTAAAGCATATAGAGTGTATAATAAGCGTTTACTTTCCGTTGAAGAATCTGTTCATGTCTCTTTTGATGAGTCTTATCCAAAAAATGTCGGAAAAGGTATTTCTTTTAATGACACAGGTATATCTACAGAAGACATACTCAAAGAAGTTGTTTCGGAAACTGATCAGTCCAAAACAGAAGACAATGAGGAGGAGGAAGATACCAGTCATGTCAAAGATATGGAAGAAGGACAAACTGAAGTGAATGTCCTTCCACCAACTTGGAGATCTTCAAAAGATCATCCTATTGACAACATCTTGGGAGACATTTCAAAGGGAGTCATGACTCGTTCTAGGATAAGTAATTTCTGCTCTCACTTCGCTTTTGTTTCACAAGTAGAACCTAAAAATGCCAAAGAGGCCTTGATTGATGAATTTTGGCTAATGGCCATGCAAGAAGAGCTTAATCAATTTAAAAGAAATGACGTTTGGGAACTTGTTCCTCGTCCGCGAGATCATCATATCATAGGTACTAAATGGGTTTTTAGAAATAAGCTTGATGAAAACGGAGTGATAACTAGGAATAAGGCACGTTTAGTGGCACAAGGGTATAACCAAGAGGAGGGCATAGACTATGAGGAAACTTATGCTCCAGTTGCTCGCCTCGAAGCTATACGTCTCTTGCTTGCTTATGCGTGTTCTAGAGATTTTAAGCTTTACCAAATGGACGTAAAGAGTGCGTTTCTAAATGGTGTCCTAAATGAAGAGGTATACGTCTCACAACCTCCTGGTTTTGAGAATGTTGAATATCCAGATTATGTTTACAAATTAAAACGAGCTTTGTACGGTCTTAAGCAAGCCCCTCGGGTTTGGTATGAAAGACTTAGCAAATTTCTACTTGATCATGGATATTCAAGAGGTAAAGTGGATACCACCCTCTTCATTAAACACAAGGGAAAACACATTCTTTTAGTTCAAGTTTATGTAGACGATATAATTTTTGGTTCAACTAACATACACTTGGTCGAAGAGTTTTCAAAAGTTATGCAGGGTGAATTTGAAATGAGTCTTATGGGGGAGCTTAATTTCTTCCTCGGTCTCCAAATAAAGCAGCTTGATGAGGGCACAGCTGTGAATCAAACAAAATACTGCAGAGAGCTGCTCAAGCGCTTTGGAATGAATGACTCAAAATCAATAGACACACCTATGCCTACCAACCGAAATCTAGATAAAGATGAACACGGTAAGAGTGTAGATGTCAAACAGTATAGAGGTATGATTGGGTCTCTCTTGTATCTTACTGCGTCTAGACCTGACATCATGTTTAGTGTCTGCATGTGTGCACGATATCAATCGAATCCTAAAGAGTCACACTTGAAAGCTGTCAAGCGCATATTTAGATATCTTCATGGAACATCTAAGTATGGGCTCTGGTATTCAAAAGGAAGCGATTGTAGCTTAGTAGGTTACTCCGATTCTGATTTTGCTGGCTGCAAATCAGATAGGAAAAGTACTAGTGGTACATGTCACTTATTTTCAAACTCTTTGGTCAGTTGGCATAGCAAGAAACAGGTGTCTGTCGCATTGTCAACTGCTGAGGCTGAGTACGTTGCAGCCGGTAGCTGTTGCGCTCAGATCTTGTGGCTGAAGCAACAACTACAAGATTTCGATATTCAACTCAAACGCATTCCAATAAAGTGTGACAACACCAGTGCTATAAATCTTACTAAGAATCCTGTTTTACACTCACGCACTAAACACATAGAGATTAGGCATCACTTTCTTCACGATCATGTTGAAAAAGAGGACGTTGTATTTGAGCATGTTGATACTAAAAACCAACTTGCTGACATTTTTACTAAACCATTAGCAACGGAACCGTTCTTCAACATTCGTCGTGAATTAGGGATTTTAGATCTCTCCTCATCGATGTCTTAAGCATGTTGGTCCTTATTTATATATATCTCACTTTGGCTGTTAAGCTTTGTTTTTAGACATCACTCAGACTCCATAAGGTTTCATCAACAGAGGTAATATCATTCCTTTCTAAAATCTCTTTGGAACTTTGTGATTAGTGTATGGTAGAACAAATTCGTTAAGATCGTTTATATGTATTTCATTGCATATATTGTTTGAACATTAACGTTTGATTCATGAATTGTACTTGAGCATCATTATCATGACATCATCTATACTGCATTGACTCAAGAGCTGTTCACAGGTTTCTAACTCAACAGGTAGTCACAAATCAGTTAAAACATGTTTTAGCATCAAGTATGTATCGATACAACAAGAACATGTGTCGACACATTAGAGTTTCCGATCGATACATTCGTGATATGTGTCGATTCATGTCTTTTCATTTTCAATTTTTTAAAACTTGTTTCAGTATGTGTCGATGCATCCGTGCTTTGTGTCGACACATAGGACACTTTCAAAAACAAAAATTTCGCGATATGAATCGATCCATACCCTTTGTATCGATACATACTGTTTCTTTTACAATAAATGCATGTTCAAATCAGTTGTGGATCGACACATCAGCTAATTTTAAAGGGATAATTCACTCTAACCTCTCTTCTCCTCTCATACCCACACGGCTAACCCTAACCTTCTCAAACATCTTCATCTCCAAAACCCTAATTCACATCTTAACCCCTCTACAATTCATCACCATGCCTCCCAGAATTATACCGGCTAGACAAAGAGGAAAAGGAAAGGAACCCATTGGGACGTCTGGTCAGTCTCCACAACCTCCAGAAATCCCTCCCAGTGCTCTCACTCTTCTTCATCCTGCCATCACTGAGGAGTTTGAGACCTCTTTCAAGACAAGGTTAGTTATGAAACCTCATGGCTTTGATAAAACTGATGCATCTGCCCTCCATCTCAACGATGTCGTTGATTTATTGAAGGCACAAACCCTTGGTACATTTTTGGCCATAAATGATGCCTATCATGAGGATTTTATTCGTATATTTTATGCTGGTCTGCAAACTGGTAGAGGCTATATGTTCAGATGCTCAATTGGCACCAAAACTTACACTTTTGAAGCCACTGATTGGGAGAAAGTGTTTCAAATTCCGCTTGGGGTGCCTGGACTGAAAAAATGGCATGACCAAAGTTATGATACGGAGTTTAAAATAAGGGACTATGTTGCATCTATTTCCAAATTGGATAGACCTCTCGGAGAGGATGAACCCATCACTTCTGGTATGATTACAAGCATACCTAGAATACTTCACTGGATTGTCTCGCACATCTTGCGTCCAAAGTCTGGTGGTCATTCTAGGTTGGATCGATCAGACATTCATCTTGTGTACCTTCTTCACAAAAAGGTTCCACTTAATTGGCCAAACTACTTTGTGAAACGCATGTTTCTTATGCGTAACAGTATGAAGAATATCACACTTGGATATGCTGCCCAAATTATGCGAATCATTAAATACTGGAATGTAACCATCCCTTTAGTACCCCTTACATCTTCCTCTTCCGCCCAAGAGTTCAACACTGCTACTTTATCTCATATGGGATACCGGTGGGACAAGGAGCGTCAATGTTTTTATTTTCTGGACAGAGGATCCAAAACAAGGGTGTACAATTTTGATGTGCCATCTGAACAAGTGTTTGTGCCTGAAGACCAACTGGATGAAGAAATGCATGAGGCCAATGACGAGAATCAGCCTGAAGCAGATGCTAATGCTGGCTGGGGTGATTGGGTGCCACAAAGGTGGTCTCCAACAAATTATGAACCAGGTCCACGTGTTCCTCCGTTCTCTGGCGCTGCCTCCTCTTCAACTGCCCCTGAGTACTTAACTCAAATGTTTCAGCAAATGGAGCTTGCAAATCAAGCCCGTCATGAACAGGCGCTTGCTTGGCATGTGCAGCAAAATGAGTGGCATAAGGAGCATCGTGAGTGGCATGATGAACACACAAGGATGTATCATAATCAGCATGCTTGGCACACGGAATTGGTTAAATGGCATCAAGTCATTTACAATGAAATGTCTGGTTTTATGGACGATTGTCGTGCACATCCTGGTATCATGGACAGATTCAGAAGTGTTGAAGTTCAGAACCGGTTCCGGCGATACAATTTCATGGGCCATAATCCTGATGAGATGCCTCCTCCGCCGCCTCCACCAAGCTTCAGAGATCCTGATAGAGAGGATGAGGAGTCCTGTGGAGGCCATAACCCTTTTTAGGCTAGCATCATGTCATTTCATTACATTTCATTTCATCATCATGTTGTTTCAGTTTCCTTGCTACATTGTTCAAACTTCATTTGTTTTGGTTCTGCTTATGTAAACTCCAAGTACTTTCTTAAAATTTTAATGCTTATTTCTTTTAGTTCTGTTTACTTGTGTTAGTCTTTCCCTGACTTATCATTCTCTGTGATTGATTCTGTTATGTTAAGCTTCATTCTTGGTGATTGTGAGCTTCTATATCAATATTGCTGTCTATTGTTACATCAATTTTGCTGTCTAAGCTTTGGGACTATTTCACCAGACTGTCTATCTCTTCTTTTTTATGTTGACAAAGGGGGAGAAGAAAGACAACAAGATGTTGACAGCCATGCACAAACTCAGGGGGAGTGCTCTATCACATCTTGCAAATTTGCCATCATCAAAAAGGGGGAGTTTGTGAGCAAGCCTTTAAGTTTTTGTATGATTGCAAATTGTGTGATATGCATGATATAAGATTTGTATGCATGATTAGTTTGTACATACATATGATTTCATACCTACTATGATTTAAAAGACAATGCAAATTGATTCATATCATCATTGTAATCATAAAAACGTTTTTCCCTATGTATGCATCGATTCATACGTGGCTTGTATCGACACATACCTTTGATAAACTCACAAAAAAAAAAAAAAAAAAAAAACCGTTTTGCTTCACTATGTATCGATTCATACGACACTTGTATCGATACATGATCCTTTGTAACTAGGGTATGTATCGACGCATACGCATCATGTATCGATGCATGATTTACTTCACATTCTGAAATAATTTTGCTTCAGTATGTATCGATTCATACGATACTTGTATCGACACATGTTCCTTTGTAATTGAGCTATGTATCGACGCATGTGCATCATGTATCGATGCATGATTTATTTTACATACTGAAAATTAACAGGTACAGTATGCATCGATGCATACAACCATGTGTCGACTCATGCATGTGTTATACTCACTATGTATCGACGCATACGACTCTTGTATCGATACATAGAGATGTTTGTTGCTTTTAACCGTTTCTGTTTTCATATATAAGTGTCATGACAGTTCAGTTTGGAGGCAGAATTCTGGTCAGAGTGAAAAAGTGCAATCAAAGCAAAAGACAAGTTTGGTGTGCATGATTTTTCAAGAGCAGTGTTAGAAACCTGAAAGAGACTTTGTCTTCATCATCTTCTCAATCTCGTTAATTCAAGAACATCAACACATAATCATTTTTGTTCTTCGGATTAAGGGATCTTTGAGATAACGTTCAGTGGTACGATCATTGATCTAGCTGAGTTGAAGATACAAAGGGGGTTTCGAGGAAAAACCATTTGGTTTGTCCTTCAAGAACGGGTGTGTTCTTGAGGGTTTGTTAGTCACGATTGCAGAACAGATTCAGCCGCAGCGTAGGGTTTGGAAATCTGGAGATTTCGCAAACAGGTTGTGGAACCGGTGAATTGTCTGTATTTCTTGCAGGAAAATTCTTGATCAAGCTCAGATCAAGTGAAGGTTCATACAATAGGAAGATCTTGGGGTTTAGATTTCTGGATTTGTATTGTAACCTTGTAAAGAACGAATTCAGCATTATTGATATAACAGGTCTCAATTTCATTTTGAAATTGAGAGGGAGACGTACCCACACGCGAGGACGGAAGTGGGGAACTTCCTTACCAAATCTCTGCGTATCGTATTCTATCTTTATCTCTTTACGCTTTCAACAATTTTGTGATTCGTTTGGTGTGTTGCGTATTAAAGTTTCAAGATACAATAGTGGTACGAAAATCTTTGTCAAAATCACCATTATTGTTAATCGTTGAATGCATACACGCCAAGTGTTTGACAAAATTGTTTGCTGTGTTTTTGTTCATTGGAAACAGTCTTTGTATGATAAGTGCATTTGAGTCGATTCATATCTGGTGTTAATATATCTTTGTCATCCTAATAAATCCAGCATAAACTCGTGTGTCCAGTTTTCTAGTAGCTGGTTCAGAATAGACGGAAGTCGATTCGGGATCATAATTTTTCCGCTAACTTGAAAGACTCTGATAAACTTTTTTAAATCCTTGAGTTTCAAGGAGGTGATCTATTCACCCCCCCTCTCGATCACTAGCCACACCGTCTAACATAATTGACAACTCCCCATTGTATAACCTGACCCCGGACCCCCCAATCTCTTAGCATTTGTTAAAGAAAACATTTGCATGCAAGGTTAGTTTTAGATAGCTTCCCTTTCCTTTCCGGCTTCATAGGATAAATAAGAAATCAGAAAGTAGCACCCAATTCCAACTATTGCGGTAAGGTGGTCGCGTCAGCGACAAAAATCGCACGCTACAGAAAAATGGTGACTCTGCTGGGGAGCCAAACTAGGATTAGAATTCCTAAGAGGTCTAGGTTGTTTAGCTTTTTCTATACTAAATACTATATATATTTACTGTTATTCCTACTTGATATCCGTGTTTAATTTTTCTGTCAAATGGGAATGTGATTGATACACATATGGAAAGTTTGAGAGAACATTAAGATAAGGGTGGCACAGACAAGAGAAACTTATAGGGAGTGAATCCCGAAAAAGCTCTCCTGGTAGCCCACCGAATCAGTCGAGGTACCTATGTGGATTCTTAATGTTGAACGACCGATTGTCGTGAAAGCATAGTTTTCCCAGTGTAGTACCCATGACCCTGAGGATTTAGTAGACATTAAACATATGACCATTTGGTAGTGCGGTGACTATCAGGAATAGTTGATATGCGATACTACACTCAAATGAGATTCACCCTAGGATATTACAACTCGCTCGAGTGAATCAGGTTGCTGTCGATATCCCTATGGGGGTCAATGATTTTGGGAACCTTAGAATCCGTTCTACAGGTACAAAAATTGACCAAAATAGTATAATCTTTGGGGATAGGTAAAGCCATGACTCCATGCTCATGACGTTGAACCCATGTTTTTTCAATGTTTTTGTGTGCTGCATTCATGCATTCATTTAAAAAACTCATTTCAAACAAAAAAAATCTCTTTTTATTTTCAAAATAAACTAAACAATAATTGCAAATATCAGAGAGAGATTACCTTATGGATTTTAGTAGAAGAAAGACGCACAAGTACACCTTCAAGGTTCCAAAACTAGAGGACTTAAGGAGGTTGGCAAGGATGATTACCAACCCCGAGGCTTTCAGAGCCAAGCACGGTGGACTGTTATCTCTGTTAAGGGTCCACGTAGTTGAAGGATTCTTGTCTACGATGACACCAACACTAGAGGAGTGCTCTCACCTAATTGATTTACCTATCACTGACCGAGCTCCATTTTTTGGACTGGAAGAAATTCCAAAGGAAGGAACCATTGCAAGAGCAATCTCTTTGGACGAGTCAGAAGTTAGGACTCACATGAGCACTAAAGGAGGAATCCAGGGTTTACCAGCTAAATTCCTGATAGAGAAAGCCCTATGCGTTGCCAGTATAGAAAATATAGTTGCTTTCAAAGATATCTTTGTCCTGCTCACATAAGGGTTATTCTTTTTTCCCAACATCGACAACTTTGTCGATACCAATGCTGTTAAGATATATCTGATTGGGAACCCCGTACCAACCTTGCTCATAAATGCTTATCATTCTGTACACTTAAGGAACTTGTACAGAGAGGAATGATCACGTGCTGTGTACCCTTACTTTACAAATGGTTCATTTCCCTTATACCCAAGTCTGCCGCTTTTTGGGGTCATAAGAGTACTCTACGTTGGTCACATAGAATCATGTCTCTCACCAATTCTGACATAGACTGGTACAATAGGATTTAAGAAGGGATAGAGATCATCGACAGATGTGGAAATTTCCCTAACGTACCCCTTATTGGAACTAAGGGAGGAATCAACTATCATCCAATTCAAGCTCGCCGTCAGCTCGGATACCCGATGAAGAATATCCCGCATAATGTTCATCTGGAAGGTCTTTTCTTCAAGGAAGGGGAAAATGACAGGGCACTAAAGAAGGAAATAGTGCATGCCTGAAAACATATTCACAAGCAAGGAAGAGAGTCTCTAGGAAGACCAAACTATATCTCCATGGAACCTTATCTCCACTGGGTGCAAACTAGAGACCTCAAGCTGAGGATGCCTTACCTTCGTCAAGAAGTTTTTCCGTTAAAGGAATTTTTCCTTTATTTCATGTCTGATGCGAAAAAACTCCAGGTCGCCCTCAACAAAGTTCAACGTGAGAAGAGCTCTTGGAAAAACAAGTACAGAATCCTCAATGTGGAGTGTACTAAGATTCAGGAACTATTAAAAGAAAAGGATGCTCTGATTAAGATATTAGAGAAGCATGCTGTAGAAAGTCAGGAAGATCAAAGAAATTTGCTCGCTCCTTTCACTTGGCAAAGGACTGACAACCCGACATCGGCTGAAGAGCCCCGATTAAAGAAAAGAAAACTACCGAAACTGGCATTTGAGCTCTCTTCAGAGAGGACTCAGGATCTATGAGCTTAGACATTTCCTTTTACAACACTTTGTAAAAAACTGTACTTTTTATTTTAACATAATGCAATCTTCGAATTCAATAAAAGGGGTCTCCACCCCCCAATGTATGATATTTACAATCTATTTGTTGAAGTTTCTTTTTGAATAAAATGAAAAAAACTAAAAAAATATGTCTCTGTATATCATTCATCATTCTCACATAACACATTTTTCTCATCTTTGAGTCTCACGTACGTGTCACAATTCTAGAGTCAAACTGTCTCACTCATAAAATACTCGGGCCAATCGACAAAAGAAAATGGACGGCCTCGAGGAAGATAACAGAGAACTGAGAGAAGAAATCGAAGTTCTAAAGGAAAGTTTGGAAAAACTTCACAGTGACATGCAATCCCTGGCAGCAGCTCAGGAGCAGCAACATCAAAAGACTGTAATCTCAGAGATCACATCTACGCCCATAATGGAGACACATGAGAATCATCCTCGGTACAACATGCCTAAGGGTCGTCTCTGGGGCATGCCTTTCAACTTTATACCTGAAGGATACACCCTTCTGGTCACTGAAGATCAAGAAACTGTAGCAGGAACCACTGGAAATGAAGGTTACAAACTTCGGGAAAATGAAGATGCAAGGTTTACAACAGCAACTCCTGAAGGTTACAAACTTCAGGGCACTGAAGCTCTAAGAGTCACTGCTATAATGTCTATACCACAATCAGTGGTACACACTATCCCGGAAGGACAGATTCCACAAGCAATTTCTGGTAGAAACAAAGACATGTATGAAAGAATGAATGAGTTCCAGGAATAATTCTTGGAAATTCAGAAGGAACTCCATGCCATTCGCGGTCAAGACTTATTCGGAAAGGACACCACAAACCTCTGTTTGGTCCCTAATATAAAGATACCTCACAAATTCAAGGTGCCTGACTTTGAAAAATACAAAGGCAACTCTTGCCCTCAAAGTCATTTGGTGATGTACGCTCGAAAAATGTCAACTCAAACAGAAAATCAACAGCTCATGATCCATTACTTCCAAGACAGTTTAACCGGTGCCGCACTCAAATGGTACATGGGTTTAAACCTCACCAAGATCAATTCTTTCAGAGATCTCGGCGCTGCCTTTGTTCACCAGTATAAATACAATCTAGACATGGCACCAGATAGAGATCAGCTCCGAGCAATGTCGCAAAAGGACAAAGAAACTTTTAAGTAATATGCTCAGAGATGGCGTGAAATTTCCGCTCAGATTTATCCTCCTCTCGAAGAAAAGGAAATGACAAAGATCTTCTTAAAAACCTTAAGCTCGTTCTATTACGATAGAATGGTTGCCAGTGCGCCCAGTGACTTCACTAAAATGGTGAACATGGGAGTACGCCTTGAAGAAGCAGTTCGAGAAGGACGATTAGTCAAAGATGCAGAGCCATCTAGGAGTACCACAAGGTACGGTAGTGCTTTCCAAAAGAAAAAAGAGCAAGATATTAGTAATATCTCTCTGGGAAAACTAAGGCGAAGGTATCAACCAGTAGCAGTGATAACTCCTGCTATCAACCTAGCGCCAGCTCTGACTTATCAACCTCAGGTTGCTCAGAGCCTACCAAGTTAACAACAGTATCAGTAAAGGCTGTAACAGCCTCTTCAGCAGGCTCGTCCTCAGTACAACAACAACAATCGTACGACACGACCATCAGGGTTCGACCCTATACCAATGTTGTACGCAGAACTATTTCCACTTCTACTGGCCAAGGGCATATCCAAACCTGGTCTCCTCTTACAGTATCGGAAAATCTGCCTTTTTGGTTCAAAGCAGATCAAACTTGCCCTTACCATCAAGGAGGATCGGAGCACAACATTGAGAACTGTCTCAGCTTCAAGTCTGATGTACAGAAGCTTGTTAGGAACGGGATCCTATCTTTCAAAGATACTAATCCGAATGTTCAGACGAATCTGTTGCCGCAACATGAGAAGACTGCAGTAAATTTAATAGAGGAAGAACCCAGCCTTAGTTATCAAATTCATGATGTACTCCTATTAGGAACCAATCTGGTCAGGATGCATTGCATATAGAGCGGGTATGGTCATGTGCCATCTCACGCTTATCACCAGTGTGATATCTGCTCAAAGAATAATCAGGGGTGTTTTGTAGTGCAATCAGCTCTACAAAAACAAATGGATCTAGGTTGGATTCAGTATCACAGAATCCGTGAGGTCAACATGGCTCATGCACATCCCAACATTGTTCAGAACCGCAAAATTCTTGCGATGAACGTCAACTTAGTGGCAATGCACTCAAGGCAAAGTCAATATCATAATCTGCCATGACACGATTACAACACTTGTCTGATCTGCTCAACAAGCAATCAGGGATGCTCTTTTGTACAAGAGGCCCTCCAACGTTAGATGGATCTCGGATGGATCCGAGATTACCGTGAAGAAAATAACTATCAAGTCAATATGGTTCAGATCTTTGACATACGCTTGATGAATACTAGTCTGGTAGAATTCCATGCTAAGCAAGTCAGGCTCGGCTTTTTGGCTTCACAGGATTATCAAAACTGTGAAGAATGCCGTGAAGACGACCAAGGATGTGCACTTGTCCAAAGAACACTTCTACACTTGTTGGACCACTGGTGGCTTCCAATCTACCTTGATGAAGCTACACAATAGATTAGTATGACTGACGCGAATCCTGGTAGACATCAAATTCATGATCTCCACTCAATGGAAACAGATCTAGTAAAGATGCACTGCATACAAAGCGGGTGTGGCCAGGTGCCACCCCACAACTATGAGCGCTGTAGAGTTTGCTCAGAGAACAACCAAGTATGCTATCTCGTGCGAGCGGCTCTTCAAAATCAGTTGGACCGGAAAGAGGTTCGACCATGTTCAAGTTCTGGGTCGATCAACGTGATACAAGACTATCCGCCTGATCCAAGCAAAGACATTGTCATAATCTCTGATCATGGGAAGACCAAAGATGTTTGCGCCATAATCCCTCAACTCGATGAATCAAGAATCCCTCTTGATAGTAGAAAATTTCCCAACCAGGAACTGATTGAGGTTGCCTATAATGGTCGGAGAAATTAAAAAGCTCCTGTGGTTATCTACCTGCCAGGACCAATACCGTTCAAATCGAAAAAGGCTATCCCTTACAAGTACGGCGCAACAACTATCGAAAATGGAAAGGAAACTCCATTACCATTCGTTATGAACATTGCCGACATTAGTTGAGTCACCCAGAGCGGTCGGATCTTCAACAGAGGAATTGAAGAACCTGCCAAAGAAAAGGAGCCCCAAACAGAAGTTCCCAATCGACCAGTAGGTCAATCCAATAATCCAGAACTGGTAAAGAACAACGATGAAATGCTGAAGCTCATCCAGAAAAGTGAGTACAACATTGTGGACCAACTGTTGCAAACTCCATCTAGAATCTCTTTTCTATCTCTCCTGCTTAGTTCTGAAGCTCACAGGGAAGCTCTGTAGAAAGTCTTGGTGCAAGCTTTCGTAGAACAAGATGTGATGGTAAAACAGTTTGACAGCATCATTTCCAACATCACTTCCTGCAACAACTTAGAATTCTGTGATGAAGAACTGCCGGAAGAAGGCAAAAATCACAATATGGCGCTTAACATTACAGTCAACGGCCAGGACGATGCTTTACCCGGCGTACTGGTAGACACAAGATCGTCTTTGAATGTTATGCCAAAATCGACTCTGATACGTGATAACACGAAAATGTATCATATATTTGCCTTGATTTACTACTAATAATTACGTTATTTCAGCTTAAGTTCCGATTATTCCGCGAGTATTCTAGCATTTTCGCATGTATTTCATTTTCCAAGCTAAGAATGAGCAAAGTAGAAAAATATGAAGAAATGAGAAGAAACAGGAAGAAATGACAGAGAAAAATCAGAAAAATGGAAAGTGGTGTGTGTGACGACCGTCACACAAGCCACCACGACCGTCACGCAAATTAAAGGCCACCACACTCGTCAAGAGAGCACCAAGACCGTCACACAAATTAATGGCCACCACACTCGTCACGAGAGCACCACGACCGTCACACACACATAATGGTTATAACGTTCAGAATACAGACGTGGATACGAAGGGCTGATTCAGTCACGCATGTTCAACACTTTCTCCTAAATTCTCTCAACTTCAGCTTCAACTACACATGAGCCCAGTCTCCCTTGGACTTCTCAACAGAAAGTTAATGCTCCTACATTTCCTCCAACGTAAAGCAAGGCTAGGTCTATAAATAGGGCATTCATTAAACAACCCCAGGTCCAGAGATTTTGACCCCGAATTGCTGCAGAATTCATTTCGAGAATTATTATTTTCCCTGCATTCTTGTTTGTTCCCTTTTCCATTCTTTGTTCACCATTACCTTAAATAGTGATAGTTTCTCACATAGAGGAGCTATCGCACAGTAGTTAGGATTTTTAATCTTGCCTTCATCATTTGTTGTTCCGGTACGATCGAGCAAAAGCCTACCGATTTGTGGAGGAATTGCTAGAAACAAGTTATTGCTTATTTACGAGGTTTTTATCATTAATTTAATAACAGCATTATTATTTCCTATTGCCATGTCTCATTTATTGTTTTGCAGTTTATGTTTATTCTTGTTTGTTTTATTTAATATGTCTAGCTAAATCCATATTATAGGTATGTAATTAAGTTAACCGGAATGGATTCGATAAAAATAAGCTAAAACCATAAACAACTTAATTTCTGGCTGCGATTTCTTAATTAAAATTGGACTTTTATTACGAGAGTAAAAAGGTAGCAAATGTTAGGATTAAGACCACGAGAGTGTGAGATTTTAACCGGATAGCTGAAATCAGGCATTGGTTTTAAAAACAGCGAGAGCGCTTTAAAGTTAATAAGATTGTATTGGTTTTTAAAAAGTATTTTTAAACTCAAGTGGGCTAGCGAGAGCAGACATTATGATTTAGGAGTATAGTCCGAAGCAATAACCACGAGAGTGTGAGGTGAGGGCTTTTAAACTGATATTTTCTACAGAAATATAATGTGACTTATTTTTATACACTTAAGTTTTATTGAATCCACGATGGTATACTAAGTTACGTACCAATGTCCTAATATCAACTAGTTTATTCCAAATTTTAGATTCCCTTTTGTTTCCCGTTTGAACTTAAAACCAAAACATCATCATCCTTAGCTAAACATAGTAACAACCTGATAGCACTAGTTTGATTATCGGTCCCTGTGGGTTCGATATCTTTTAAAACTACGCGATAGACTGTGCGCTTGCAATTAGTAATCCCGATAGACTCATAAAGTCGCGATCAAGTTTTTGGCGCCGTTGCCGGGGACTGATTTAGTCAATAGTGCAATTCATTTGTTGCGTCGTATAGACTAAGGCAACAAATTCCCTTATTTGTCGGCTGTATGCCAAGTACTCGCTCAAAAGGCAAAGACCTCACACGACCGACAGACGAACCTGAACGTCTTCTTAGCGTAAAAAGACGAATCCAAGAATACTGCCTAAACCACGAAATACCTTTTCCTTTATCAGAACCTGAATCTCAATCCGAATCTGAATCTGAAACAGAACTTGACTCTGAGTCAGAATCAGAAGGAGACATGGCTGATGGACCACAGAACCGTCCTCTTAAGTATTATGCTACCCCATCTGAGCAAGAACCACATAACAACATTGCTGCCCCCGCTATCAACCGGAACGATTTCGAGTTGAAACCCTTATTGCTGTCAGCCGTACAACAACATCAATTTTCTGGAAATTCTACGGACCATCCTAATTAACATTTGACCAAATTTGTGCAGTACGCAGACACAGTGAAGGCAAATGGTGTAACTGCAGACGCGATAAGACTACGTCTTTTTCCTTTCTCATTAAGAGACAAAGCTTGGGCTTGGTTGCAATCCTTGCCATCAAATTCCGTCACTACGTGGGATGAGTTGAAAAAGGTGTTCTTAGCACGATATTTCCCACCAAGCAAAACAGCTATGCTGAGAGCCCAAATTAATGGATTTCGACAAAACGATACCAAGTCTCTTTATGATGCATGGGAGAGATACAAAGATATGATGAGGGTATGTCCGCATCACGGTCTTGAAGATTAGTTAGTCATCCATACGTTTTACAATGGTCTCTTTTATAATACAAGAACGACAATAGATGCTGTCGCTGGTGGTACACTTATGGACAAACCCTATATCGAAGCCTATCAACTCATCGAAAACATGGCTCAAAACCATTACCAATGGGGAGGTGAAAGAACGCCAGTGGAAAAAGCCCAAACAAAAGGTGGAATGTACGAAGTTAGTAGTCTTGATCATGTCCATGCTAAGGTAGATGCCCTTGCTCAAAAGATAGACAACTTGACCATAACACCCGCAGCCACCGTGGCTGCCGTAGCTCCAAACTGTGAATTATGCAGAGTACCTGGACATGATGCCCCCGAATGCCAAATTTTAGCAGGAGTCTCCGCTGATCAAGTGAATTATGCTCAAGGAAACCCATATGCAAATACCTACAATCCTGGTTGGAAGAACCATCCAAACTTTTCATACAAGAATAATAACGCTCTGTATGCACCAGACCAAGCGCCTGCTGTGCCACCAGGATATCAAAAACCTGCTGCTAACGTTCCCAACATTCCTAGGAAGTCAAACCTTGAAATTATGATGGAGAACTTCATTGCTGCGCAAGCTCAACAAAACAAGGAGTTCGTTAACCAGAATGTTCACACTGGTGAGCAAATCAAACAATTAGCCAACAAGGTTGACGCTCTAGCCACTCACAACAAAATGTTAGAAACACAAATCTCACAAGTGGCACAACAACAAACAGTTACTGCGGCCCTAGCTGGGAACCTTCCAGGTCAAACTCAAATTAATCCAAAGGGACATGCAAACGCTATAACACTTCGGAGTGGAACAGAACTAGAAGGACCCACTGACCCAAGAATCGAAAATCCAGCCATGTACCAAAAGCCTAGTAAGGAGTCTGAAAAGGAAGGCGAACCAAAGGAAAACGAGAAGGAAGATAATGGCAAAGAAGTCGAAGAGAAAGAAGAACCATATGTGCCTCCACCACCTTATAAACCACATATCCTGTATCCCCAAAGATTCGCTAAATCTAAAAACATAGGGCAATTTAAGAAATTTGTTGAACTTCTGAAACAATTGAATGTCACAATACCTTTTACAGAAGCAATCACACAAATTCCCTCATACGTTAAGTTCTTAAAAGAAATATTAACTAATAAGAAAAAGCTCGAGGATACTGAAATCGTTATGCTTACTGCAGAGTGTAGCGCTATAATCCAAAACAACATGCCTCCTAAGCTAAAAGATCCTGGTAGTTTCTCTATACCATGTGTGATTGGAAAGTTTGTCATAGACAAAGCCCTATGCGATTTAGGAGCCAGCATCAGCTTAATGCCCTTGTCTATTTGTGAAAGGCTCAACTTGGGAAAACTGAAACCAACAAGAATGTCTGTACAACTAGCTGATAGATCGGTGAAATTTCCTCTAGGAATGCTAGAAAACGTTCTAGTACGTATAGGACAATTCTATATTCCTACAGATTTCATAATCATGGACATCAAGGAAGACTCAAACATCCCTATCATTTTAGGAAGACCATTCCTAGCTACTGCTGGAGCCATCATAGATGTGAAAAAAGGAAAATTGACTTTCGAGGTTGGTGAAGAAAAAGTAGAATTCATCATGCTTGAGGAAGACTGTAAAACCTCTAAAGAACATCAAAGGAGAATCAATCCCATTCTGAGTGATGTCGTTAAGAGAGAAGTGCAAAAGCTGTAAGAAGTAGGAATCATATATCCAATATCAGATAGTTAATGGGTTAGCCCAGTTCACGTGGTACCCAAGAAAGGAGGTGTTACAGTCATCAATAATGAAAAAGGCGAATCTGTAGCACAACGTACTCAAACCGGATGAAGAATGTGTATCGATTATAGGAAACTAAACAAAGCCACTCGTAAAGATCATTTCCCTTTACCCTTCATAGATCAAATGCTTGAACGTCTTGCCAAACACTCCTATTTTTGCTATTTAGACGGATATTCAGGATTTTTCCAAATTCCTATCCATCCTGACGACCAAGAAAAGACTACAATCACGTGTCCCTATGGAACCTTTGCCTACCGGCGAATGCCTTTTGAATTATGTAACGCACCCGCAACATTTCAGAGATGCATGATGTCCATCTTCTCTGACTTCTTAGACAGTATAATGGAAGTCTTTATGGACGATTTCTCTGTCTGTGGGGAAAGTTTTGAAGGATGTCTATCAAACCTCGAAATGGTGCTTGAACGGTGTGTAAGTGTCAACTTAGTGCTCAATTGGGAAAAATGCCATTTCATGGTCCGACAAGGATCGTGCTAGGACATATAGTATCTGACAGAGGAATCGAAGTCGACAAGGCAAAAATCGAAGTTATAGAAAATCTCCAGCCACCGAAAATCGTTAGAGAGATAAGAAGTTTCTTAGGACACACTGGTTTTTATCGACGTTTCATTAAAGATTTCTCTAAGATAACCAAACCCCTAACTGAGCTGTTAATGAAAGACGCTGAATTCGTCTTTGATGACAAATGCTTGGATGCATTTCAAACACTCAAGCAAGCTTTAATATCAGCACCCATTATGCAACCCCCAGATTGGAATGAACCATTCGAAATCATGTGCGACGCGAGTGATTATACTGTAGGTGCAGTCCTAGGACAAAGAAAGGACAAAAATCTTCACGCAATCTACTATGCCAGTAGAACCGTGGATCATGCACAAATGAACTATGCTACCACAGAAAAGGAACTCTTGGCTGTCGTGTTCGCATTGGATAAATTTCGTTCCTACCTAGTAGGAGCAAAAATAATCATCTATACCGATCACGCCATAATCATGTACCTATTAAGGAAAAAGGCCGCCAAACCAAGGCTTCTGAGGTGGATTCTACTCCTACAAGAATTCGACTTGGAAATCAAGGGCAAGAAAGGCATTGAAAATGTAGTAGCTGACCACCTGTCGAGAATGGAAAACATCCAACCAGAACAAGTACCTATTAATGACAATTTCCCTTATGAAAGACTCTTAGCCCAGTTAGAAAGTAATACAATTGAACAATCTCTGACTTATACTGATACAAAAACTAATGAAGTGGTAGATTCTGTTTACACTAAGACCACGCTGCCATGGTATGTTGACTTTGTCAACTATCTAGCAGCTGGAGTACTGCCACCTGATCTAACCTATCAACAAAAGAAGAAATTCTTCCATGACCTTAAACAATATTATTGGGACGAACCACTTCTCTTCAAGAGGGGTGCCGATGGTATTTTCCGTCGTTGTGTACCCGAAGACGAGGTGGAAGACATAATTTCTCATTGTCATTTTGCGCCCTATGGTGGGCACGCGAGCACTTCAAAGACTTGTGCTAAGATTTTGCAAGCTGGCCTCTTTTGGCCTACTCTATGGAAAGATGCCCATATCGCGGTTATAAATTGCGACCGGTGTCAACGCACTGGCAACGTCTCTAGACGCGATGAAATGCCTCAGAAGGGCATTCTAGAAGTAGAAGTCTTTGATGTGTGGGGAATAGATTTCATGGGACCATTTCCATCCTCTTTTGGTAACAAGTACATACTCGTCGCTGTCGATTACGTCTCAAAATGGATCGAAGCTATAGCAGCTCCTACCAACGACGCGCGAGTAGTGAATAAGCTCTTTAAGAACATAATTTTTCCTAGGTTCGGTGTTTCGAGACTGGTAATCAACGATGGAGGTTCCCACTTTATTTCGAAAATCTTTAAGAAACTTCTATCAAAATATGGAGTCAAACACCGTGTAGCAACACCTTACCACCCCCAAACGAGTGGGCAAGTAGAGGTATCAAACCGAGAAATTAAACAAATTCTAGAAAAGACCGTTGCCACCTCTAGGAAAGATTGGTCTTCTAAACTAAATGAAGCTTTATGGGCTTATAGGACAGCCTACAAAACACCCATAGGAACCACGCCATTTAAGTTAGTCTATGGAAAATCTTGTCATCTGCCGGTAGAAATAGAGCACAAAGCCTATTGGGCTATTAAAACCCTCAATTTAAATTATGCTGCCGCATGAGAAAAATGAATCTTAGATTTGCACGAATTAGAAGAACTAAGACTAGATGCTTATGAGAACGCCCGCATATATAAAGAATGAACTAAGAGATGGCACGATAAGCGCTTATCTAGAAAAGAATTTAGTGTGGGAGACGTCGTGCTCCTATTTAATTCGAGACTTAAGCTTTTTCCAGGAAAACTTAGATCTAGGTGGTCTGGTCCCTTTGAGGTTACCAAAGTCTTATTAAGTGGCGCAGTTGAAATAAAAGGTATATCTAGTGAACCGTTCATCGTAAACGGACAACGTTTAAAACACTATCATTGCGTAGACAATAGGGATTATTCAACTGCTCTTAAACTGGCAGAAATGCCTACATCCCCTGTAAACTAATGATTCATATAAACTGTCGAGCTCCCGATGTTAAATGAAGCGCTGAGTGGGAGGCAACCCACGAGATTTTTTTCTTTCCTTTTAACTTTCTTTTATTTTCATTTCTTTTTAAATTTCTTTACATTTTTCTTAACTCTATTTTCATTTCTTTTCGTTTCCTTGTACTTTCTTAATCTTATTTTCAATGCTTTTTAATTTTTATTTATTTTCTAAAAAAAAATTAAAAATTTTATGGAAACTGCTGTGCTAATCTTATAATTATATGCCTCCAGGATTCTCATATTTTTCTACCCTCTTCCTTCTCCATTTGCTTTACTTTTCCGAGTAACTGTTAAGATGGATAATGAAGACACCATGGTTGTGCTATTCAGGGACGCTGTCCAATGGCAACGCTATTAGGTTCTCTCTCACAAACCTATGGCCTTAACCAAATTCCCTTATGGACCTACCATGACTGCCTTAGGTATAGGAGATATCATAGACTTTATGTTTAGCCAGATAGGATGAGAAGGTTTTGCTAGAAAGAAGTATCCAACCTACCACAGACTGACCCTAGAATCTCTAAGCTCATTGTCCTACAACCCTAACCATGGCATGGGATTTAATAGGGGTAATATAACCTTTAGGCTATTTGGGTACATGTGCCGCTTCAACATCAGAGAGATTGTGGACCTGTTGGATTTCCCCAATGGACCCGAAGTTTTTACCATGGCACAGGAGGATTTAGTAATGGAAGATGAACTGAACCTTTTCTGGAGTAGTATTTCAGGACGACCTCATCATGACCCGCACCCTTTGGTGTCCACTGAAATTCACAACCCGGCCATAAGATACTTTCATATGATTTTAGCCTACACCCTTTTTGGAAAAGCCGAGAATGACACCCTAATCTCTAGAGATGAGTTATTTATCATGTTTTGTGTGTTTCAATCCCGACCTGTTAATTGAGCTACGTTTATGCTTGACAATCTCTGCAGGATTGCTCAAGCTGATCACGGTCCCATTTTGATAGGTGGCCTTGTAACAAAAGTTGTTGATGCCATGGGATTTAGATCACGACTTTCCCGAGTGAACCCTCTAGGCGGATATAGGCCAATGAACATCACTTTCTATTTTAACCGAGGACTCATTAGAAATCTTGGACCACCCCCGTTTCAACTCCTGATCAATAATGAAGTTGTTTCACATTTTACACTGCCTGATCACGAGCGAACTAGTGTGTATAACCGCCACAACTGGCTATATGATTCAGATGCGCCACGGCCTGAAAAAGATCTTGGTAGTCATGTGTCTGACATTGAGATTGACCCTGAAACTCCTCCTCACTATAATGATTTCCCTAAGCATCCCATGAATAACACTGATACTTTCCCCCCTGCTAACATCCATGTTACACTTGAAGCTTTCCGCACCGCACTTCAAGATTTGAGAGATGAACTTCAACTTATCCGTCTTGACATTGTCGGTCTAATGGATACCACCGTCGAGGAATTTGATCATCTGAACTAGGTTGTGGAATCCTTGAAGAAGCAACGTGGCTAATATTGTCGCACTGCATTTTTCTATTTTATTGCTTTGCTTTTAATGTTTTTAGAACCATTTACTTTACTGTCATTTTCTTTTTAATGTCAAGGAATAAGTTTACTTCAGTGCAATTTCAAATTTAATATTCTACTGCATTTTTACTTTGAGTACACTGCTATCATTTTCCAGTTTTAATGAAGTATTCAATTCGTACTTACTGCTATTGGTTGCATTGATAATAATTTGTTTCTGTTCATTTTTAATTTGTTTATGTTCGTTTTTAATTTGTTTCTGTCATATATCTTATATGCTCTATTATTTATTTACTTTCATTGCTTCAATGCTAATGTTTCATATACCAACTTTATATACATTCTATTAAATTCCCAGAATTCGTGAGCATGACGACCGTAATGCCCCCTGTCACGATCGTCATGCGTCTTACGACCGTGACAGGTCTGTAACGAGCGTCACAAATATTTATAACACGCTCTCTATTTTATAACAGAGACCCTTCCTCTTCATCTTCTTTTCTTTTCATTTTCTCTTCAACCGTCCCACTCCCTCTTTAATTCCCAAAAAAAGCCACCAATTTATCTCCACCACTTCATATTCCCGTACCCATTATTTAAGCAACACAAACTCATCCTCATTCTCACAAAACCCATTCTCACTATTACCCACTTCCTCCATTTCACTTATTTCACATTGCATGCACCATGGCTAGACGCACCAAACAAACTCCAGACTTATCGGCTATTAACTTCAAAGAGGGAGAGTTCGGTGACGGCCAATGGGCTAATTACCTCAGCTTCTACCAACGCTCATTCCAACCGACGAGGTACATCAACATTGCTAGCCTTGAAGAGTTAGGTATGCTTGAGGGTGTACGTTGGATGCTTCAAAATACCGGTATATGGCAGCTCTGTACACAAGGGCAGCCTACTTACGAAACTCTGACTCTTGAGTTTCTGAGTTCATTCGCTTATGTTACACCTCCGGGAGATACAAACCAACTTACCGGTACAGCTACATTCCGAATGTTTGGTTCTGAGTATTCGGTGGGCCAAAACCAAGTTGCCCAAATGCTTGGATTCCATCATGGTGCGAATGTCCATTGTCGTACCCCTAACGATGCCGGGTTCTAGGAAGCTTTCAACCTTTGGAATCAAATTATAGGTGTAGCTGCTATAAGCTGGGACAACCTCAACGCAACTTACATTCATAACCCAGCGATAAGATATTTTCACAGAGTTTTAGGACACACGATCTTCGCGAGGGACAAAAACCACAAAGTCAACTCCAAGGAGCTCTTTTTCCTTCGCTGTGTGCTCCTTCTTGAACCGATTAATGCAGCACCATTTCTACTAGCTCACATCCAAGCCAATTGTGCTAGAGGTTCTAAGCCTTTCTACTTCGGAGGTATTGTAACTTCTATCGCACTAGGCCTTAATCTGGGAGACAGGCTTGTGACTTTACCCTCCATACCACCTGAGTCCATGGATACCGAGTATTATCGCTCCTCCCACCTCATCAAAGCAAGGGCGGATGGACGATAACATCGAGTGGTTCATACCAGAATCATCAGAAGCATCATTATGCCCTGACGAGACCGCATCCACCCACAGAACCAAGCAAATAGGCTTTTTGGTCTCCGTGCTCCTGAGCCTAATGCAGCTGCTCAAGAAAATCAAAACAACGAAACAGTCGATGAAATAGAGTAAGAGATGGATCAACAACCTCCTGAGAACCCACCACTTCCTGCCCAGGATCCTACATCATCCACCAGACATCGTCGCCGCGCCGATCCAGAACTCGATCCCATCACTAATGAAGAAATCTTAAGGGGCATATGACACCAAAACCAATTGGCTACCCAGAGAGAGGAACAACAACAGACACAATATAATGAAATGATGAACCTTATGCGTCAAATCCAACAAGGGCAAGTCAACCAAGGCCAGCGGATAGACGATGTGATAGAAGAGATGGGTGCCCTAACGCTACGAGTGCAAGACCTACATGACTATATCCATCACGTAGGCATTCCAGATCACGTGGCATAGAATGGACGCGCTTGCACCCGAGGCAGAGGACGTGTACCTCATTAGATTTAGTTTTAGTTTTAGTTTGTTTCTGTTTTAGTTTTTGTCTCTTTTTGTAGTTTCTATCCGCATTTATATCGAAACATTAAGGACAATGTCCGATATAGTGTGGGAGAGGTACTTTATTTTCCCTTATGTATTCCCTTTCCGCATTTCCTTTCAAATAAACAAGCTTTTATATGAAATTTTCGTTCATGTCAAATTTCCTCACTTTATTTAGATATAACAAAAAAAATTTTGTGATCAATGCATAACTTGACACACCAAAACATAGGCTATGTAGGAAGTCGAGAAAAATTTAACAAGATTGATATCGTCTTGACACCTTAGACCTCTTGCATATGCGAGCTCAGTTTCAAAATCCATTATACTGATACCTTCAGTTTTAGTTCTAAAGTAACCCCAAGTAGTTTATATTAGCAGTCAGCACCGTCTTAAACACAAACCACGTGGAGAGCCGACGAAGATAAGTGTTTGATGCCGAATCATTAAATATCTTTCGTATTCTTTGCTGTTGTGAAAAATAGAAAAATGCACCAAACCTACGGTTGCAAAAGTATTACAAAAGAAAAGAAAGAATCGATTGTTGGTTGGTTCAGAGGGACCTAGTTCTGAACTCGGTAGGGAGAACTATGGTTCGATCCCCCACAACTTACGATTAGGATATATATAAAGGGTTACCACACTTGTGTACCAGACCCCATGCTAGAAAGGATCAAAGTCACTAACCGGCTACTCCACTACGTACGTGTAAAGGTAAAGGGCTTAATGTGATTGCGCTAGAATGAAACCGGGTGAAATAGATACGAGAAACTTTAGGTTGAGCTATAATAGAATGATTAGAACTGGCTTGTATAGAGGGGAGGTCTATGATTATGCTTGTGTCACTAATGTATCTTTAGTGTTTTACTTGAGTATACATCATCTTAACAAAATGCCTTACAAAATATTCTCATAACAAAAGGTATGTCATGTGTGTGCGTTTGATAAAACTTGTCTGACGTTCTTACTGACTATTTGCTTGAGGACAAGCAAAGATTCAAGTGTAGGGGAGTTCGATAACACGAAAATGTATCATATATTTGCCTTGATTTACTACTAATAATTACGTTATTTCAGCTTAAGTTCTGATTATTCTGCGAGTATTCTAGCATTTTCGTAGGTATTTCTTTTTCCAAGCTAAAAATGAGCAAATTAGAAAAATATGAATAAATGAGAAGAAACAGGAAGAAATGACAGAGAAAAAGCAGAAAAATAGAAAGTGGTGTGTGTGACGACCGTCACACAAGCCACCACGACCGTCACGCAAATTAAAGGCCACCACGCTCGTCACGAGAGCACCACGATGTTGCTCCCGGGATTTTCATCCTAGTACAAACGTGAAAGTGGCACCGAAACAGAGTCGCCAGCAATGTGTATTTATCCCAAGAGAGGGAAAGGAAACACCGCATAAACCCGAAGGAAGGATAGAGCATGGTCTTGCGACCAAGAGGACTGGGTTCGGGAGTCGGTTACGCGTGAGGAAGGTATTAGCACCCCCACGCGTCCATCGTAGCCGATGGGATCCACGCTTGCTTGTCTCAATCAAAGGGTGTAAGGAAAGATGCTGGAAAAAGAACTGGAAAAGGAATGGAAAGAGAAAGAGAAACAAATGTAGGGAAAATAAAAGAAGTGCTTGAATGGGCCCTACCCCACTGCCTACGTATCTCATCGGGAACCTGAGAATCAGAGCGACGTAGTTCCCCTCAACGAGGGTCACTTTGTTTGTGTTTTTTAGTGGAAACGTCAGAGTGCGCGTCCCAGCAGTTTAGGTGTTGCGGCTCGCTGTATGGAGACTTAGGCGTTACCTGTTTGCGGTAGAACGGACGTGACGAGTCCTTAAGACTGAAATGAATGAGATGAGAAAAGAATTGTTTGTTTGTTTGTTGTCTTTTAAGAAATTTTGTTATTTGTTTGCATATGATAGTGTATCTAAATCTTAATCATTGGAGTGTATACATCCTCATATTCCAAGATGGAATGAGTAAGAAAGTACACTAAGTGTGAAGAAGACCCTCACATTTAGTTCCAATTATTAAGGTTCAAACACACTAGCATACTGGTATTTATTAAGTGTTTTTGTTAATTAAGAAATGAAGAAGTGTTTTTTTTATTTGTATCTTCAACAAGTATTGCATTTAAGTCCTTCATACAAGATCAAATGTTTAACACCTTGACCCAAGATGGGCCATATGCTACACATTCTAAGATTATAAGAGAAGACCTCTTATAATCTTTTCTTTATATGAAAGGCCTAAATGCAATAAGTGCCTACCTTCATTAGATATTTTGAATTTTCTTTGAGATGAGGAGATGAAAGACTCAAGTGGACGAGAAAGGTAAAATCTATGTGAACTAAGACTCAATCCTAATTGATTAGTTAAGGGAGTGATCCTAATGGTTTGTGAGGTTGCAAAGCCTAAAGTCTAAAGAAGGAATGAGTTAAACAACTCACTTCTAAAGTAGAAGATGAATTGTAACTCAAAAGGGAAAATAATGAGTTAATCAAAGAAAGCACATAAGTACTTACAAAACACAAGGTTGAATTGTAAAAGATGAAAGGAGAGAGGTTTGAATGTGGATTCCTTATCCACACTCAATTTAAACTTACCAAAGCCCCTACATGGTTAGTAAACATGGAAACATGTATAAGAAGTAAAAAAACACTTAATGCACAATAAGGTTCAAAAGAATAAGATGAAGAATCAAATCTTAATATCACAACTAGGATGTGAATCATATTGACAACAAGTGAATATCATCATACAAGTTCAAATTAATAAGCAACAATCATCATCCATAGCATTTAAACATGTTATCATAAGAAAGGATAGATGAAAGATGAAAAGAAATGAAAGGAACATGCATAAATGGAACATGTAAATCCAAAAATCAGAATTGAAACTAAATGAAAAATGGTTTATAAACATCTCAAAAGTGTTCATGAATCAACATTCAAGACATTCAAGAAGTAATAGAAGAGGAAGTGAGGTGAAAGTTCAAAAGGAAAGTGCAAACAATACATGTTAAGGATGCACAAAGTTCAAGTTGAAATGAACATGTAAAGATGACCTATAATGTGTACCAAGGACCTATAATATCATATGAATGGCTCATAAAATATGCAAATGCTCATACAAATATGCACAAAAGAAATCATGTAAACATACACTAAAGTTAGAATGATATGACATGTATTAGGCTTCAAATGTAATGCATCAAACAAAAATCAAATGGACTTATGAAAATTATACAAGCATGGTATTTGATTGTCTAAGTCATAAGTAAATCATACATCAAGATAGCATGTCAAAATTCAAAGCAAAATGACTTCAAACAATGCATTAGGTCAAGTTGAAACATCATGCTAAATGGTGCAAAGACAAGCATCAAAACATGTCATAAATTGACCTAAAAAATAAAAAAAAGATCACCTAACATGCTTCAATGTATTAGTGAATCAATGCAAAAGAATCAAGTCAAAACAGTTTGTAATAAGCAAGAACAAAATTCTACAAATTCATGCATCATATTTGGAATGCCTACAAATGGAAATTCAAAGAAAAATATGAAACAATGGTAAAAATGTGATAAAATCATGAAATAAAAATATCAAAATTTTCCTAAATGTCTTGATAATACTCATGAATTTTTCCAGAATTTTCTGATGTTGTTTTGTAATTTTAAAAATTAAAAATGAAACGTGTATGAAATGACGAAAATAAAAAGGAATTGAAATAATAAAGGGGTGCATGCAGAGTAAACAACCAGTTCAAATTGTTTGGGCTTTAAAAATGTGAGGTGTAAATAGCAATGATACCAGGTCCATTTACGCGCGGTCCACATCAACAATTGTGCACTCTCAGTCAAAATAAAGTCAAAACAATAAACACCATTGGATCAAGTCCAGTCAACAAACCAGTCAAAGTAACCATATCCAACACACACGCATGAAGGAACACACTCACTAACATGCACTGCACCACATATTGTTTAAATGAAATAAAAAATTGAACACGTGAGATGCACGTTTATTTTAATGTGCTGGCAAGGTTGTGGCCATCAGATCATGAACATCCAACGGTCACGTTTTAAAATTGGAGTAAACCCTAGCAATCACTCACCGGCCGGAGAGGGACCTCCGGTCACCTTCTCTGGCGAGAACCACAACCTGTAAATCTTACATGTTCACAGAAATGCACACTATGTATACCAAAATGAAGCTGAAATAATGGAGATTAAGGACACACAATTATTTTTCATAGAACAAACACATACATGGAGAACAGAGAGGATTAAAACATGCCCTAACTTTTGGATCTACGCCTCTATGAGGCCTATCAACTAGCCGGAGTATCAAATGCTCCTAGTGAGCTCATATCATTGTGAAAACAACAAAATAAACCATAAAATGTGAGAGAAATGTTTGAGAGTTTTAGAACCTGAACTTGCAGCTCTTGGAGATTCTTGAGAAAACCAGAGAAAACACTTGCTCTTCAACCTTGGAGCTTCAAATTAAGCAAAATAAATGCTGCTGGAATTTGTTATCTTGAGAGCAGAGAGATTCAAAACTTGTTGAAATACACTTGAAGAAATCGTGTGGATTATGATAGATCTTCCTTCAATCATGCGCCATTGATGATGATATAGATGAAGTAGATGAAAATATCGTACACTTAGAGAATAAGTTTTGAGAGAGTTGGTGAAAAAAGTGAGAGAATCAGAGAGAAAGTAGAGAAAGTTTTGGGGTAAAAATGAGAAAAATGAAGTTGAAGTTGAAATGTGAGTGAAGTTTGCTTTTATATGAGAGCTTAACTATGGTTAACATGAGTTGGTTAATTGAGTTGAGATGGTTTAGGTGAGTCCATCCTAACTAACTGAGTCAAGTTAGTTTGGGGACGATTTTGAGGAGTTTTGATATGGTGCATGGGGTTTAGGAAAAACTCTAGTGTGGTTTGCTGCAACAACTTCTTTGGCAAGTTTCTTCCTTCCACTTATATGCTACACTCGAGCATGTGTGTATGTAAAGGTGTGTGTGTGTTTGGCTGAAAGAGGAAAGCGGATGTGATGAAGTGTTTGTGGTGTGTGTGTGAACCAAGAGATGCAAACTCTGATGTGATGCATATGATGAAATCAGTTGGAAATGGTGATATTTAAGCATGAATATCTCTCTCTTTAGGCCATTGAAATGGATGATTCTGGTATCATTACAAAGTGTTTACATGATACAACAACTTTGATGTTGAAAAGAAATGAAAATGAGGCTTGTAACATATTGGAAATGTGCTTCAAACATAGGAACTCAAAACTGGCTTGAAATGTTGCATAATGTGCGCGTGTGTGGCATGACTTGGTTATGACTTAGTCAATTTTTCAGTTACATTGACCCTATTTTGAGCCATCATAACTTCTTATCCTTTGATCAAATGAACAAATCATGAACACCAGTTTTGAAGATCTCACATAGAGGAACAACTTTCATGTTGAAAGATTTTTCATTTGAGGCCTCTAACCATGAGTAATTGATCAAAACATTTGGCCTACCACATGTTTGTGAAAATGACTGCTCATGACTTAAGATTTGCCCAAGTTTGACTTGCATTTTGCCCAAGTTTGTCTCAACTTTGATCATCCATAACTCTCTCAATTTTGATCCAATGGAGATGTTCTACACATGGATTTGAAGCTTAAGATGAGATCTTTTGTTGTGGCCGAGTGGAATTTTTATTTGAAGTCTCAATTTTGGATGGCCTTGGTTCAAAGTTTGGTGCAAAATGGCCAAAACTTTCCTTATTTAGAAACCCTACTTCTTCCAAAAATGGCAACTTTTCAAATCTTGATTTTTCATGATCCTTTTGGAGTTTCTTGATCAAATTTTGTACATTGGTCACATATAACATGAATTTCATGAATTTGGCCTCAAAAAGTCAAGAGCTGACTTTTTCCTCTGATTATTTGACTTAGCCCTAATTTTCATGATTTTTTATCTTTCATCCAATTGAACCACTTCTAAAACCAATTGAGAGGCAATTTTCCACACACATACACTTAAGGACATGTAGAATACCACGACATCAAGTTTTGTCCAAAAAATCAGAGATGGCCTGATTTAATTGGAAACCCTAGTTTTGATACCCACCTACTAAGGGGAAAAAGTGCAGTCTTCAACTTCAAATTCCTCAGGGTATGTTGTGTATCCTCTTAAAGGATGATGAGATATGCCACTTGAGGGTAATTTTTGAATCAATGAACTATCTCTTTTGAGGGTTTTCCTTCAGTTTTTTGGACCTCTTGCATAGTGAAGGATGTAGTGCTTCAATCTCCTATTGAATCTCACCTTCTTGAGGTTTTGGATGATCAATTGAGATAGTATGAGACATGAAAGACCTCTTGGCTTGCCTTGAGGCAACTTGTTTGACCTTTTGTGCCTTGAATGATTCCTTGATTGTCCATTTTTCCCCTGATCACATGCTTTGATGGTAAGAGGGATGTTATGCTTCATTTTTCTATGTTAAAGATGCAATGCAAGGCTAATGAGATGGATATGATATGATATATGATAATGCTATGCTATGATGACAAAAGAGAGAGCAAATTTTGGGGTATTACACACGACCGTCACACGCACATAATGGTTATAACATTCAGAATACAAACGTGGATACGAAGGGCCGATTCAGTCACGCACGTTCAACACTTTCTCCTGAATTCTCTCAACTTCAGCTTCAACTGCACATGAGCCCAGTCTCCCTTGGACTTCTCAACAGAAAGTTATTGCTCCTACATTTCCTCCAACATAAAGCAAGGCTAGGTCTATAAATAGGGCATTCATTGAACAGCCCCAGGTCCAGAGATTTTGACCCCGAATTACTGCAGAATTCATTTCAAGAATTATTATTTTCCCTGCATTCTTGTTTGTTCCCTTTTCCATTCTTTGTTCACCATTACCTTAAATAGTGATAGTTTCTTACATCGAGGAGCTATTGCACAGTAGTTAGGATTTTTAATCTTGCCTTCATCATTTGTTGTTCCGGTACGATCGAGCAAAAGCCTACCGACTTGTGGAGGAATTGCTAGAAACAAATTATTGCTTATTTACCAGGTTTTTATCATTAATTTTATAACATCATTATTATTTCCCATTGCCATGTCTCATTTATTGTTTTGCAGTTTATGTTTATTCTTGTTTGTTTTAATTAATATGTCTAGCTAAATCCATATTATCGGTATGTAATTAAGTTAACCAGAATGGATTCGATAAAAATAAGCTAAAACCATAAACAACTTAATTTCTGGCTGTGATTTCTTAATTAAAATTGGACTTTTATTACGAGAGTAAAAAGGTAGCAAAGGTTAGAATTAAGACCACGAGAGTGTGAGATTTTAACCGGATATCTGAAATTGGGCATTGGTTTTAAAAACAACGAGAACACTTTAAAGTTAATTAGATTGCATTGGTTTTCAATCATGAGATTGCATTGGTTTTCAATCATGAGAGCAGAAATTATGATTTAGGAGTATAGTCCGAAGCAATAACCATGAGAGTGTGAGGTGAGGGCTTTTAAACTGATATTTTCTACAGAAATATAATGTGACTTATTTTTATACGCTTAAGTTTTATTGACTCCACGATGGTATACTAAGTTACGTACCGATATCCTAATATCAACTTGTTTATTCCAAATTTTAGATTCCCTTTTGTTTCCCGTTTGAACTTAAAACTAAAACATCATCAGCCTTAGCTAAACATAGTAACAACCTGATAGCACTAGTTTGATTATCGGTCCCTGTGGGTTCGATATCTTTTAAAACTACGCGATAGACTGTGCGCTTGGAGTTAGTAATCCCGATAAACTCATAAAGTCGCGATCAGTACGACTATCATTTCAAGGATCCCCGATGAGAGGCAGTGAGATCATCGTCAAAGCCTTTGACGGGTCTAGAAAAACAGTTATCTGTGAAGTCGATCTTCCCATAACCATCAGCCCGCACACTTTCCAAGTCACTTTCCAGGTTATGGACATCCGGGCAGCATATAATTGTTCATTAGGAAATCCTTGGATACACTAGGTTGGGGCAGTCACTTCGACACTTCACCAGAAGCTGAAGTTCATCAAGAATGACAAGTTAGTCACAGTATGCGGAGAACAAGCTTTAATAGTGAGCAACTTATCATCATTCTCCTGTGTAGAACCCGAGGAGGTTGTTGGAACCTAGTTTCAAGCACTATCGGTAAGCAATGAGAATCGATCAGAAAGAGGGACGTCGATTTCCTCATACAAAGACGCTCTCGAAGTGATCAAGAATAATAATGTAAAAGGATGGGGATAGCTTGTAATTCCTACAGATAACAAGACAAAGAAAGGTCTCGGTTTCTCCTCAACCCGTGCCTAGACTACTAAGAAAGATGAAAGTTTTCGTCCCATTCAGAACTTCTTCCACAGTGGAGGCTTCCTCCACCCAGTGTCTCAAGAAGTACACACAATCAATAAGAGTGATTCCTCTAATACAGAAGAAGAATGGAAATCTTACCTTAACCATGACAGTTATATGTCTCAAGAAGAAACGCACATGCCATTCTGTTTTCCAAAGCAAAACTCGAGATATATACCGAGATCAGACATCCGAATGATCTATGGAGATTGTGATCCCGAGGGATGTCGTGCTCCACCTAACTCATTAGAAGATGATCTAATGAAGGACAACTTCGATCAAGATTATTATGATCCCCTGGATGACTTGCCTATCTAGAAGCCGTACCCAGAAGACTTGTGGCAAACGAGTCAGCCCAACGATGCCTATCAACTGAGTAATATTGAAAAGAATACCCATGTCCTCACCAGGTCATGGAATCATTACTCAGGACATTCTGAAGATATCCAACACCACAATGATGAGTCTGCTAAGATTGCAAGACAAGAGTTCATCAACTATAATTTTCCTGAGGTCAACATCATCGAGGAAGATGACTCCTCAATCCCCACAGAAGTATGGGACACTTTAGGACAACCGAGTGGCAAGTACGAGTTTCTAGTCAAATACACCGCTCCTGAAAGTTCTCGTATCAGATACGAGGACATCCGGCCAACTGGATGGGGAGATCCTCTTGAGAGTGAAATCACTAGGGAAGATACAACAGAAGAGTTTGTTTATGACAACTCTGCCTGGGAGGAAGGCTCCAATGATCCTACTTCGCCAAAAATCAACATTATTTCTGAGGACAAACTAAGAAAGAAGGTACCAGATTCTGTGATTTACCGAGGGGTTCGTCGCCAATGGGTTATTGTCGATGTCCCGAAAGTCGTCCATAAGTCTAAGTAATTGTCATCTTTGTTTTGACCTTTCACCCTGCCCAGGTGAAACGGATGTTTTTATAGGGCTCACTTTTCTGTAAAGGTCCCTCTTTGCTTCGCCCAAAGTGACAGAGTTTTGTTTTATAAGGGTTGTATTTCAAGAATCGACAAAACCATAAATAAATAATGTCATTCTGTCATTCCCGCATTTATTGCTGTTTTTACTTTTCATTTTTCAGAAAATGGTAATCCTAAAACAACCCAAAATAAAAACAAGTACTTTTCAGAAAATACACTGCACACACTATTGCATTCTCTCTATCTCTTCTAAAAAACAAATCACCACATCATGCAGATTGCTTGTTTTAAACCCCATTGAAACATACGATCCAATGCCTTCTCCCAACTTTGAATTCCTGGTATTTGAAGCTGAAGAAGAAGAGGATGAGGAAATTCCTGAAGAGATCTCCCGATTACTCAGACAAGAGGAAAGGTCTATTGAGCCTCACAAAGAGCCATTGGAAACGGTCAATTTGAGTTCAGGAGAAGAAAAGAAGGAGGTTAAGATTGGGGCACTACTCAATCCAACTATCAAAGAAAACTTGATAAGACTTCTCAAAGAATTTCCAGATGTATTTGCTTGGTCCTATCAGGACATGCCAGGGTTGGATACCAGCATCGTGAAACATCATTTACCACTAAAAGCAAAATGTCCTCTGGTGAAACAGAGACTGAGACGAACTCACCCGGATATGACTATCAAAATTAAAGAGGAAGTGCAGAAACAGATCGACGTAGGTTTCCTTGCCACCTCAGAATATCCTCAATGGTTAGCCAACATAGTACCAGTTCTGAAAAAGGATGGAAAAGTCAGAATGTGTGTAGACTACAGGGATCTAAACAAAGCAAGTCCAAAGGATGAGTTTCCCTTACCATACATTGACATGCTGGTAGACAGTACAACAAAGTTCAAAGTCTTCTCCTTCATGGATGAATTCTCGGGCTATACTCAAATCAAAATGGTGTCGGAAGATATGGAGAAAACTTCATTCATCACCCCATAGGGCACCTTTTGTTACAAGGTAATGTCGTTTGGTCTAAAGAACGTGGGGGCAACCTATCAAAGGGCCATGACAACTCTGTTTCACGACATGATGCACAAAGAAATTGAAGTGTATGTCGATGACATGATCGTCAAGTCTAGAATAGAAGAAGAGCATGTGACACACTTATCAAAGTTATTCGAGTGTTTGAGAAAATACAAACTCTGCTTGAATCCCAACAAATGTACGTTCGGTGTCCGCTCGGGAAAACTATTAGGATTCATCATCAGCTAAAAAGGAATTGAGGTTGATCCTGACAAGGTCAAGGCCATTCAAGAAATGCCTTCTCCAAAGACTGAAAAACAAGTCAGAGGATTTTTGGGACGTCTGCATTACATCTCAAGGTTCATATGACTTATGACCGTGACATGGCGCCAATCTTCAAACTACTCAGAAAAAATCAGAGCTGTGAGTGGACAAAAGATTGCCAAAAAGCTTTCGACAGTATCAAAGAATATCTATTGAATCCGCCTATTCTGTCACCTCTGGTGGAAGGAATACCACTGATCATATACCTAATAGTATTGAAAGACTCAATGTGTTGTGTACTTGGCCAACAAGACGAAACCAAAAGAAAAGAGTCTGCCATCTACTACTTAAGCAAGAAATTTTCCGACTGTGAAACTCGGTACACTATGCTCGAGAAAACTTGCTGCGCTCTGGCTTGGGCAGCCAAACGTCTTCGCCAATACATGATTTGTCACACTACTTAGTTAATCTCTGAAATGGATCCGATCAAGTACGTTTTTGAAAAGCCTGCTCTCACGGGAAGGATCGCCCATTGGCAGATGTTGTTATCAGAATATGACATAGAGTACCATGCTCAGAAAGCCGTCAAAGGAAGTATTTTAGCCGATCATTTTGCTCATCAACCGATTGACGATCAGGAATCAGTCGGATTTGATTTCGCAGATGAAGATGTCATGTACCTAAAAATGAAAGATTGTAATGAACCGCTACCCAGTGAAGGGCCAGAACCAGGATCCCAATGGGGATTAATTTTTGACGAAGCTGTCAACAATTATGGAAACGGAATTGGGGCAATCATCGTAACACCTCAGGGTACCCATATTCCTTTCACTGCCATATTAACATTCAAGTGTACAAAAATCGAGGCTGGATATGAAGCTTGTATCATGGGTCTCGAAGAAGCGATTGACTTAAGGATTAAGAACTTGGATGTGTATGGAGACTCAGCCTTGGTTATCAATTAGATCAAAGGAGATTGGAACACATACCAATCAGGATTGATTCCTTACAAAGATTACGCGAGAAGGTTATTACCATTCTTTAATAGAATCGAGTTTCATTATATCCCTCGTGAAGAAAATCACATGGCTGATGCACTAGCCACCCTCTCTTCCATGATTAGTGTAGGTCAATGGAACGACGTGCCTAAGATTGACATAATACGCCTTGAAAGGCTCGCCTGCATCTTCACGATCGAAGCAGCCATAGATGACAAACCCTGGTATCACGATATCAAGTGCTTCCTTCAAAGACAGGAGTACCCGCCTGAGACATCCAAAAAAGATAAGAAAACTCTCAAAACAATGGCAGGCAACTTCTTCCTGAGTGGTCATACACTCTATAAGAGAAACTTCGACATGGTCCTGCTCAGATGCGTAGGCAGACCAGAGGCATACCTGTTGATGAAAGAGATTCATGAAGGATCCTTTGGCACTCATGCCAACGGACACACAATGGCCAGAAAAATTCTGAGAGTAGGGTATTATTGGTTGACAATGGAATCCGATTGCTACAAGTACATGAGGAAATGTCACAAGTGTCAGATATACGCTGATAGAATCCATGTACCGCCAACGCATCTCAAAGTTCTTTCTTCTCCATGGTCTTTTTCCATATGGGGAATCGACATGATTGGCATGATCGAACTGAAGGCTTCAAAAGGACATCGGTTCATCCTGGTAGCCATTGACTACTTCACCAAGTGGGTCGAAGCAGCGTCATACGCCAATGAAACCCCACAAGTGGTAGTCCATTTTATCAAAAACAATCTCATCTGCCGTTATGGTATTCCAAGCCAGATCATTATTGACAATGGATCTAACTTGAACAACAAGATGATGAAAGAGTTGTGTGCTGAGTTCAAGATCGAACACCATAACTCCTCTCCCTACCGACCCAAGATGAACGGCGCGGTAGAAGCGGCTAACAAGAACATTAAAATGATCATTCAAAAGATGGTTGTAACCTACAAAGACTGACACGAGATGCTACCCTTTGCTCTTCATGGTTATCGTACATCTATCTGCACATCAACAGGGGAAACCCCTTTCTCTCTAGTATATGGCATGGAGGCAGTGCTCCCCATAGAGGTAGAGATTCCATCAATCAGGGTATTGAAGAAAGCTAAGCTAACAGAAGCAGAATGGTGTCAAAGTCAACACGATGAACTGAACCTGATCGAAGAAAAGCGAATAACGGCTCTATGCCATGGTCAGTTGTATCAGCAAACAAAGAAGAAAATGTTCGACAAAAAGGTCTGACCCCGTGTCTTTAGAAAAGGAGACCTCGTGCTCAAGAAGATACAATCATTTCTCACTGATTCTAGGGGCAAAGGAACTCCGAGTTATGACGACCCTTATGTGGTCAAGAAAGCCTTCTCAGGCGGCGCCTTGAGACTCACAACCATAGGTGGAGAGGAGTTTAACTACCCCACAAATGTTGACGTAGTCAAGAAATACTTCTCCTAAATAAAATAAAACGTCTCGGTGGATTGAAAACCCGAAAGGGCGATCCAGGAAAAAATTAGAGACATAAGCGAAAATCATCCCGATGGATTGGAAACCTCAAAAGACAATCCAAGCAAAAGTTAGGGATTCATGGCAAGTAACTACGTCCGACAAGGTTAAATCCCCAGGGGTAATTTTGACAGAAGCCTAGAATGTCCAGAATTCAAAGTTGGTAGAAGGATATTGGTCGTTATGTTTCAATGTAGCCCCTTTTCCTTTAAATTACCATTTTCTAAACTTTGTAAATACTCTATGGTATCACGCGCTTGGCTGATTTCCATCCTATAAATAAAATTTGAGCCCTAGTGCTTTAGTTTATAATTCTCATTTATTTTTGCTTTACAGAATGAAATTTTTAACATGATCAACGATTCTTGAAACAAAACAAAAATGAATTTACTTGTAAAAATTTTCTTCTGTTTTAGAATAAAGATGGCAATTCCTTTTGACTTTGAACATTAAAAAGAACATCGATAGCTTCTTCATAAGTGATTACACCTCAAAATGCAGAATCAAAGTATTCCTTTTAAACCAGTACACTTGAATAAAGGATCAACTATTTCAGATGTAATGTCCCCTTTGACATTTTCGCATAGTTCTTACCTCTTAAGACCGATTGATGATTCTTTCTCCCCCACAGGGACTGCCTCTCCTAAGCAAGACAGGATTGTTATCTTGAACCAATGGTAATTTTCATCCCCCACAGTGGCCGAGTATCCAGTCGTGTTAATCTACTAGTCTGTATGTCGCGTCAGTTTTGTTAGCATAAACATACATACGTCATGCATAATTGATTCATATTCATATCCATATTGCATTACTATCTCTTTGGTCATACTCATTCCCAAGTGATAAAGTCCTCTTTGTAATACTCCTAATTTTGACCACTAAGATTTCCCATCATTGGGCAAATCATGATCACAATATGGATGAACCATCATACCTCATTAGTCTCCCCAAAGATGGGTGAGCATCCACTACAATCAAACTTAGAGTTTCAAGCCCTCTTAGAGCTTTTATACAAAGTATCAATCAAGGAATGACATGATCCTCAACTTGTCTAAGCCTCTCAAACATCCACAATGGATCAAGAGGACTCCCACATCAAGAATCAGGCACAGGGTTGTAGCATTCCAAGTGGATCAAGCCTCAAGATCGCCAGTGTCACCAAATTAGGGTTTTGGTCGACCAAGGCCTCCAGATGAAAATATTCATCTGGTCATGAGCCAATGCTTCAAAGCATAGCCCTAGATACTCTAAGGGACCACATGGACCCAATCATCAACTCAATTTTGCCTCGGGGGATGCATACAATAAAAATCAGGAATTAGGGTTTCTTGACCTATTTCATCCCTAAGTTGACTTTTGGGACAAAACATGAGCCAAAACCTCAAGATAGGATTTGAGGGTCTATAACACACTACATTGATCCATTTGCAACAATGGATTGATCCAAGAAGCTTGGTGCACAAGTTTCAATTTCATTAGGATCACAATTAGGGTTTTGAGGGAAAAGTCAACTGTGCCTTTGACTTTTGACCCAGGCATGCACCCAAAACTTGGGACATGATTCAATACACCCTATAACACACATGGATCATGTCTATCAAGTTTGGTTTAGGTCTAGGACTTGATTTCACAAAGGATCGCACAGTTTGGAATTCATCTGATAAAAAGTCAACAGGGCACAAAAGTCAAACTTTGAGTTTTTGAGATTTTTTACAAATATGGTTCTTTGACCCCAAAATCATGTTAATGTGTGATTGGAATCATCATTCATCAAGAAAAATCAAAGAAAGTGGGATAACTTGTAAAAGGGGTAACCATAAAAACTTAGAAATTTCTAAGTTATGGAACAAAGTGGCTAGGGTACCAACTTTGGAGGATCATATCTCCTAAACCACAAGGTCATTTTTCCCCATTCAAAGCTGGATTTGTAGCTCTCATAGCCCTCTACAAAAGCTTCAACTACCACTCATTCCAATTCCTCATGGATTTTAAGTTGTCGAATTATCAAAATCAAGAAAAGTGAAAATGTCACTTTTTTCCAACACTTATTGAAATTTTCACTAAGTCAGAATTTGTTTCACTTTTTCCAAAATGTAGGGGCATGTTTCACTTGGATCCAAAAAGTATCAAAACCAACTATGATCACACATATGTTGTATCATATGAGGGCTTTCCAAAATAACCAAGAACTTCACCAAACTCAATCTGAGCCATGAGATATGGCCATGCCAATATGCCTTGCTGCAAACTATCATGGCAAGGCAGATTTGGGCATTTTGCTCGATTTGCTCAAATTTTACAAAGGGTAAGCAAGTTTATCCATCTGAACACCTCAGGGGGAGACCAAGGAGGGACAAACACTGATTCATCACCCTTCCAAGTCCTTGGAACCAAAAGTAGCATGCCAAACCTAGAAATGCCTAAAAGAGGGACAAGACTCCAATTTTGGTTTGGAGCATTTAATGGATGTACCAAGGTGGCATGGACTGAGCCATTTCCAACTGAATTCAGTCAAGACTTATCCAAGAACTAGGGAACCAGAAGCCTGTGCCCTAACCTCTAGTCAATGGCTAGAGGAGACTTGGATTCTCATTGCTCAACATTGGCCAAACCTCTGCAGTAGTTGCCATTCACTATTGCTCCCAAAACAAACTTGCTCTACTATAAATAGAGCTCATTTGTGCTCAGATTAAGTACACCAAAGCATTACAACACTTGCTTTCCTCAAAATCTCTTTCTATAGGCAAAAATGCCTTCTTTAGCAAGGTAACTCTGAGTTTTTGAGTTAGAGAGCAATTCCACCACAGCTCATGATCCAAACACATCCAATATGTCATATCTAAGCTGTCTAAACTCTCACAAGTGACCTGTAACACCAAAATCACAAAGTCACCTCTCAAAACCTCAAAATAGGACTTTTGTGCATTTTTCAAGCCATGTCTTGAATCAGTCACTTTCCAAACCAGATAAAACCTAAAACACACTCCAAATATCATCCTTGAACTGTCCGAAATGGTTCCCCACATCTGGAACACCATTTGAGAGAGTTGCTATTTTGGCCACTTTTTCCCTTTTTGCAAGAAAGAGCTCAAACTTGCTCCAGAGGTTTCCAGCTGATTCCAACCATCCTAAAAGCTTCTAAGAGATCATTTGAGGGTGTCCAAAGCATCAAATCATCTCTGGAACAAAGCACTTGGCAGATTGCACAAAAGCTCCAAAAAGAGGTAAGCATCACAACTTGAATTCTTTGAATCATGCTTTTCTTTGATTTCCATTGAGCATGCACATCTTATACATGTTATATGTGTTACGTTTGAACCAAATCATCATGTAATTCATGCCTGTGACAAGAGATAGCACAGAAAATGCAAATCATGGCCTATTTCAAAACCACTATCGGGGTTTTCAATAGGAGCATGATTTGAGAAAAACACCACCACCATTGGATTCCTTGTGAAATTCTAGGCAGGATAGACCTAAATTGTGTCCCAATCCATGGAGAAATGAGAAATTTATGGCCTTCACGTTTCTAACCAAAATCTTGCCTTGCCTTGCCTTGGTCAGGCCTAAAATCAAGGTATGCCTTGTATAATTTTAGGTTCAGCTTAGTAGACGGATGTATCACCACCCCAGTGGTAGGGCGCGCGCACTACACACAAGAGGTCTGGGGTTCGAATCCCCCTCACCCCAGATCCTCTTTTTACCACTTTTTTCTATTTTTTGTCATTTTTCATATTATTTTTAAATGATTTGGAAAATTAATAACTCCCTCAATTTTAATTATTTTTTATTGGTTCTTTTTGCAAAAAAAACACAAAAATGTTGAAATATTTTATTCCACAAAAAAAAATCAAAGTTATATTATTTATTTAATATGGTTGGTATTTTTATGAATAAATTCATTTTAATTGTTTTTAAACATTTTTAAAATGAATATTCATCTTGGAAATCAAAACCAAATGAGTTTTAATTCATCTTGTGATTAATCCCTCATTTTTCAACCCTTAACCATAAATCATAAGTTGTTTATTAGCACTTATTTGGTATTTTTATCATTTTATTAATTTTCCTTGAATAAATTACTTTAAAATGATGAAATTAGGGTTTTATGGGTTTATTACCCTAAAACAAATCTTTTTCAATAACCATGGGCCTCTAATAGAGTGTAAGACCCAATCCCCTTTTAACCAAAACCATTTTGGGCCTCAGACATGTATAAGTCCCTCTGCATTAAAAGAAAAATCTCGGCGCAATCGCCATTTCAAAACAAAAAATCATCTGGGCCTACCCTCGTGTTATAAGTCCCATTTCTTTTCTTTAAAATACTCCTTTGGGCCTCTAATAGAGTGTAAGACCTAACCCTTTTTCCAAAATAACTTTGGGCCTCAGTCATTGTATAAGACCCACAGTGTTTTCAAAGATCTCGGCGCGATCGCCGGTTCAAAAAATAATCCTTGGGCCTCTCCTTGAGCTGTAAGTCCTATCTCTTGTACAAAAATAAATCCCTGGGCCTCTAATAGAGTGTAAGACCCATCCCCTTGTACATAAAAACTTTGTGTGCCTCACATATTGTATAAGTCTCTCTGTATAGTTTCAAAAACAACGGTGAGATCATCGTTAAAACTTGGGCCTCTCCTTGAGCTGTAAGCCCCAACAATCTTTTCAAAGCACTTTCTCCTTTGATTTAGATTCAAATACACATGTTGTTATCAAAACTTTCTGTAATTTCTTTGTTGAACAACTAACCAAACAGCATGGAAGCTCTACAACGGGTAAGTGTTTATCCGCTATCATTTACCGCTTTCATATATATAACTGTATTGTGGGGCTGCTTCACTGTAAGTCTTCTTTCACATCCTTTTATATCCACTGTGTAATACTAGTATAGTTATTTAGAGTTTTCCCCGGCAACTACGTCTAGCACTAGGTAAAGCCTGTTGGTCACTCTTAAATACAAACAAAACTATATCCCCCGTAGGATTCCAGATACAGTCTTCCCTCCTCTTGGGGTTAAACAATATGGAGACGTGAAAGGCAGCATTCTCGGTGAACCCTTTCTCAGGCTGTCACCCTTAGAAATTGTCAAAGAAACTCTAAATCCCCAGAGATGATCTTTTCTCCGTGAATGGCATCTCTTGAGTTTCTTCCAAATTCTCGAACTTTCCTTGCTTGATCTATTCTCGGTGAATAGCATGTCTTGAACTTCTCGAGGTTTGGGGACCCACAGGCTTCCTAAATGCATCCCCGCCTCCTCTTGGGCGTTGTACAAGGACCCTTCGGCTTCTTAGAAGTTCCCATGCCTTCTCTTGGGCTTCATACAAGGACCCTGACGACCTCTTAAAGGTATAAGACAGAACTTAGTCATCCTTTGCTAGAGCAGTCTTTCCAGAGTCGAAACTCCGGTCGTTGTAGGGTTGATACTCATCCATTAATTTCCGTGCCTCCTCTTGGGCATTGTACAAAAGATAAAACTCTAGACTTGGACAACCTAAGACGCTTGAGTATCAAAGACATTCTCAAATTCCTTTCAAACATAGGAAGAAGCACCGATCTCTCCGAAACCCGGTCTCTCTCATAAGAGTGCCCCACACTTGGACCTGCCTAGGGATCTCAATAATCCTCGGTGTCGCTCCTAGGATTTTCATCCAAGTACAAACGCGAAAGTGGCACTGAAACAGAGTTGCCAGCAATGTGTATTTATCCCAAGGGAGGGAAAGGAAACACCGCGTAAACCTAAAGGAAGGAAAGAACATGGTCTTGCGACCAAGAGAACTGGTTTCGGGAGTCGGTTACGCACGAGGAAGGTATTAGCACCCCCACGCGTCCATCGTACCCGATGGGATCCATGCTTGCTGCTTCAATCAAAGGGTGTAAGGAAAGGATACTGGGAAAGGAACTGCTAGCTGAAGAACTGGAAAAGAAAGGAGAGAAAGGATAGAAAAGAAAAGAGAGAGAACAAGAAGCAAATGTAGGGAAAATAAAAGAAGTGCTCGAATGGGCCCTACCCCACTGCCTACGTATCTCATCGGGAACATGAGAATCAGAGCGACGTAGTTCCCCTCAACGAGGGTCGCTTTGTTTGTGTTTTTTAGTGGAAACGTCAGAGTACGCGTTCCAGCAGTATAGGTGTTGCAGCTCGCTGTAGGGAGACTTACGCGTTACCTGTTTGCGGTGGAATGGACTTGACGAGTCCTTATGGAAGGAGCGAATGAGATGAGGAGAGAAATTCCCGAAGGAAAGACGTTATTATTTGTTTTTTGTCTTTTAAGCAAGAAGTGTTTTGATTGTTTTTTGTAACTTGCATTGCACCCAAGTCTACAACATAGGAACGAATAAGTCGCGTATCGTCCCCAACAGGACGTACACTAGGTACCCTAGAAGAATGAAGGGAAACTCCCCCATTATTCACTTCCCACATTTAAGGCTCATGCGCAATACACGTTTAACCTTTATTAAGTGTTTTTTACTTTTGTTTTTAAGATGAGAAAAGAAGACTCAAATGGAGCAAAAGGAGAAAACTAAAGTGGGAGACTAAAACTCAATCTTAATGTTATCATACATGGTGATCCTATGGTTAATGAGGTTTAAGAAACCTAATCCTAAAAGAAAGGAGAAGAGGAACAAAAGAAGCAACTTACTTCCAAGATGGAAGTTAAGTTGATCTTAAAGAGGGATGAAGAAGAAGTTATTCAAAGAAAGCATGTCTATGCTTATCAAAATCACAATTTGAATTATTAAAAGAAATAAGAGAGAATGAAAGAAAGAAGTGCATGTGGAAGCATATCCACACACTTACTTACCATTTGTACCTACATGAAAAGGTTAGTTCAAAAACTAATCACAAAAAATCCTAAGTAAAAGAACTTGGTCAAACAAGCCAATGGAAGAAAATAATGAAAACAGCAGCTATCACAGCCCCCATGCAACAGAACAGCAGTAAAATCAGATTCATATACCAAACAGCAAACAACAGCTCATGTTCAGCATACAAAATGCGTGTAACAAGCATTTGGCAGCACATACTACAACATATATGTGTATAGACAGCAGTGGAAGATTAGAGACAGCATGCATTAACAAACAATTTCAATCATGAACAACCATTATCATGCATCAAACTTTGCACATTCATCAAACAAACATGATCACAGTCACATTACAAATCATGGTGAACAATCCTTGAAATCAAACATGTTATAATGCACATTACAAAAGAATTCACATTGTCAAGAATATGAGCAAGTCATAGAACAAGTATACATCTCTTGAAATGGAAAGCAAATGAACATGCGCACAGTAATTCCAGCAACATAACATCAATTAGCAATTAGTAAGCTCAAAGTGTGTGCATCATGTGTTCATCACATCAATTAATCTACAATGCAAACATTATGCTCAATGATGAAAAACAAAGGCACACGTGTCGTAAAATCAAGTTCGTACTGTGGTGTGAGTTAAGATATCTCAAAAATAATCCACCAATCATCAAGGCATTGATCCATGAAGTTTAAACATGTTAAGGATGTCAAACAAGCAAGAAAATGCAAGAAAATAACATTCTGCTTCAGTGGTAACCGGTTACAGCATAACTGCTAACCGGTTACACAGTTCAAAAATGCGCAAACAGGCTGAAAATACAGAGTGTAACCGGTTACAGCATAACTGCTAACCGGTTACACTGGAATAGTGGTCAAAAAAATTAGTTTCAAAAGCACTTTTCAGCAGCAAACGGCTTCTCCAAACATCCAAATGAACATGTAATCAATTAGGCATGAAATTACATTGAATTACAGTCAATAAACATCAATTGGATTCAATAATCAACAACATTAAGAATCAAATTCAAGCACATGGATCCAAATCAAACTTCACAAAGATCTACGTCGAATAAGTTGCGAATAAGCTAAAAACAGTGTAAATTTAGGGAAAACCAACCTACAAAGCGGAGACTTCCTTTGGTAATTGTTGCAAAGTAATATTGGTGCAGAAAATGAAAGAAAACTAGAGATTCGTCAGTCGATTGCCGAAACGCGTCGAAACCGAACGAAATCGCGAAAATCCACCAAAATCCAACTTGCACCAAAATAAATGGTGAGAAACCTTTGGATTGAAGAAGAACAAGCTGAAATTCCAGAAAATCCAACCAATGTAAACCAAGAGATGAAGTTTAGCTCAAGAATTAATCACTTTTCAATGTAAAAAGTGATTATTCTTCAAGAAATAAGAGCTTTTGTGTGTGGTTTTGGAAGAGAGAAAATTGAGAGTGAAATGTGAGAAATTTGAGAAAATGGTTGAAGGTCCTTGAAAATGAGTGAAGCATCTCTTAAATAGATTTTAGGTTTGGAGTATAAGTGGCTTGGAATGAGGTTTGGAATGAGGTTTGGGTTTGGAGCTAGGGTCGGAGTTAGTTAGACTCAACTCAGTCAAGTTAGTTAACTCAGTTAGTTAAGATCAACTCGGTTGCTTGGAAAACAAGGAACCATAACTAGTGTATGTGTGTGTGACTTGGGCTGTAAGCAAGGCCTTGTGACAAGTGAACTTTCAGCATGAACTCCCATGTTCGAGCCCTCATATGACCTTCATAACTTGTTCAAATTAAAAAATATCCAACATCAAAGTTGAAGAGGACATGGAGATGAACAACTTTGATGTTCAACAAAGTTTCATTTGAAGCCTTCTTGATGGAGAAAATTGGCTTGACATTTGGCACGCCAACTGTTCGATGAAATTATGGCGCATGGGCCTGGTCTTGCCTTGCCATGACTTGGTTTTTGCCTTGATTTTACCAAACTTTGATTGATCATAACTCCCTCAATTTTGATCCGGTGGACAAGTTCTTTATATGGATTTGAAGCTTAAAACATGAACTTTAATTGGCTCAACATGGGCCTGAAGCTTGGAGCTTTTATCTTGAAGAAAGAGAGCCTCAAAGTGTGGTGCAAAATGGTCCAAACTTGCCATTTTTGGAAACCCCAAAGTTTCTATTTTTGGAAGTTTTGTAATTTCTTGATTTTTCATTATTCCTCCATCATTTCTTGATCAAATCTTGTCCAATGAACATATATAACTTGAATTTCATGAATTTGACCTTAAAAAGTCAGGAGTTGACTTTTTTCACCGCACAATTGACTTTTTCCCCAATTTCTTGATTATCAAGCCACTGATCAATTGAACCTCTTCTGAAATGAACCAATTGCCAATCTTCCATCCTTAGACACTTGATATTATGTAGAAAACATTTAGATTAAGTTTGAATCAAAATTTCATCAGGAGACCACTTGAATCCAAAACCCTAATTTTGATTGTTTTTTGTGATAGGAGGTGATGCACTGTCCAATCTTCTTGATGAGTTACCCTCTTACAATGACTTGTGAGATCAAATGGGGATGATATATGATGTAAGAGACCTTTGAGGCTTGTTGAGAAACCCTTGGCTCTTGATTTCTTGCTTTGGACAATTCACATCTTCGAGAATCAACTGATCCCATGCCCTTATGCAAAATGCAATGCTAAATGCTCAATGTTTTATTTTTCTATGCTTGAATGCAATGCAATGAATTGAAAGCTCGTGCTAGATGATATGAAGAAATGAGGGAAAATTTTGGGGTATTACAGCTGCCCCTATTCAATCACTGTAGACCTGAATGGATGATAGCGGTTGCCGTCAGACTTTTAAGGTATGGAGGGATTGAATACCAAAAATAACCAGAAAATTTGCACTCTGTGGAGAAGAAGAAAAGGGATGTAAACCCAACCAAATGAATTCTTCTTGTAGAAAAACTCAGATGGAAATAATAGCATTAGAAAACTGTCTTTTGAACGACGCCAGACGACTACTGGCTTGCCACGCTGCTAGCGGACTTTAAGAAACATCTTTTGGAACGACGCCAGACGACTACTGGCTTGCCACGCTGCTGGTGGACTTTAGAAAATGTCTTTTGGAACAACGCCAGATGACTAATGGCTTGCCACACTACGGGTGGACTTTAGCAACGTCTTTTGTACAATGCCAGATGACTACTGGCCTGCCACACTACGGGTGGACAGTCTTTTTGAATGGAGTCAGAAGACTACTGACTTGCCACACTGCGGGTGGACTTTCGCCAATCTACGGTTGGACTTTGCAGCTGCATTGCCACACTGCGGGTGGACTTTTACCAATCTACGGTTGGACTTGCTGATTTGCCACCCTTGGATGGACTTTTGCTAATCTACGGTTGGACTTGCTGATTTGCCACCCTTGGATGGACTTTTGCCAATCTACGGTTGGACTTAGATGCTGTCTTTTTGAATGGAGTCAGACGACTACTGACTTGCCACACTGCCAGTGGACTTGTGCCAATCTACTGTTGGACTTTGCCTTGCTTTGCCACCCTTGGATGGACTTTTGCCAATCTGCGGTTGGACTTTGATAACGTCTTTTAAACAATGCCAGACGACTACTGGCTTGCCACACTACGGGTGGACTTCTGCAAAATTCCAATACTGGATAACGCTCTGCATGCATGTCAGACATCCATGCCGACTCTGCTGAGGAACAATGATCAATGATTTGATATTAGAGACTCCTGAAAGGATGGCATCTCTACTGGAGAATGAATGAATAATCCGTCTGTTTCGAATTATCACGCTTGCCAAAAATAAATTGGACTTTGAGATATAAGAGAGTGACGACTCTGCCAGAACTTACTTCATCTGATCGGGACGAATTATGGTCATAGCAACTCCGCTGGGGATGAGAATGTTCTGACTTGGCTGGGGAAAGAATGTACTAACACTCTGCTGAAGAAAACAAGTCATTAAAACTTTGCTTAGGGATCTATCAAATTCGAGGAGAATATGCTAACACTCTGCTGAGGAAGAGATTCTGCTGGCCTGTTTAAACTTCTGCGGGGAGAAAAAATAACTCAGCTGGGGAGCAGTACTGATAAGATTCAATGCTGAACTCTGTGGGGATACAATTGCCGGAAATACGATCTTGTTGAGGATTGGAACTACTCCTTCGGGGGTACAAAAATCCTGGTTGGAAAACCTTCTATTGTGACATGCTGGGAAAAAGTCCTTAGATCTGCTGGGAGAACACACGGGAAATCCATTGTAATCTGTTGAGGAACAAAGCTGTCAAGCTTAGAATAAGAGCCACAATGTCCTATGCTAGGAAAATCTTCTACTTGATCACTCCACTGGGGATAATGAGTTGACAATACCCTGTTGGGGAGAACCGCTTCAAAGCGTCTTTCGCTGGGGAATGTCTCTTAAGAGGATTTTACAGAAGACCACACATCTTCAAACTCTTAGACAAATGCCGAGACTTGAGAGGTTACTCTACTGGAGATAATAGATTTGGAACGCATCCTGTTGGGGAATTTTATGATGCCCCATGTTTGGGAGGGTCACCAACTCACTTTTGTCCCAGAGCGCATGGTGTATTTGAAAAAAACATCCCAAGAGGATTTTACAGAAGATTCAGCGTCTTCAAACTCTTGGACACTCGTTGAGGCTTGATCATTAACTGCGAGGTCTGCGAATCAACTCTACTGGGGAATTCACAACCGTTATCGACACAGAAAAGCTTGTAGCTGTTGGAAATATTGAATAGGAGAATCGACTTAATAAGGTACAACACTACCCAGTTGAAATTAACTCGTCGATATCAAATCGTCGTGAGCAACCGACGGCCGAAGATGGACTTAATCAATAAACGTTGTGACAAAAGTGACGTGGGGACCCTTCTTGAACTTGACTGCCCCGGTATTTTGTACAGGAATAATTGATTCCTCATCTAGAAGACATGATCCATGCTCTTGGAATACTTGTACCTGTTACCTGCAACAAAAGAATATGCACACGTGCCCCAGGATATTGCATGGTTTGAATCCACCATCCAGGATTACTCAACATTCAAAGTGATTTTAAATGTATTTCTGCGCATATTATTTGTAAGGCCACAGTGTTTTCAAATGCAATGTTTTATAAAAAATTAGAACGTTTTTGCAAACAAAGCAGAAAAACAAAATAAGAAGCTTTTTACTGAAATTCAAATTATTAAAGAAAAGCCCAGAATAGGAAATTACATCAGGAAGCAATTCCTGGAAAGAGGTGATTGCTGAAAATTGAGAAAATACACTATCCTAATGGCAATGTGAAAACGGCATTCCACTGAGTTTCAATTCTGCTATGGCCAGTATGTCTTTCAAACTCCCCGACCTTGCCTTCTGAGAAATGATTAGGACCGATCCCTACCCTTTGGAATGTCAATTGCTGAAATGGTGATGGAGTACAGATAAATCAGACCGTAATCATTTGCTAAAATCCCTCTTTTGCATGGACCGCCCTTTCGGGTTTTCAATCCATCGGGATACCCTTTTTTGCCTGAGTTGTCCTCGCGGATTTTCAACTCACCGGGTGTACAATTTTTTTTTCATTATCCCTAACTTTTGCCCGAACCTTTTTATTGTGTTTTTGTGGTTCGGCGGGATGCCCTTTTTTGCCTGGACTTTTTTTTTGTCCAGCGGGTCTATTTATGCGAAGTATTTTTTGACTACGTCTGAGTTGACAGGGGATGAAAAGTCTTCGCCATCCATGGTTGTAAGTAATAAGGCTCCGCCCGAGAAGACCTTCTTAACCACGAATGGAGCTTCATAGTTGGGAGTCCATTTGCCCCTGTGATCTGTACTAGGAGGAAGGATCCTTTTGAGTACCACATCTCCAACTTTGTAAACCCGAGGACGCACCTTTTGATCGAATGCTTGCTTCATCCTCCGCTGGTATAACTGCCCATGACACACAGCTGCCAGTCGTTTCTCCTCAATAAGGCTCAACTGATTAAATCTGGCACGAACCCACTCAGCTTCGTCTAGCTTGACATCCATCATGACTCTGAGGGATGGAATTTCAACTTTAACCGGTAGTACTGCCTTCATACCGTATACAAGCGAGAATGGTGTTGCCCCCGTGGACTTGCGTACTGACGTTCGATACCCATGCAAGGCGAACGGTAACATCTCATGCCAATCTTTATATGTGACAACCATTTTCTGCACAATCTTCTTAATATTCTTGTTGGCCGCCTCCACAGCGCCATTCATCTTCGGGCGATACGGAGAAGAATTGTGATGTTCAATTTTGAAGTCCCGGCACAGCTCAGCCATCATCTTGTTATTCAGATTAGAACCATTGTCAGTAATGATTCTTTCGGGCACTCCATAACGACAAATGATATCCCGTTTCAAGAAACGAGCGACCACCTGCTTAATGACGTTGGCATAAGATGATGCTTCAACCCATTTAGTGAAATAATCAATGGCGACCAATATGAAACGATGGTCGTTTGAAGCAGTAGGCTCAATTTTCTCGATCATATCAATGCCCCACATTGCAAAGGGCCAAGGCGAGGACATGACACTCAACGGATTCGGAGGTACATGCATTTTGTCTGCATAAATTTGGCACTTGTGACATTTGCGGGCGTACTTGCAACAATCTGACTCCATTGTCAACCAATAATACCCTGACCTCAATAGTTTCTTCGCCATTGCTTGTCCTCTGGCGTGGGTACAACACGTCATCCTGATTCAAGAAGAAGCTACCAGACAACCTTCTCAACGTCTTCTTATCCTTGGTGGATGCCCCAGGAGGGTACTCTTGACTTTTCAAAAAACACTTGATGTCATGAAACCATGGCTTGTCATCAGACGCTACATCAACAGCAAACACAAATGCAAGCTTGTCAAGACGAGACACTTCAATCTTAGGTACATGATTCCATCTTTGCACTTTGATCTTAGAAGACAATGTGGCCAAGGCATCAACAAACTTATTCTCATCTCGGGGAATATGGTACAGCTTCACTGTTGTGAAAAATGTCAACAATCTCCTTGTATAATCTCTATCCGGAACCGGATTTTCTTGGTGCGTGTACCAACTCCCTTTTCACTTGATTGATTACCAAAGCTGAATTGCCGAAGATATCAAGGGTCTTAATTCGTAAATTAATCTCCTCCTCAATCCCCATTATACAAGCTTCATACTCTGCTTCATTGTTGGTGCATCCGAAAGTTATTCGGGCAGTGAAAGGCATATGAACACCTTCCAGCATGATAAGAACTGCTTCAACTCCGCATCCATTCATGTTGACAGCCCCATCAAACATCAAACTTCATTTGGATTCAGAATCCGGCCCCACCTCCGGGAGTGGTTCCTCATCAGTTGGTAATCATCAATCGGCTGTTGCGCAAGATAGTCTGACAAGATACTTCCTTTGATGGCCTTTTGAGAAGTATACTGGATATCATATTCTGTCAAAACCATTTGCCTCCATCCAACTCTGCCTGTTAGTGATGGTTTCTCGAAAATGTATTTGATAGGATCCATTTTTTAAATCAACAAAGTTGTGTGCCTGATCATATACTGCCTCAATCGCTTAGCAGCCCATGCAAGTGCACAGCATGTCTTTTCAAGCATCGAGTATCGGGATTCGCAGTCATTGAACTTTTTGCTCAGGTAGTAGATAGTATGCTCCTTCCTACCTGTCTCGTCGTGTTGACCGAGAACACAACCCATAGAACCTTCAAGCACTGTCAAATACATTATCAAAGGTCTTCCTGAAACTGGAGGCATGAGAATTGGAGGTTGCTGCAAGTATTCTTTTATTTTATCGAACTCCAATTGGCAATCGTCATTCCAACTGACGGTTTGATTTTTTCTTAGCAGTTTGAATATCGGTTCGCACGTGGCTGTTAAGTGAGATATGAACCTTGCAATGTAGTTCAATCTACCAAGAAAACCACGAACCTCTTTTTCCGTTCTCGATTCAGACATATCTTGTATTGCTTCTACTTTGGCAGGATCAACCTCAATCCCTTTTTCACTCATAATGAAACCCAGCAACTTTCCAGAACGTACCCTGAAAGTGAACTTGTTTGGATTCAACCTTAAACGGAACTTTCTCAACCTTTCAAACAACTTTTTCAAGTTAATCAGATGCTCTTCTTCTGTTCTCGACTTGGCAATCATGTCGTCCACATAACATTCAATCTCTTTGTGAATCAAGTCTTGAAATAAGGTTACCATTGCTCGCTGGTACGTTGCCCCTGCGTTTTTCAACCCAAAAGGCATCACCTTATAACAATATGTACCCCATGGAGTAATGAACGTGGTCTTCTCCATATCCTCAGGTGCCATCTTAATCTGGTTGTACCCGGAGAAACCATCCATAAATGAGAACACTAAAAACTGAGTTGTATTGTCAACCAGCACATCGATGTGGGGTAGTGGAAAATCATCTGTCGGACTAGCTTTGTTAAGATCTCGGTAATCCACACACATTCTCACCTTTCCGTCTTTCTTTGGTACCGGCACGATGTTGGCAACCCAGGGAGGATAATTGGTCACAGCAAGAAACCCGGCATCCCACTGCTTCTGAACTTCTTCTTTGATCTTTATGGCCATATCGGGATGAGTCCGGCGGAGTTTCTGCTTGACTGGAGGGCATTCTTCTCTCAATGGCAGCCTGTGCACAACAATATCGGTATCCAACCCCAGCATGTCTTGATACGACCAGGCGAAAATATCAACATATTCACACAACATCTCAGCATCCACAGTACCAATATTGATGATCTCTATGGTCTCTTGATGAGGCTGAATGGCCCTTTCCTCTTGTTTTAACAATCTGGCCAGTTCCTCAGGGAGTTCACTGCCTTTCTCATCCCCTTCTTCGGCTTGATAAATCGGTTTGTCAAAGTCATACATAGCCATAGCAAAACCGTTATCAATGGAATCCGGAGGATCAAGTCTGCACGAACGGGTTCATGCTTTATTTTAGAATTTATTTTTAAATAAAAAAGAAACAAAACATTGTCATTTTATTATTTTTGTGCAAAAATAAAAAGAAAGACAAGGAACAAAATTTGAGTGCAAAACGTCCTTTATTGATGATTAAAATTGCAAATGCAAACAGGGTGGCCCTACAAATGAATCTATACGCCTTGGGCAGAGCGCTAGATTTTGACATGCATTATGGTTAAAGAAAAACAAAGAAAATTACTCTGTTTGAAGAGTAACTTGGATGACTTCTTCAATGGACCAGTTCTGCAATTGTTGTCCCGAGGCACGTGGGCGTACCCAATGGTCTAAGTCACAGTCACTGTCAGCGCCATCTTCTGTAGCTGCACAAGACTGATCTGGGTAAATGATTCCCCCACTGCTGAAAGTGATAGGTCCACTGTATGTTGCAACTGAATCCATAGAGGGTTGATAGCCAATACCAAACTTGTCCTCCTTCATTGGTGTCTCTATCAGCTTGCCCCAGCCTTGGGCATTACCTGCTCTAACAACCTCGACAGCTTGCTTATAGGACGAAATAGACGTGCCGGCTCTATCTGGTGCAAGGGAAGATTCAGGCACGTTATCAATATTCACTGCTTCAAATGGCTGGCAAAGCATTTCGTGAATTTCCCCATCCATCTCAACATACTTGAACATGGACAAATGACTAACAAAAATGTCCTCTTCACCACACACTGTCACTACTTGTCCCTCGAACTCATATTTCAGTTTCTGGTGTAAGGTGGATGTAACAGCCCCGACCAAATGAATCCATGGGCGACCTAATAAGCAGCTATAAGCAGGTTGTATATCCATCACGTGGAATATAGATTTGAACACTTGCGGTCCAATTTGCATAGGTAATTCCACCTCACCAAATACAGATCTCTTCATCACGTCGAATGCTTTGACAACCAACTCACTTGGCCTTAAAATTAATCCATCAACTTCTAGCTTCATCAGCGCCTTCTTAGGTAAGACATTGAGTAAGGAACCAGTGTCTACCAACACGTGAGACAACAATGTACTCCTATACTCCATTGTAATGTGCAAAGCTTTGTTGTGGTTTCTCCCTTCAGACGTCAACTCTCTACTTGCGAAACCCAATCCATGGCTGACGTTGACATTAGAAATTACACCCTCAAGCTGATTGACAGTGATTTCCTATGGAACATATGCTCTCTTCAATACTTTCAACAAATCCTCTCGGTGCGCGTCAGAACACATCAATAATGACAAAATTGAAATCTTCGAGGGCGTCTGGTTCAGTTGATCGACAATTTTATAATCACTTTTCTTTATTATCCTCATGAACTCTTCTACCTCGTTGTCAAAGGTAATCTTGGTTTCTGTTTCAGGCACAGGCACACTCTCAACCACATGTTTTCCTTTAGCTTTTGCCGCTGCCTCAACTTCTTTATAACTGTGCAAAGTTTGGGGAGCAAACAACCTTCCGCTCCTAGTAAAGCCATCTACACCACCAACATTATCAATATTTGAACTGGCTGATGTCCCGCCTTCCTGCTTTTTCCCTTCATAATACACGTCTGCCCCATAGTGCCATAGGATTGCTTTTGTAGATGTAAACGGAACTGGTCCTGGCACCGTGATGGTAACAGGACTGGACCTTTCTTGCACAACACTTGCTACAGGAGTTGTACTTGCAGGCACCTGAATTTCAGCGGGAGTATAATAGATGGTCACAGTTGACACCTCATCAGTATCTTTCACAACTCGGTCAAACTGTAGACGACCCTCGTCAATCAGACTTTGCAAACCAATTCTCAACTTATTGCAACCATTCTTTTGACTAATACATTCAGAACAATCTTTATCACAACCCGGGAACACCTGTCCTTTCAACAAACGATCCTTCACCACTAGCAATGAAGTCTTCACCTGAATGATATCCGCCACCAAGTTCAATTTCTTTCCGTCCTCAACAGCGTGCACATCTGCCACACCATGATTAGGCATGGGGTTCTGGATAACATTAGGAGGTAACGAGAAATTGATTGCTTTAGCATCGATCAAGTCTTGCACTTTATTCTGAAATGCCCAACACTTCTCAGTGGTATGCCCCTGAGCACCCGAGTGGAAATCACAGCGAGCGTTAACATCAAAATTAGGTGGCAAGTTGCCAGCGGCAGGAGGTCTCATTGTACAAAGCTCAACCAACTTCAATTTGAGTAACTGAGGTAACAATGCTGAATAGGTCATAGGGAGAGGGTCAATCTTACGGTCCCTCTGCCTAGACCTCTGTTGGAAAGGAGGTTGCTGTTGTTGCTACTGAGCTTGCAGCTGTGGTTGTTGTTGCTGAACAGATGGTGCTGGGATTGTCACTGCACCTACCTGGTGATAAGCTTGAGAACGTCCTCTTCCTCGTCCTCTATATACAGCGTTTGTATCACCTTCTCTTCTTTTCTGACCACTAGCAAATGGTTTCTTCGTTCCGAAAGAGCCAGCCCCACTTACATCTTGGATCTTCCCAAGTTTCAACAGACTCTCTATTCTTTCTCCAGGGATCACGATATCAGCAAATCCGGTTGATGGACACGCAGCCAATCTTTCAAGAAATTCCCCTTGCAGGGTGCCCATAAACATATCTGCCATTTCTCTATCCAGCAAAGGAGGTTGAACCTGGGCAGCCATTTCCCTCCACCTTTGAGCGTACTCCTTGAAACTTTCCTTAACATTCTGTGACAACCCTTGCAATTGAGTACGGTTGGGCGCCATGTCGATATTGTACTGATACTACCTTAGGAATGCTTCTGCCAGATCTTTCCAACTTCTCACAGCAGCTCTGTTCAATTTCATATACCAGGTCAAAGAAGCTCCAGCCAGACTGTCTTGAAAGTAGTGCATCCATAACTTCTCATCATCAGTATGGGCTGAAATCCTCCCAAAATAAACCTGAATATGTGTCTGGGGACACGTATTGCCATGGTATTTGTCAAAAGTGGGTGGCTTGAACTTTAGAGGGATTCTGACTCTTGGTACCAGCCCCAAACTAGTAACATCAATGCCCATAGAATTCTTGCACTCTATAGCTCGGATCATCTCAGCCAACTCATCATACCTTCTATCACCAGGATTACCCATATCAGCATCCAACAGGGTGAATTGGTCTTCCAGAACATCTTTTTGAATACCACCAACATTTCTGCCATTTCCATTACCCAGATTACCACTAGGAGGAGGATTGCCAACATGAGGAGGAGTGACCCTTGTCTGCGAATTATCATTCTGATTACCTTCCGGCGTAGTCTCTGGACGCTCGACCAGAAGTCTCAATCTCTCTTGAGTCTGTGCCATACCAGTCATGAGAGTCGTGAACTGGTCCATGCGTGCCCTCATTTCAGCCAAATCATTCTGCATTTGATCCATTATCCTTGCTTGATTTCTTCGAGTTAAGTATCGGTGAATGTGATTCTCAGCTATAATGCCTACAACCAAATAAAGGTTAGAGATCTCCTGCAACAAGTGCCTGCTATGCAAAAATGCTTATGAATATGAGGATGCAAATGCAAAATGCAAACAATCATATTTAAACATTTCCAGGGAGAATCTGCTTTGATTCCAACTTTGAAATCGGGCAAGGGATCGGACACAACATCGGAAAGTAAATTCAAATCCAGAAATATTGCAGAATCAATCAAAGGAAGACCCCGTTCAAACAACTGAGAGCTATTGAGACAAATACGGCTGAACCAAATATTGTAATATCATAGCATAAGAAGTCATACAAATAGGTTCGATACAATCAAAAGTGATTCCATCAACAATCCTGATGGTAATCATAGCAAAATACAAACAACAGAATTATTACAAGTCAATTCCAAATAAACTGGCTTTAATATTTTCAAGAAGGTTCATAGTGTCTGAATGAGTAGGTCTTTCTAGCAAACCCTTGATCAGTCTGTTTCTCTTCTCGACATCCTGATTCAGCCTAGCAATCTGCTCTTTAACATCATTGCCTTCGTGCTTTGACTTCATGATTCCCGCTTGCAGTTTAAGCTCTTCAATTTCTTTCTAGGCTTCTTTCCACTTACCAGAGAAGTGTTTCTTATCTTCCTTCATTCTTTGAAATTCTTCTTTTAACTCCCCATTCTCAATCTTGAGCTCTTCCCACATCTCCTGATATGTGGCAAACTCGTCTTTAGTTTTGGTCAAGAGCTTCTTGGTTTCCCTGTAGGCTTTGCCGGATGATTCAGCAGTCATACTGATCTTTCTACAGTGCTGAGCTCTGTCATCAAGATCCTTATCCCTTTTTTCCAAACGCTCTGTCAAATCTTGGACCTTCCATTTCATCTCCAAGTTGTCATGTAAAGCGCCCTGAAGTCTACTACTCATACTAGCATTTTCCTCTCTCAAATCTTGCACCACTTTTCGCTGCTTATCAAATTCTTCAATTGGTACGGTGATTCTTTCCTCTATCACTTTGGGATATAAGGGAGGCGCCCAATCAAAAGGCAAATAGTACTCTTCGACTCTCTTTTTTATCCATTGATCATATGGAGGAAAAGTTTGATTGTTAGGCACACCCCAAATGGTTTTTCCTCTCTTTTGTTTACTGAGCCATGCTTTGGAAGCTTTTTGCACCATATCTAATCCATCGTCAGCCATGTAAAAATACAGAGACTCTTCCAATTCTTATCAACTGGGGGACTTCTTAGAGCATACCCAAACTGTCGGATAGCCAAGGAAGGGTTATAGTTAATACCTCTTTTTCTCCCTATCAATGGGACATTGGGGTATTCACCACAACTGTGCAAAATGTCTTTACCCAGCACTCCGTGATTCACCCAAACAATATCCTTAGCGTCTAGACCCATAAGACGTTGGCTCCATTTCAGAGAATTCTTAGTATCCTTGAAAGCACCTGACTGGGGTAGACGATTGGCAAACCACTTATAGAAAAGAGGTGCACAACAATGAACTGTCCCACCTCGTTTCTTCTCATTCCTGTTGTATAAAGCGTAATGGAGATCTCCTAATAAGGTCGGCACCGGATTCTGAGTTACAAATATTTTGATAGCATCTGTGTCAACAAAATCAGGCTCGTTCAGGAACAGGACAATACCATACACACAGAGAGCCAACACTGCATTGAAGACATTCCACTTCTCCTCCTTTGTTGCATCTTGAGCTTTGCTTGCCAAGTATGATAGGTGATAGCCACGAACCTTTCCCTTGCCAGAAATATCAGCTTCCAAAGTTGACTTGCTCAAATAAAGAGCACCAGCTACAGCTTGGAAATCAAGATCTGCCTTCGACCCACCGAAAGGAACACCTTCTTTGATGGCAATTCCCAGGTGTAATACCCCAAAATTTTCCCTCTCTTTTCTTCATGTCTTCTAGCACGGGCTTTCATTGCATTGCATTGCATTCAAGCATAGAAAAAAAAACATCAAGCATCTAGCATTGCATCTTGCATAAGGGCATGTGATCAGGTAATCCAAGGTGTTCATTATCCAAAGCTAAAGGAGAAGACCAAGTGTTTCTCACAAGCCTCAAGGATCTCTTATATCATGTATCATCTCCATTTGATATAACAAGTCATTGAAAGAGGAGAATTCATCAAAAAGGTTGGGCAGTGCATGAACTCCTACACAAGGCAGTCAAAAGTTGGGATCTGACCCTCAAATGTGCAAGCTCTTTGAGTTTTTATCATCTCCAAAGGACACATCTCATCTTTGTTTGAGAGGATACACAACATATTCAGAGGAATTGAGATTTGGAGGATGTGCTTTTTCCTCCTAACCAGAGGGTGCCAAAACTAGGGTTGGACCTAAAATCAGTTTATTTCTGATTTCTTGGGCAAGACTTGATCTCATGGCATTCCTTATGTTCTTAAGTGTTCATGGAGGGAATCTTGGCCATTGGTTCTTTGAGGAAGATGTTCAATGGATCAGTTACTTGTGTAATAAGCAAAAGTCAACAGTTCAAAAGGAGAAAGTCAACTGTGGAATTTTGAGGTTCTTTTCATGGTTTTCAAGGTCTCACATCATCATATGGTCTTCAATTTTCAAGATTCATGTCATTCATCAAAAATCAAGAGTTTATGCAAAAGTTACTAAATTTGGAAAATGACTTATAATGAAAACTTTCCATTTTTGGCAACTTTTCCACCACATTCAACTTGACTTTTCATCATCAAGAAAGCTCCAAATGAATTTTCCTCCAACATGAAAGGTGAAGATCTTTCTCTCCTATTTCCAAAAAGTACTAGATGGTTTCCATACCATTTGTAGAACTCAAGTTATGATCAAAAGATGGCAAGGTGCATTTTGAGGTTTTCATATGGTTCCATTTTTCTACCTTTTGCATTTTGGCACAAATGGGCTTGTAAGTGATCTTTTTGGTTCATGTCATATTACAACATCAAAATACAAGTCAAGAGGAGCAATTGTGGCCTTTGAATCAATTCATTCCATGCCATATTTCTCATTATTTTCTCATTGTTCAAAAATACAAATTGATTAAAAACTTGCAAACCAAGAAAGTGCAAGGCCCAAAATCAATTCAGAAGTGATCCATGAGTGAATTGGAAATGAATCATGCTGAGTACAATGGTGTTGCACGTGTGGATTAGTGGTGGTGGTACAAAATGCATTTTTGCAATTTCACCCAAATCTCACTAACCAAAGGATTAACCACTTGCTAATCACAATCAGTAGACTAATGAAGAGTATATAAGTTAACTCATGCCTCCAAAATTAGGTCATGCACTCTCATTTGCTCAGAATTTCAAAAACTCACTCTCACTTTCTCTCCTTCAAATCTCTCATTCCTTGAGGGTTTTTGAAAATCTCATGGCATATTCTTGATCAGTGAGTTGAAAGGAGCACGAATCATCCATTGTTTTAAGCTGAAAGGAAGGATTTCACAAAGTTCCATTCAAGAGGATTCAACTTAAATCTCAAGATCTAGCACGATTTCAAGCTCTAGTTGCATTTATTTTGCATCTAGAGGTTCCAAGGAGTAGATCTGCAGTCTTTGGAGGGATTTCTTGACGTATTTTAAGCTCTTCAAGGTTCAGGTTAGTGATTTTTTCATCATCATAGAACTTGAATTTTTGATGTGCATAATGAGCTGTGATGTTCACTGATTATCCTGATCTATTTTATTTGAAGTTTGGACGTGTGAATTGTGTGTAATGTGGATTTAAAGTTTTAGATCTAAACTTGTTTTCGTTTGATTCTCTTTATGTGTTTGTTGTTTGATAAAATGAACATGATATCCATGATCCTTGTGTTTTTCTGGTTCGATTGGTGTACCTATACGCATTTTCTAGAGAATTTTTACTGCAGCTCACCGGAGAGGGTGACCGGAGCCCAAGCTCCGGCGGCTGCTTATGTTCAGTCCGGCGAGGAGATTTTGATGGAGAAGAAGCAATCTGGCCGTCCGTTCCTTGGATCCAACGTCCCTCATGCTTCGACGTTGCTTTAATTTTGTTTTTTAATTTTGTGTTTGCGTGTGTGTTTGACCATCTTTGTTATTGTGTCCATCATATCTTGGATGTTGATTTGAATTACTTTTTGATTGTGTGATGTAATGTGGTGCATTGATTGGATCGTGTGGACAAAGTTCTGACAGCACATTAAAATATCGTGTGCTAATCACGTGCCTTTTCTTTTATTGCTGATTGTATTGTGTGTGCGCGTAAACATGCTTGCTACCATGTACCGTGAATCCTGGCCCTCCATCATGATTATTATGTTGTTGCGTTGACTGCTTGTGTGCCTTTGGATTGATCTTATGTTTCCCTTTGACCTTTGCTGATGGACTTGTTGCTTTGGGCTTTGTTATTTGCACCCTCCTTTTTGATCCATTTGGTTTTACAACGTGAGATCTTTTATTGTTTACACCCCCTTGACTTTATTTCTTTTATTTCTTTCTTTTCTTTTTATTTGTTGTTTCAATTTTTATTTTAATATAAAAATATGTTATAAAAATCCACAAAAATATTTTTCTGTTTAATTAATGTGTCAACTTAATTTTCATTATTTTATTTTATTTTTAATTTCGTTTTATTATTTTATTTGGAATTAAATTGTTAGCGTGTTTCCAATGATACCCTTCTTCTAGGGTTATGAATTTTTGTGACTTTCACACACCATTTGAGGCCAATCTTTTGGTCACTTTTAAGGCACAATATGAGGTTGTCTCAATGCTGGTTTGAGGTTGGTTTGAGTTACTTTTAGTGACTTTCCACTCAAGTTTTATTAATCCTCGATCCATGCTCAATGTCTTGCATACCTTAACTTGTGATTCACCTTTTGACAAGCTCTTTAACTCCTTTTGATCCAATCTTTTTGTATATGTTGCTTGACTGAGCTAACTTTCATTTACTTATTTTTGGAGTTTTTATTGATCCACTTACATATTTTTGATTGAGTTTTCCTTGTGATGCAAGTTTGATTGAGGTATGCTTTGATACATGATCTAGTTTGAGTGCATTTGCTTACTTGTGATGGAGTGATGCTTGAGATTTTTTTATTGTATGATCATGTTCTGTTTGAGTTTACTTGTGGATTTGGAATCATCCTCATTTGATCTTTTTTCAATTTGTCCTTGATTTTACAAGTTGATGTTGTTTTGGACTTGAATCTTGTGATATGTTCAACCTAATCTTGTGATTGCTCCTTTGTGTGAATTCATTCATGTATGAAACCTTTTGTTTGGTTTGTATGACATGCTTGAGGTTCTGGTACTTTTGATTTAAGGTTCATTATGTGATTTTCATTTCACTTTATGCCTCACACTTCTTTGCTTGGTTGCATGAATGATAAGTGAATGTCTTTCTCAATTTTGATACATGTTTTGAATGTGTTGCTTGATGATTAATCTTGTATGACTTGAGTTTGATCTTGGCATGATGCTAATGTGTATGCTACTGCCCTTTGGGTTCATTAATTGATTTCCATCTCACTTGATTATCTTGGTTTGAATTATGTGAGGCATATCATTCCCTTTGCTTTGTAACTTCTTTGGTGCACAATATTGCATAATGTGAATCTCTTTTGCACATGTGAATTGTTGATGATGTTATGATGTGAGTTCTGGTTTTGTTTCCTCTTCATCTTGCCTACTTCATTTCATCTTGATAGGAAGTTCGTTGGTGTTTATTTGCACATCTCATACAAGTATGCTTGCATTCTTTCATATTTAACTTTGCATGATTACTTGATTTGTTTTGCATTGATCTTTGAAACATGTTGATTGATTTGAGTTGGACATTTATGATATGATGTGCTTGCTGCCACTTATTGTATCTCATCTCTCTTCTTCTCCTTCTCTTTTGTTCTCTTTCACTCTTTCTCATCCCATGAATCTCAAGACTTGTTCAAGTCTTGGATTCCTTCCCTTTAGAGCTACTTAGTCCAACTTAATTTTTGATTAAGCTTGGAGTAGGATTAGCATTAGGTTTTAGGTAGTCTTTTCTCCTAAACCTCACTAACCATAGGACATCCATGCATGATAACATTAGGACTCTTAGTTTCCCGTTAGTGTTTCCTTTTCGTTTTCTCTCTTCTCATCTTCAAACAAAAGTAAAAAATACTTAATAAAGGCAAAACAAACATTGTATTTAGGCCTTTCATGTAAGAACAAGATAATGAGGGATCTTCTCTCATTTTCTTGGAATGTTTAGCGTGCGTCCCATCTCGGGTCGTTATGCGAGGCATTTGATCTTACATGAGGGACTTAAATACAATGTGCGTTACAAAACACAAAACAATCAAAACACTTCTTTCTAAAAAACTTCAAACAAACAATAACGTCTTTCCTTCGGGAATTCTTTTCTCATCTCACTTACTCTCAGCGTACGAACGTGCTTCTACTCGTTCTCTTGCAAGATGGTAACGCACTCGGACCAGCGAGCCTGCAACACCTGAGCTAGAACATTAGCCGTTCCCAAAAAACACAAACAAAGCGACCCTCGTTGAGGGGAACTACGTCGCTCTGATTCTCATGTTCCCGATGAGATACGTAGGCAGTGGGGGTAGGGCCCATTCGAGCACTTCTTTTATTTTCCCTACATTTGTTTCTTGCTCTCTCTCTCTCCTTTCTTTTTCCTTTTTCCCGTTCCTTTTCCTTTCCAGCAGCAGCGGAGCTCCAGTTGGCGACACCCTTTGATCGAGACAAGGAAGCGTGGATCCCATCGGGTACGATGGACACGTGGGGGTGCTAATACCTTCCTCTCACGTAACCGACTCCCGAACCCAGTTCTCGTGGTCGTACGACCATGCTCTTTCCTTTCCCTTCAGGTTTATGCGGTGTTTCCTTTCCCTCTCTTGGGATAAATACACATTGCTGGCGACTCTGTTCGGTGCCACTTTCGCGTTTGTACTTGGATGAAAATCCCGGGAGAGACAACTGGCGACTCTGCTGGGGAGCGAACCCAAAATCTCTGGTTTCCTTAGCGAGTCAATCCTAGCGCTTGTCTGTTTTCTTTCATTGGGTGTTTACTGTTGTGTTGTATTTACTGTTGTACTGTATTATTATTTACTGTATTTCTGCTTTACTGTATATTACCGTATTTACTGCATTTTAGCATTTTCATTTCATATGATGTATTATGCTGCACTGCTGTACTATTTTCTGTTTGGCGGGATGGGGTATTCTGAGAGATAGGCCCAATACCCAGGCCTGAGTGCACTTAGGATTAGCGTGTTTCATATCCTCTCGCGTTCCATCTCGGTTTGAGGAGGGAATATGAAACACAATCTAGATGTGGTTCTCTCTAGAGAATTCTACGTTGTGGATTTCCCACGATGGTAGAGCTATCTGGAAGAGCTGCTAAGTCTCGATGACCTGTTAGGATGACCCCTCTTTATTTTGAAGTGAATCAGCAGACGACCTCTTTGATTGGCGGTAGCATTGTATCCTTCGGGCTGAATGTGCTATTGCTTCTCAAACCTCTGAAGCTGAGGATCTTCTGTTTTGGAGAATCAGTTGAGGCCTCCTCGATTGATGATGATGCCAAACCAGAAATGGTGAACGTATCACCATTTCTCGACCTGAGAGCCCGGGATACTGAACATCCTAGTACCTACATGTGAGATTGGGGGGATTGTTTACAGGTGTGCAGGAACCCTTGACCTTCAGAATACCTGGTTTTCTTATTTGTTCTGGATTGGTTACTGAAGTTATGATCCTGATCAGCTCACATGTGGTTCTGTGTTTGTTATTGGATTTCTTATCCTGGTTGTTGCATATCTCACCAAACTCAGATTGCAGTACAGTGGATTCGGCATTGTTTGTGCAGCACTGATCACATGCCCTTGCATACATATCATCATTAGCATTCTTGCATTTAACCTTCATGTTTATTCATTTGCAGGGTATACTTCCTTTCAATTCCAGTTGACAGTTCCCTTTTGCAGTTATGGATGCTCCGAGGAAGAACAATGTGCATTACACTTTCTTTGACACAAAGGTGGGACAGTTGCGAAAGATGATTTCTCTTATTACTCCAGACCATGTGGGTATGTTCTGAAAGGCTTATGGGGAGATTATGACGGTGGTTGTTGACTTGGATGCTTCAGAAAGGAGTGTTATTCATACGTGCTTACAGTTTTATGACCCACAGTTAAGATGCTTCACTTTCTCGGATTTTCAGTTGGGCCCAATGCTAGAAGAGTATGCTTTGCTGCTAAGTGTGCCTCTCAAGTACCAGATTCCTTTCAACTCTGACATGCGCCCTCCAAAGCCTGAGGAGATAGCTAAGGCTCTCCATCTGAGCGTACCTGTGGTAGCAGATAACCTCGCCACCAAAGGAGGTTTATCTGGTTTTCACCTGGACTTCTTGGTTTCCAAAGCTGAAGAATGTGCTGCTAAATCTCAGTGGGAAACCGTTTGTGCAATCCTGGCATTGAGTATCTACGAAATTATGCTGTTTGCTGATGAACCCAAGTTTGTGGACATGAGTGCAATCCATATTTTTGTAATGAAGAATCCTATACCTACATTCCTGGGCGATTTGTACTATTCTGTGCACTTTAAAAATGAGAAGAAGCGAGGAGGTCTGGTTAGATGCTGTGCACCTCTGTTCCATAGGTGGCTTATGAGTCATTTACCAAATTTAGAGGCCTTTTTGAATCCTCAGCCTACAAAGAACTGGGCTAAGAGGATGATTCAGTTGACAACAAAGGATATCCGTTGGCTCAATCAGAGGACAATAGGGGGAGATTTCATCAGCACCTGTGGAAGACATCCTAACGTGCCACTCTTGGGAGTAAAAGGTTGCATTAATTATAACCCTATTATTCTCAGGAGACAATTAGGATTTGCCTTAGTGGAGCCTCCGAGGGATGGTGATTTGGAAGAGTCTTTCTTTTTCCCTGTGAAGGATAACCTTTTGTTGGTAAAACAAGCGGCTGGAGCTTGGGGTAATCTGTAAATGAAGGGTAAAGTCGTCTTCGGAAAGTGCAACAATGTGTCTTCCTCTCAATATGATGCCTGGTTGAAAAGAAGGGTTCAGATTACTCTTTTGCCATTTTCTCAGGAAAGACCGTCAGATCCAGTTGCTGTGGAACCAGTGACCATGATAAGCATTGCTGAATATGACAAGCTTAAAGCAGAGATGGATAAGACTGTCAAAAAGAATGAGAAGCTAAGTGAAGGACTCAGAAAGACGCTTTGTGACAAGCGTAAGGTTGAGTATGAACTGCAGAAGCTGACTGAGCGTCATGAGGCCAGTGAGAAAAGAATTGCAGAAGACACTATCTATATTCGTAAGGTCAAACAGAATGAGATGGCGCTAAAAGAGGCGTGCAAGCGCATCAATGAGCAGTTGACCAAGTCAGAGAATGCCCTTGCCAAAGGCCAACAGAGATGGGATGAGTTTTCCGAATGTCAGAGGGAAATAGAGGCTAGAATCAGGGCTGAAAACGACGAGTTGAGGAAAATTTTGAAGAGCAAAGAAAGTGAATTTCTCCAACAACTAAGTTCAGCTAATCAAGAGATCGAAGATCTGAAGATCCGCGCCGGAGTAAAGAGAGCCAAAGAGTCAGCTGTCAAAGATCAAATCCGAAAGTTAGAAGAGGCTGTCAAGTTAAGGAGTCGACTGATCAGAAGTCTTACCAAACGCCCAAATGACCCAGCTACTGAAGCGCTTCTCAAAGAGGTCCAGGAAGATTTATATGGGCTCAGTGTTTGAGTTATATTGTTGCTATTCTGGGAGTCACCATCAGGCTTGTTGATGGGTTTCCCATTACTTGTATTCATGCTTTTCAGTTGTATTTGTTCGAAAACAATTTGTATTTGACTGTTCCACACCTGGCTGTGGGTTTTTTTTATTTATTCTATTGGATTTGTTGGTAATTATTGAGGTGGATTCTTCGTCAGATTATATGATGGGTATTCTGAATTATTAATATACACCTCTGGCATTCTGTCGCTGTTAGCAACTGCGGGGATATGCGCTCTTCTCTTTTGGTCAAACTGGAATCGAAGGAAGGAATGCCTCAAAATGAATAAACATTGCATTTGCATCCTCATAATCATAAGCATTTTTGCATAACAGGTGTTCCGGAGTGAATTTCTCATTCTGACTGGGTATTCTCTGCAGGATAGCAAACATGACTTCTTCCAACTACTCCATTCACCACAATCAGGGTTCGGATGTGGAACAACTCCGAGCAGAGGTGGCTGAGATGAAAGCCCAACTGAGGCACTTTATGGTGGACATGCAAGCTTTGATTCAGGGCCAGAAGATGCTGAATTAGGAGGTAAATCAAGTGAAGACCCAGATGAGTTTTGTTATGGAAGTTGTGAGAAATGTGCTCAGAAAGGATGGTAATCCCACACCTGAGGCTATGACAGAAGTTGTCGTTCTACCCTTGCCTGTGGAACCTGTTCCCAAAAGTGAAGTGTCTCACGGATTTTCTGCACCACCTGGAGTTCTGAAACTTACTCACCAGCAGTTACCTCTTGTTTCCCCAGACGGTCCCAAAGCTAGGAAGTACCTACCAAAGTCGGAGAAACCTGACAGAATCTTTGATCCGCTTCCCATGTCTTATGCTCAGCTGTTGAGGCATCTACTCCAACTCCAATTGGTTGAACTTCGGATGATAAATCGCCCTAGTAGAAAGCTCCCACTCAATTATGATGCAAGTGCCCATTGCGACTTTCACTCTGGTGCGCCGGGGCACAATGTGAAAAAGTGTAAAGCCTTTCATAATGTGGTCCAAGATCTGATTGATTCAAAGGCGATAAATTTCGCGCCGGGCGGCGTAAGCATACAGAGTAATTCTACTCCTCCTGCTGCAGAAAATGTGAATTCCCTGGCATTCCCTATTAAAGCAGGATCCAGTCAAGGGCCTATCTCGCAGTCTTTGGTCTCAAAATCCCCATATCAGCAACTTGTTCCCGATCTTAGGCCAAGTTTGAAAAGAAAAATACTGGGAAAAGAGGAGTACCCAAATCGGTATCAGCAGCAGGCTAGCTCCCAGAGGAGATATCAAAGACCCAGAAGGTCTGAGAGAAAATTTGATCCTATTACTGTGCCTCACAGTCAGCTGCTTGACCGTTTGCTTCAAGACTCTTTGATTCAGTTAAAGGAAGTTGCTCCGGTCCCATATCCTTTTCCTCCAGGTTATGACAAGAATGCTAGGTGCGGGTACCACTCAGGGGCACCGGGGCATGCCATTGAAGATTGTAAGGTGTTCAGGCATAAAGTGCAAGATCTGATTGATGCTGGGATCATTATTTTCACTACAAATGGTCTGTATGTTAACTAAAGCTTCCCAAGCCAGCACATAAAAAGGGAAAGACATCATCAGAAGCAGCCAGTCCAGACGGAGTCAAGCCTCCTCAACAAGGACAATCATTTAGTTTCTTTGCTGCATTTTCATATGTAGTCTTTATTTGTTTGTTCAGACATTGTTTGCATGTTAAAACTTGTTTGTATTTGGTTTGATGATTTTAATGCAATGGATATGTTTTCTTGATTAAATTCATTTGTGTTTACTCATCTAATGCTAATGTGCACTGCAATACCAATTTTTCTTGCTTAAGCTCTGTGAGGGAGGATGATGTGGTAAGAACGCAGGTCTCTAATTGTGTGCTTTTGAACAAAACCCTGTTGAGGATGTACAGGCATTGTTTCAACTCCCCAAACACTGGAGATATAAGGGAGATAGACCCTCGCCAACCCTTTTGAGCCTTGAAGTATGTGTTTCTTTTCATTCGGAAAAACCCTCACATTTAACCCAGGGGTTGGGTAGGTGTCAGTTAATTTGACCGAGCGTTCACATTTCAAAGGAGTGTGCATCTGAGGACTCATTACATTCTATTCCACCGTCAAGAGGTCAGGAGGTGTGAAACCATAATGATTATCCATCAACAACCAAAGAGTGAGGCGGTCATAACCCTTTCAACAAAGTCAAGATAAGCCAGTGTCACACGATTTGTTCCGAAAGAAAAAAAGAAGGAAAAAAAAGGGAAAAAGAAGAAGCTCGCTAAGTTGAAACTTGAAAACAAGCAACTTAGGCAAAAGTTGGGGCATCCCGCTGGACTTCAAAATCTAAAGATTCAAAAGAATCAGTCCAGGAAAAAGTTAGGGACAAGAAAAAGAATGAGAAAATGAAAAAACAAAAGGATTACAAAAGGAAACCCTCGAACAAGAACAAAGTCGTGTGACTACGAAAAAAAGACAAAGGGGTGACTGTCCCTTTAAAGCCTCATTAAGTGCCAAACCATCAGATGCATGGGTTCCTTAAGGATCACAAAATCTTTTTGAGAGGGGAACACTTGTGCGAATTAGGTGAATGTAGGACTGGAGAACATCACGAAGAGTGGGTGGGCACCAATAAACTTTGAGCCATAAACCATTTTTCTCAAAATCGTGAACCAGGCCACGATACAACCCTCATAAGTCCTAATTGAAACAGGGTCATTTCAAAAGCACACTACCAAGAGATAGCGTTCCTGACTCCTATGGGTTGTGCTAAAAGATCTTTGTTGGTGTTGCATGTGCATTGCATTCTTTCATTCAAAGATTAATGTCGTTTCCTAACCCGTGATTCGCTCACAAAGGGTTTGCGACATCTTTTCAATAAAGACTTCAAGATTAAAATGTGTGTTGCATTATTATTTGTATTCTCAGAACAAAACATTTTCTGCTTGCATACATTTGTTTGACATCAAAAGAAGTTTACATATGGAAGTTCAGTCCAGAAGCTTAATCTTGCCAAGTTGAGAATCCTGAAACTCCTGAAGGACAGCCACATCCAGTTGCACTTCCTCAAGAACTTTGCTGAGCAGGAGCCTTCCCAACAATTTGAGTCAAGACGTAGTCGATCTGGGACAGTCACGTCGAACCATCTCTTTAAGGTGTACTTCATCTGAGCCAATCACGTCAAGAAATATCTTTAGAGTTCAACCAAACTGGGGCAATTACTTCAAGATTCCTCTGTAGGCCATATAGGACGGGGCAGTTATGTCGAGATCTGACGAATCTCTCCAAGAGTTTGAAGACATCGAGGCGTTTTGGATGTTAAGTCTTCTGTAAAATCCTCTTGAGACAATTTCTTTTGGCGGACCATGCTGGCCTGGGGCAAGTGAAGGAAAAATTGTTGGTCACGCATATGCAGTCAATCAGCCAGAAGGTTTGAAACAAAGGGGTGTTCCAACCCAAGGCATTTGTGGTCCCCGTCTTCAGCAGGCTTTGTTAATAATGTTACTAGCAAGAGGTGCATCAAAACCTTTCTCCCCAACAAGTGATGGTTCAGAGTTGGATTTTCTCAGTTGCAGAAGTCATATCCTGGGGCACGTGTGCATATTCTTTTATTGCAGATTCAGATAATTTCAAGCACCAAACAGGTAATCACTTATTCCCATGCAGGAGACTGGGGCAATCATGTTAAAAGAAGGGTTCGCCTGTCACCCTTTTGTCACAACGTTTACCGATTGAGTCCATCATTCGGTCGACGGTCATTCACGACGTCTCGATATCAGTAAGTGGAGTTTAACTGGGTATCGTTGTATCTTATTAAGTTGATTATCTCATTCAGTACTTCCAACAGCTACAAGCTTTTCTGTGTCGATAACGGTTGCGAATCCCCAGTAGAGTTGCTTCGCAAACACCAAAGTTGATGGTTAATCCCCAGTGAAGTCGTCAGGAGTTTGAAGATGCTTAATCTTTTGTAAAATCCACCTATGATGTTTTCTTCAGATCAGTCTTGTGTCATAGAGCAAAGAGCAAGTTGTTGATCTTCCCAAGCATGGGGCATTTTGATTTTCCCTAGCAGGTGATGTTCCAGATCTTTTATCCCCAGTAGAGTTTGAGGACATTTGGTCTTCTGTAAAATCCTCTTAAAAGGCACTCCCCAACGTGAGACGCTTTAAGGCGGTTTTCTCCAGCAGAGTTCATTATAAACTCATTATACCCAACGGAGTCGTCAAACGGAAAGTTCTCCTAGCATGGGGCATTGTGGTACTTATCCTAAGTTTGACAGTCGTATTCCTCAGTAGACTACAGTGGAGTTACTTTGGGTTTCCCAGCAGATTTCTATGGACTCTTTTCCAACAAGTTGCAGTGAAATGTCCTAGCCAGGATTTGCATATTCCCGGCAGAGTAACCCTGATTCCCAACAAGATCGTATCTCTGGTATTGGTATCCCCACAGAGTTCAGCATTGAATCTTGTCAGCAGTACTCCTAAGCTGAGTTGTTTTGCCCCCACAGAGGCTTATTGTTCAACAAAACCTATTCCTCAGCAGAGTGTTAGTACATGCTTTCCCCAGTCGGTTAGAAAGTTGATTCTTCCCGCAAAGGATCTCAGGTTTGGTAGATCCTCAAGCAGAGTTTTAATGATTTTTCTTCCCTAGCAGGACGTCATTCAAAGAAATTCTCATCCCCAGCAGAGTTGCTGTGACCAACATTCATTCCCCAAGCAGATGAAGTGAGTCCTGGCAGAGTTATTATTCTTTAAGTCCAATTTATTTTTGGCAAGCATGACAATTCGAAGCAGACGGATTGTTCATTCATTCTTCAACAGAGATATTATCCTTTTAGGAGTCTCCGAAGTCAAAGCATTGATCATTGTTCCTTAGCAGAGTCAACAGAGATGTCTGACACAGATGCAGAGAGTAATCCAATTTTGGAATTCTTAAAGTCCAACCGTAGAGTGGCGAAAGGTCCATCCAAGGGTGGCAAATGATTAAAGTCCAACCGTAGAGTGGCGAAAGGTCCATCCAAGGGTGGCAAATGATTAAATTCCAACCGTAGAGTAGCGAAAGGTCCATCCAAGGGTGGCAAATGATTAAAGTCCAACTGTAGATTAGCAAAAGGTCCATCCAAGGGTGGCAAAGCAAGCTAAAAGTCCACCCGTAGTGTGGCAAGTCAGTAGTCGTCTGACTCCTTTTAAAAAGACCGCAGCTAAGTTCAACCATAGATTGGCGAAAGACCATCCAAGGGTGGCAGATCATCAGCAAGTCCAACCGTAGATTGGCAAAGGTCCCCCGTAATGTGGCATCTCAGCAAGTCCAACCGTAGATTGGCAAAAGTCCACTTGTAATGTGGCAATTCAGCTGCAAAGTCCACCCGTAGTGTGGCAGGTCAGTAATCTTCTGACTCCATTCAAGGAAAAGACAGTCCACCCGTAGTGTGGCAAGCCAGTAGTCGTCTGGCGTTGTACAAAAGACATTGTTAAAGTTGACCCGTAGTGTGGCAAGCCAGTAGTCGTCTGGCGTTATATAAAAGACATCTTCCCAGTGGTTTTCTTCGTCACCAGAGTTTTATTCAAGCAGAGTTCGTTTGGTTGGGTTTATTTCCCTTTTCTTCTTCCCTGCAGAGTGCAAATTTTTTAGGTTATTATCGGTATTCAATCTCTCCATACCTTGAAAGTATGACAACAATCGCTGTCATCCGTTCAGGTCTACAGTGATTGAATAGGAGCAGCTGTAATACCCCAAAATTTTCCCTCTCTTTTCTTCATGTCTTCTAGCATGGGCTTTCATTGCATTGCATTGCATTCAAGCATAGAAAAACAAAACATCAAGCATCTAGCATTGCATCTTGCATAAGGGCATGTGATCAGGTAATCCAAGGTGTTCATCATCCAAAGCTAAAGGAGAAGACCAAGTGTTTCTCACAAGCCTCAGGGATCTCTTATATCATGTATCATCTCTATTTGATATCACAAGTCATTGAAAGAGGAGAATTCATCAAGAAGGTTGGGTAGTGCATGACCTCCTACACAAGGCAGTCAAAAGTTGGGATCTGACCCTCAAATGTGCATGCTCTTTGAGTTTTTATCATCTCCAAAGGACACATCTCATCTTTGTTTGATAGGATACACAACATATTCAGAGGAATTGAGATTTGGAGGATGTGATTTTTCCTCCTAACCAGAGGGTGCCAAAACTAGGGTTGGACCTAAAATCAGTTTATTTCTGATTTCTTGGGCAATACTTGATCTCATGGCATTCCTTATGTTCTTAAGTGTTCATGGAGGGAATCTTGGCCATTGGTTCTTTGAGGAAGATGTTCAATGGATCAGTTACTTGTGTAATAAGCAAAAGTCAACAGTTCACAAGGAGAAAGTCAACTGTGGAATTTTGAGGTTCTTTTCATGGTTTTCAAGGTCTCACATCATCATATGGTCTTCAATTGTCAATATTCCTGTCATTTATCAAAAATCAAGAGTTTATGCAAAAGTTACTAAATTTGGAAAATGACCTATAATGAAAACTTTCCATTTTTGCCAATTTTCCACCACATTCAACTTGACTTTTCATCATCAAGGATGCTCCAAATGAATTTTTCTCCAACATGAAAGTTGAATATCTTTCTCTCCCATTTCCAAAAAGTACTAGATGGTTTCCATACCATTTGTAGAACTCAAGTTATGATCAAAAGATGGCAAGGTGCATTTTGAGGTTTTCATATGGTTCCATTTTTCCACCTTTTACATTTTGGAACAAATGGACTTGTAATTGATCTTTTTGGTTCATGTCATATTACAACATCAAAATACAAGTCAAGAGGATCAATTGTGGCCTTTGAATCAATTCATTCCATGCCATATTTCTCATTATTTTCTCATTGTTCAAAAATGCAAATTGATTCAAAACTTGCAAACCAAGAAAGTGCAAGGCCCAAAATCAATTCAGAAGTGATCCATGAGTGAATTGGAAATGAATCATGCTGAGTACAATGGTGTTGCACGTGTGGATTAGTGGTGGTGGTACAAAATGCATTTTTGCAATTTCACCCAAATCTCACTAACCAAAGGATTAACCACTTGCTAATCACAATCAGTAGACTAATGAAGAGTATATAAGTTAACTCATGCCTCCAAAATTAGGTCATGCACTCTCATTTGCTCAGAATTTCAAAAACTCACTCTCACTTTCTCTCCTTCAAATCTCTCATTCCTTGAGGGTTTTTGAAAATCTCTTGGCATATTCTTGATCAGTGAGTTGAAAGGAGCACGAATCATCCATTGTTTTAAGCTGAAAGGAAGGATTTCACCAAGTTCCATTCAAGAGGATTCAACTTAAATCTCAAGATCTAACACGATTTCAAGCTCTAGTTGCATTTATTTTGCATCTAGAGGTTCCAAGGAGTAGATCTGCAGTCTTTGGAGGGATTTCTTGACGTATTTTAAGCTCTTCAAGGTTCAGGTTAGTGATTTTTTCATCATCATAGAACTTGAATTTTTGATGTGCATAATGAGCTGTGATGTTCACTAATTATCCTGATCTATTTTATTTGAATTTTGGACGTGTGAATTGTGTGTAATGTGGATTTAAAGTTTTAGATCTAAACTTGTTTTCGTTCAATTCTCTTTATGTGTTTGTTGTTTGATAAAATGAACATGATATCCATGATCCTTGTGTTTTTATGGTTCGATTGGTGTACCTATACGCATTTTTTGGAGAATTTTTTACTGCAGCTCACCGGAGAAGGTGACCGGAGCCCTAGCTCCGGCGGCTGCTTATGTTCAGTCCGGCGAGGAGATTTTGATGGAGAAGAAGCAATCTGGCCGTGCGTTCCTTGGATCCAACGTCCCTCATGCTTCGACGTTGCTTTAATTTTGTTTTTTAATTTTGTGTTTGCGTGTGTGTTAGACCATCTTTGTTATTGTGTCCATTATATCTTGGCTGTTGATTTGAATTACTTTTTGATTGTGTGATGTAATGTGCTGCGTTGATTGGATCGTGTGGACAAAGTTCTGACAGCACATTAAAATATCTTGTGCTAATCACGTGCCATTTCTTTTATTGCTGACTGTATTATGTGTGCGCGTAAACATGCTTGCTACCATGTACTGTGAATCCTGGCTCTCCATCATGATTATTATGTTGTTGCATTGACTGCTTGTGTGCCTTTGGATTGATCTTATGGTTTGGATTGAGTATGATGGTTGACTGCTTTCCATTGTTTCCCTTTGACCTTCGCTGATGGACTTGTTGCTTTGGGCTTTGTTATTTGCACCCTCCTTTTTGATCCATTTGGTTTTACAACGTGAGATCTTTTACTGTTTACACCCCCTTGACTTTATTTCTTTTATTTCTTTCTTTTCTTTTTATTTGTTGTTTCAATTTTTATTTTAATATAAAAGTATGTTATAAAAATCCACAAAAATATTTTTCTATTTAATTAATGTGTCAACTTAATTTTAATTATTTTATTTTATTTTTAATTTCGTTTTATTATTTTATTTGGAATTAAATTGTTAGGGTGTTTCCAATGATACCCTTCTTCTAGGGTTAGGAATTTTTGTGACTTTCACACACCATTTAAGGCCAATATTTTGGTCACTTTTAAGTCACAATATGAGGTTGTCTAAATGCTGGTTTAAGGTTGGTTTGAGTTAATTTTAGTGACTTTCCACTCAAGTTTTATTAATCCTCGATCCATGCTTAATGTCTTGCATACCTTAACTTGTGATTCACCTTTTGACAAGCTCTTTAACTCCTTTTGATCCAATCTTTTTGAATATGTTGCTTGACTGAGTTAAATTTCATTTACTTATTTTTGGGGATTTTATTGAGCCACTTAGCTATTTTTGATTGAGTTTTGCTTGTGATGCAAGTTTGATTGAGGTATGCTTTGATACATGATCTAGTTTGAGTGCATTTGCTTACTTGTGATGGAGTGATGCTTGAGATGTTTTTATGGTATGATCATGTTCTGTTTGAGTTTACTTGTGGCTATGGAATCATCCTCATTTGATCTTTTTTCAATTTGTCCTTGATTTTACAAGTTGATGTTGTTTTGGACTTGAATCTTGTGATATGTTCAACCTAATCTTGTGATTGCTCCTTTGTGTGAATTCATTCATGTATGAAACCTTTTGTTTGGTTTGTATGACATGCTTGAGGTTCTGGTACTTTTGATTTAAGGTTCATTATGTGATTTTCATTTCACTTTATGCCTCACACTTCTTTGCTTGCTTGCATGAATGATAAGTGAATGTCTTTCTCAATTTTGATACATGTTTTGAATGTGTTGCTTGATGATTAATCTTGTATGACTTGAGTTTAATCTTGGCATGATGATAATGTATATGATACTTCCCTTTGGTTTCATTACTTGATTTCCATCTCACTTGATCATCTTGGTTTGAATTATGTGATGCATATCATTCCCTTTGCTTTGTAACTTCTTTGGTGCACAATATTGCATAATGTGAATCTCTTTTGCACATGTGAATTGTTAATGATGTTATGATGTGAGTTCTGGTTTTATTTCCTCTTCATCTTGACTACTTCATTTCATCTTGATAGGAAGTTCATTGGTGTTTATTTGCACATCTCATACAAGTATGCTTGCATTCTTTCATATTTAACTTTGCATGATTACTTGATTTGTTTTGCATTGATCTTTGAAACATGTTGATTGATTTGAGTTGGACATTTATGATATGATGTGCTTGCTGCCACTTATTGTATCTCATCTCTCTTCTTCTCCTTCTCTTTTGTTCTCTTTCACTCTTTCTCATCCCATGAATCTCAAGACTTGTTCAAGTCTTGGATTCCTTCCCTTTAGAGCTACCTGTCGCTCCCGGGATTTTCATCCTAGTACAAACGCGAAAGTGGCACCGAACAGAGTCGCCAGCAATGTGTATTTATCCCAAGAGAGGGAAAGGAAACACCGCGTAAACTTGAGGGAAAGGATAGAGCATGATCTTACGACCAAGAGAAAGGGTAAGGGAGTCGGTTACATGCGAGGAAGGTATTAGCACCCCCACGCGTCCATCGTACCCGATGGGATCCACGCTTGCTTGCCTCGATCAAAGGGTGTAAGGAAAGGATACTGGAAAAGAACTGAAAGAAAGAAAGGAGAAAGAAAAACAAATGTAGGGAAAATAAAAGAAGTGCTCGCATGGGCCCTACCCCACTGCCTACGTATCTCATCGGGAGCATGAGAATCAGAGCAACGTAGTTCCCCTCACTAGGGAAAGTTGTTTGTGTTTTTTAGAGAACGGCTTACGTTCTAGCTCAGGTGTTGCAGGCTCGCTGGTCCGAGTGCGTTACCATCTTGCAAGAGAACGAGTAGGAGCGCGTTCGTGCGTTGAGAATGAATGAGATGAGAAAAGAATTCCCGAAGGAAAGACGTTATTGTTTGTTTTTGACTTTTAGAAGTTTTTTCATTTGTTTGCATATGATAGTGTATCTGAATCTTAGTCATTGGAATGTGTACATTCTCACATTCCAAGATGGAATGGGTAAGAAAGCACATTAAGAGTGAAGAAGACCCCCACACTTAGTTCCAATTGTCAAGGTTCAAACACACTAGCATACTTGTGTTTATTAAGTGTTTTTGTTGATTATTAAATGAAGAAGTGTTTTTTATTTATTCTTCAACAAGTATTGCATTTAAGTCCCTCATACAAGATCAAATGTTTAACACATTGACCCATTATATGAAAGGCCTAAATGCAATAAATGCCTACCTTTATTACATATTTTGAATTTTCTTTGAGATGAGAAGAAGAGAGACTCAAGGGGGGGAAAGGTAAAAATCTATGTGAACTAAGACTCAATCCTAATTGATTAGTTAAGGGAGTGATCCTAAAGTTTGTGAGGTATGAGAACACTATCCTAAAAAAAGGAGAAGAACATAAGAAGCAACTTACTTCCAAGATGGAAGTTAAGTTGATCTTAAAGAGGGATGAAGAAAATTAAGTGAGCAAAGAAACATTTAATCAGGAAAACAGAAATTAATCAACAATTAATCAAGAATAGGCAATTAAAATCATGGTCAAAATTACTCAAGCTAGAATTAAAATGCTAAAGAAAGAAGATTAAAATCTAACAAGATGAGTTAATCTAAAATTCTAAAATAAATCCTAAAATTAGTTCTAGTTAAATCTAAACTAATTCTAAAAACCATTAGTCCTAAAATTAATTCTAGTATTAGAACTAATATTAATTTCTAATTAAAAATCTAATTCTAACTAAACAAAAATTAATTCTAAAATTGAGAACTAACTATTAAAGGTTAATTAACCAAAATTAGTATCAATATCAAATTCTAATTTTAAAGTAAAAAATCTAATTAGAAAAAATATCTAGCCTAATTATTCTAAAACAAAAACAACCCAAATGATAAAACAAGGGGAGTGCAGCTATAATTGATGGTGCACTGAGAAATCACGCCTGGGCTTTAGTTCCTGGCCCAAAGAGAGTTGCAAAGGGGGTGCGAAAGTTAACGGAGGGCGTGAACGGCAGGTGTCCAAGCTTGGCCCACGAAGTCAATGGAGTGTGTAATAGCAAAAAGGGGTGTGATGCTTGAAAACATGGTGAGAAAAGCAAAACAATATGGGTTTAAAGGCTGGCCCAGTCCGGTTTACGAGACTAATTGGTTTTAAGAAAAACAAACCCTAGAGGACTCAGCAGTCCCTCTCACTCTCCTATTTCTTCAACATGCCGTCTTCACGTCATCATCCATCAACCCTAAAACGCCGCCGTCAATGGCTTCTTCTCTCCAAACTCAAAGTTTTAATGCAATCTCTCCATAAACGACGTCGCTTACCCGCGAGCTACTCCTCCGTCCAACGAAACTCCGTCGCCAAACCTCTCTCCGTCAGCTTCTCCTTCTTCTCCGATGAATCGCCGCCGTTGGAAACCTTTGCAAGCTCCGCCCTCTTCTTCTTCGCAAAACCTTCGGCTACCGTTCAACTCCATTTCACCGGCGAACTCTCACATCATCAACAATCGCCACCGATCAACGCCTCGCTAGAAACTCTCCTCTCGACTCGTCTTCCTCAACGCGAACAACGTTCAACATCGCTCGACACACACACGATATAGATTCAACGCAACAAACAAATTATTACGCATCAAAGTTTGGAACGAATTTGACGTACCTATCGGAGTGCGTCCGATGCGCCTTCAAATCGGAGAAATAGAAAACCAGAGGTAATGTTGATTTCACTTTACTCCTAATTCCTTTCCGAATCTTCGGTTTATACTCGTATCTTCTTCTTTGATCTGGTGCTGTTTCCGATTATGAACTCACTGAATTTATGATTCAATCTTCTCTTCTTCGCAATTCTGAAATGCGACTCAATCATTTGGATTTCGAACCTGAGATGATGATGATGCAATATTGCAGGTTGTTGTGAAAGATCGACGACCGCGTTCAACCTCCGGCAATTCTATTTTCCGTTGGTTCTGTTGAAGCAGTTGTACGATTTTCAGGTTTTACGATTGGAGATGGAAGAAACAACAAAGAATTCACGAGGTGAACATTGATTGGAAATACTGAAGGTGGTGAAATTGCAGAGATTGGAGGTAATGAAAGTGAATCGTGAAGAAGAAGCCAATAGATGGTAGAAGATGGAAGAAATGGATGAAGTTGTAGAATGAAAAGTGAAGATTGGGGATGAAGAATTGTGTAGAATGAAGAAGAGGCCCCCCAAGAATGAAGATGATGATGAAGCTTTATAGAGAAGCTTGGAATGATCTAGAGGAAATTCTGTTAGAGATTCAGTTAGGTTCTGTTATGAGGTGAGGTTGGTTAGCAACTCTGTTAGAATTGGCTATGGTAGTTATTGACAGTTGGTTTTTTTTCTCTGATTTTCTGTTGAAATTAGTTGGAAAAAACTGTTATGAAGTTGGTTAGGATTTTTTTGGTTTTGAATTGTTTGTTGCCGTTTGCGCGGTTTTATTCACTGCATTTTGGACTGTGTGTGCAGCATTTTTGAGAAATTTGCAGCTTATGGTAGCTGCGTATGGCTTTTCAACTTGGCTGTGTTTTGGAAACGTATTTGTTTCATGTTACGTGACGGCTTGGAGGCTTGTTTGAAGCAGCTGATGTGCGTGGTCATAAAGCTTGGAGGGTCACGGCTTATTGTTTATGGCGTGAAGACTTGGAATGTGTAGCTTATGGCTTTTGCAGATACGGCTTGGAGATGATGAAAAGTTGGAGTAGCTTCTCATGTGGCAATTAAGTCCAATGGGCCGTGTGTTGATTTTTGCACGTGAAGTTGGTACTTTGACGCAGCTAGCTTGAATCACAGCTTGTGGTAATGTATAGCAGCTGAAGGGATATTATTTAGTTTTTTACTGCACTTAAATTGGCTTGCTAGCACGTGAAGGCTTGAAGGTGTTTCTCACTTGTGAATTGAACTATGGGTATTGACTTGTATTATTATTATTTTTTTGACTTTTGGCAATAAGGATTGAATTTTAAAATAAATTTTGGATATTAGTATGGGTCAATGAGATTAAATAGAGTAAAAGATGGATTAAAAAAATGATATGGATAATGAAATTGGACATGGGAATGATTGAGAAAATAAAAGTGGATTTTGAGATCAAAATGTGGATATTGAAATTGGTTAGAAAAAGTGGATGAAAATGTGAAATGGATAAAAACAATGAAATTGGCTAAGTTGAAAACGATTTGGATTGAAAAGTGGTTTTTGAACTAAATGGAGAATAAAATGGGTATTAAAAAATGAAGTGGATAATGGATATCTGAATGAGATTGATAATGAAGAATAAAATTCCCAGAAATCCACATAACCAATTAGACTTCCAATTCAAACCAACTTGCATTCTCAATAAATCCCCAGCAAGTGATAAGCAACTGAGCAGACAACAGTGCCTTGACCACAATATAAATCCACAACTCAATCTCTTGTATTATGACTATCCAGAGGCCTTTAACATGAAAATCTCCATCCATTGAACCCCACCTGATATTCTCCTTGGTATGCACACCGACAATAATGAAAGGTCTTGATCCGTGACTTAGTCATACCCTGACTCACACCAATGAACTCTGACCCCGCGCCTCGGCATTATGATCCAACTGAATCACCTCTGAAGCACTAATAACGAGAAAACCTTCGATCCCATGTCTCAGCAGACCAATGCAATGATATGATTATGAGTTATGACCTAACGAAAATGCAGATGAAAAAGAAACATAAGCCAGAAAAGGTAGGGCAAATTTTGGGGTGCTACAGCTGCCCCTATTCAATCAACTTGGACCTGAAAGGATGATAGCAACTACTTTCAGACATTCAAGGTACAAGGTGATTGAATACAAAAAGAACCGCAAAATTTGCTAACTGCGAGGAGTGAAAATGTAAACTGGAGCCCAATCACACTTCGTCAAAGGAATCTGACGGAAAGACAACATACCCAGAGAACCACACCGTCAAAGGGGTTTGACGGAAAGAAGAATGAAACCCGACTGAAAGGACGCATCGTCATAGGGATGACGACACGAAGACTCAACGGAAGGAACACATTGTCATAGGGATGACAGAAAGCAGACTTGAACAAGGGAAACACATTGTCATAGGGATGACAGGAAGAACACTCGACCAAGGGAAACACATTGTCATAGGGATGACAGGAAGAACACTCGACCAAGGGAAACACATTGTCATAGGGATGACAGGAAGCAAACTGGACCAAAGGAAACACATTGTCATTGGGATGATAGGAAGAAAACCGAAAACATCCGAAGGTACGAAACCTGAGCTCGGAACACATCGTCAAAGGGTTAACAGGAAGAAACTGAAAACATCCGAAGGTACGAAACCTGAGCTCGGATCACATTGTCAAAGGGTTGACGGGAAGAAACTGAAAACATCCGAAGGTACGAAACCTGAGCTCGGAACACATCGTCAAAGGGTTGACGGGAAGAAGACTGAAAACATCCGAAGGTACGAAACCTGAGCTCGGAACACATCGTCAAAGGGTTGACGGGAAGAAAATTTGAACGAAAATAACACATCGTCATAGAAATGACGGAAAGGAAACTTCCACCGTAGGAGACACGTCGTCATGGGGATGACGGAAAGAAAGTTCCACCGTAGGAACACATCGTCATGGGGATGACGGAAAGAAAATTCCACCGTAGGAACACATCGTCATGGGGATGATGGAAATAAAATTTAACCGAAGGGACACATCGTCATGGGGATGACGGAAAGAAAATTCCACCGTAGGAACACATCGTCATGGGATGACGGAAAGAAAATCTGAACATATCCGAAGGTACGAAACCTGAGCTCGGAACACTTCGTCAAAGGGTTGACGAAAAGAAACTGAAAACATCCGAAGGTACGAAACCTGAGCTCGGAACACGTCGTCAAAGGGTTGACGGAAAGAAACTGAAAACATCCGAAGGTACGAAACCTGAGCTCGGAACACATCGTCAAAGGGTTGACGGGAAGAAACTTGCTTTGAAACTTCGTCATCAAAGGGTTGATGGACAAAGACTGATTGAGGGTAAGACTGACATATGATCTATGACCCAAAAGAATGGTAAGCAGAGGGGTTACTTGTAATGTCTGCTGGGGATATGTCAACATCTTGACTGGGAGTCGATTTGGGCTCCTGCGCAAGGTACCAAATCTGGTTTATGCTTCGCATGCATATGTTGGAATTTTCTTTCTATGGCGTAATGCTCCATACCAAATGGAAATGCTACGCAATTTGAGGATGCAATGATCACTATATGCAAAAAGCCGATGCATGCTCGGGCTACCGGGAAAGAAAGATGCGCCAAGTATGATTGGACTTTGCTGGCAAGGATAGGTGAAACCTGATGGAGATTATTTTTTAAAGGCGAAATCTTTTTGGGTACCAATGGGGATTGGATATTGAATGAAGTGCCAATAGGGATTGGACTTCAGGCTTGAAGGGAACGCCAATAGGGATAGGATTTCAGGTTTTTGAAATATACCAGCAAAGTGGACTGCGGATGAAGGATGCCGAGCGAGGTTGGGCTATGATTTCTGTTTGGTTTTACAAGGCTTCATGAAATGTTATGCTGATGATTATGCAATGATGATTATGCAATGATGATGCTCATGATATGCAACAGGAGCACTCCAGCAAAATAAATGCTGAAGAGACGAGGCCCACTCCGTTGGGGATAACAAACTGATCCGCCTTCAAGGTCATAACTGCTCGAGATCCCGACTAAGCCTCTATTCTGCAGGGAAGTATGGATACAAACTTCTGTTGGAGAAACATCCCAGGAATCTGTTGGAGAAAAGTGCCAATGACAGTCGACCTTTGACTTGCTGGGGAAAGCTAACCACTACCCAAAAATATGCTTGGGGGACAATGGTTGATGACATCAACTCTGCTAGGGGACAAGATCAGACTTACTCCTCTATTTGATGCTTGTCTCTTACCCTTACTCTGTTGGGGAGATGGGAACAACTTTACCGCAAACTGGTGAAGCACAAACCCAACACTTTGTACCGGAATATAAACTCTTGTTGAAAAGCAACAAACTTCACCAACCTGGCTAGGGGAGTGCAAACTCCTGAACTCTTGCTGAGGAGAATGATTCACAATCTTCATATGCTTTGCTGAATGTGACAAAACTTCAGCTATTTCTGCCAAGGAGAAAAACTCTACTGGGGACGTCACGTGTCAGCTATCAACATGAGCCTTGTAGATGTGATATGGCCATAAGAGGTGCCCCGATGCAGCATAACCTGTAAATAAACATGTCTTCAGGATGTCTTATGAAGATCCAACATATATTTCCCCAGACTATGATTTACCGTCCTCCGGAGAGAATAACTTTTTGTGCTCTTGAGACGGCCTGCCCCAGTCTTGAAATGATTTGTGCCCCTGTCTGGCTGATCTGTGAAGGAGTACCTTTAACTGACCTTTGAGAGATTTGTTGAATCTCGACTTGATTGCCCCAGATTAACTGAATCTTGGAATGGATAGCCCATATGATATGACTTGCCCCGGCTCAATGGAGTACTCGGGCACTTTGCACCTTAGATTAATCAATATTTCCATTGTAGAAACTTTCCTGATGTCAAGTACTGACTCGCAAGTAAAACAAATTCGTTTTGAAAAGATAATTTTGATGCAATGCATATGACAGTTTTGCAATCCAAGTCTGTTCACTGGAAAAATGTTATGACGTATAGTGAACGAATCACTTATTAGAATGTCACATCGATACCAACATGAATGATAAGAAAGTCCATTTGGGAGTCAGAACTGATGCAATTTTTGCTGAAGTATGCTTTCGAAACAACCCTGCTTCAATTAGGTCTTTTGAAGGTTGTAACGTGGCCTGGTTCGCGGTCTAAGAAAGGAAGGATATAAGGCTCAAAGTTTTGCTTTAACCCACCCATTCTCCTTGATGTTCTCCAGTCCTACGTTCAGCTAACTCGACACAAGCGCTCACCTTTCAAAAAGTTAATGAACGGTATGAGGATGGAAGGAACCTACACGGTTTTCGGAGTGACAGTCACCCCTTTCGTTTTTGGTGTCAGTAGTCACACGACTTGTTCTTTGCTCGAGGATTTTTATTTTTGTTCCTCTTATTTTCACTTTTTATTCCTTTTTGTTTTTCCCTGATTTTGCCTGGACTGATTCTTTTGATTTTTGCGATTCTTGAAGTCCAGCGGGATGCCCTACTTTTGCCTAAGTCACTCGTTTTCAAGTTTTGACTTAGCGGGCTTTCTTTTCTTTTTTTGTTTTGATTCTTTTTTTCTTTTTTTTTTGAACTAATCGTGTGACACAAGTTTGTCTTGACTTGTAAAGGGTCGTGACCGTCTCACTCTTCGATCGGTGAGGGATAACCATAGGTGTAATTGATCCTCGAACGGGACACTCCTTTGAAATTTGAACGCTTGGTCAAATTAACTGACACCTACCCTGCCCCGAGTTAAGATAGAGGGTTTTTCATTTTCAGAAATAAACTCCTACTACTAGGCTCAACGAGGTTGACAAGGGATTATCTTCCTTATGTCTCCGGTGTTTGGGAATTGAAACAATGCCTGTACATCATCAGCAGGGTTTTGTCCCAAAAGCATACAATTGGAAGTTCTGCGTCTTTGAATTTCATCATCCTCCCTCAGATCCTGCTTAAACAAGCATATGATATCGATAAAAATTATGAGTGAACACGACTGAATTTAATCAAAACATGCATATTCATTTCATTATCATTATCGATTAAAAACAGACAAGTTTTACAAATGAGTTTGCACTTTAACAGAAAAGAAACTACAAATGCAAAGAAATGACATGATCTAAATGGTTGCCAGCTTCAGGGAACTGGGCTTTCCAAGCTTGATTTGCTAATGAGATAGCCATCTTCAGAATTGCTCATCGAAGTCAGTCTGATAATCACTTGCACCACTGCTCTCAGTGACTTCTTCCATAACCTGGATTGATGAACCCACCTGACTGGATGAAGGAGGATTGTTGATTTGAATACCCTGAGGTGTGAATGAGAACATGTTGGAGTCAAGTAGAGTCTGAATCTTGCTCCTGAGCACCTTACAGTCTTCCGTTGAATGCCCCTGTGCCCCGGCATGATAGTCACAACGGGCGTTGACATAAAAACCTGGTGGATACGGAAAAGGCACTGGCTTCAATTCCTTTGGAACTATTAATCCACCTTCGATCAAATCTGGAAGTATTTGACTGTACGATATTGGCAACTGAGCGAAATGCCTTTCTGTCTTTCTTGGCCTTTGTCGGGAGTGCTGACGCTGCTGACGGCGATATGATCGTCGACTCTGAGGAGGTCTCTGATTTGCAGAAGAATATTGCCCTTGATATGAAGACCCATAAGATTGTTGACTCTGAACAGTTGATATGTCTGAACACCGAGAACGAGGTGGTGAAGATTCCTGCATGGAACTAGTTTCTTCCTCGAATTCTTCCTGAGAACTAACAACTGATTCATTTTCATTAGCCGGGAAGTTCGAGACGCCTTGGAGCTTTCTACACTTAATCAGGCTCTCGATACGTTCTCCCACCATCACGAGGTCAGAAAATTTTGCTGCCCCATTGGCAATCATCTTTTCCAAGTACGACCCTTGCAAGGTATCCATGAACAAATCAACCAATTCTCTATCCGAAAGTGGTGGTTGAACACGAGCGGCTAACTCTCTCCATCTCTGAGCATACTCTCGGAATGATTCATTATTTTCCTGAGACAAGTCTTGCAAATGCATCCGGTTGGGAGCCATGTTAAGATTATAACTGTACTGCTTCACAAAGGCGTTAGCTAGGTCTGTCCATGATTTGATACTACCACTTTCTAACTGCATGTACCAATTCAGAGATGCCCCACTCAGACTGTCTTGGAAACAGTGGATCATGAGCTTGTCATTGTCGACATGTGAGGTCATTTTTCTGTAGAACATCACCAAATGTAGTTTCGGACAGCTATCTCCTTTGTATTGTTCAAACTTCGGCATTTTAAACTTTGGAGGAATCACAAGGCTAGGTACCAAACACATGCTCAAAGCATTCAGATCAAGAGTACCACGCCTCTCCAGGGCTTTAATCTTCTCGTCCAACACACGGTATCTTTCATCATCAACAGATTGTGGATCCTTAGGGTTCATCTTTGAAACTACCCCCTGGACATCTGGCACGGAGAAGGCAAAGCTCTGATAGTCGGTGGCCTCAAGAGAAGAAGAATGTCCCTCTCGGACGATGGTTCGCTCGTGTATAGCATGGTTCTCAACCGAGATCTGCACAGGCTGAGCTTGAGCAACATTGTTCACCAGAGGTGGAATGACATTCTCATTTCTTTGAATATTGGCATCTCCCCTTGTCATGGCGGCCATAGCTTCCATAAGTTGGTCCAACTGATGCTTCATCAATTCAACATCTGCCCTAGTCACAAACTGATTCCGCTCCCCTGAGTTCATGATCCTTCCCAAGGTTGATTCAAGTCCAATACAAAAGTCGGGAAATCAAACTGCAGTTCAGATAAAGGATGGATGAGCTCACTGGTTTGGCCTGGAGAAGGATATGCAAAAATGATGCAAGATACAAATGCAATGCAATAATATGAATACAATAAGACATGGGATCAAAGCTTCCATATATTCTGAATAACTGTTGTGCTGCCGACTGAATAAGTTCACAGGTCTGTTCTGAAGAAAATACCAGAATACCAGAATATCCGGGTGATCAGAATACTAGAGTACCAGGCCGATAAGTCCAAACCGATAGGAAATCCAAAATACCGGGTATGTTGAAGGTCAAGGTTACCTGCAAACCTGTAAACAACCCGCCCCTCTCACATGTGGGTACTAGGATGTTCAGTATCCCGGGCTCTCAGGTCGAGAAATGATGATACGTTCACCATTTCTGGTTTGGCATCATCATCAATCGAGGAGGCCTCAACTGATTCTCCAAAATGAAAGGTCATCAGCTTCTGGCACTGAGGTCGAGAAGCAATAGTACATTCATCCCTCGGGGTACAGTACTATCGCCAATCGAGGAGTGCCTCCACTGATTCTCTTTCAAAAAGAAAATCCTATGCAAGTTCCAAAGTGGGCCCTCGGGTGCGAGTGGGTTTGCCACAGAATGTGGTCTGCCACTGTCACCACTAAAGAGAGATGTTTCCACTAAGGTCCTCATGATCGGTCACTAGAGTCGACAGCTCTCTAGATCGACATCCTGGAATACGCAAGATGCGTACGCCATGATGGGTCCCAAGATAGCCTCGTCTAGCTATGAATTTCGTGATTACCCACGTACACAAATGGCACGTAGGTCCCACTACTCTCTACTCTAAGTCTAAGTGTGTACTCGAGCCTGTGTACTGGGGTCATCTCACAGAAATCCCATCCCACCAAACAGACAGAATAGTGCAACACAGTATAATATATGAAATGTAAATGCTAACATGCTGTAAATATGGTACAAGTAATAAAATACAGTAAACAGCAAATACAATACAACAGTAAACACCCGATGAAAGAAAAGCAAACAAGTGCTAGGATTGACTCGCTTAGGATGGACCAGCAATAGGTCAACCTGTCCCCAGCAGAGTCGCCAGCTGGCGCTCCCGGGATTTTCATCCTAGTACAAACGCGAAAGTGGCACCGAATAGAGTCGCCAGCAATGTGTATTTATCCCAAGAGAGGGAAAGGAAACACCGCGTAAACCTGAGGGAAAGGATAGAGCATGGTCTTACGACCAAGAGAAAGGGTAAGGGAGTCGGTTACGCGCGAGGAAGGTATTAGCACCCCCACGCGTCCATCGTACCCGATGGGATCCACGCTTGCTTGCCTCGATCAAAGGGTGTAAGGAAAGGATACTGGAAAAGAACTGAAAGAAAGAAAGGAGAAAGAAAAACAAATGTAGGGAAAATAAAAGAAGTGCTCGCATGGGCCCTACCCCACTGCCTACGTATCTCATCGGGAGCATGAGAATCAGAGCAACGTAGTTCTCCTCACTAGGGAAAGTTGTTTGTGTTTTTTAGAGAACGGCTTACGTTCTAGCTCAGGTGTTGCAGGCTCGCTGGTCCGAGTGCGTTACCATCTTGCAAGAGAACGAGTAGGAGCGCGTTCGTGCGTTGAGAATGAATGAGATGAGAAAAGAATTCCCGAAGGAAAGACGTTATTGTTTGTTTTTGACTTTTAGAAGTTTTTTCATTTGTTTGCATATGATAGTGTATCTGAATCTTAGTCATTGGAATGTGTACATTCTCACATTCCAAGATGGAATGGGTAAGAAAGCACATTAAGAGTGAAGAAGACCCCCACACTTAGTTCCAATTGTCAAGGTTCAAACACACTAGCATACTTGTGTTTATTAAGTGTTTTTGTTGATTATTAAATGAAGAAGTGTTTTTTATTTATTCTTCAACAAGTATTGCATTTAAGTCCCTCATACAAGATCAAATGTTTAACACATTGACCCAAGATGGGTTATATGCTACACATTCTAAGATTATAAGAGAAGACCCCTTATAACCTTTTCTTTATATGAAAGGCCTAAATGCAATAAATGCCTACCTTTATTACATATTTTGAATTTTCTTTGAGATGAGAAGAAGAGAGACTCAAGGGGGAGAAAGGTAAAAATCTATGTGAACTAAGACTCAATCCTAATTGATTAGTTAAGGGAGTGATCCTAAAGTTTGTGAGGTATGAGAACACTATCCTAAAAAAAGGAGAAGAACATAAGAAGCAACTTACTTCCAAGATGGAAGTTAAGTTGATCTTAAAGAGGGATGAAGAAAATTAAGTGAGCAAAGAAACATTTAATCAGGAAAACAGAAATTAATCAACAATTAATCAAGAATAGGCAATTAAAATCATGGTCAAAAATACTCAAGCTAGAATTAAAATGCTAAAGAAAGAAGATTAAAATCTAACAAGATGAGTTAATCTAAAATTCTAAAATAAATCCTAAAATTAGTTCTAGTTAAATCTAAACTAATTCTAAAAACCATTAGTCCTAAAATTAATTCTAGTATTAGAACTAATATTAATTTCTAATTAAAAATCTAATTCTAACTAAACAAAAATTAATTCTAAAATTGAGAACTAACTATTAAAGGTTAATTAACCAAAATTAGTATCAATATCAAATTCTAATTTTAAAGTAAAAAATCTAATTAGAAAAAATATCTAGCCTAATTATTCTAAAACAAAAACAACCCAAATGATAAAACAAGGGGAGTGCAGCTATAATTGATGGTGCACTGAGAAATCACGCCTGGGCTTTAGTTCCTGGCCCAAAAAGAGTTGCAAAGGTGGTGCGAAAGTTAACGGAGGGCGTGAACGGCAGGTGTCTAAGCTTGGCCCACGAAGTCAATGGAGTGTGTAATAGCAAAAAGGGGTGTGATGCTTGAAAACATGGTGAGAAAAGGAAAACAATATGGGTTTAAAGGCTGGCCCAGTCCGGTTTATGAGACTAATTGGTTTTAAGAAAAACAAACCCTAGAGGACTCAGCAGTCCCTCTCACTCTCCTCTTTCTTCAACATGCCGTCTTCACGTCATCATCCATCAACCCTAAAACGCCGCCGTCAATGGCTTCTTCTCTCCAAACTCAAAGTTTTAATGCAATCTCTCCCTAAACGACGTCACTTACCCGCGAGCTACTCCGCCATCCAACGAAACTCCGTCGCCAAACCTCTCTCCGTCAGCTTCTCCTTCTTCTCCGATGAATCGCCGCCGTTGGAAACCTTTGCAAGCTCCGCCCTCTTCTTCTTCGCAAAACCTTCGGCCACCGTTCAACTCCATTTCACCGGCGAACTCTCACATCGTCAACAATCGCCACCGATCAACGCCTCGCTAGAAACTCTCCTCTCGACTCGTCTTCCTCAACGCGAACAACGTTCAACATCGCTCGACACACACACGATATGGATTCAACGCAACAAACAAATTATTACGCATCAAAGTTTGGAACGAATTTGACGTACCTATCGGAGTGCGTCCGATGCGCCTTCAAATCAGAGAAATAGAAAACCAGAGGTAATGTTGATTTCACTTTACTCCTAATTCCTTTCCGAATCTTCGGTTTATACTCGTATCTTCTTCTTTGATCTGGTGCTGTTTCCGATTATGAACTCACTGAATTTATGATTCAATATTCTCTTCTTCGCAATTCTGAAATGCGACTCAATCATTTGGATTTCGAACCTGAGATGATGATGATGCAATATTGCAGGTTGTTGTGAAAGATCGACGACCGCGTTCAACCTCCGGGAATTCTATTTTCCGTTGGTTCTGTTGAAGCGGTTGTACGATTTTCAGGTTTTACGATTGGAGATGGAAGAAACAACAAAGAATTCACGAGGTGAACATTGATTGGAAATACTGAAGGTGGTGAAATTGCAGAGATTGGAGGTAATGAAAGTGAATCGTGAAGAAGAAGCCAAGAGATGGTAGAAGATGGAAGAAATGGATGAAGTTGTAGAATGAAAAGTGAAGATTGGGGATGAAGAATTGTGTAGAATGAAGAAGAGGCCCCCAAGAATGAAGATGATGATGAAGCTTTATAGAGAAGCTTGGAATGATCTAGAGGAAATTCTGTTAGAGATTCAGTTAGGTTCTGTTATGAGGTGAGGTTGGTTAGCAACTCTGTTAGAATTGGCTATGGTAGTTATTGACAGTTGGTTTTTTTTCTCTGATTTTCTGTTGAAATTAGTTGGAAAAAACTGTTATGAAGTTGGTTAGGATTTTTTTGGTTTTGAATTGTTTGTTGCCATTTGCGCGGTTTTATTCACTGCGTTTTGGACTGTGTGTGCAGCGTTTTTGAGAAATTTGCAGCTTATGGTAGCTGCGTATGGCTTTTCAACTTGGCTACGTTTTGGAAACGTATTTGTTTCATGTTACGTGACGACTTGGAGGCTTGTTTGAAGCAGCTGATGTGCGTGGTCATAAAGCTTGGAGGGTCACGGCTTGTTGTTTATGGCGTGAAGACTTGGAATGTGTAGCTTATGGCTTTTGCAGATACGGCTTGGAGATGATGAAAAGTTGGAGTAGCTTCTCATGTGGCAATTAAGTCCAATGGGCCGTGTGTTGATTTTTGCACGTGATGTTGGTACTTTGACGCAGCTAGCTTGAATCACAGCTTGTGGTCATGTATAGCAGCTGAAGGGATATTATTTAGTTTTTTACTGCACTTAAATTGGCTAGCTAGCACGTGAAGGCTTGAAGGTGTTTCTCACTTGTGAATTGAACTATGGGTATTGACTTGTATTATTATTTTTTTTTTGACTTTTGGCAATAAGGATTGAATTTTAAAATAAATTTTGGATATTAGTATGGGTCAATGAGATTAAATGGAGTAAAAGATGGATTAAAAAAATGATATGGATAATGAAATTGGACATGGGAATGATTGAGAAAATAAAAGTGGATTTTGAGATCAAAAAGTGGATATTGAAATTGGTTAGAAAAAGTGGATGAAAATGTGAAATGGATAAAAACAATGAAATTGGCTAAGTTGAAAACGATTTGGATTGAAAAGTGGTTTTTGAACTAAATGGAGAATAAGATGGGTATTAAAAAATGAAGTGGATAATGGATATCTGAATGAGATTGATAATGAAGAATAAAATTCCCAAAAATCCACATAACCAATTAGACTTCCAATTCAAACCAACTTGCATTCTCAATAAATCCCCAGCAAGTGATAAGCAACTGAGCAGACAACAGTGCCTTGACCACAATATAAATCCACAACTCAATCTCTTGTATTATGACTATCCAGAGGCCTTTAACATGAAAATCTCCATCCATTGAACCCCACCTGATATTCTCCTTGGTATGCACACCGACAATAATGAAAGGTCTTGATCCGTGACTTAGTCAAACCCTGACTCACACCAATGAACTCTGACCCCGTGCCTCGGCATTATGATCCAACTGCATCACCTCTGAAGCACTAATAACGAGAAAACCTTCGATCCCATGTCTCAGCAGATCAATGCAATGATATGATTATGAGCTATGACCTAACGAAAATGCAGATGAAAAAGAAACATAAGCCAGAAAAGGTAGGGCAAATTTTGGGGTGCTACACTACCTAGTCCAACTTAATTTTCGATTAAGCTTGGAGTAGGATTAGCATTAGGTTTTAGGTAGTGTTTTCTCCTAAACCTCACTAACCATAGGACATCCATGCATGATAACATTAGGACTCTTAGTTTCCCGTTAGAGTTTCCTTTTCGTTTTCTCTCTTCTCATCTTCAAACAAAAGTAAAAAATATTTAATAAAGGAAAAACAAACATTGTATTTAGGCCTTTCATGTAAGAACAAGATAATGAGGGATCTTCTCTCATTTTCTTGGAATGTTTAGCGTGCATCCCATCTCGGGTCATTATGCGAGGCATTCGATCTTACATGAGGGACTTAAATACAATGTGCGTTACAAAACACAAAACAATCAAAACACTTCTTTCTAAAAAACTTCAAACAAACAATAACGTCTTTCCTTCGGGAATTATTTTCTCATCTCACTCACTCTCAGCATACGGAAATGCTTCTACTCGTTTTCTTGCAAGATGGTAACGCACTCGGACCAGCAAGCCTGCAACACCTGAGCTAGAACATTAGCCATTCCCAAAAAATACAAACAAAGCGACCCTCGTTGAGGGGAACTACGTCGCTCTGATTCTCTTGTTCCCGATGAGATACATAGGCAGTGGGGTAGGGCCCATTCGACCACTTCTTTTATTTTCCCTACACTTGTTTCTTGCTCTCTCTCTCTCCTTTCTTTTTCATTTTTCCCGTTCCTTTTCCTTTCCAGCAGCAGCGGAGCTCCAGTTGGCAACACCCTTTGATCGAGACAAGCAAGCGTGGATCCCATCGGGTACGATGGATGCGTGGGGGTGCTAATACCTTCCTCTCGCGTAACCGACTCCCGAACCCAGTTCTCGTGGTCGGAAGACCATGCTCTTTCCTTTCCCTTCAGGTTTATGCGGTGTTTCCTTTCCCTCTCTTGGGATAAATACACATTGCTAGCAACTCTGTTCAGTGCCACTTTCGCGTTTGTACTTGGATGAAAATCCCGGGAGCGACACCAGGATGTTAGAATAATCCTCCAGAGTGGGAACCAAAACATAATCTGTCAACACAAAGCATCTCAGGGATGGATCATAGAACTGCATCAAGGTGTGCAAGCCGTTATATTCATATTCACTGATGTTATGAACAAAGGATAGGATCCAACCATACTTCTCTCCGAACATTCCTAACACTTCAGGACTGGCCATCTCTTGTAATCTACAAATCTGACCCAGGATAAGCTTCGGGAACTTGTACACAATGATATTCTTCCTACCCTTCTTGGTGTCCATCCCTATGACTGCCCTTTGACTGGAATCAAAATCAGATACTACCTGGAAAATGAAAAATATGAATGTTAGAGAAAAAGATGCAATGCAAGGCATGGGATCAAGGTGCCACGTGTCTGTGCCAGACTGAAATAGTTGAATAAATTCAAGGCTCAGGTTCTCTAGAATTCCAGAACAACAGAGTAACCACACAGATAAACCATACTGATAAGAAATCCAATGTACCAAGTATGATGAAAGTCAAGGTTACCTGCAAACCTGTAAACAACCCGCCCCTCTCACATGTGGGTACTAGAAAGGTGAGGATCCTCAATATCATGGGCTCTCAGGTCGAGAAATGATGATACGTTCACCATTTCTGGTTTGGCATCATCATCAATCGAGGAGGCCTTAACTGATTCCCCTAAAAAAGGATATCCTAGAGCAAGTTCCCAGCATTGGGTCCTCGGATCGAGAATGTGCAATGGGTTTGCCACAAAGTGTGGTCTGCCACTGTCATAACTCGGGAGGAGTGCCGCAACTGAGTCCTCGGGAATGGTCACCAGAGTCGACAATTCCTCCAGAGAATATCTATTGGCCTGTATCAAACACACAGTAGCAGATAGCTCCGGATAGAACCTCGTCTGGTTGTAGGTCTCGTGAACACCCACACGTGGCCAAACACCACGGGAGCGACACGTCCACTCACGCTAATACCTATGTGCATGCTCAAGCCTGGGTAGTGGGCTTATCTCTCAGAACACCCTGCCCGCCAAACAGAAAAAAAATCCAGCACAGCACAGCATAATAATGATATGTAATGCAGTAAATGCGATAAATATAGTGATACAGTAAAGAAATAATATAGTAAATAGCAGTACAGTAAAACAGTAAACAACAAAATACAGCACTACAGTAAACACCCAATGAAAGAAATAACAGACAAGCACTAGGATTGACTTGCTAAGGAAACCAGAGATTCTGGGTTCGATCCCCAGCAGAGTCGCCAGCTGTCGCTCCCGGGATTTTCATCCAAGTACAAACGCGAAAGTGGCACTAAAATAGAGTCTCTAGCAATGTGTATTTATCCCAAGGGAGGGAAAGGAAACACCGCGTAAACCTAAAGGAAGGAAAGAACATGGTCTTGCGACCAAGATAACTGGGTTCGGGAGTCGGTTACGCGCGAGGAAGGTATTAGCACCCCCACGCGTCCATCGTACCCGATGGGATCCACGCTTGCTGCTTCAATCAAAGGGTGTAAGGAAAGGATACTGGAAAAGGAACTGCTAGCTGAAGAACTAGAAAAGAAAGGAGAGAAAGGATAGAAAAGAAAGGAGAGAGAACAAGAAGCAAATGTAGGGAAAATAAAAGAAGTGCTCGAATGGGCCCTACCCCACTGCCTACGTATCTCATCGAGAACATGAGAATCAGAGCGACGTAGTTCCCCTCAACGAGGGTCGCTTTGTTTGTATTTTTTAGTGGAAACGTCAGAGTACGCGTTCCAGCAGTATAGGTGTTGCAGCTCGCTGTAGGGAGACTTACGCGTTACCTGTTTGCGGTGGAACGGACTTGATGAGTCCTTAGGGAATGAGCGAATGAGATGAGGAGAGAAATTCCCAAAGGAAAGACGTTATTATTTGTTATTTGTCTTTTAAGCAAGAAGTGTTTTGATTGCTTTTTGTAACTTGCATTGCACCCAAGTCTACAACATAGGAACGAATATGTCGTGTATTGTCCCCAACAGGACGTACACTAGGTACCCTAGAAGAATAAAGGGAAACTCCCCCATTATTCACTTCCCACATTTAAGGCTCGTGCGCAATACACGTTTAACCTTTATTAAGTGTTTTTTACTTTTGTTTTTGAGATGAGAAGAGAAGACTCAAACAGAGCAAAAGGTGAAAACTAAAGAGGGAGACTAAGACTCAATCTTAATGTTATCATACATGGTGATCCTATGGATAATGAGGTTTAAGAAACCTAATCCCAAAAGAAAGGAGAAGAGGAACAAAAGAAGCAACTTACTTCCAAGATGGAAGTTAAGTTGATCTTAAAGAGGGATGAAGAAGAAGTTATTCAAAGAAAGCATGTCTATGCTTATCAAAATCACAATTTGAATTATTAAAAGAAATAAGAGAGAATGAAAGAAAGAAGTGCATGTGGAAGCATATCCACACACTTACTTACCATTTGCACCTACATGAAAAGGTTAGTTCAAAAACTATTCAGAAAAAATCCTAAGTAAAAGAACTTGGTCAAACAAGCCAATGGAAGAAAATAATTAAAACAGCAGCTATCACAGCCCCCATGCAACAGAACAACAGTAAATTCAGCTTCATATACCAAACAGCAAACAACAGCTCATGTTCAGCATACAAAATGGGTGTAACAAGCATTTGGCAGCACATACTACAACATATATGTGTATAGACAGCAGTGGAAGATTAGAGACAACATGCATTAACAAACAATTTCAATCATGAACAACCATTATCATGCATCAAACTTTGCACATTCATCAAACAAACATGATCACAATCACATTACAAATCATGGTGAACAATCCTTGAAATCAAACATGTTATAATGCACATTACAAAAGAATTCACATTGTCAAGAATACGAGCAAGTCAAAGAACAAGTATACATCTCTTGAAATGGAAAGCAAATGAACATGCGCACAGTAATTCTAGCAACATAACATCAATTAGCAATTAGTAAGCTCAAAGTGTGTGCATCATGTGTTCATCACATCAATTAATCTACAATGCAAACATTATGCTCAATGATGAAAAACATAGGCACACATGTCGTAAAATCAAGTTTGTACAGTGGTGTGAGTTATGATATCTCAAAAAAAATCCACCAATCATAAAGGCATTGATCCATGAAGTTTAAACATGTTAAGGATGTCAAACAAGCAAGAAAATGCAAGAAAATAACATTCTGCTTCAGTGGTAACCGGTTACATCATAACTGCTAACCGGTTACACAGTTCAAAAATACGCAAACAGGCTAAAAATACACAGTGTAACCGATTACAGAATAATTGCTAACCGGTTACACTGGAACAGTGGTAAAAAAAATTAGTTTCAAAAGCACTTTTCAGCAGCAAACGACTTCTCCAAACATCCAAATGAACATGTAATCAATTAGGCACGAAATTACATTGAATTACAGTCAACAAACATCAATTGGATTCAATAATCAACAACATCAAGAATCAAATTCAAGCACATGGATCCAAATCAAACTTCACAAAGATCTACATCGAATAAGTTGCGAATAAGCTAAAAACAGTGTAGATTTAGGGAAAACCAACCTACAAAGCGGAGACTTGCTTTGGTAATTGTTGAAAAGTAATCTTGGTACAGAAAATGAAAGAAAATCAGAGATTCGTCAATCGATTGCCGAAACGCGTCGAAACCGAACGAAATCACGAAAATCCACCAAAATCCAACTTGCACCAAAATAAATGGTGAGAAACCTTTGGATTGAAGAAGAACAAGCTGAAATTTCAGAAAATCCAACCAATGCAAACCAAGAGATGAAGTTTAGCTCAAGAATTAATCACTTTTCAATGTAAAAAGTGATTATTCTTCAAGAAATAAGAGCTTTTGTGTGTGGTTTTGGAAGAGAGAAGTAGAATTTGTAGCAAAGTGAAGAGAGAAAATTGAGAGTGAAATGTGAGAAATTTGAGAAAATGGTTGAAGGTCCTTGAAAATGAGTGAAGCATCTCTTAAATAGATTTTAGGTTTGGAGTATAAGTGGCTTGGAATGAGGTTTGGAATGAGGTTTGGGTTTGGAGCTAGGGTCGGAGTTAGTTAGACTCAACTCACCGAGTCAAGTTAGTTAACTCAGTTAGTTAAGATCAACTCGGTTGCTTGGAAAACAAGGAACCATAATAGTGTATGTGTGTGTGACTTGGGCTGTAAGCAAGGCCTTGTGACTTGTGAACTTTCAGCATGAACTCCCATGTTCGAGCCCTCATATGACTTTCATAACTTGTTCAAATTAAAAAATATCCAACATCAAAGTTGAAGAGGACATGGAGATGAACAACTTTGATGTTCAACAATTTTTCATTTGAAGCCTTCTTGATGGAGAAAATTGGCTTGACATTTGGCACGCCAACTGTTCGATGAAATTATGGCGCATGGGCCTGGTCTTGCCTTGCCATGACTTGGTTTTTGCCTTGATTTTACCAAACTTTGATTGATCATAACTCCCTCAATTTTGATCCGGTGGACGAGTTCTTTATATGGATTTGAAGCTTAAAACATGAACTTTAATTGGCTCAACTTGGGCCTGAAGCTTGGAGCTTTTATCTTGAAGAAAGAGAGCCTCAAAGTGTGGTGCAAAATGGTCCAAACATGCCATTTTTGGAAACCCCAAAGTTTCTATTTTTGGCAGTTTTGTAATTTCTTGATTTTTCATTATTCCTCCATCATTTCTTGATCAAATCTTGTAAAATGAACATATATAACTTGAATTTCATGAATTTGACCTTAAAAAGTCAGGAGTTGACTTTTTTCACCGCACAGTTGACTTTTTCCCCAATTTCTTGATTATCAAGCCACTGATCAATCGAACCTCTTCTGAAATGAACCAATTGCCAATCTTCCATCCTTAGACACTTGATATTATGTAGAAAACATTTAGATCAAGTTTGAATAAAAATTTCATCAAGAGACCACTTGAATCCAAAACCCTAATTTTGACTCTTTTTGTGATAGGAGGTGATGCACTGTCCAATCTTCTTGACGAGTTACCGTCTTCCAATGACTTGTGAGGTCAAATGGGGATGATATATGATGTAAGAGACCTTTGAGGCTGGTTGAGAAACCCTTGGCTCTTGATTTCTTGCTTTGGAAAATTCACATCTTCGAGAATCAACTGATCCCATGCCCTTATCCAAAATGCAATGCAAAGTGCTTAATGTTTTATTTTTCTATGCTTGAATGCAATTCAATGAAATGAAAGCTCGTGCTAGATGATATGAAGAAATGAGAGGGAAAATTTTGGGGTATTACACTCGGCAGTAAGTTTAGCCTCCTCTTGGGCTTTGTACAAATGATTCCTCCCCAGCAGAGCTAACCTTTTTAGACTCTCTTGTTGAGTCGACCCCCTTTAGCCTCCGTCTTGGGCGTTGTACAAGACACATATAAATAACTCTCTTGTTGAGTATAAAAAGACTCTCTTGTTGAGTCGACTACCTTTAGCCTCCGTCTTGGGCGTTGTACAAGACACATATAAATCAGTCTCTTGTTGAGTAGACCACTTTTAGCTCCGTCTTGGGTGTTGTACAAGACACATATACACTCTCTCTCGTTGAGTATAAAAGACTCTCTTGCTGAATAAATTTCTTTTTAGCCTCTATCTCGGGCTTCGTACGAGACAGCAAAACACTCTCTTGTTGAGTATAAAAGAATCTCTTGCTGAGTCAACCTCCTTTTAGCCTCTATCTCGAGCTTCGTACGAGATAGCAAAATACTCTCTTGTTGAGTATAAAAGACTCTCTTGTTGAGTCAATCACTTTTAGCCTCCGTCTTGGGCGTCGTACAAGACACATATAAACACTCTCTTGTTGGATCAATCAACCTTCAGACTCTCTTGTTGAGTCAATAACCTTTTCAGGCTCTCTCGTTGAGCCCATCTTCCCTTTGCGCCTCCATCTCGGGCTTCATACGAGACACCAAATTACTCTCTTGTTGAGTATGACAGACTCTTTTTAAGTCAAACCCTTTTAACCTCAATTTTGGGCTTTGTACAAGACAGAAATAACATTTTCCCTAGAAAAGTCAACTTCTAGCCTCCTCTTAGGCTTTGTATAAAGAAAACTCTGATTGAGTTAATCAACCTTTTAGCATCAAAGTTGTGCCTTGCTCACAGCATACAAACATCAACAACTCCTCTTTAGAGATGAAAAATTCTCTCTCAGCATAAACCCTTCATCTTCACATCTTAGGCTTTGAACAAGATACAAACCTATTTAGCTTCACGTCTTGGGCTTTGAACAAGACACCAAAAACAACCTTTTTCCTCCCATAGAATAGGACGAACTACGATCGCTCTGATTTCCTTGTTTCGGGAATACGTAGGCATAAGATTGCAAAATCTTAGCGAGCATACTAATCAAAACACCCAAAATCCCATACCTTCATACATCAATCGAAAAGCATCAGTCTTAACATCTTACCAATAGCCTAGACACTATTTTTAAGTTAATAACCCAAAGGGAGAACCCCCCCTATTTTGATAGCATCTGTAAACCAACAGTTTTGACTGTTTAACCTCAGTTTGCAAGCAGGGTTAATTGGAGACATCTATTTCCCTTCCTTAATCAGCTTAATAGGATAAAAATGAATCAAATTGTAGTACCAAAGCGATAGTGATTCGAAACCCCAAAAATCGCGCTACACTCTTGTCAATCAAGTTGTCAGTTGTCCTTTCCGCGTCGGGTAAGACAAAATCCCAGTTTGAGTTTTTTCCTCGTCAGGAAATGTATCGTTTGAGCAATTTCTCCCCAGTTTATTTCTGGATTGGAGACTATCATCAACCTCTTTGGTAACTTGAACCTTTGAAGGGCAAAAAGACATTCGACAGACACCTTTGGAACATCGCTCTTCACTATTGGAGGTGATATTTTTTCTTTCCCGGAATAAGGAAAATCACCAGAGAAAGCCTCTTAACCGAAGACTCTCAGCAATACATCGGCTTTTCTCCCAAGAAATTCGATGTTAATGAAGTCATCAGCACCTTAAAATTTGATCACATCACATGGCATTTCTCTGAAAAGATCTCGAAGAAAAGTATGATGTAACCTCACCAAGTGAAAAGCAGTCTCTCAAGAGACTCATTTTCCCCAGTAGAGTCGACAAATGGCATCTCCAACAGAGAAGTTTGCACACCTCTACAACTCAGACTAATGGGTTTCCCCAACAAGTCTGACCTCAAACTTTTTCCATCAAATGGCATCTCCCCAGTATAGCTCGGCGAGAAGTTTGATGAAAAATGCTATGCATAGCGTTCCTTGTCAAGAAAAAACTGAGACTAATTCTGTGGCTAAAGACCAGGATCGAGGGGAAGTTTATTTCAAAAAGAAACCGAGACCAGTTCCGTGGCTAAAGACCTGGATCGAGGGGAAATTTTACCCTTTTCTAAGTATCATTACTTAGCGAAAGAAGATGGATGAGCAAATTACTATCCATAACCATTGTCAAAATTTTGGGTATTCCGATATTAAATCATCTTGCACCCTGAATGACCAAATACCTTCGCCATTCACACCTTCGGGTCCAAGAAGATTAAATAGGGGCATCTGTCATACCCCAAATTTTGACCACCAAGATTTCCCATCATTGTGCAAATAATTGCCATGATATGGATGTGCCATCATGCTTCATCAATCTCCTCAAGGATTATTGAGCATTCACTACAACCAAGAATTAGGGTTTTAAGCCGTCCCAGAGCACTTAGACACAGGATCAATAAAAAATTGACATGATCTTCAACTTGTCTAGCCTCTCAAACACCTATGAAGGATCAAGAGGACTCCCATATTAAGATTCAAGCACAAAGGTGCAACATTCCAAGTGGATCAAGCCTCAAGATCGACAGTGTCACCAAATTAGGGTTTTTGTCAACCCAGGCCTCCAGATGAAAATTTTATTGTGGGCATGAGCCAATACTTCAAAGCGTAACCCAAGATGCTCAAAGGGACCTCATGGACCCAATCATCAAGTCAAAACAACCTCAGGGGAAGCATTAATAAAAAATCAGGAATTAGGGTTTCTTGACCTAATTCACCCCTAAGTTGACTTTTAAGGCAAGGTATGAACCAAGACCTCAAGACATGATTTAAGTGCCTCAAATACATCACATTGATCCATTTACAACAATGGATTTACCCAAGAAGTTGATTCACAAGTTTCAATTTCATCAGGACCACAATTAGGGTTTTGAAGAAAAAGTCAAATGTATCTTTGACTTTTGACCAATGCATGTTCTCAAACCTTGGGACATGATTCAAAACACCCTAAAACACCTATGGAATCCATCCATTAGGTTTGAATTATGTCAAGGACTTGATTTCCTAAAGGATCACACAGTTTGGAATTCATCTGACAAAAAGTCAACTGTGCCTAAAATCAAGTTTGACTTTTTGGAATTTTTCACAAATATGGTTCCCCTAAGTTAAAAACAATGTTAATGTATTGTATTGATCATAATTCATTAAGAAAAGTCAAGAAAAGTGAGGTTTCTTGCAAAAGGGGCAACCATGAGAAACCAAAATTTTTCTAAGTTATGGAACAAAAGTGATTTTGTACCAACTTTGCAAGGTCATAACTCCTAAACCACAAGGCCTTTTTCTCCCATCCAAAGCTCAAATGAAAGTTCACATGACATACTTCAATTATGTCAACTAAAAAAGATTCCAAATCCTCATGGATTTTGAGTTATGGATTAATCAAAATTACAAAAATTGGAAATGGCCACTTTTTTCAACACTTAGTGAAATTTTCTACAAGTCAGAATCTGTTTCACTTTTTCCAAACTTTGAGGTCATTTTTCACTTTGATCCAAGTTGAACCAAGACCAACCTTGAACATAAAAGTTAAAGTATGTCATGAGAGCTTTCCAACAAGTACCAGATCATCTCCAAATTCAATTTGAGTAGGGAATTACAACCCTTGGAACATGGCATCAAAGACTGGTTTCTTCCCAAGGCAGATTTGTGCATTTTGCTCGAATTTGCTAAATCAAACAATTTCAAGTCTTGTTATACATTTGGACATCTCAAGGGATAACATCTAAGGGACAATGTCTGATCCACAAGCCTCCCAAGTCCAAGAATTTACATGTAGCTATGTGGCACCTAAAAAGGCTAAAAATCTCAAAGACTCCAATTTTGTTTTAATGCATTCAATGGATTGACAAGGTGGCAAGCATCAAGACATTGCTAACTGAATTAAGGCAAGCCTTATCTATGAACCAGAGGACTCATAGGATGTGCCCTAACCTCAAGTTAATGGCTAGAGGAGACTTGAGATTCCTTTTGATCACCATTGGCCATGGGACTGTCAAAGCCTCCATTCACTATTGATGCCAAAACAAACTTGTTGCACTATAAATAAACATAAATTATGGTTAGTTTGAGTACACCAAAGCACCACAACACTTGCTTTCCTCAAAATCTCTCTCATTATGCAGAAACGCCTTCTTTTGCAAGTCACCACTGAATTTTGAGTTAAAGAGTAATTCCACCACAGCTCATGATCCAAACATATCCAATGTATCATATATAAGTTGTTCAAACACTCATCCTTAATCTGAAACACCAAAATCAGAAAGTCAACCTCCAAAACCTCAAATTTTGACTTTTTTGCATTTTTCAAGCCATGTATTTATTCAGTCACTTTCAAAACCAAACAAAGCTACAAATATACTCCAAATATCAATCTCAAACTGTTCCAACAAGGTTCCCTCAACTGCAACATCATTTGAGTAAGATACCATTTTGGTCACTTTTGCCACTTTTGTAAGAAAGAGCCAATTCTTGTTCCTGAGGATTCTAGTTGGTTTTGATCTTTCTAAAAGCTTCTAAGGGATCAATCAAAGGTGTCGAAAGCATTGGATCACTTCTGGCACAAGCATCTTGAAAGATAGCACAAGGAGCTTCAAGAGGTAAGTACATGACAACTTGAACTCTTTAAATTATGCATTGCTTTGATGTCCATTGATCATAAACATCTCATACATATCATATGTGTTGTGTTTGAAAGAATTTACCATGCTATTATTGCTTGTATGATGTGATAACATAGAACTTGCAAATCTTGGCCTATTTTGAAATCACTACCAGGTTTTAAAATAGAAACATTTTCAAAAAATTCTAAAAGCGCCATTGGATTCCTCATGAAATTCTAGGTAGGATCCATCTAAATTTTGTCCAAATCCATGGAGAAATGAGGAAGTTAGAGCCTTCATGCTAGAGGCCTAAAATCAGGCCAGCCTTGGGCAAGGGCCAGGCCAAGGCGCCTTGGCCAGGCCTAAAACCTTGTCACCCTTATATGTACATAGGGTGGTTTTGATACACGGATGTATCGCCACACTAGTGGTAGCGCGCATGTGTGTTTGGCAGGGAGGTCATGGGTTCAACACCCACCCAGACCATTTTACCATTTTCTCTATTTTTGCTATTTTTCACATTTTTCATGGTTTTTATTAATTAATTCCAAAATTAATTTCTCTCTCAATTTTAATTATTTTTTATTGGTTCTTTTTTTGAAAATTTACAAAAATATTAAAATATTTTATTCTACAAAAATTTCACAAAAATATTATTTATTTCATATATTTGGTATTTTTGTAAAGAATTATATTTTTATTGGTTTTTAGGCATTTAAAAATATTTCTTTCTCATGATTTTTCAAATTCAAATGATTTTCAAATCATTCTATGAATGAAACATGATTTTTTTTCAAACATTAATTCAAGATCACAACTTGTCTTCCACACATGTTTGATAATTTTGATCATTTTAATTGAATTTTATTCAATTAAAATACCTTTTTAAAATCAAATTAGGGTTTTGATTATTTTTCACCCTTACAAATCCTTTTCAAGCATTTTTTGGCCTCTAATAGAGTGTAAGACCCAACCCCCCTTTGTACATAAATAATTTGGGCCTCAATCATTGTATAAGTCCCGATACAATTTTCAGAATAATGGTACGATCACTATTTTTTGATCTGGGCATCTTGTAGCGCGATTTTTGTGGTTTCGAATCACTATCGCTTTGGTACTACAGTTCGATTCATTTTTTATCCTATTAAGCTGATTAAGGAAGGGAAATAGATGTCTCCAATTAACCCTGCTTGCAAATTGAGGTTAAACAGTCAAAACTGTTGGTTTACATATGCTATAAAAGTAGGGGGTTCTCCCTTTGGGCTATTAACTAAAAATAGTGTCTAGGCTTTTGGTAGGATGTTAGGACTGATGCTTTTCGATTGATGTATGAAGGTATGGGATTTTTGGTTAGTTTGCTCGTTAATATTTTTCAATCTTATGCCTACGTATTCCCGTTTAATGAAACAGGGAAATCAGAGCGATCGTAGTTCCTCCTATTCTATGGGAGGAAAAAAGTTGTTTTGGGTTCTTGTTCAAAGCCCAAGACGTGAAGCTAAAGGGAGTATATGTATCTTGTTCAAAGCCCAAGATGTGAAGTTGGAGGTGGGTTGTATCTTGTTCAAAGCCCAAGATGTGAAGTTGAAGGGTTTTGGCTTGAGAGAGGATTTGTCATCTCTAAAGAGGAGATGTTGATGTTTGTATGCTGTGAGCAAGGCACTGATTTGATGCTAAAAGGTTGATTGACTCAACCGGGGTTTTCTTTATACAAAGCCTAAGAGGGGGATATTGACCCAATAAGAGGGTGCTTTTATATGTGTCTGGTATGAAGCCCAAGACGGAGGCTAAAAGGTTTGTGACCCAACAAGAGGGTTTTTTATACTCAACAAGAGAGTGTTTTGTATCTCGTACGAAGCCTGAGATGGAGGCTGAAAGGTTTGTGACCCAACAAGAGGGTCTTTTATACTCAACAAGAGAGTGTTTTGTATCTCGTACGAAGCCCGAGATGGAGGCTGAAAGTGAGTGACTCAACAAGAGAGTCGTTTATACTCAACAAGAGAGTGTTTTGTATCTCGTACGAACCCAAGAAGGAGGCTGAAAGTGTTAGCTCTGCTGGAGCGAATCATTGTACAAAACCCAAGAGGAGGATATTTTTGTTGGTGACTATTTCAGTTTAGTAACAGGTCCAGTATGTTGGATAAAAGAGAAAATAAGTTCTTATAAAGGGATTGATTAAAGGTAAGGCTGTGCTTTGGTATTGATCAGAGGATCAGGGTTATTTCCTGGGAAATCCAAGGGGTATTATGACTGTCCAAGTCTACTGGTGTTTTGAGAAGTCGATTCTCAGATAAGTGAATGATATTTGTATGATGCCCAAGAGAAGGCTGATATGTTAAGGGATGAAGGTCAAGCCAGAGTTTTTTGATGCTGGAAAGACTGCTCTAGCAAGGGATGACTAAGTTCTGTCTTATACCTTTAAGAGGTCGTCGGGGTCCTTGTATGAAGCCCAAGAGAAGGCATGAGAATTTCTAAGAAGTTGAAGGGTCCTTGTACAACGCCGAAGAGGAGGCGGGGATGCTTTTAGGAAGCCAGTAGGTCCCTAAACCCTGATAAGTTCAAGACATGCTATTCACCGAGAATAGATCAAGCCAGGAAAGTCCGAGAATTTGGAAGAAACTCAAGAGAAGCCATTCACGAAGAAAAGATCATCTGTGGGGAGTTAGAGTTTCTTTGACAATGTCTAAGGGTGGCAGCCTGAGAAAGGGTTCATTGAGAATGCTGCCTTTCACGCCTCCATATTGTTTAACCCCAAAAGGAGGGAAGACTGTATCGGGAAATCCTATGGGGATTTAGTTTTGTTTGTATTTAAGTGTGACCAACAGGTTTTACCTAGTGCTAGACGTAGTTGCAGGGGAAAACTCTAAATAACTATACTATTATTACACAGTTGATAATTGACAAGTATATAAAAGTTTGTGAAGGAAGACTTACAGAGAGCAACCCCACAATATGGATATATATATGAAAGCGGATAAAGAAAGCGGATAAACACTTACTCGGTTGTAGAGCTTCCATGCTATTTTGTTAGTTGTTCAACAAAGAAAGCTTTGATAACAATATTATATTCTAAATCAAAGGAGAAAGTGCTTTGAAAAGATTGTTGGGGCTTACAGCTCAAGGAGAGGCCCAGGGTTTTATCAGTGATTGCACTGTTGTTTGAATTTATACAGAGGGGCTTATACAAGTGACTGAGGCCCAAAAAGGTTTTCTGTACAAAGGGATGGGTCTTACACTCTCTCAAGAGGCCCAAAGATTTTAAAGAAAATAAATGGGGCTTATAACACGAGGGTAGGCATAGATGATTTGATTTTTGAACTGGCGATCGCGCTGAGATTTTCTTTTAACGCAGAGGGACTTATACAATATCTGAGGCCCAAAAAAGGTTTTGGTTAAAAGGGGATGGGTCTTACACACTTTCAAGAGGCCAAAAGGTGTTTTTGTACAAGTGATGGGGCTTACAGCTCAAGGAGAGGCCCAGTTGATTTTGTTTAAAAAGACGACGATCGCGCCGTTGTTTTTGAAAATACAGTGGGACTTATACAATGACTGAAGCCCAAAAAATGGTGTACTTACAAAGGGATTGGGTCTTACACTATAATAGAGGCCCATGAGTGTTTGAAAATGATTTGTGAGGGTGAAAATCAAAGAAACCCTAATTTTTGTTTTCCTTTAAAAGTGAATATTTAAAGAAAATCAAATAAAATGATAAAAATACCAAATAAGTTTGAATAAACCATTTGTGATTCTTTTTAAGGTTTGAAAATTTAAGTTTTAATCACAAGATGATTTAGAACTCATTGGGTTTTGATTTTCAAGATGAATATTCACTTTTAAAATGTTTAAAAAATAATTAAAAATGAATTTATTCATAAAAATACCAACTATATTAAATAAATAATATAAATTTGATTTTTTTGTGGAATAAAATATTTCAACATTTTTGTGTTTTTTTTCAAAAAGAACCAATAAAAAATAATTAAAATTGAGGGAGTTATTAATTTTTCAAATCATTAAATGATCTCTTAGAAGCTTTTAGGATGGTTGGAATCAGCTGGAAACCTCAGGAACAAGTTTGAGCTCTTTCTTGCAAAAGGGGCAAAAGTGACTAAAATAGCAACTCTCTCAAATGGTGTTCCAGATGTTTGGCACCATTTGGGACAGTTCAATGATGATATTTGGAGTGTGTTTAAGGTTTTATCTGGTTTGGAAAGTGACTGAATCAAGACATGGCTTAAAAAATACACAAAAGTCCTATTTTGAGGTTTTGAGAGGTGACTTTGTGATTTTGGTGTTACAGGTCACTTGTGAGAGTTTGGACAGCTTAGATATGACATATTGGATGTGTTTGGATCATGAGCTGTGGTGGAATTTCTCTCTAACTCAAAAACTCAGAGTTACCTTGCTAAAGAAGGTATTTTTGCCTAGAGGAAGAGATTTTGAGGAAAGCAAATGTTGTAGTGCTTTGGTGTACTCAAATTGAACACAATTGAGTTCTATTTATAGTAGAGGAAGTTTGTTTTGGCTGCAATAGTGAATGACAACTGCAGCAGAGGTTTGGCCAATGTTGAACAACGAGAATCCAAGTCTCCTCTAGCCATTGACTAGAGGTTAGGGCACAGGATGCTGGTTCCCTTGGTCTTGGATAAGTCTTGACTGAATTCAGTTTGGAATGGCTCAGTCCATGCCACCTTGGTGTATCCATTAAATGCTCAAATCCAAAATTGGAGTCTTGTCCCTCTTTTAGGCATTTCTAGGTTTGGCAGCTACTTTTGGTTCCAAAGACTTGGGAGGCTGATGGATCAGGGTTTGTCTCTCCTTGGTCTCCCCTTGTGGTGTTCAGATGGATAGATTTGTTTCCCCTTTGCAAAATTTGAGAAAATTGAGCAAAACTCCCAAATCTGCCTTGCCATGACAGTTTGCAGCAAGGCATATTGGCATTGTCATATCTCATGGCTCAAGTGGACTTTGATGGAGTTCTTGCCATTTTGGAAAGCCCTCATATGATACAATAACTGTTTGATCATAGTTGGTTTTGATACCTTTTGGATCCAAGTGAAAAATGCCCCTACATTTGGAAAAAAGTGAAGGCAGATTCTGACTTAGTGAAAATTTCACTAAGTGTTGGAAAAAAGTGACATTTTCACTTTTTGTGATTTTGATCATTCCATAACTTAAAATCCATGAGGAATTGGAATGAGCTTTGTTTGAAGCTTTTGTAGAGGGCCATGAGAGCTACAAATCCAGCTTTGGATAAGGAAAATGGTCTTGTGGTTTAGGAGTTATGATCCTCCAAAGTTGGTACCCTTGCCACTTTATTCCATAACTTAGAAAAATTTCTAAGTTTTTATGGTTACCCCTTTTACAAGTTATCCCACTTTTCTTGATTTTTCTTGATGAGTGATGATTCCAATCATACATTAACATCATTTTAGGGTCAAAGAACCATAATTGTGAAAAATCTCAAAAAGTCAAAGTTGACTTTTGTGCGCAGTTGACTTTTTGTCAGATGAATTCCAAACTGCGCAATTCTCTATGAAATCAAGTCCTTGACCTAAATCAAACTTGATGTATTGATTTCATAGGTGTTATAGGGTGTATTGAATCATGTCCCAAGGTTTAGGAGCATGCCTGGGTCAAAAGTCAAAGATACAGTTGACTTTTTCCTTGAAACCCTAACTGTGGTTCTGATGAACTTGAAACTTGTGAATCAAGCTTCTTGAATTGACCTATTGTTGAAAATGGATCAATGTAGGGTATTAGGGACCCTCAAATCATGCCTTAAGGTCTTGGCTCATGTTTTGTCCCAAAAGTCAAATTAGGGGTGAATTAGGCCAAGAAACCCTAATTCCTGATTTTTTTATGAATGCATCCTCTGGAGCCAAATTAACTTGATGATTGGGTTCATGATGTCCCATGGAGTATTTTAGGTTATGCTTTGAAGTATTGGCTCATGCCCAGAGGAAAATTTCCATCTGGAGGCCCTGGTCGACCAAAACCCTAATTTGGTGACACTGGCGATCTTGAGGCTTAATCCACTTGGATTGTTGCAGCCTTGTGCTTAATCCTTGATGTGGGAGTCCTCTTGATCCATTGTATGTTTAAGAGGTTAGACAAGTTGAAGATCATGTCACTCCTTGATTGATCCTTTGTCTAAGAGCTCTGAGAGGGCTTGAAACCCTAATTTTGATTGTAGTGGATGCTCACCCATCTTTGGGGAGACTAATGAGGCATAATGATACACCTATATTGTGATGATGATTTGCACAGTGATGGGAAATCTTAATGGTCAAAATTTAGGGTATGATAGATGCTCCTATTTAATCTTCTTGGACCCGAAGGTGTGAATGGCGAAGGTATTCGGGCATTCGGGGTGCAAGAGGATTAAATATCGGAATACCCAAAATTTTGATGGTGGTTAAGAATGGTAGTTCATGCATCCTTCTTCTTTTACTAAGCAATGATGTTCAGAAAAGGTAAAAACTTCCCCTCCATCCTGGACTTCAACCAAGGAACTGGTCTCAGTTTCTGAAATAAACTTCCCCTCGATCCTGGTTTCCTACCTAGGAATTGGTCTCAGTTTCTGAAATAAACTTCCCCTCGACCCTGGTTTCCTATCAAGGAACTGGTCTAAGTTTCTGAAATAAACTTCCCCTCGATCCTGGTTTCCTACCAAGGAATTGGTCTCAGTTTCGGAAATAAACTTCCCCTCGATCCTGGTTTCCTAGCAAGGAATTGGTCTAAGTTTCTTTTGTCAATAAACTTTCTTAACAAGGGACGCTATGCGTAGCGGTTTTCCTCAAACTTCTCGCCGATTTTTCCTGGGGAGATGCCATTTGATGGAAAAGAAAATTGATGTCAGAGTTGTTGGGGAACCCAGTCGTCTGAATTGTAGAGGTGTACAAACTTCTCTGTTGGAGATTCCATTTGTCGGCTCTACTGGGGAAAGCAGGTATCTTGAGAGACTGCTTCCAGCTTGGGGCTATTACATCATACTTTCCTCGGAGATCTTCTCGGAGAAATTCCATATGATATGATCTAATTTTTTGAGGTGCCGATGACCTTTTCGTCAGCGGATTTTTCTGAGAAAAACTACCGTATTGTCAAATTTCTGATTAAGAGGCTTTCTCTGGGGGTTTTCCTTAATCCGGGAAAGCGAAGACATCATCTTCAATGCCGAAGAGTGATGTTGGCTGAAGGTTCTCTTGTTCTTCAAAGGTTCAAGTTATCAAAGTGGTTGAGGACCAATTCTAATCTAGAAATAAACTGGAGGAGAGAGATTGTTCAGACGCAACAATTTCCTGACGAGGAAAGGACTGACAACTCGATTGAGAGGACGTTTATCACTAGGGATAAGACCGACTATAGTGATAGTGATGCAATATGAATATGAATGTAAATCAATAATGCATGATGTATGTATGTATATGCTGACAAAACTGATGCGACATACAGACTAGTGGATGAACACGCCTGGATACTCGGCCACAGTAGGAGATGAAAAGTATCACTGGTTCACGATAGCAATTCTGCTTTGCTTAGGAGAAGTAGTCCCTACGGGGAACAACCGTTGGTCGGGCTTAGGAGGTAAGAACTCTGTCGGGGATGCCAGATGGAGTATTCGCATCTGACATAGCTGATCCTTCATTCAGGCACACTGGTTTAGAAGGAGTACTTTGATTCTGCACTTTGAAGTTCGATTACTTCTGGAGAAGTGATCGATGTTCTTTTGATGTTCAACAGTCAAAAGAAATTGCCATCTTTATTTTAAAGCGGAAAAAATTTTAACGAGTAAATTCATTTTTGTTTCGTTTCAAGAATCGTTAATCATGTTAAAAATGTCGTTCTATAAAGCTAAAACAAAAGAGAATTATAAACAAAAGTACAAGGGCTCAATTTTTTTTGATAAGATGGAAATCAGCCAAACGCGTGATTCCATAGAGTATTTACAAAGTTAGAAAATGGTAATTTAAGGGAAAAGGGCTACATTGAAACATGATGACCGCTATCCTTCTACCAACTTTGAATTCTGGGCATCCTGAGCTTCTGTCGAAGATGACCTTGACTGGAGTTTTTCTTGATGGTGTAACTGCTGTTGAGGATTTGCCCCTGTTGAACATAGTTACTTGCCATTATCCCTAACTTTTGCCTGGATTGTACTTTGAGATTTCCAATCCACCGGGATGATTTTTGATTATGTCTCTAATTTTTGCCTGGACCGCCCTTTCGGGTTTTCAATCTAACGAGACGTTTTTTTTCTTCTTATTTCTTTTTTTTTAGTTTAGGCGAAGTATTTCTTGACTATGTCAACATTCGTGGGGTAGGCAAATTCTTCTCCATCCATGGTTGTAAGTCTCAAGGCGCCGCCTGAGAAAGCTTTCTTGACCACATAGGGGCCATCATAATTCGGGGTCCATTTGCCCCGAGAATCAGTGAGAAATGATTGTATCTTTTTTAGCACAAGGTCTCCTTTCCTGAAGACGCGAGGTCAGACCTTTTTGTCAAACGCCTTCTTCATTCTTTGTTGATATAGTTGACCGTGGCATAGTGTCGTTATTCTCTTTTCTTCGATCAGATTCATTTCATCGTGTCGACTTTGACACCACTCAGCTTTTGTAAGCTTAGCTTCCATCAATACCTGGATCGATGGGATCTCTACTTCTATGGGGAGCCCTGCTTCCATGCCATATACTAGAGAGAAAGGGGTTGCCCCTGTTTAAGTGCGGACAAATGTTCGATAACTGTGAAGAGCAAAGGGTAGCATCTCGTGCCAGTCTCTATAGGTTACAACCATCTTTTGAACAATCTTCTTAATGTTCTTGTTAGCCGCTTCTACCGCTCTGTTCATCTTAGGTCGGTAGGGAGATGAGTTATGGTGTTCGATCTTGAACCCTGAGCACAACTCTTTTATCATCATATTGTTCAAGTTAGATCCATTATCAGTAATGATCTGGCTCGGAACACCATAACGGCAGATGAGATTGTTTTTGATAAATCGGACCACCACTTGTTGGGTTGCATTGGCATATGAGGCTGCTTCGACCCATTTGGTGAAGTAGTCAATGGCTACTAGAATGAACCGATGTCCGTTTGAAGCCTTGGGTTCGATCATGTCAATCATGTCGATTCCCAATATGGAAAAAGGCCATGGGGAAGAGAGAATTTTGAGATTTGTTGGTGGTACATGGATTTTGTCTGAGTATATCTGACATTTGTGACACCTCCTCATGTACTTGTAGCAGTCGGATTCCATGGTCAACCAATAGTACCCTGCTCTTAGAATTTTTCTCGCCATTGTGTGTCCGTTGGCATGAGTGCCAAAGGATCCTTCGTGAATTTCTTTTATCAGCATGTCTGCTTCTGGTCTGTCTACACATCGGAGCAAGACTATGTCAAAGTTCCTCTTATATAGTGTATCACCGCTCAGGAAGAAGCTGCCTGCCAGCCTTCTGAGGGTTTTTCTGTCCTTTCTGGATGCCCCATGTGGGTACTCTAGTTTCTGAAGGAAGCATTTGATATCGTGATACCAAGGTTTATCGTCTATGACTGCTTCGACCGCGAAGATATAAGCGGGCCTTTCACGGCGCATTATGTCGATTTTAGGTAGGTCATTCCATTGACCTACGCCAATCATGGAAAGGAGAGTGGCTAGTGCATCAGCCATGTGATTCTCCTCACGAGGGATGTGATGAAACTCGATTCAGTTGAAGAAGGGTAGCAACCTTCTTGCGTAGTCTTTGTAAGGGATCAGTCCTGATAGGTATGTATTCCAAACTCCTTGGATCTGATTGATAACCAGGGCTGAGTCGCCATATACATCCAAGTATTTGATCCTTAAGTCGATCGCTTCCTCGAGACCCATGATACAAGCTTCGTATTCGGCCTCGTTGTTGGTACACTTGAATGTTAATCGGGCAGTGAAAGGAATGTGGGTAACCTGAGGTGTTATAATGATTGCCCCAATTCCGTTTTCATAATGATTGGCGGCTCTGTCAAAGATTAGTTCCCATTGGGATCCTGGTTCTTACCCTTCACTGGGTAGTGGTTCATCGCAGTATTTCATTTTTAAATACATGACATCTTCGTCTGGGAAGTCAAATCCGACTGATTCTTGATCGTCAATCGGTTGATGAGCCAAATGATCGACTAAAATACTTCCCTTAACGACTTTCTGAGCATGGTACTCGATGTCGTATTCTAATAACAACACCTGCCTACGGGCAATCTTTCCCGTGAGAGCAGGTTTTTCAAAGACATACTTGATTGGATCCATTTCTGAGATTAACCAAGTAGTGTGACGAATCATGTATTGGCGAAGATGATTGGCTTCCTAAGCCAAAGCACAACAAGTTTTCTCAAGCATAGTGTATCGAGTCTCGCAGTCGGTGAATTTCTTGCTCAAATAGTAGATGGCAGACTCTTTCCTTTTGGTTTCGTCTTGTTGGCCAAGTACACAACCCATTGAGTCTTCCAAGACTGTTAGGTAGATGATCAGTAGTCTTCCTTCTATTGGAGGCGATAGAATTGGTGGGTTCAACAGATATTCCTTGATACTGTCGAAGGCGGTTTGGTAGTCATCTGTCCAAATGCAGTCCTGATTCTTTTTGAGTAATTTGAAGATTGGCGAGCATGTCGTGGTCATGAGGAATATGAATCTGGAAATATAGTTCAAACATCCCAAGAATCCTCTGACCTGTTTTTCAGTTTTCGGAGAAGGGATTTCTTGAATGGCCTTAACCTTGTCAGGATCAACCTCAATTCCTTTTTGGCTGACGATGAATCCTAAAAGTTTCCCTGAATGGACACCGAACGTGCACTTGTTGGGATTCAAGCGGAGTTTATACTTTCTCAACCGCTCGTATAGTTTTAACAGTTGGGTCACATGATCCTCCTCTATTTTAGATTTGGAAATCATATCATCGACATATACCTCGATTTCCTTGTGTATCATGTCATGAAACAGAGTAGTCATGGCCCTTTGATAGGTTGCCCCGGCGTTCTTCAAACCGAACGACATCACCTTGTATAAAAAGGTACCCCACGGGGTAATGAACGAAGTTTTCTCCATGTCTTTCGGCGCCATTTTGATTTGATTATAGCCTGAGAATCCATCCATGAAGGAAAAGACTTTGAACTTTGTTGTACTGTCCACCAGCATGTCAATGTGTGGTAAAGCAAAGTCATCCTTTGGACTGGCTTTGTTCAGATCCCTGTAATCAGCACACATTCTGACATTTCCATCCTTTTTCGGGACTGGTACGATGTTGGCTAACCATTGAGGATATTCTGAGGTGGCGAGGAAACCCGCGTCAATTTGCTTTAGTACTTCCTCTTTGATTTTGATTGCCATGTCTGGGTGAGTTCTTCTCAACCTCTGCTTTACCGGCAGACATTCTGACCGTAACGGTAGATGATGTTCCACGATGCTGGTATCCAACCCTGGCATGTCCTGGTAGGACCAAGCGAATACATCGGAAAACTCTTTGAGAAGCTTTATCAAACTGTCTTTGGTAGCTAGACTGAGCAATGCCCCAATTCTGACTTCTTTTTCTCTCTTTTTCCGAACCCAAGTTGACTATTTCCAACGGCTTTTTGTGAGGTTCGATGGACCTTTCCTCTTGTCTGAGTAGTCGGGAGATCTCCTCTGGAATTTCGTCGTCAACTTCTTCTTCAGCCCCAAATATCGGGAATTCAAAGTTGGGAGAAGGCATCAGATCGTACGTTTCAATGGGGTTTAAAACAAGCAATTTGCATGACGTGATGATTTTTTTTAGAAGAGATAGAGAGAAATGCAAGAGTGTGTGCAGTGTTTTTCTGAAAACTGCTTGTTTTTATTTGTTATTTTTTAGGATTACCATTTTCTGAAAAAGCGAAAAGAGAAAACAACAATTAATGCGGAAATTACAGAACGACGTTTATTTATTTATGATTTTGTCGATTCTTGAAACTACAGCCCTATAAAACAAAACTCTATCGCTTTGGGCAAAGCGAAGAGGTATATTTAGAAAAAGTGAGCCCTATCAAAACATCCATTTCACCTGGGCAGGGTGAAAGGTTTAAGACGACAATTACTTTGACTTATGGACGATCTCCAAAACATCGACAGCAACCCATTGGCGGCGAACTCCTCGGTGAATCATAAAGTCTAATACCTTCCTTGATTTGTCTTCAGAAATAACGCTGATTTCTGGTGGAGAAGTGTCATTGGAATCTGTCTCCCAGGCAGAGTTGTCGTAGGAGGATTCCTCTGTTGTATTTTGCATAGTATTTGTGCTCTCAGGTAAATATCCCCATTCTGTTGGTTGGATGTCTTCGAGCCTGATACGAGAGCTTTCGGGAGCGGTGTATTTGACCAAGTAGTCAAACTTGCCACTCGGTTGTCCCAGGGTGTTCCACACTTCTGTGGAACAGGAGGAGTCATCCCTTTCGATGACGTTGACCTCTGGAAAAGCGTAGTTGATGAATTCTAGTCCGGCAAGCTTTGCCAATTCATTGTCATACGGGATATTTTCTGAATGACCTGAGTGTTGATCCCATGACATGGTGGGGACACAAGTATTCTGTTCAATGATGCTCAGCTGATTTTCATTGCTCGGCTAATTTTCTTGCCCCGAATTTCCTAGATACGGCTGCCAGATAGGCAGGCCATCCATTGGGCCATAATAGTCGTGGTCAAAGTTGTATTTCATCGGAGTGTCTTCCTCTAATGAATTTGGTGGAGCACGACATCCTTCCGGATCACAATCTCCGTATATCATTTTGACATTTGACCTCGGTATAAATCTCGGACTCTGTGCGGGATAACAAAATGGTGTAGGCACCTCTTCCTGAGACATATAATCGTCCTTGTTAAGATAGCACTTCCATTCCTCATCTGCGTCGGAGGAATCTTCCTCGTTGATAGTGTGTACTTCTTGGGACACTGGGTGAAGGAAACCTCCACTGTGGAAGAAGTCCTAAATGGGATGAAAACTTTCATCTTAGCAGCTGTCAGGGTGCAGATCGCAGAAAAACCAAGACCCTTCTTTGTTTTATTATTAGTAGGAATGAGAAGTTGTCCCCATCCTTTCGTATTGTTGCTTTCAATTGCCTCAAGGGCATCTTTGTATGAGAAAATAGAGGTTCCTTTCTCTGATTGATTCTCATTGCTCACCGAAAATGCTTGGAATTGAGTTCCGACAACCTCCTCTGGTTCTACACAAGTAGATAATGACAGGTTACTCACAATCAAGGCCTGTTCTCCACTAACCGTGACGAGTTGATCATTCTTGACGAACTTCAGTTTCTGGTGCAGTGTCGAAGTGACTTCCCCAACCTGGTGTATCCAAGGTCTTCCTAATAAGAAACTGTATGTTTCCCGGATGTCTATGACCTGGAAAGTGATTAGGAAAGTATGAGGACCGTTAGTTATAGGAAGGTCGACTTCGTCGATAACTGCTTTCCAAGATTCGTCAAAGGCATTGACGATGACCTCACTGCCCCTCATCGGGGTCCTTAGAATAATAGTCACAATAAAGTGGACTTCGGCATGACGTTGAGAGCCGATCCGGTGTCTACCAGTACGCTGGCTAAAGCATCGTCCTGGCAGTTGACTGTAATATTGAGCGCCATGTTGTGACTTTTGCCTTCTTCCGGCAGTTCCTCATCACTGAACCCTAAGTTGTTGCAGGAAGTGATGATAGAGATGATACTATCGAACTGTCATATTGACACATTCTGTTCCACAAAGGCTTGCTCTAAGACTTTCTGTAGAGCCTCTCCGTGGGCTTCGGAACTGAGTAAAAGCGATAGCACAGAGATCTTTGAAGGAGTTTGTAACAGCTGATCAACAATGTTGTATCCACTCCATTGGATGAGCTTCAGCATATCATCATCGTTCTTTGAAAGGTCTGGATTACAGGATTGACCGACTGGTGGATTGGGAACTTCCGTTTGAGGTTCCTTTTCTTTGTTAGGTTATCCAACTCCTCGGTTGAAGATTCGACCGCTCCGTGTTACTCGAGTGATGCCTGCAATATTCACGATGGAGGGTAATGGAATTTCCTTTCCATTCTCAATTATTGTTGCACCGTATTTGTAAGGGATTGCCTTAGCTGGTTCATACGGTAATGGTCCTGGCAGATAAATAACTACAGGAGCCTTCTGATTTTTCTGACTGTCGTAGGTAACTTTAATCAGCTCTTGGCTAGGAACCTTTAATTTGTCCATTAGAGGGATGATGGTACAAACAACCTAGTTCTGTTGATGATCAGAGATTATGACAACGTCTCTGATTTGATCAGCGAAGTAGTCCGGCGTCCAGTTGATTGGCTTGGAACCCGAACATGGGTGAATCTCTTTACGATCCAACTGACCTTGAAGAGCTGCTTGCACAAGGTAACATCCTTGGTTATTCTCCGAGCAGATTCTGCAGCGTTCGTAATTATGTGGTGGCACCTGGCCATGCCCGCTTTGGATGCAGTGTAACCTCACTAGGTCAGTTTCCATAGATCGGACATCCTGACTTTGACGCTTAGTAGGGTTCCCATTAAGCACATTGATTTGTTGCGTGTCTTCATCAATATAAATTAGAAGCAGCCAGTGGTTTAACAAGTGTTGCAAAGTTCTTTGAACGAGAGCGCACCCTTGGTTACTCTCACAACATCCTTTACAGCTTAGATAAACGTGAGAAGTGAGAAAACCGAGTTGGACTTGCCTGGCGTGTAACTCCACCAAGCTGGTATTCATCAAACGAATATCGAAGATTTGGATCATGTTGATCTGATAAGAATTTCTATCATGGTAGTCCTGGATCCACCCAAGATCCATCTGACGCTGGAGGGCCTCTTGTATGAAAGAGCATCCCTGTTTGTTTACCGAGCAAGTCAGACAGGAATTGTAATCATGTCACGGCAAATTATAGTACTGGCTTTGCCTTGAGTGCATCGCCACCAAGTTGACATTCATTACACGAATGTCGTGGTTCTGAATGATGTTGGAACTTGTAGAACTCGATGCTCTTGGATCCATCCGAGATCCAACTGGTCCTGTAGAGCTGATTGCACCACAGAACATCCCTGATTGTTTTTAGAGCAGATATCACACTAGTGATAATTATGAGGTGGCACATGGCCATATCCACTCTGTCTACAATGCATCTTGACCAAGTTGGCCCTTAATAAGAGTACATCATGAATTTGATAGCTGTCGTTAGACTCCCCCTCTATCACATTGACTGCAGCGCTCTCATGTTGAGGCAACAGGTTCGTGAGAACATTCAGATTCATATCTTTAAAAGATAAGACCTCGCTCCTAACAAGCTTTTGTACGTTGGATTCGAAACTGAGACACTTTTCTATGTTATGCCCTGGTCCTCCTTGATGATAAGGACAAGTTTGATCCATTTTGAACCAGAAAGGCAGATTTTCCGGTACTGTAAGAGGAGACTTGGTTTGGTTATGTCCCTTGACCAGTAGTAATTGAAATAGTTTTGCATACAACATGGGTATAAGGTCAAACCCTGGTGGTCGTGTTGCACGGTTGTTGTTATATGGAGGACGAGTCTGCTGAAGAGGCGGTTGTGACCTTTGCTGATATTGTTGTTGATTAGGTTGGCTCTGCGCAACCTGAGGTTGATACGTAGGAACAGGCGTAGGGTTAATAGCAGGAGTTACAGTTGCTACTGGCTGGTAACGTCACCTTTGATTTCCGAGAGAGATATTCCCAATATCCTGCTCTTTTTTCTTAGGGAGAGCACTATCGTATTGTTTCGTACTACTTGATGGTCCAACGTCTTTAACTAAACGTCCTTCTCGGACGACTTCCTCAAGACGAACTCCCATGCCCACCATCTTGGTGAAGTCACTGGGCGCACTGGCAACCATTCTGTCGTAGTAAAATGAGCTCAAGATTTATAAGAAGATCTTTGTCATCTCTTTTTCCTCCAGAGGTGGAGAAATCTGAGCGGCAATTTCACGCTATCTCTGAGCGTATTCTTTAAAGGTTTCCTTGTCCTTTTGTGACATTGATTTAAGTTGATCTCTATCCGGTGCCATGTCCAGATTGTATTTATATTGTTGAACGAAGGCAGCGCCAAGATCTCTGAATGTGTCGATCGTTGTGCGGCTTAAACCCATGTACCATTTTAATGTGGCACCGGTTAAACTATCCTGAAAGTAGTGAATGAGCAGCTCCTGGTTCTTTGTCTGAGCTGACATTCACCAAGCGTACATCACCAAGTGGCTTTGTGGGCAACAGTTACCCTTGTACTTTTCAAAGTCAGGTACCTGGAACTTGTGCAGAACTTTCACATTGGGGACCAAGCAGAGGTCCGCGGCGTCCTTTCCAAATAAATCCTGACCACGAAGGGCTTGCAGCTCTTTCTGCATTTCCAGGAACTGTTCCTGGAATTCATTCATTCTGTCGAACATGCTGTTGTTTCCACCAGAAGGTATCTGTGGAATCTGTCCTTTCGGGACAGGGTGTACCACGGGTGGTGGTATAGTCATTATGGCAGTGACTCTTGGTGCCTCCCGAAGTTTGTAACTTCAGGAGTTGCTGTCATGCCCCTGGCATCTTCGCTTTCCCGAAGTTTGTAACCTTCAGGCCCAGTGGCTCCTGCTGCGGTTTCCGGATCTCTAGTGATCGGCGGAACATATCCTTCTGGGATATAGTTAAGTGGCATGCCCCAGGGACGATCTTTCGACATTTTATACCTAGGATCATATTTTTCCACCATAGGCGTTGATGTGATCTCTGATATCACAGTCCGTTGTTGTTGCATCTGAGCTTCTGCTAGAGCTTGCATGTCGTTATGAAGCTTTCTCAGATCCTCTTTCAGAGTGTCGATCTCTTCTCTCAACTCTCTGTTCTCTTCCTCAAGATCATCCATCTTTTTCTGATGATTGGCCCGAGTATTGTACGAATGAGACAGTTTGACTCAATAATCGAGACACCAACGTGAGATTCGTAGGTAAGAAGAATACGTTTATGCGGGAATGATGAATGATATGCAATGATTGTATTAATTGTATGTTTTGTTTAATCAAAATAAACTTCGAAAATAGGATTGCAAGTATCAAACAGTGGGGAAACCTCGTTTTATTGAATTCAAAGGATTGTGGAAATGGAAATACAGTAGATTACAAAGTGCTGAAAAAGGAAATCTAAGCTAATGGATCTCGAGTCCTCTCTGAGGAGAGCTCAAGTGCTGGTTCGGGTACTTTCCTTTTCTTTAACCGGGGCTCTTCAGCCGTTGTCGGGTTGTCATTCCTTTTCCAAGTGAAAGGAGCGAGCAAATTCCTTTGCTACTCTTGATTCTCTACAGCATGTTGCTCTAAAATCTCAATCAGAGCATCTTTTTCTTTTGACAGTTGCTGTACATTGAGAATACGGTACTTGTTCCTCCAAGACCTCTTCTCCTGTTGAACTTTGCTGAGAGTAACTTGAAGTTTTTCCGTCTCAGACATAAAATAAAGGGCAGAGTCCCTTAATGGAAGAACTTCCTGACGAGGGTAAGGCATCCTCAGCTTGAGAGCTCTAGTTTGTACCTAGTGGAGATAAGGTTCCACCGAGACGCAGTCTGGTTTTCCTAGAGACTATGTTCCTTTCCTGTGAATGTGTTTCCAGGCATGCACTATTTCTGTCTTTAGTGCCCTGTCATTTTCTCCTTCCTTGAAGAAAAGACCTTCCAGATGAGCATTACGCAGGATATGCCTCATTGGGTATCCAAATTGACGACGAACTAAAACAGGATAATAATTGATCCCTCCCTTAGTTCCTATGAGGGGTACATTTGGGAAATTTCCACAACGGTCAATGATCCTGATCCCGTCGTAGATTCGATTGTAATAATCGATGTCCGAGTTGGTAAGAGACATGATTCTCTGCGACCAACGTAAAGTATTCTTTTGATCCCAAAATGCAGCAGACTTTGGCAAATGTGAAATGAACCATTAGTACAGCAGGGGTACACAGCATGTGATCATTCCTCCATTATAAAAATTCCTTAAGTATACCGAATGATAAGCATCTGCGAGCAAAGTCAGTACAGGGTTTCCAATCAGGAAAATCTTAATGGCGTTGATATCTACAAAGTTATCAATGTTGGGAAACAGAAATAACCCGTAGGTGAGCAAAACTAAGATGCTCTCGACAGCGGACACGTTCCCTATACTAGCAAAGTATAGAGCCTTCTTTGTCAAGAACTGGGCTGGCAAACCTTGGATGCCACCCTTAGTGGTCATGTGAGTCCTGACTTCTGACTCGTCCAAATAAATTGCTTGTGCAATGGTTTGATCCTTTGGAATTTCTTCCAGTCCAGAAAAGGGAGCTTGGTCAGTGATATGTAAATCAGTCAGGTGAGAGTATTCCTCCAGTGTTGGTGCTAGCTGATAATCCAGGAATGTAAAACAATGATAGACCTGATCGTAGAACTGGATTAGTGTGGATAGGATTCCTTCGATTACATGAACCCTTAATAGAGACAGTAGTCCCCCGTACTTAGCTCTGAAAGCCTCGTGGTTGGTGATATTTCTCGCTAAACCTCTAAAATCCTCTAACTTTGGAACCTTGAAGGTGTACTTATGAGTTTTTCTTCTACCGAAATCCACTGGCGCAATCCCTTTATCTGACATTAGCAATCATTGTCTCAGTTTAATTTGAAAAAGTGAGACTAGAAGAGAAGATTTTTCTTTGGTTTAGTGTTTTTTAAATGAATGTATGAATGCAGCACACAAAAACATAGAAAAAACATGGGGTCAAAGGGTCGGTGTCATGAAGTCAAGGCTCTACCTCCCCCCCCCCCCAAAGGTTTATACTGGTGATTTTTTGTACCTGTCCGCAAAATCATTGATCCCTCTTGGGATGACAATAGCAAGTGGATCGCCAGCAAGCTGATGCATCCTAGAGTGATCTCAAATGAGGGTAGTATCGTGTGACAACTATTTCCGATAGCTTCCGCACTACAAAATGGTTTCAGCCTACTAAAAATCTCAGCTTCTCAGATAACCCAGTCGACCACACTACTTTCAACAACCAAAGTCGTATAGGCAATTTATCTGCAAAGGGAGTCTCCACTGAGTTTGATGGTCGATCGGGGACTCTTAACTGGGATTCACTCCCTGCAAGATTACCCGCATTGTCATCACCTATCTTAGGTGTATACTTAATATTTCCACATGCGGCATCACACGCATTCCCATTAGCAGAAAAACAAACACATATATCAATTAGGAAAAGTAGTATATATATTTGTCTTAATCATCCTATACCTCTAGTCTTATGATCCTAACAGACAATGACTCCCCTAGCAGAGTTGCCATTTCTGAATTTAGGGTTTCATCCCTTGGGAAAGCAAGAAAGAATGCCTCCCAATGTGGTCGCCATCTTTCTGTAGCGCAATTTTTGTGGTTTCGAATAACTATCGCTTTGGTACTACATTTCGATTCATTTTTATCCTATTAAGCTGATTAAGGAAGGGAAATAGATGTCTCCAATTAACCCTGCTTGCAAATTGAGGTTAAACAGTCAAAACTGTTGGTTTACAAATGCTATCAAAATAGGGGGGTTCTCCCTTTGGGTTATTAACTAAAAAAAGTGTCTAGGCTATTGGTAGGATGTTAGGACTGATGCTTTTCGATTGATGTATGAAGGTATGGGATTTTTGGTTAGTATGCTCGCTAAGATTTTTCAATCTTATGCCTACGTTTTCCCGTTTAATGAAATAGGGAAATCAGAGCGATCGTAGTTCCTCCTATTCTATGGGAGGAAAAAAGTTGATTTGGTGTCTTGTTCAAAGCCCAAGATGTGAAGCTAAAGGGAGTATATGTATCTTGTTCAAAGCCCAAGATGTGAAGCTGAAGGTGGTTTGTATCTTGTTCAAAGGCCAAGATGTGAAGCTGAAGGGTTTTGGTTTGAGAGAGGATTTGTCATCTCTAAAGAGGAGTTGTACATGTTTGTATGCTGTGAGCAAGGCATAAATTTGATGCTAAAAGGTTGATTGACTCAACCGGGGTTTCTTTATACAAAGCCTAAGAGGAGGCTATTGACCAAATAAGAGGGTGCTTTTATATGTGTCTGGTATGAAGCCCAAGACGGAGGCTAAAAGGTTTGTGACGCAACAAGAGGGTCTTTTATACTCAACAAGAGAGTGTTTCGTATCTCGTACGAAGCCCGAGATGGAGGCTGAAAGGTTGGTGACCCAACAAGAGGGTCTTTTATACTCAACAAGAGAGTGATTTGTATCTCGTACGAAGCCCAAGATGGAGGCTGAAAGGTTTGTGACCCAACAAGAGGGTCTTTTATACTCAACAAGAGAGTGTTTTGTATCTCGTATGAAGCCCGAGATGGAGGCTGAAAGTGGGTGACTCAATAAGAGAGTCTTTTATACTCAACAAGAGAGTGTTTTGTATCTTGTACGAAGCCCGAGATGGAGGCTAAAAGTGTTAGCTCTGCTGGAGAGAATCATTGTACAAACCCAAGATGAGGCTATGTTTGTTAGTGACTGTTTCAGTTTAGTGACAGGTCTAGTATGTTGGATTAAAGAGAAAATCAGTTCTTATAAAGGGATTGATTAAAGGTAAGGTTATGCTTTGGTATTGATCAGAGGATCAGGGTTATTTCCTGGGAAATCCAAAGGGTATTGTGACTGTCCAAGTCTACTGGTGTTTTGAGAAGTCGATTCTAAGATAAGTGAATGATCTTTGTATGATGCCCAACAGAAGGCTGGTATGTTAAGGGATGAAGGTCAACCCTACAACGGCCGGAGTATTTTGACACTGGAAAGACTGCTCTAGAAAAGGATGATTAAGTTTTGTCTTATACCTTTAAGAGGTCGTCGGGGTCCTTGTATGAAGCCCAAGAGAAGGCATGAGAACTTCTAAGAAGCCGAAGAGTCCTTGTACAATGCCCAAGAGGAGGCGGGGATGCTTTTAGGAAGCCTGTGGGTCCCCAAACCCCGATAAGTTCAAGACATGCTATTCACCGAGAATAGATCAAGCCAGGAAAGTCCGAGAATTTGGAAGAAACTCTAGAGATTCCATTCACGGAGAAAATATTATCTCTAGAGTTTCTTTGACAATGTCTAAGGGTGACAGTCTGAGAAAGGATTCACTGAGAATGTTGCCTTTCACGTCTCCATATTGTTTAACCCCAAGAGGAGGGAAGACTGTATCTGGAAATCCTATGGGGATCTAGTTTTGTTTGTATTTAAGAGTGACCAACAGGCTTTACCTAGTGCTAGACGTAGTTGTCGGGGAAAACTCTAAATAACTATACTAGTATTACACAGTTGATATTTGACAAGTATATAAAAGTTTGTGAAAGAAGACTTACAGTGAGCAGCCCCACAATATAGATATATATATATGAAAGCAGATAAACACTTACTCGGTTGTAGAGCTTCCATGCTGTTTTGTTAGTTGTTCAACAAAGAAAGCTTTGATAACAATATTATATTCTAAATCAAAGGAGAAAGTTCTTTGAAAAGATTGTTGGGGCTTACAGCTCAAGGAGAGGCCTAGGGTTTTATCAGAGATTGCACTGTTGTTTGAATTTATACAGAGGGGCTTATTCAAGTGACTGAGGCCCAAAAAGGTTTTCTGTACAAAGGGATAGGTCTTACACTCTCTCAAGAGGCCTAAAGAGTTTTAAAGAAAAGAGATGAGGCTTATAACACGAGGGTAGGCCCAGATGATTTGATTTTTGAACTGGCGATCGCGCCGAGATTTTCTTTTAACGCAGAGGGACTTATACAATATCTGAGGCCCAAAAAAGGTTCGGGTTAAAAGGGGATGGGTGTTACATTCTCTCAAGAGGCCCAAAGGTGTTTTTGTACAAGTGATGGGGCTTACAGCTCAAGGAGAGGCCCAGTTGATTTAGTTTAAAAAGGCGACGATCGCGCCGTTGTTTTTGAAAATACAGTGGGACTTATATAATGACTGAGGCCCAAAAAGTGGCTTACTTACAAAGGGATTGGGTCTTACACTCTAATAGAGGCCCATGAGTGTTTGGAAATGATTTGTGTGGGTGAAAATCAAAGAAACCCTAATTTTTGTTTTCCTTTAAAAGTGAATATTTAAAGAAAATCAAATAAAATGACAAAAATACCAAATAAGTTTGAATAAACCATTTGTGATTTTTGTTTAAGGTTTGAAAAATGAAGTTTTAATCACAAGATGATTTAGAACTCATTTGGTTTTGATTTTCAAAGTAAATATTCACTTTTAAATGTTTAAAAACAATTAAAAATGAATTTATTCACAAAAATACTAATTATATTAAATAACTAATATAAATTTATTTTTTTGTGGAATAAAATATTTCAACATTTGTGTGATTTTTTGCAAAAAGAACCAGTAAAAAATTATTAAAATTGAGGGAGTTATTAATTTTTCAAACCATTAAAAATAATAAGTAAAACAATAAAATGTGAAAAAATAACAAAAAGAGGATCTGGGGCGAGGGGGATTCGAACCCCAGACCTCTTATGTATAGGGCGTGCGCCTTACCACTGGGGTGGTGATACATCCGTTGATTGAAACACAACCACAAATATACAAGGCTTGCCTTGTTTTTGGCCTGGCCCAAGGCAATGCAAGGCTAGATTTTGGTTGAAAACGTGAAGGCCATAACTTTCTCATTTCTCCATGGATTGGGACAAAATTTAGGTCTATCCTGCCTAGAATTTCACAAGGAATCCAATGGTGGTGGTGTTTTTTTTCAGATCATGCTCCTATTGAAAAACCCGATAGTGGTTTTGAAATAGGCCATGATTTGCATTTTCTGTGCCATGTCTTGGTACAAGCATGAATTACATGATAAATTGGTGCAAACACAACACATATAACATGTATAAGAGATGCATGATCAGTGGACATCAAAAGAAAGCATGATTCAAAGAATCCAAGTTGTGATGCTTACCTCGTTTTGGAGCTTTTGTGCAATCTGCCAAGAGCTTTGTTCCAAAAATGATTTGATGCTTTGGACACCCTCAAATGATCTCTTAGAAGCTTTTAGGATGGTTGGAATCAGCTGGAAACCTCAAGAACAAGTTTGAGCTCTTTCTTGCAAAAGGGGCAAAAGTGGCCAAAATAGCAACTCTTTCAAATGGTGTTCCAGATGTGTGGCACCATTTGGGACAGTTCAAGGATGATATTTGGAGTGTGTTTGAGGTTTTATCTGGTTTGGAAAGTGACTGAATCAAGACATGGCTTGAAAAATGCACAAAAGTCCTATTTTGAGGTTTTGAGAGGTGACTTTGTGATTTTGGTGTTACAGGTCACTTGTGAGAGTTTGGACAGCTTAGATATGACATATTGGATGTGTTTGGATCATTAGCTATGGTGGAATTTCTCTCTAACTCAAAAACTCAAAGTTACCTTGCTAAAGAAGGTATTTTTGCCTAGAGAAAGAGATTTTGAGGAAAGCAAGTGTTGTAGTGCTTTGGTATACTCAAACTGAACACAGTTGAGCTCTATTTTTAGTAGAGCAAGTTTGTTTTGGCTGCAATAGTGAATGGCAACTGCAGCAGAGGTTTGGCCAATGTTGAGCAATGAGAATCCAAGTCTCCTCTAGCCATTGACTAGAGGTTAGGGCACAAGCTGCTGGTTCCCTTGGTCTTGGATAAGTCTTGACTAAATTTATTTGGGAATGGCTCAGTCCATGACACCTTGGTGTATCCATTAAATTCTCCAATCCAAAATTGGAGTCTTGTCCCTCTTTTAGGCATTTCTAGGTTTGGCATGCTACTTTTGGTTCCAAAGACTTGGGAGGCTGATGGATCAGGGTTTGTCTCTCCTTGGTCTCCCCTTGAGGTGTTCAGATGTATAGATTTGTTTCCCCTTTGCAATATTTGAGCAAATCGAGCAAAACTCCCAATTCTGCCTTGCCATGACAGTTTGCAGCAAGGCATATTGGCATTATCATATCTCATGGCTCAAGTGGACTTTGATGGAGTTCTTGGCCATTTTGGAAAGCCCTCATATGATACAATAACTGTTTGATCATAGTTGGTTTTGATACCTTTTGGACCCAAGTGAAAAATTCCCCTACATTTTAAAAAAAGTGAAGGCAGATTCTGACTTAGTGAAAATTTCACTAAGTGTTGGAAAAAAGTGACATTTTCACCTTTTGTGATTTTGATCATTCCATAACTTAAAATCCATGAGAAATTGGAATGAGTTGTGTTTTAAGCTTTTGTAGAGGGCCATGAGAGCTACAAATCCAGCTTTGGATGGGGAAAATGGCCTTGTGGTTTAGGAGTTATGATCCTCCAAAGTTGGTACCCTTGCCACTTTATTCCATAACTTAGAAAAATTTCTAAGTTTTTATGGTTACCCCTTTTACAAGTTATACCACTTTTCTTGATTTTTCCTGATGAATGATGATTCCAATCATACATTGACATCATTTTAGGGTCAAAGAACCATAATTGTGAAAAATCTCAAAAAGTCAAAGTTAACTTTTGTGCACAGTTGACTTTTTGTCAAATGAATTCCAAATTGTGCGATCCTCTATGAAATCAAGTCCTTGACCTAAATCAAACTTGATGGATTGATTTCATAGGTGTTATAGGGTGTATTGAATCATGTCCCAAGGTTTGGGAGCATGCCTAGGTCAAAAGTCAAAGATACAGTTGACTTTTTCCTTGAAACCCTAATTGTGGTTCTGATGAACTTGAAACTTGTGAATCAAGCTTCTTGGATTGAACTATTGTTGAAAATGGATCAATGTAGGGTATTAGGGAACCTCAAATCATGCCTTGAGGTCTTGGCTCATGTTTTGTCCCAAAAGTCAACTTAGGGGTGAATTAGGTCAAGAAACCCTAATTCCTGATTTTCTATGAATGCATCCCCTGAAGCCAAATTGACTTGATGTTTGGGTTCATGATGTCCCATGGAGCATTTTAGGTGATGCTTTGAAGCATTGGCTCATGCCCAGAGGAAAATTTCCATCTGGAGACCTTGGTCGACCAAAAACCCTAATTTGGTGACACTGACGATCTTGAGGCTTAATCCACTTGGACTGTTGCAGCCTTGTGCTTAATTCTTGACGTGGGAGTCCTCTTGATCCATTGTATGTTTGAGAGGTTAGACAAGTTGAAGATCATGTCACTCCTTGATTGATCCTTTGTCTAAGAGCTCTGAGAGGGCTTGAAACCTTAATTTTGACTGTAGTGGATGCTCACCCATCTTTGGGGAGACTAATGAGCATAATGATACACCCATATTGTGATGATGGTTTGCACAATGATGGGAAATCTTAATGGTCAAAATTTGGGGTATGACACATCTCCTTGAGATGTAAGCCTCATCTCTTGTATAAAAATACACTTTGGGCCTCTAATAGAGTGTAAGACCCATCCCTTTGTAAATAAACCATTTTTGGGCCTCAGTCTGCATAAGTCCCGATACGATTTCAAAAATCTCGGCGCGATCGCCGCTTTTTAAACAATTTTAATCCACGCCTCCCCTTGTGTTGTAAGTCTCATATTTATTCTTTTAATAAACTCTTGGGCCTCTAATAGAGTGTAAGTCGCATCCCTTTGTACAAAAAACTTTTTGGGCCTCAGTCGTTGTATAAGTCCCGGTACAATTTTCCGAATAACGGAGCGATCGTTGTTTTTCATCTGGGCCTCTCCTTGAGTTGTAAGCCCCGTCTCTTGTACAAAAAATAAACTTTGGGCCTCTCCTTGAGTATAAGCCCCAATCTTCTTTTTTAAAACAACTTTCCCTTTTGACTTAGATTCAAATTCATAGTTGTTATCAAAACTTTCTTCAATTCTTGAATAAATAACCATATAGCTGTGTTTATAACACTGGAAGCTTGCTCACCTGTAAGTTCTACCAACTTTCTTTTACATACTTGTTTATATATTTCGTCTGTATATACTTGTATATATATATCTGCTTAGAGTTTGCCCTGGAAATTAGGTCTAGGATTAGATCAAACCAGTGGTTACTCTTTCAACACAGTCAAAACTAGTTCCCCCGTAGGAAATTCCAGATACAGTCTTGCCTCCTCTTGGGCTTATACAATATGGAACAGAGAAAGGCATTATTCCCGATGAAACTTTTCTCAAGACTTTCACAACTTAGAAATATCTGTACAAGAAATTCATTTCCCCAGAGAGGATTAATTCCCGGTGAAACCTCTTCTGAATTTCTTTAAACCCTAGAACTGTTCACTAAAGAAAGGATTATTCCCGGTGAAACCTTTCTTGAACTTTTCTTAGGTTTGGACCCATAGGCTTCCTAAAAGCATCCCCAGCCTCCTCTTAGGCTTTGTACAAGGAACCTCAGGCTTCTTAGAAGTTCTCATGCCTCCTCTTGGGCTTAATACAAGGGCCCAAAGACCTCCTACAGGTATAGGACAAAACTTAGTCATCCTTTGATAGTTCAATCCTCCAGAGAGTCAGAGTCAAAAACATCAGATCAGTTTAGGGTTGATTCTTATCCCTTAAAACATCAACATCCTCTTGGGCATCATACAAAGATAAACCTTTTCATACCAGTGGACTTGGACAGTTTCACCTCCTTTTAAATCTCAAGAAGCCTTCAAGATTCCTAGAAATACAGGAAAAACCCTGTTCATTTCATCAAATTTCCAACAGAGTTTAAACCTCCACAGGTTTCAAAACTCAATCTTTAAACTCTCACTTTAAATTTCCCCTGATAGGGTCAAATTACAACCCATATACCCTCAGTCAGAACCTCATGGTCTCTGATATTTCAACTCCTCAGTAAGAGTTGATTCCCCAATTTGGACCTGTCTCTGGATCTCATTAATCCTTAGTAGAAGCTAGCCTCCTCTTAGGCTTTATATAAGAAATTCCCCAACCAACCTCCTCTTAGGCTTTGTATAATGATCATCCCTAAGCAGTTTTAGCCTCAATCTTGGGCTTTGTACAAGGCAGATAAAATATTCTCCAACTGAGTCAGTCAAATTCTCTTTTAGCCTCAATCTTGGGCTTTGTACAAGACACATATGGAACCTCTCCAGTGGAGTCAATTCTGTTTTAGCCTCAATCTTGGGTTTTGTACAAGACACATATAAATATTCTATAGCTGAGTCATCCCTTTTAGCCTCAATCTTGGGCTTTGTACAAGATAGATAAAACCTCTCCCCAGTGGAGTCAACCCCTTTTTGCCTCAATCTTGGGCTTTGTACAAGACAGACAAAATTTTCCCTGGAAGAGTAAATTCCTTCCAGCCTCCTCTTAGGCTTTGTATAATGATCTCCCTTAAAGAGTCAGTTTCTTTCCAACCTCAATCTTGGACTTTGTACAAGAGAGATATAAAACTCCCTAGTAGAGTCAACCTTTTAGCTTCAACCTTGGGCTTTGATCAAGGCACACATAAAACTAAAATCCCCTCAGAGGAAATCAAAAGTTCTCTCTGTAGGAAGACATTTCTCTGTACACCATACATCAAAATAGACAATCAAACAAACCCTAATTCCAGTAACTACTGTAAGTGGTGTTATACCCCAAATTTTGACCACTAAGATTTCCCATCATTGTGCAAATCATCAATACAATAGGGATGAACCATCATGCCTCATCAAGCTCCTCAAGGAATTGTTGAGCATTCACTACAATCAAGGATTAGGGTTTCAAGCCCTCTCAGAGCTTTTAGACAAAGGATCAATCAAGAAATGAAATAATCTTCAACTTGTCTAAACCTCTCAAACATCCATAAAGGATCAAGAGGACTCCCACATCAAGAATCAAGCACAAGGTTGCAGCATTCTAAGTGGATTAAGCCTCAAGATCGCCAGTGTCACCAAATTAGGGTTTTGGTCGACTGAGGCCTCCAGATGGAAATTTTCCTTTGGGCATGAGCCAATGCTTCAAAGCATAACCCAAGATACTCCAAGTGACATCATGGACTCAATCATCAAGTCAATTTAGCCTCAGGGGATGCATACAATAAAAATCAGGAATTAGGGTTTCTTGACTTAATTCACCCCTAAGTTGACTTTTGGGACAAAACATGAGCCAATACCTCAAGACATGATTTGAGGGTCCCTAATACACTACATTGATCCATTTGCAACAATGGATTGATCCAAGAAGCTTGATTCACAAATTTCAAGTTCATCAGAACCACAGTTAGGGTTTCGCGAGAAAAGTCAACTGTACCTTGGACTTTTAACCAAGACATGCTCCCAAACCTTGGGATATGATTCAATACACCCTATAAAACCTATGAAATTAATCCATCAAGTTTGATTTAGGTCAAGGACTTGATTTCATAGAGGATCGCACATTTTGCAATTCATCTGATAAAAAGTCAACTGTGCCCAAAAGTCAAAGTTTGACTTTTTGATTTTTTGATCAATTATGGTTCCCTAACCCTAAAATGATGTTAATGTGTGATTAGAATCATCATTCATCAAGAAAAACCAAGAAAAGTGAGATAACTTGTAAAAGGGGTAACCATAAAAAACTTGGAAATTTTCTAAGTTATGGAACAAAGTGGCTAGGGTACCAACTTTCAAGGATCATAACTTGAGATCCAAGCAACCATTTGGGCTGATCCAAAGATGGATTTGGAGCTCTCATGGTATACTTTAAAAGTGTCAACTACAACTCATTCCAATTCATCATGGATTTTGAGTTATGGTAGGATCAAAATAGCTGAAAACATGAAATGTCACTTTTTCCAACACTTAGTGAAATTTTCACTAAGTCAGAATCTGTTTCACTTTTTCCTAAATGTAAGGGCATTTTTCACTTGGATCCAAAAAGTGTCAAGAGAAACTATGATCACACATATGTTGTATCATATGAGAGCTTTCCAAAATGGCCAATGATCGCTATTTAGTGTGCCTAAATGATTCTGACTGCACGTATACAGTCGTATCGCGTAGTTTTAAAAGATTATCAATCCCACAGAGACTAAAAATCGAACGTACCATTATCTAATGTTACTATGTAAATCTAAGGCTAATCTGATATGGTTTTTAGGTTCAAAAAGGGAAATTAAAGGGAAATTAAAATTTAAGAATAAACTAGTTATGATTAGGATATCGGTATATAATTCAGTATACCATCGTGGATTTCATTAAACCTAAGCGTATAAAAATTTGTCACAATATAACTCTGTAGAAAATACCAGTTTAAAAGCCCTCACCTCACACTCTCGTGGTTATTGCTTCGAACTATACCTTTAAGTCAATATGTCTGCTCTCGCTAGCCCATATGAGTTTAAAAATAATTTTTGAAAACTAATAAGTCCTAATTAACTTTAAAGCGCTCTCGCTGTTTTTAAAACTAATGCTCGATTTCAGCTATCTGGGTAAAATCTCACACTCTCGTAATAAAAGTTGGTTTTAAATTAAGAAATCGAAGCCAGAAAATAAGTTCATTTATAATTTTAGCTTAGAAGTATTTAATCCATTCCAGTTACTCAATTACATACCGATAAAATCGGTTTAGCTCGATATACTAATTAAAATAGACATGAATGCGAATAAACAATTAAACCTAAACTCAGACATAATAAAAGAAAAACAATTGCTATAAATTGAAATGATAAAAACCTGGTAAATGCGGTCTAAGCAATTCCTCCACAGATCGGCAGGCTTTTGCTTGAATAAATTTAAACAACAAAATGATGAAGGCAGGAAACAAAAACTTAAACTAAGGTGCAATAGTTCCTCAATGTGAGAAACTATTACTTTGTTCGGTGGTAATATGGGACAAGGAAAACTGTAAAGGAAACAAAGCAAAATAAGAATGAAATTCTGGAAATAATTCTGCAGTAATACGGCACTTTGGAAAGGAAAATGGACCACCCCTTGTTCTTGGAATCCTTCGCCTATATATAGCCTCAGCTATGGAAGTGGTTGGAGAAAATGTAGGGACATCACTTTAACAGTTACTTGGTTTGGAACCTAGAAATCCTCAGAGGAAATGTGAACGTGCAATAACTGGATTTGGAAGCCTCGTGACCACGTCTGCGCTCAACGTGTGATTTCCGTTTTTGATTTCATGACGATCGTGAAAGGGCTGTGACGAGCGTGATGCATTTGAAGTTCATGACGATCGTGAGGGGGCTGTGACGGTCGTCACACCAGCAAAATATGATTTCTCTATTTTCTGCTCTTTTCTTGCTTGTTTTGCTTCTTTTCTACACTTTGCATACTTTTGACTTGGAAATTGAAATACCTGCGAAAACACTCAAATATTCTCGGAATAATCGGAGATTAGACGGAAATGGAATAAGATTTTAACAAAAATCAAAGTAAAAATACGATATGTTTTCGTGTTATCAAACTCTTCCACACTTGAATCTTTGCTTGTCCTCAAGCAATCAATAAGTTAAAATCGGACAATCTTCATCAAATGCACATACATGGTACACCAATGGATTTGAAAATGTTGGAGGAATTTACGTTAGTAAGTCAGGTACTTGCATAAACACTAAAAATACATTAATGACACAAAGCGACAAGCTTTGTCATAGACCTTTTTTTTGTGCAATCTAGTTCTAATCATTCTATTATAGTTCAACCAGAAGTTTTCGTGTCTGTTTCACCCGGTTTCATTCTAACGCAATCACATTAAGCCCTTTTCCTTATTCACGCACGTAGTGGAGTAGCTGGTTAGTGACTTTGATCCCTTTTTTCTTACGGGGCCTGATACACAAGTGTGGTAACCCTTTATGCATCCCATTCGTAGATTGCGGGGGATCGAACCGTAGTTCGCCCTACCGAATCCAGAATCAGGTACCTCTGAACCAATCGACAACAGATTTCTTTCTTTTCTTGTAAGTTTTCACAACTGTAAGAATTGTTGCATATTCTATATTTCTCGGCAAACAAATAAGAAAGGATCTTCTTTTCATGATTGGGCATCAAACACTTATATTCATCGGCTCCCCACGTGGTTTTGTGATTTAGACGGTGCTGACTGCTAATATAAACTATTAGGGATTACATTAGTACTGAACTCAAGGTATCGGTATAATAAGTATTAAAACTGATATCACATACGCAAGAGGTCTAAGGTGTCAAGATGGTATCGATCTTGTTAGCACTTTCTCAACTTCCTAACATAATTTAAAGCTTGGTATGTCACGATATGCATTAATCGTAAAATTTTTTTTTCGTTATGGCAGAATAAAATGGGGAAATCGGATACTGAACAAAAATTCTCATATATTGACTTTGACAAGGGAAAAAGGAAAATACAAAAAGGGAAATAAAACGAAAATAGACTAACTCTCCCACACTATATTGGACATTGTCCTCAATGTTGCGATAGAAAGGGGATCAACAAGAAAAACTAGAAAGAAAACAAACAAAATAATCAAGTAGCCCCACGTCCTCTGCCTCTAGGGCGCCCGCATCCATGTTGTGCCACATGATCCGGAATGCCCACGTGGTGGATGTAATCGTGTAAGTCCTGTACTCACAGTGTCAATGCACCTATCTCATCGATGACACCGTCAAGCCTCTGACCTTGGTCAACTTGCCCTGTCTGGATTTGACGCATGAGAGTCATCATTTTATTGTGTTGCGCCTGTTGTTGTGCTTCTGTCTAGGCAGCCAGCTGGTTTTACTGCCATATAGCCCTCAAGATTTCTTCATTAGTAACGGGGTCTTGGTCGGGGCAGCGACGACGTCTGGAGTTCGAAGGAGCATCATTGGCAGGCGGTGGTTGGTTTTCTGGGGCGTTATCCATTTCTTGCTCCATCTCATCAACAGGGTCCTGATTTTGATTATCATGGGCAGCTGCATTTTGCTCAGGAGCATTTAAATCAAAGATCCAATTGGCCATATTCTGAGGGTCAATGCGGTTCCTGCAAGGCATAATGATACTTCGAACTGTTCTTACGTAGACCATTGGATGGTATTTACCATCTCTTCTCAGTTTGATGAGGTGTGAGCTGCGGCAGTAGTCTATGTCGAGCAACACTGGAGGCACGAAAGGTAATCTATTAAGTGCGTCCCCCAAGTCCAAACTTAGAGCAATAGAAGTGACAATCCCTCCAAAATAGAAGGGTTTGGAACCTCTAGCACAGTTAGCTTGGATGTGTGCCAACAGAAAGGGTGTGGCGTTGATAGGCTCGGGGTGAAACATACAATGGAGGAAGAAGAGTTCCTTTGAGTTCACCTTGTGGTTGTTGTCCCTTGCAAAAATAGTGCTTCCTAATGTGCGGTGAACATATCTGATGGCTGGGTTGTGGATATATGTTGCGTTTAGGCTTTCCCAGCTATCGACCCTTGTTCCGGTCAATCTATTCCATAAATCAAACGCTGCTTGAAAGAATGTTTCCTGTAGCACCCGGCAATGAACATTCTCGCCATGGTGGAAACCAAGCATCTCGGCAAGATGATTTTGGCCGATGGAGTACTCGGTACCAAACATGCGGAATTTAGCGATATCGGTTAATTGATTCGTCTCACCTGGAGGAGTAATGTAAGTGAATGAACTGAGAAATTCGAGCGTCAGGGCTTCGTAAGTAGGCCGACTCTGAGTACAGAGCTGCCATAGACCAGCATTTTGTAGCATCCATTTAACTCCGTCAAGCATCCCTAATTCTTTGAGACATGCAATGTCTACATAACGAGTTGGTTGCATGGAATGTTGGTAGAAGTTAATGTAATTAGCCCTTTGACGTTCTCCGGCTGCTCCTTCTCTGAAATTCACGGCGCAAAGGTCTGGAGTTTGTCTTGCCATGGTGGGTTCACAAAGAAACAAGGTATGGAAGAAATTAGGTCTTTGGAGAAAGAAGGTTTGTGAGAAAGATGGTGTACGAGTGTGGTTAAATAATGAGTGGGAAGACGAATGGTAATGGAAATTATGAAATTTGGTCAAATGTGTAGTGGTATGACGGTTTCGGAATTTTGGATGGTAGTGGGACGGTGGTGTTTGAATTGGAAGAAAGAAGAAGAAGAAGAGGGGAACGTTTCTGTTTTAGCACAGAACGCGTCCCAAACCCGCATGACGGTCGTCATGGGACTATCACGATCGTGACACCAGCAAAATCTGGGGGTTGACAGCAGTTTTGACAGCAAATATTCAATCCTTTTCTTTTTCGTAACAGGAAATTGTTAGCACATAAGGTAACACTATAATGCATACATAAGCATAAATAAAATGACAAAACAAAATAGAATATGACAGGAGCAAATTTAATACCATCGAGATCAATATTAAGCAATAAATTGAATAATTCATTAAAACCAGAAAATATGCTAGCAAATACTAGCAGTGTATTCAATCATAAATAAAAACTGAATGTAAATTAATTTGTTCCCAACATAAAAAAGAAGAAAAGGAAAAACTGAAAATAAATTGTTTCCAAAGTAAAAGCAGTAAAAGATGAAAAAACGGTGCTTCAAAAATCTAGCCAAGGCGTTTCTTCAAAGATGCAATGGCTTGGTTCAAATGATCAAATTACTCAACTGTCAGATCCATGAGGCCGACAATATCTTGTCGCATGGTGTTCAGTTCACCCTTTACTAAGGTGATCTCTTTATGATAGTTATCCATAGTTTTAAGGATGGTAGTCAGATTTGCAGTATAATTTGTGGCATCAACCTTAGGAATGTCAGTGTCATCTTGGAATTCCATAAAGTCAAAGTCATGGTAATGAGGGGGTGTCTTAGGATCAATTTCAGGCTCAGGAAAGGTTACTTCAGGTTCAGGTTGTGGTTCATCTAGGTCATATAGACAGTTGTGTTCATTGTGAACACTTGTGCGTTCATGGTTTGGTAGAGTAAAATGTGGCACAACTATATTATTGATTAGGAGCTGGAAATGGTGTGGGCCTTGGTTCCTAATCATGGCCCTATTGAAACAGAAGGTGATATGCATATGCCTAAAGTCTCCAAAAGGGTTGATTTTAGATAGTCGGGTCCTAAATCCCATAGAATCAGCTATTTTGGTAACTAGACCACCTATCAGAATTGGGTTGTTTTCATTTCTAATGATTTTGCAGAAGTTATTAAACATGAAAGTTAGTCCGTTAACCTCTCGAGACTGAAATGCACAAAAGATAATAAAGAGCTCATCCCTTGAAACAGTATTGTCATTCTCAGGCTTTCCAAACAGGGTGGAGGCTAGGATCATATGAAAGTATCAGATGGCTGGGTTATGAATTTCGGTTGACAGCATAGGGTTCATGTCAAGATCACGTCTCCCTGAAATTCTACCCCAGAAGGCATTCAGCTCACCTACTAACATCAAATCCTCTTGTACCACGGAGAAAACGGTGGGTCCTTCAGGGAAACCTAAAAGATCCGACAGTTCTTTAATGGTAAACTGGCAGTGGTATCCAAACAACCTAAAAGTAATTCGGCCCCTATTAATGCCTTTTCCACAGTAAGGATTGTAACTCAATGAACTTAGGAATTCTAAAGTCAGTCTACGATAAGTCTTGTGTTTCTTATTAGCAAAACCCTCCCAACCTAGTTGGTTAAACAGAAAATCAATGCTCTCACCTAGGCCTAAAGAGGTCATGGTGGGTCTGTGGGCAAATTTTGTCAGGGCGAAAGGTCGAAGAGACAGAGCCTCATAGCGATGCCACTGAGCTGCATCTCTGAATTCTACCAACATATTATCTTCGTTCTCCATTTTTTAGTGATTAAGCAAGAATGAAATCAGAAGAGGAGAACAGAAAATGTAGAAAGACTTTGTAATCCTGTATTTTGCAATTATATGATTAGCACAGCAATTTCCAAAAAAGTTTAGGAAAATATAAATGAAAACTAGAAATTTGAAAACAAAATAGAATATAGAAAATGTAAAGAAATAACAATTATAAAGAAGGAAAAACAATCATCATGGGTTGCCTCCCATTAAGCGCTGTTTTTAACGTCGTAAGCCTGACGAAATCAGTTAGATATTTTAGTTAGGGGGATCAGCGGGCAACTCTAAAAGTTTAAGGCTATTCAAATAGTCCCTATTTTCAATGCTATGATAGTGCTTTAAACGTTGCCCATTTACTATGAATGGTTCGCTATTCCTACCCTTAATTTCTATCGCTCCACTCTGTAATACCTTGGTAATTTCAAAAGGACCGGACCATCTAGATCTTAGTTTCCCAGGAAAGAGTTTTAGTCTTGAATTAAATAGGAGCACAACGTCTCCCACACTAAATTCTTTTCTAGATAAACGCTTATCATGCCATTTCTTAGTTCGTTCTTTATATATTTTTGCGTTCTCATAAGCGTCTAGTCTTAACTCTTTTAGTTCGTGCAGATCTAGGATTCGCTTTTCACCTGCAGAATCGTACCTTAAGTTCAGTGTTTTAATAGCCCAATAGGCTTTGTGTTCTAATTCTACTGGTAAGTGGCAGGATTTACCATAGACTAGTTTGAAAGGTGTAGTTCCGATTGGTGTTTTGTAGGTCGTCCTATATGCCCATAAAGCTTCATTAAGTTTAGATGACCAATCTTTCCTAGAGGTGGCTACGGTCTTTTCTAAGATTTGTTTTATTTCTCTATTCGAGACCTCAACCTGTCCACTAGTTTGTGGATGATATGGTGTTGCTATGCGGTGTCTTACTCCATACTTTGATAGAAGTTTGTCAAATATTTTTGATATGAAATGAGAGCCACCGTCACTTATGACAAGTCTCGGCACACCAAATATGGGAAAAATTGTGTTTTTGAAAAGCTTTATGACTACTCGTGCGTCATTTGTAGGAGAAGCTATAGCCTCATTCCATTTCGAAACATAGTCGACAGCTACGAGTATATATTTATTTCCAAAGGATGATGGGAAAGGTCCCATGAAATCAATCCCCCATACATCAAAGACTTCTACTTCCAATATGCCTTTTTGGGGCATCTCATTGCATCTTGATATGTTACCAGTGCGTTGGCACCGGTCGCAGTTTAGTATTGCAATGTGAACATCCTTCCAGAGGTTAGGCCAAAATAGGCCGGATTGCAGAATCTTAGCGCATGTCTTTGAAGTACTTGCATGTCCTCCATAAGGAGCAGAGTGACATTAAGAGATGATGTCTTCTATTTCAGTTTCAGGGACGCAACGACGGAAAATACCGTCGGCTCCTCTCTTAAAGAGCAGAGGTTCATCCTAATAATAATGTTTTAGATCATGAAAGAATTTTTTCTTTTGTTGATAAGATAAGTCTGGTGGAAGTACTCCAGCTGCTAAGTAGTTGACTATGTCAGCATACCATGGTAGTATTGTGTGTGAGTTGATTTCTTCCACGGATTCTTCTATTTTTGGTTCATTTAAATGTAGTTTAGACATATCACCTTCAAGTTGGGCTATGAGTCGTTCATAAGGGAAATCGTCATTAATAGGGACTGGCTCTGGTTTGATGCCATCTAATCGGGATAAGTGGTCTGCCACTACATTTTCAATTCCTTTCTTATCTTTGATCTCTAAATCAAATTCTTGTAAAAGTAGGATCCACCTTAGCAGTCTAGGTTTTACATCCTTTTTGTTCAATTAATACCTAATAGCCGCGTGGTCTGTATAAATAATGATCTTCGCTCCCACTAGGTAAGAACGGAATTTGTCAAGGGCAAAAACCACGACTAGAAGTTCTTTTTCTGTGGTGGCGTAGTTCATTTGGACAGGGTCTAAGGTTATACTTGCATAGTAAATAGCATGGAGTTTTCTATCCCTCATTTGTCCTAGAACTGCACCTACGGCATAATCACTCGCATCACACATGATTTCAAATGGTAGTCTCCAATCTGGTGGTTGCATGATAGGTGCAGTGATGAGAGCCGTTTTTAACTGTTCAAACGCTTTTTGACATTTCTCATCAAAGATAAATTCAACATCTTTCTTTAATAGACCGGTAAGAGGTTTAGTAATTTTCGAGAAATCTTTTATGAATCGTCGGTAGAAACTGGCGTGTCCTAAGAAACTTCGTATTTCTCGTACGGTTTTTGGAGGTTGAATATTTTCTATAATTTCTATCTTGGCTTTATCAACTTCAATCCCTCTGTTAGATACTACGTGTCCAAGTACGATTCCTTGATTTACCATGAAATGGCATTTCTCCCAGTTTAATACGAGATTGACTTTTACGCATATTTCAAGTACCATTTCTAGGTTCGATAGACATCCTTCAAAACTCTGCCCACAAACAGAAAAGTCATCCACAAACACTTCCATAATGTCATCTATAAAATCAGCAAAGATCGACATCATGCATCTTTGGAATGTGGTAGGAGCGTTACATAGTCCAAACGGCATTCGTCGATAAGCAAATGTTCCATAGGGACATGTGAAGGTTGTCTTTTCTTGGTCATCAGGATGTATCGGGATTTGAAAGAATCCTGAGTAACCGTCTAAATAGCAGAAGTAAGAGTGTTTTGCCAATCGTTCTAACATTTGGTCAATGAATGGTAATGGGAAATGATCTTTACGAGTAGCTTTGTTCAATTTTCTATAATCGATGCACATTCTACTTCCAGTTACTACTCTTTGTGTTATAGACTCACCTTTTGCGTTCTTAACAACTGTAACACCTCCCTTCTTTGGTACGATATGTACTGGGCTAACCCATTTACTGTCTGATATCGGGTATATAATTCCTGCTTCTAAAAGCTTTTTCACTTCATCCTTGACTACAGTGCTTAAGATCAGATTAATCCGTCTCTGATGTTCTCTAGAGGATTTACAGTCTTCCTCTAGCATAATGCGATGCATACAAATAGAAGGACTTATTCCTTTAAGGTTAGCGATGTTATAGCCTAACGCTGTTGGGTATTTTCTTAAGACATCTAAAAGTTTCTTGGTTTCGGTCTGTCCTAAGTCTGCATTGACTATCACGGGTCGTTCGAGTTCTGCGTCCAAGAATTCATACCTTAAATCATTGGGTAGTGTTTTCAGTTCTAGAGCTGGTTTCTTCGGGCAAGACAGATGATCTGGTGTAAGTGCTAAACATTCGCTTAGGCTATCGTCTTGATAAGGTTCACGCCAATTGTCATCTTCAAAAATCGGAGGTATGGGGATTTTTAGAATATCTGAGTATGTGGTTGGTTCCATCTCTATTTCTCTTACGCACTCATCTATGACATCTAGTAGATATCATGTGTCGTCTATAGCTGGAGCTTGTAAGAATTGTGTCAAAATAAACTCAACCTTCTCTTCACCAACTTCAAAAGTTATCCTACCCCTCTTCATGTCTATAATGGCTCCAGCGGTAGGTAAGAATGGTCTTCCTAGTATGATAGGAGTAGTGGAGTCTTCTTTAATATCCATGATTATGAAATCGGTGGGGATATAGAATTGTCCTTTGCGAACTGGAACATTTTCTAGATACCAACTGGGTATTTAATAGAGCGGTCAGTTAATTGAACAGACATCTTAGTTGGTCTTAAGTCTCCCATATCAAGCTTCTTGCATATGGATAAGGGCATTACACTAATACTGGCTCCTAAGTCGCATAGAGCTTTGTCTATGACGAACTTCCCAATTACACAAGGTATGGAGAAACTACCTGGGTCTTTCAGCTTAGGGGCCATATTATTTTGAATTATCGCGCTACACTCAGCAGTAAGTGTAACTGTTTCGTTATCCTCAATCTTTTTCTTATTGGATAGGATTTCTTTAAGGAACTTAGCATATGAGGGCATCTGAGTGATAGCTTCTGTAAAAGGTATCGTGATGTTTAATTGTTTTAGAAGTTCAACAAATTTCTTAAATTGCCCTGCAGTTTTAGAATTTGCAAATCTTTGAGGATACGGAATAGGTGGTTTATAGGGTGGTGGAGGCACATAAGGTTTTTCTTTGTTTGTGGCCTCTTGGTCATTACCTTCCTTTTCCTTGGGTTCACTTTCCTTCTCAGTTATTGTGCTATCAGGCCTTTGGTACATGGCTAGGTTCTGAAGTCTCGGATCAATGGGTCCGTCTAGTTCTTTACCACTTCTCAATATAACGACATTTGCATGTCCTTTCGGATTAGGTTGTGGCTGTCTAGGAAATGTTACAGTAGGAGCAGCAGTAGGTGCTTGTTGTTGTGCCACTTGTGAAATTTGGGTTTCAAGCATTTTGTTGTGGGTGGCTAAAGCATCTACTTTGTTTGCTAACTGCTTGATTTGCTCACTAGTGTGTATGTTTTGATTCAGGAAGTCTTTGTTTGTTTGAGCCTGGGTGGCTATAAAGTTTTCCATCATTAGTTCAGGGTTGGACTTCCTAGGGACATTAGGGGCAGTTACGACAGCCTTTTGGTAGCCTGGTGGCGTAGCATGTGCTTGACCAGGCGCATACAATGCATTGTTGTTTTTGTAGGAGAAGTTTGGATGATTCTTCCAGCCCGGATTGTAGGTATTTGCATAAGGGTTCCCCTGAGTATAATTCACATGGTCACTGGAGACTCCTTCCAAAATTTGACATTCAGTGGCGGCATGTCCAGGTGTTCCGCATAATTTGCAATTTTGAGCTACGGCAGCCACGGTGGCTGCAGGTGTTATGATCAAGTTATCAATCTTTTGGGCAAGGGCATCTACCTTAGCATTGACACGATCAAGGCTACTAACCTCGTACATTCCACCTTTTGTTTGGGATTTTACCACTGCAGTTCTTTCTCCTCCCCATTGGTAGTGGTTTTGAGCCATGCTTTCGATCAGTTGATAGGCTTCTTCATAAGGTTTATCCATAAGTGTACCACCAGCGGCGGCATCTATTATCAATCTTGTATTGTACAAGAGACCATTGTAAAATGTGTGGATGACTAGCCAATCTTCAAGACCGTGATGCGGACACATCCTCATCATGTCTTTGTATCTTTCCCATGCTTCGTAAAGAGATTCGCTGTCCTTCTGTCGAAAACTATTAATTTGGGCTCTCAGCATAGCTGTTTTGCTTGGGGGGAAATATCGTGCTAAGAATACCTTTTTCAACTCATCCCACGTAGTAACAGAGTTTGATGGCAAGGATTGCAACCAAGCCCAAGCTCTATCTCTTAATGAGAAAGGAAAAAGACGTAGTCTTATCGCGTCTGCAGTTACACCATTTGCCTTCACCGTGTCTGCGTACTGCACAAACTTGGTCAAATGTTCGTTAGGATCTTCTGTAGGATTTCTAGAGAATTGATGTTGTTGTACGGTTAACAGCAATGAGGGTTTCAACTCGAAATCATTTCGGTTGATAGCAGGGGCAGCAATGTTTTTATGTGGTTCTTGTTTAGATGTGGTAGCATAATACTTAATAGGACGGTTCTGTGGTCCGTCGTCCATATTTCGTTCTTTGACTGATTCAGGAGTATGAGCAAGGAGATCGGGAATATTATACTTGCGTTGATACTCAAGTATTCTGCGTCTTAAATGTAAGAAGCGCTCTAATTCGGCGATTGGTGGTTGCAAGTCTTTGCTTTGTGAGCGAGTACTTGGCATACAATCGAGAAAAAGGGAAATTTGGTTTTTGCCTTAGTCTATACGGCGCAATAAAGGAGTTACGATATCGACTTAATTAGTCCCCGGCAACGGCGCCAAAAACTTAATCGCTATTTAGTGTGCCTAAATGATTCTGACTGCAAGTATACAGTCGTATCACGTAGTTTTAAAAGATTATCGATCCCACAGAGACTAAAAATCGAACATACCGTTATCTAATGTTACTATGTAAATCTAAGGCTAATCTGATATGGTTTTTAGGTTCAGAAAGGGAAATTAAAGGGAAATTAAAATTTAAGAGTAAACTAGTTATGATTAGGATATTGGTATATAATTCAGTATACCATCGTGGATTTCATTAAACATAAGCGTATAAAAATTTATCACAATATAACTCTGTAGAAAATACCAGTTTAAAAGCCCTCACCTCACACTCTCGTAGTTATTGCTTCGGATTATACCTTTAAGTCAATATGTCTGCTCTCGCTAGCCCATATGAGTTTAAAAATAATTTTTGAAAACTAATAAGTCCTAATTAACTTTAAAGCGCTCTCGCTGTTTTTAAAACTAATGCTCGATTTCAGCTATCCGGGTAAACTGTCACACTCTCATGGTCTTAACCTTAACCTTTGTTACCTTTTTACTCTCGTAATAAAAGTTGGTTTTAAATTAAGAAATCGAAGCCAGAAAATAAGTTAATTTATAATTTTAGCTTAGAAATATTTAATCCATTCCGGTTACTCAATTGCATACCGATAAAATCGGTTTAGCTCGACATACTAATTAAAATAGACATGAATGCGAATAAACAATTAAACCTAAACTCAGACATAATAAAAGAAAAACAATTGCGATAAATTGAAATGGTAAAAACCTGGTAAATGCGGTCTAAGCAATTCCTCCACAGATCGGCATGCTTTTGCTTGAATAAATTTAAACAACAAAATGATGAAGGCAGGAAACAAAGACTTAAATTAAGGTGCAATAGTTCCTCAATGTGAGAAACTATTACTTTGTTTGGTGGTAATAGGGAACAAGGAAAACTGTAAAGGAAACAAAGCAAAATAAGAATGAAATTCTGGAAATAATTCTGCAGCAATACGGCACTTTGGAAAGGAAAATGGACCACCCCTTGTTCTTGGAATCCTTCGCATATATATAGCCTCAGCTATGGCAGTGGTTGGAGAAAATGTAGGGACATCACTTTAACAGTTACTTGGTTTGGAACCTAGAAATCCTCAGAGGAAATGTGAACGTGCAATAACTGAATTTTGAAGCCTCGTGACCACGTCTGCGCTCAACGTGTGATTTCTGTTTTTGGTTTCATGACGATCGTGAAAGGGCTGTGATGAGCGTGATGCATTTGAAGTTCATGACGATCGCGAGGGGGCTGTGACGGTCGTCACACCAGCAAAATATGATTTCTCTATTTTCCGCTCTTTTCTTGCTTGTTTCTTGCTTGTTCTGCTTGTTTTCTATACTTTGCATACTTTTGACTTAGAAATTGAAATACCTGTGAAAACACTCAAATATTCTCGGAATAATTGAAAATTAGACAGAAATGGAATAAGATTTTAACAAAAATCAAAGTAAAAATACGATATGTTTTCATTTTATCAGCCAAGAACCCCATGAAATTCCACATGAGCTAAGAGTTATGATAGCTGCAACATGCCTTGCTGCAACTGCCATGGCAAGGCAGAATTTTTCACTTTTGCTCGATTTGGAAAGATCAGATTATTCCAAGCCTTGTCATCATTTTGGACACATCTAAGGATCAAAGTCTTTGGAACTAAAAATATCATGCCAAACCTTAAAAACCCTAAAGAGGAGACAAGACTCCAATTTTGTTTTGGAGCTTTCAATGGAAGCACCAAGGTGGCATGAACTGAGCCATTTTCAACTGAATTCAGTCAAGGATGATCTCTGAACTAGGGGACCAAAGGCCTGTGCTCTAACCTCTAGTCAATGGCTAGAGGAGACTTGGATTCCTATTGATCAACATTTGCCAAACCTCTGCTGTAGTTGCCATTCACTATTGCTGCCAAAACAAAATTGCTCTACTATAAATAGAGCTCATTTGTGCTCAGTTTAAGTACACCAAAGCACTACAACACTTGCTTTCCTCAAAATCTCTTTCTCTAGGCAAAAATGTCTTCTTTAGCAAGGTAACTCTGAGTTTTTGAGTTAGAGAGCAATTCCACCACAATTCATGATCCAAACACATCCAATATGTCATATCTAAGTTGTCCAAACTCCCACAAGTGACCTGTGTCACCAAAATCTCAAAGTCCCCTCCCAAAACCTCAAAATAGGATTTTTTTTCATTTTTCAAGCCATGTCTTGATTCAGTCACTTCCAAAACCAGATAAAGCCTTAAACACACTCCTTATATACTCCTTGAACTGTCCCAAATGGTTCCCCACATCTGGAACACCATTTGAGAAAGTTGCTATTTTGGTCACTTTTGCCCCTTTTGCAAGAAAGGGCCAGTTTCCATTCCTGAGGTTTCAAGCTGGTTCCAATCATCCTAAAAGCTTCTAAGGGATCATTTGAGAGTGTTCAAAGCATCAAAACATTTCTGGAATAAGGCACTTGACAGATTTCCCAAAAAGCTCCAAAAGATGTAAGCATATCAACTTGAACTCTTTAACATATGCATTGCTTTGAGGTCCACTGATCATACACATCTCATACATGTTATATATGTTGTGTTTGGACTAATACATCAAGTAATGCATGCCTGTACTAAGAGATAGCACAGAAAATGCAAACCATGGCCTATTTCAAAACCACTATCGGGTTTTGAGGAGGATTTATTTTCTGAGAAAACCACCACCATTGGATTCCTTGAGAAATTCTAGGCAGGATAGACCTAAATTTTTTCCCAATCCATGGAGAAATGAGAAAGTTACATGCTTCACGTTTTTGGCCAAAACCTTGTCTTGCCTTGCCTGGGCCAGGCCAAAAACAAGGCAAGCCTTGTATATTTATGGCCGGGGCTTAATACACGGATGTATCACCACCCCAATGGTAGGACGTGCGCACTGCACACAAGAGGTCTGGGGTTCGAATACCCCTCACCCCAGATCCTCTTTTTACCACTTTTTCATATTTTTGTTATTTTTCTTATTATTTTTAATGATTTGAAAAATTAATAACTCCCTCAATTTTAATTATTTTTTATTGGTTCTTTTTGAAAAAAAAACGCAAAAATGTTGAAATATTTTATTCCACAAAAAAAATCAAATTTATATTATTTATTTAATATAGTTGGTATTTTTATGAATAAATTCATTTTTAATTATTTTTTAAACATTTTAAAAGTGAATATTCATCTTGAAAATCAAAACCCAATGAGTTTTAATTCATCTTGTGATTAAAACGTCATTTTTCAAACCTTAACCAAAAATCACAAGTTGCTTATTCAAGCTTATTTGGTATTTTATCATTTTTTATTGATTTTCTTTAAGAATTCACCTTTAAAAATGATGAAATTAGGGTTTTGATCGATTCCACTCTCATCAATCATTTTCAAACACTCATGGGCCTCTCATAGAGTGTAAGATCCAATCCCCTTTTAACCAAAACCATTTTGTGCCTCAAATATTGTATAAGTCCCTCTGCGTTAAAAGAAAAATCTCGGCGCGATCGCCAGTTCAAAAACAAATCATCTGGGCCTACCCTCGTGTTGTAAGTCCCATTTCTTTTCTTTAAAATCACTCATGAGCCTCAATTAGAGTGTAAGACCCATCCCCATTTGTAAATACACCACTTTTTGGGCCTCAGTCATTGCATAAGTCCCACTGTATTTTCAAAAACAAAGGCGCGATCGTCGCCTTTTTAACAATAACCCTGGCCTTCTCCTTGAGTTATAAGTCCCATCTCTTGTACAAAAATAAATCTTTGGGCCTCTAATACAATGTAAGACCTAAACCTCCTTGTACATAAAACAATTTTGGGCCTTACATATTGTATAAGTCCCTCTGTACAGTTTTCAAAACAACGGTGCGATTATCATTAAAACTTGGGCCTCTCCTTGAGCTGTAAGCCCCAACAATCTTTTCAAAGCACTTTCTCCTTTGATTTTGAATTCAAATATATGTTGTTATCAAAACTTTCTTTAATTTCTTTGTTGAACAACTAACAAAACAGCATGGAAGCTCTACAACGGATAAGTGTTTATCCACTTTCATTTTCCGCTTTCCTATGTATATAACTGTATTGTGGGGCTGTTTCACTGTATGTCTTGTTTCACATCCTTTTATATACTTGTCACATATCCACTGTGTAATACTAGTATAGTTATTTAGATTTTTCCCCGGCAACTACGTCTAGAACTTGGTAAAGCCCTGTTGGTCACTCTTTAAATACAAACAAAACTAGATCCCCCGTAGGATTCCAGATACAGTTTTCCCTCCTCTTGAGGTTAAACAATATGGAACAAAGAGAAAGGCAGTATTCTTGGTGAACCTTTTCTCAGACTGTCACCCTTAGAAATTGTCAAAGAAACTCTAACTCCCCAGGGATGATCTTTTCTCCGTGAATGGCATCTCTTGAGTTTCTTCCAAATCCTCGAACTTTCCTGGAATGATCTCTTCTCGGTGAATTGCATTTCTTTAATTTCTCTTGGTTTGGGGACCCACAGGCTTCCTAAAAGCATCCCCGCCTCCTCTTGGGCATTGTACAAGGACCCTTCGGCTTCTTAGAAGTTCTCATGCCTTCTCTTGGGCTTAGTACAAGGACCTTGACGACCTCTTAAAGGTATAAGACAGAACTTAGTCATCCTTTGCTAGAGCAGTCTTTCCAGCGTCAGAACTCCGGCCATTTTATGGTTTATACTCATCCCTTAATGCCCATGCCTCCACTTGGGCATTGTACAAAAGATAAAACTCTAGATTTGGACAGTCTAAACCTCTTGAGTCTCAAATACATTCTCAAGTTCCTTTCAAACATAGAAAAAAAAAACACCGATCACTCTGGATCAATCTCTAGCAGAAACCCGGTCTCTTTCATGAGAGCTCCCCACAATTGGACCCGCTTCAGGATCTCACTAATCCTCAGCAGTAAGTCAGCCTCCTCTTGGGCTTTGTACAAATGATTCTCCCTAGAGGAACTAACCTTTTCAGACTCTCTTGTTGAGTTAATCTACTTTTATCCTCTATCTCGGGCTTCGTACGAGACATATAAAATCACTCTCTTGTTGAGTATAAAGGACTCTCTTATTGAGTCATCAACTTTTAGCCTCCATCTTGGGCTTTGTACAAGACATATAAAACACTCTCTTGTTGAGTATAAATGACTCTCTTGTTGAGTTAATCTCTTTTTAGCCTCCGCCTTGGGCTTTGTACAAGACATATAAATCACTCTCTTGTTGAGTATAAAAGACTTTCTTGTTGAGTCAATCTCCTTTTAGCCTCAATCTCGAGCTTCGTACGAGACAGCAAATCACTCTCTTATTGAGTATAAAAGACTCTCTTGTTGAGTCAATCAACCTTCTGACTCTCTTGTTGAGTCAATGACCTGTTCAAGGCTCTCTTATTGAGTCAACCTTTTTAGCGTCCGTCTTGGGCTTTATACAGGACGGATAAAAAGTACTCTCTTGTTGAGTCAAACTCAGTTCAACCTCCATCTTGGGCTTTATACAAGATACATTCTCCCCAACGGAGTCAAAATCCCTTTTAGCCTCAATATTAGGCTTTGTACAAGACAGAAAGAACATTTTCCTCGGAAAAGTAAAACTGCCAGCCTCCTCTTAGGCTTTGCATAAAGAAAACCCCGGTCGAGTCAATAAACCTTTTAGCATCAAATTTGTGCTTTGCTCACAACACACAAACATCAACAATTCCTCTTTAGAGATGACAAGTTCTCTCTCAGTTAAACCCTTTAGCTTCACATCTTGGGCTTTGAACAAGATACAAAACACCTTTAGCTTCATGTCTTGGGCTTTGAACAAGACACCAAAACATCTCTTTCCTCCCATAGAATAGGTGGAACTACAATCGCTCTGATTTCCTTATCTCGAGAATACGTAGGCATAAGATTGCAAAATCTTAGCGAGCATACTAATCAAAAACTCAAAATCCAGTACCTTCATACATCAATTGAAAAGCATCAGATCTAACACCTTACCAATAGCCTAGACACTGTTTTTAAGCAAATAAACCTAAAGAAGAACCCCCCTATTTTGATAGCATCTGTAAACCAACAGTTTTGACTGTTCAACCTCAGTTTGCAAGCAGGGTTAATTGGAGACATCTATTTCCCTTCCTTAATTAGCTTCACAGGATAAAAAATGAATCGAACTGTAGTACCAAAACGATAGTGATTCGAAACCACAAAAATCGCACTATAGAAAAATGGCGACCACAGTGGGAGGCATTCTTTCTTGCACCTCTTTGGGTGAAACCTTAAGTTTACAGAATACCACATAAATGGCGACTCTGCCGGGGAGTCATTGTTTGTATAGGATCAGAAGACTAGAGGTCTAGGATGTTAAGACAAATATATATACTGCTTTTCCTAATTGATATTCGTGTTTATTTTTCTGCTAATAGGAATGCGTGTGATGCCACATCTAGAAAGATTGAGTATACACCTAAGATAAGTGATGGCATTATATGGGTAATCTTACGAGGAGTGAATCCCATATAAGAGGTCCCGGTCGACCATCAAATCAATGGAGATGCCCTTTGCGGATTCAAGGCCTATACGACTTTGGTTGTTGAAAGCAGATTGTTCCATGGGGTTATCCGAGAAGCTGAGGATTTAGTAGACTGAAACCATTTTGTAGTGCGGAAGCTATCAGAAATAGTTGTCATGCGATACTACCCTTATTTGAGATTACTCTAAAGATACACCAGCTCGCTCAGGTGATCCGCTTGCTGTCGGTATCCCAAGAGGGGTCCATGATTTTGAGAACAGGTACAAAAAATCACTAGTATAAACCTTTGGGGATGGGTAGACCCTTGACTTCATGACACCGACCCTTTGACCCCATGTTTTTTCTCTGTTTTTGTGTGCTGCATTCATGCATTCATTTCATTAAAAAGCATTAAAAAATCAAAGAAAAATCTTCTCTTCTAGTCTCTTTTTTTAAAATTAAACTAAGACAATGATTGAAAATGTCAGATAAAGAGATTGCTAATGGATTTCGGTAGAAGGAAAACTCACAAGTACACCTTCAAGGTTCCAAAACTAGAGGATTTAAGAGGTTTAGCGAGGATGATAACCAACCCTGGGGCTTTCAGAGCTAAGTATGAAGGACCGCTGTCTATATTAAAGGTCCATGTAATCGAAGGAATCCTGTCCACACTAATCCAGTTCTACGATCCAGTCTATCACTATTTCACATTCCCGGATTATCAACTAGCACCAACACTAGAGGAGTACTCTCACCTGACTGATTTGCATATTACTGACCAAGCTCCCTTTTCTGGACTGGAAGTGATTCCAAGGGATCAAACCGTTGCAAGAGCAATCTATTTGGACGAGTCAGAAGTCAGGACTCACATGACCACTAAGGGTGGAATCAAGGGTTTGCCCGCCCAGTTCTTAACAAAGAAAGCTCTATACTTTACTAGTATATGGAACGTGGCTGCTTTCGAAAGCATCTTTGTTTTGCTTACCTACAGGTTATTTTTGTTTCCCAACATCGATAACTTCGTTGATATCAATGCCATTAAGATTTTTCTAATTGGAAACCCTGTACCGACCCTGCTCGCATATGCTTATCGTTCTGTACACTTAAGGAATTTGTACAACAGAGGAATGATCACATGCTATGTACCCCTGCTATACAAATGGTTCATTTCCCATTTACCCAAGTCTGCTGCATTTTGGGATCAAAAGAATACTTTACGTTGGTCGTAGAGAATCATGTCTCTTACCAACTCTGACATCGATTGGTACAATCGAATCTATGACGGGATCAGGATCATTGACCGTTATGGAAAGTTCCCTAATGTACCCCTTATAGGAACTAAGGGAGGAATTAACTATCATCCAGTTTTAGTTCGTCGTCAACTCGGATACCCGATGAGGCATGTCCCGCGTAATGCTCATCTGGAAGATCTTTTCTTCAAGGAAGGAGAAAATGACAGGGCACTAAAGACGGAAATAGTGCACGTCTGGAAACATGTTCATAGGAAAGGAAGAGAGTCTCTAGGAAAACCAGACTGTGTCTCTGTGGAACCTTATCTCCACTGGGTACAAAATAGAGCTCTCAAGCTGAGGATGCCTTACCCTTGTCAGGAAGTTCTTCCGTTAAGGGACCCTGTCCTTTATTTTATGTCTGATACGGAAAATCTTCAGGTTACTCTCAACAAAGTTCAATAGGAGAAGAGGTCTTGGAGGCACAAGTACCGTATTCTCAATGTGGAGTGCAAGAAAATACAACAACTGTTAAAAGAAAAAGATGCTCTGATCGAGATTTTAGAGCAACATGCTGTAGAAAATCAAGATGACCAAAGGAATTTGCTCGCTCCTTTCACTTGGCAAAGGAATGATAACCCGAAAACGGCTCAAGAGCCCCGGTCAAAGAAAAGGAAAGTACCAGAACCAGCACCTGAGCTCCCCTCAGAGGGGACTCGGGACCCATAAGTTTAGATTTCCTTTTACAACACTATGTAAATTACTGTATTACCATTCTGCAATCTTTGAATTCAATAAAATGGGGTTTCCCCACTGTTTGATATTTGCAATCCAATTGTTGAAGTTTATTTTGATTAAACAAAAATTAATTAAAATATTGCATTCATCATTCACACGTAACGCATTCTTATTACCTACGAATCTCACGTTTGCGTCTTGATTCTAGAGTCAAACTGTCTCATTCATATAACACTCGGGCCAATCGACAAAAGAGGATGGATGATCTCGAGGAAGAGAACAGAGAGTTGAGGGAAGAGATCGACACTCTGAAAGAGGATCTGAGAAAGCTTCATAACGACATGCAAGCTCTAGCAGAAGCTCATATGCAATAACAAAAGACTGTGATTTTAGAGATCACATCAACGCCCATAGTGGAGAAGTATGATCCTAGGTACAAAATACCGAAAGATCGTCCCTGGGGCATGCCTATCAACTATATCCCGGAAGGATATGTTCCGCCGATCACTGAAGATCAGGGAACCGAAGTAGAAGCCACTGGGCCTGAAGGTTACAAACTTCGGGAAAGCGAAGATGCCCGGGGCATGACAGCAACTCCTGAAGGTTACAAACTTCGGGATAGGGAAGGACATAGAGTCACTGCCATGATGACTATACCACCACCCGTGGTACACACTGTCCCAGAAGGACAGATTCCATAGATACCTTCTGGTAGAAACAAAAGTATGTTCGACAGAATGAATGAGTTCCAGGAACAGTTCCTGGAGATGCAGAAAGAGCCGCAAGCCCTTCGCGATCAGGATCTATTTGGAAAAGACGCCGCAGACCTTTGTTTGGTCCCCAATGTGAAAGTTCCGCACAAATTCAAAGTGCCCGAATTTGAGAAGTACAAGGGTAACTCTTGCCCTCAAAGCCATTTGGTAATGTACGTTCGGAAGATGTCAACTCAGATAGAAAACAACCAGCTACTGGTCCACTACTTCCAAGATAGTTTAACTGGTGCCGCACTAAAATGATACATGGGATTAAACCGCACTAAGATCGGCACTTTCAGAGATCTTGGCACTGCTTTCATTTAACAATATAAGTATAACCTAGATATGGCACCAGACAAAGATCAACTCAGATCGATGTCATAGAAGGACAAGGAAACCTTTAAAGAATATGCTCAGAGATGGCGTGAAATTGCCTCTCTGATTTGTCCACTTCTTGTGGAAAAAGAGATGACGAAGATTTTCTTGAAAACCTTAAGCTCATTTTACTACGACAGAATGGTTGCCAGTGCGCCTAGTGACTTCACCGAGATGGTGGGCATGGGAGTTCGTCTTGAGGAAGCAGTCCGAGAGTGACATTTAGTTAAAGACGCTGGATCATCAAGTAGTACAAAACGATACGGTAGTGCTCTCCCTAAGAATAAAGAGCAGGATATTGGGAATATCTCTCTCGGAAAGTAAAGGCAACGGTACCAACCAGTAGCAGTCATAACTTCTGCTATCAACCCTACGCCTATTCCTACATATCAACCTCAGGTTGCTCAGAGCCAACCGAATCAACAACAATTTTAGCAAAGGACACAACAGCCTCTTCAGCAGGCTCGTCCTCCATATAAAAACAATCGTATGACACGACCTCTAGGGTTTGATCCTATACCGGTGTTGTACGCAGAGTTGTTTCCACTCTTACTGGTCAAGGGACACGTCCAAACCAGGACCCCTCTTACAATACCGGAAAATCCGCCTTTTTGGTTCAAAGCGGATCAGACTTGCCCTTACCATCAAGGATGAACTTGGCATAACATAGAACTGTCTCAATTTCAAATCCGATGTGTAAAAGCTTGTTAGGAGCGGCGTCTTATCTTTTGAAGATACGAATCCGAATGTTCTCACGAACCCGCTGCCTCAACATGAGAAAGCTGCGGTAAATTTGATAGAGGGAGAGTCCAACAACAGCTATCAAATTCATGATGTACTCTTATTGAGGGCCAATTTGGTTAAGATGCATTGTAGACAGAGTGGATACAACCATGTGCCACCTCACAATTATCACCAGTGTGATATCTGCTCTAAAAACAATCAAGGATGTTCTGTGGTGCAATCAGCTCTACAGGAACAGTTGGATCTCGAGTGGATGCAAGAGCATCGAGTTCGTGGAGTTAACATGACTTATACAAGTTCCAACATCATTCAGAACCACAACATATGTGCAATGAATGTAAACTTGGTGGTAATGCACTCCAAGAAAAGCTGGTATCATAATCTTCTGCGACACGACTATAATTCCTGTCTCACTTGCTTAGTAAATAAACAGTGATGCTCTTTCGTACAAGAGGCCCTCCAGCGTCAGATGGATCCTTGATGGAATCATGACTACCATGATAGAAATCAGTATCAAGTAAATATGATTCAAATCTTTGATATTCGTTTGATGAATACCAGCTTGGTGGAGTTACACGCCAAGCAAGTCCAACTCGGTTTTCTCACTTCACATGATTATTTGAGCTGTAAAGTATGTTGTGAGAGTAACCAAGGGTGCGCTCTCGTTCAAAGAACTTTGCAACACTTGTTAAACCATTGGTGGCTTCCGATCTATATGGATGAAGACACACAACAAATCAGTGTGAAAACGGGAACCCTACTACGCATCAAAGTCAGGATGTCTGATCTATGGAAATAGACCTAGTAAGGTTACACTGCATTCAAAGTAGACGTGGCCAGGTGCCACTGCACAATTACGAGCACTGTAGAGTCTGCTCGGAAAATAACCAAGGATGTTACCTCGTACGAGCAACCCTTCAAATTCAGTTGGCTCCCAAAGAAATTCAACCATGTCCAAGTTCTGGATTAATCAACTGGACGCCAGACTATTTCACTGATCAAATTAAGGATGTTGTCGTGATCTCTGATCTCGAAGGTACCAAAGATGTTTGTATCATCCCTCTACTTGACGAATCGAAGGTTCTTAACCTAGAATTGATTGAAGTTACTTACGACAGTCAGAGAAATCAGAAGGCTCCTATAGTTATCTATCTACCAGGACCACTACCATATGAATCAACTAAGGCTATCCATTACAAATACGGTGCAACAACAATTGAGAATGAAAAGGAAACTCCATTACCCTCCGTCGTGAATATTGCAGACATCAGTCGAGTAACACGGAGCGGTCGAATCTTCAACAGAGGAGTTGGAGAACCTAACAGAGAAAAGGAACCTCAAACAGAAGTTCCCAATCCACCAGTCAGTCAATCCAGTATTCCCGACCTTTCAAAGAATAATGATGAGATACTAAAGCTCACACAAAGGAGTGAATACAACATTGTTCATCAGGTGTTACAAACTCCTTTAAAAATCTCAGTGTTATCGCTTTTGCTCAGTTCCGATGCCCACAGAGAGGCTCTACAGAAAGTCTTAGAACATGCCTTTGTGGAACAGGATGTATCAATACGACAGTTCGATAGCATCGTCTCTAACATCACTTCCTGCAACAACTTGGGGTTCAGTGATGAGGAATTTCCAGAAGAGGGCCCAAGTCACAACATGGCGCTTAATATCACAGTCAACTGCCAGGACGATGCCTTAGCCAACGTACTCGTAGATACCGAATCGGCTCTCAATGTTATGCCAAAATACACTCTGATGCAACTATCATTCAAAGGACCTCCGATGAGAGGCAGTGAGGTCGTCGTCAAAGCATTTGACGGGTCCAGAAAAACAGTTATTGGCGAAGTCGACCTTCCCATAACTATCAGTCCTCACACTTTCCTAGTCACTTCCCAGGTCATGAACATCCGGGCAACGTATAGTTGCTTATTAGGAAGACCTTGGATACACCAGGCTGGGGCAGTCACTTCGACACTTCACCAGAAGCTGAAGTTCGTCAAGAATTACCAACTCGTCACGGTCTGTGGAGAGCAAGCCTTGATCGTGAGTAACCTTTCATTGTCCACTTGTGTAGAACCCAAGGAGGTTGTTGGAACTCAGTTCCAAGCGCTTTCGTTGAGCAATGACCATCAATAAGAAAAAGAGACATCGATTTCCTCGTACAAAGATGCTCTTAAAGTAATCGAGAGTAAGAATGCAAAAGGATGGGGACAACTCATCATTCCTACTGATAATTAAACAAAGAAGGGTCTTGGTTTTTCTATAACCTGTACCCAGACAGCTGCTAACGATGAAAGTCTTCATCCCATTCAGAACTTCTTTCACAGTGGAGGTTTCCTTCACCCTGTGTCTCAAGAAGTACATACCATCAACGATGGAGATTCCTCTGACATAGATAAAGAATGGAAGTCCTATCTTAACGAGGATGGTTATATGTCTCAGGAAGAGGTGCCTACGCCATTTTGCTATCCCGCACAAAGTCTGAGATTTATACCCAGGTTAGACGTCGAAATGATATACGGAGATTGTGATCCGGAAGGATGCCGTGCTCCGCCAAATTCATTATAGGAAGACACTCCGATGAAATAGAACTTTGACCACGACTATTATGGCCCGATGGATGGTCTGTCTATCTGGCAGCCGTACCCAGGAGACTTGGGGCAAGAAAATTAGCCGAACAATGAAAATCAGTTGAGCGTCATTGGAAAAAATACCTGCGTCCCCACCATGTCAGGGGATCAACACTCAGGGCATTTAGAAAATATCCAGCAGGATGATGAATTTGCAAAGTTTGCAGGACTAGAATCCATTAACTATGCTTTTCCCGAGGTCAACGTCATCGAAAGGGAAGACTCCTCCAGTTCCAAAGAAGTGTGGGACACCTTTGGACAACCGAGTGGCAAATATGACTTCTTGGTCAAGTATACCGCTCCTGAAAGCTCTTGTATCAGGCTCGAAGACATCCAGCCAACTGGATGGGGAGATTCACCTGAGAGCACAAATACTATGCAAAATACAACTGAGGAATCCTCCTACGACGACTCTGCCAGGGAAACAGATTCCAATGATCCTGCTCCGCCAGAAATCAGCGTTATTTCTGAAGACAAATCAAAGAAGGTACTAGACTTTGTGATTCATCGAGGAGTTCTCCGCCAATGGGTTACAGTCGATGTTCCGAAGATAGTTCATAAGTCAAAGTAATTGTCGTCTTTATCTTAACCTTTCACCCTGCCCAGGTGAAACGGATGTTTTGATGGGGCTCACTTTCTGTAAATATACCTCTTCGCTTTGCCCAAAGCGACAGAGCTTTATTTTATAGGGCTGTAGTTTCAAGAATCGACAAAATCATAAATAAATAAGCGTCGTTCTGTAATTTCCGCATTTATTGCTGTTTTCTCTTTTCATTTTTCAGAAAATGGTAATCCTAAAAAACAATAAATAATAAAAACAAGCAGTAAAAAAAAATACATTGCACACACTCTTGCATTCTCTCTATCTTTTCTAAACACAAATCATAATGTCATGCAGATTGCTTGTTTTAAACCCCATTGAAACATACGATCCAATGCTTTCTCCCAACTTTGAGTTCTCGGTATGTGAGGCTGAAGAAGAAGATGACGAAGAAATTCCAGAGGAGATCTCCCGATTAATCAGACAAGAGGAAAGGTCTATTAAACCTCATAAAGAGCCATTGGAAACGGTCAACTTGGGCTTAGAGGAAGAGAGAAAAGAGGTCAAGATTGGGGTACTGCTCAGTTTAACTGTCAAAGAAAGTTTGACAAAGCTTCTCAAAGTGTTTCCCGATGTATTCGCTTGGTCCTATCAAGACATGCCAGGGTTGGATACCAGCATCGTGGAGCATCATCTACCGTTAAGATCGGAATGCCCGCCAGTAAAACAGAGGTTGAGACGGACTCATCCGGACATGGCCATCAAAATCAAAGAGGAAGTACAGAAACAGATTGAGCAAGTTTCCTCGCCACAACAGAATATCCTCAATGGTTAGCCAAAATCGTACCAGTTCCAAAAAAGGACGGAAAGGTCAGAATGTGTGTGGACTACATGGATCTGAACAAAGCCAGTCCAAAGGACGACTTTCCTTTACCACACATTGACATGCTGGCAGACAATACAGCAAAGTTTAAAGTCTTCTCCTTCATGGATGGATTCTCGGGCTATAATCAGATAATAATGGTGCCGAAAGACATGGAGAAAACTTCCTTCATCACCCCATGGGGCACTTTTTGTTAAAAGATAATGTCGTTCGGGTTAAAGAACGCCGGGGCAACCTATCAAAGGGCCATGACTACTATGTTTCATGACATGATACACGAAGAAATCGAGGTATATGTCGATGATATGATTGCAAAATCTAAGATATAAGAGGAGCATGTGACCCACTTGTCAAACCTATTCGAGCGGTTGAGAAAGTACAGATTCCACTTGAATCCCAACAAATGCACGTTCGGTGTTCGCTCAGGGAAACTGCTAGGGTTCATCGTTAGCCAGAAAGGAATTGAGGTTGATCCTGACAAGGTCAAGGCCATTCAAGAAATGCCTTCTCCAGAGACTGAAAAACAAGTCAGAGGATTCCTGGGACGTTTGAATTACATTTCCAGATTTATATTCCTCATGACCGCGACATGCGCACCGATCTTCAAATTACTCAAAAAGAATCGGGACTGCATTTGGACAGAAGATTGCCAAACCGCCTTTGACACTATCAAGGAATATCTGTTGAACCCACCAATTTTATCACCTCCAGTGGAAGGAATGCCACTGATCATTTACTTAACAGTCTTGGAAGATTCCATGGGTTGCGTGCTTGGCCAACAAGACGAAACAATAAGAAAAGAGTCTGCCATTTACTATCTGAGCAAGAAATTCACCGACTGCGAGACTCGGTACACTATGCTCGAGAAAACTTGTTGTGCTCTGGCTTGGGCAACCAAACGTCTTCTCCAGTATATGATTCGTCACACTACTTGGTTAATCTCCGAAATGGATCCAATCAAGTACGTCTTTGAAAAGCCTGCTCTCACGGGAAGGATTGCCCGTTGGCAGATGTTGTTATCAGAATACGACAAGAGGAGGGAAGACTATATCTGGAATCCTACGGGGGATCTAGTTTTGTTTGTAATTAAGAGTGACCAACAAGGCTTTACCTAGTGCTAGACGTAGTTGCTGGGGAAAACTCTAAATAACTATACTAGTATTACACAGTGGATATATGACAAGTATATAAAAGGATGTGAAAGAAGACTTACAGTGCAGCAGCCCCACAATACAGTTATATACATATGAAAGCGGTAAATGAAAGCGGATAAACACTTACCCATTGTAGAGCTTCCATGCTGTGTGGTTAGTTGTTCAACAAAGTAAGTTTTGATAACAACATATGTCTGAATTCAAAATCAAAGGAGAAAGTGCTTTGAAAAGATTTATTGGGGCTTATAGCTCAAGGAGAGGCCAAAGTTTTAATGATGATCGCACCGTTGTTTTGAAAACTATACAGAGGGACTTATACAATATGTGAGGCCCAAAAAGTTTTTATGTACAGGGGATGGGTCTTACAGCTCAAGGAGAGGCCCAATGATTATTTGGAAAAAGGCGACGATCGCGCCGTGGGTTTTGAAAACACCGTGGGTCTTATACAATGACTGAGGCCCAACTATTTTGGTTTCAAAGAAGGATTAGGTATTACACTTTATTAGAGGCCCAAAGATTTACTTTTGTACAAGTGGTGGGGCTTACAGCTCAAGGAGAGGCCCAAGGATTATTTTTGAACCGGCGATCGCGCCGAGATCTTTGAAAACACTGTGGGTCTTATACAATTAATGAGGCCCAAATAATTTTGGTTTCAAAGAGGGGTTGGGTCTTACACCCTATTAGAGGCCCAAAGAGTTTTGAAAAAGATTTGTTTTAGGGTAATAGACCCATAAAACCCTAATTTCATCATTTTAAAGTAATTTATTCAAGGAAAATTAATAAAATGATTAAAATACCAAATAAGTGCTAATAAACAACTTATGATTAATGGTTAAGGTTTGAAAAATGAGGGATTAATCTTAAGATGAATTAAAACTCATTTGGTTTTGATTTCCAAGATGAATATTCACTTTAAAAATGTTTAAAAACAATTAAAATGAATTTATTCATAAAAATACCAATTATATTAAATAAATAATACAACTTTGATTTTTTTGTGAAATAAAATATTTCAACATTTTTGTGATTTTTTGCAAAAAGAACTAATAAAAAATAATTAAAATTGAGGGAGTTATTAATTTTTCAAATCATTTAAAAATAATATGACAAATGACAAAAAATAGGAAAAAGTGGTAAAAAGAGGATCTGGGGCGAGGGGGATTCGAACCCCAGACCTCTTGTGTGCAGTGTGTGCACCCTACCACTGGGGTGGTGATACATCCATGTACTAAGCTCAATCTAAAAATATACAAGGCATGCCTTGATTTTAGGTCTGACCAAGGCAAGGCAAGTCAAGATTTTGGTTAGAAACGTGAAGGCCATAACTTTCTCATTTCTCCATGGATTGGGACAAAATCTAGGTCATCCTGCCTAGAATTTCACAAGGAATCCATTGGTGGTGGTGTTTTTTTTCAGATCATGATCCTATTGAAAAACCTGATAGTGGTTTTGAAATAGGCCATGATTTGCATTTTCTGTGCTATCTCTTATTACAGGCATGAATTACATGATGAATTGGTTCAAACACAACACATATAACATGTATAAGATGTGCATGCTCAGTGGACATCAAAGGAAAGCATGATTCAAAGAATTCAAGTTGTGATGCTTACCTCTTTTTGGAGCTTTTATGCAATCTGCCAAGTGCTTTATTCCAGAAATGATTTGATGCTTTGGACACCCTCAAATGATCTTTTAGAAGCTTTTAGGATGGTTGGAATCAGCTGGAAACCTCTGGAGCAAGTTTGAGCTCTTTCTTGCAAAAGGGGCAAAAGTGGCCAAAATAGCAACTCTCTCAAATGGTGTTCTAGATGTGGGGAACCACTTGGGACAGTTCAAGGATGATATTTGGAGTGTGTTTGAGGTTTTATCTCGTTTGGAAAGTGACTGATTCAAGACATGGCTTGAAAAATGCACAAAAGTCCTATTTTGAGGTTTTGAGAGGTGACTTTGTGATTTTGGTGTTACAGGTCACTTGTGAGAGTTTGGACAGCTTAGATATGACATATTGGATGATTTTGGATCACGAGCTGTGTTGGAATTGATCTCTAACTCAAAAACTCAGAGTTACCTTGCTAAAGAATGCATTTTTGCCTAGAGAAAGAGATTTTGAGGAAAGCAAGTGTTGTAGTGCTTTGGTGTACTTAAACTGAGCACAAACGAGCTTTATTTATAGTAGAGCAAGTTTGTTTTGGGAGCAATAGTGAATGGCAATTGCTGCAGAGGTTTGGCCAATGTTGAGCAATGAGAATCCAAGTCTCCTCTAGCCATTGACAAGAGGTTAGAGCACAGACTGCTGGTTCCCTAGATCTTGGATAAGTCTTGACTGACTTCAGTTGGAAATGTCTCAGTCCATGCCACCTTGGTGCATCAATTAAATGCTCCAAACCAAAATTGGAGTCTTGTCCCTCTTTTAGGCATTTCAAGGTTTGGCATGCTACTTTTGGTTCCAAGGACTTGGGAGGCTGATGGATCAGTGTTTGTCCCTCCTTGGTCACCCCTTGAGGTGTTCAGATGGATAGATTTGCTTTCCCTTTGCAAAATTTGAGCAAATCGAGCAGAATGCCCAAATCTGCCTTGCCATGACATTTTGCAGCAAGGCATATTGGCATGGTCATATCTCATGGCTCAGATTGAGTTTGGTGAAGTTCTGGGTTATTTTGGAAAGCCCTCATATGATACAACATATGTGTGATCATAGTTGGTTTTGATACTTTTTGCATCCAAGTGAAAAATGCCCCTACATTTTGGAAAAAGTGAAACAGATTCTGACTTAGTGAAAATTTCACTAAGTGTTGGAAAAAAGTGACATTTTCACTTTTCTTGATTTTGATCATTCCACAACTTAAAATCCATGAGGAATTGGAATGAGTGGTAGTTAAAGCTTTTGTAGAGGGCCATGAGAGCTACAAATCCAGCTTTGAATGGGGAAAAATGGCCTTGTGGTTTAGGAGATATGATCCTCCAAAGTTGGTACCCTAGCCACTTTGTTCCATAACTTAGAAAATTTCTAAGTTTTTATGGTTGCCCCTTTTACAAGTTATCCCACTTTCTTTGATTTTTCTTGATGAATGATGATTCCAATCACTCATTAACATCATTTTGGGGTCAAAGAACCGTATTTGTGAAAATTCTCAAAAAGTCAAAGTTTGACTTTTGTGCACAGTTGACTTTTTATCAGATGAATTCCAAACTTGCGATCCTTTGTGAAATCAAGTCCTTGACCTAAACCAAACTTGATGGACATGTTTCATGGGTGTTATAGGGTGTATTGAATCATGTCCCAAGGTTTGGGAGCATGCCTGGGTCAAAAGTCAAAGGCACAGTTGACTTTTCCCTCAAAACCCTAATTGTGATCCTGATGAAATTGAAACTTGTGCACCAAGCTTCTTGATCAATCCATTGTTGGAAATGGATCAATGTAGTTTGTTATAGACCCTCAAATCCTCTCTTGAGGTTTTGGCTCATTTTTTGTCCCAAAAGTCAACTTAGGGGTGAATTAGGTCAAGAAACCCTAATTCCTGATTTTTATTGTATGCATCCCCTGAAGCAAAATTGACTTGATGATTGGGTCCATGTGGTCCCTTAGAGTATCCTAAGTTATGCTTTGAAACATTGGCTCATGCCCAGAGGAAAATTTCCATCTGGAGGCCTTGGTCGACTAAAACCCTAATTTGGTGACACTGGCGATCTTGAGGCTTGATCCACTTGGAATGCTGCAACCTTTTGCCTGATTCATGATGTGGGAGTCCTCTTGATCCATTGTGGATTTTTTAGAGGCTTAGACAAGTTGAGGATCATGTCATTCCTTGATTGATCCTTTGTCTAAGAGATCTGAGAGGGCTTGAAACCCTAATTTAGATTGTAGTGGATGCTCACCCATCTTTGGGGAGACTAATGAGGTATGCTGGTACATCCATATTGTGATGATGACTTGCACAATGATGGGAAATCTTAGTGGTCAAAATTTGGGGTATGACATATGCCCTTATTTAATCTTCTTGGACCCGAATGTGTGAATGGCGAAGGTATTCGGGCATTCGGGGTGCAAGAGGATTAAATATCAGAATACCCGAAATTTTGATGGTGGTCATGAACAGAAACTTGCGCATCCATCTTCTATTTTCTAAGTAATGATGCTTATAAAACGGTGAACTTCCCCTCGATCCTGGTTTCCTACCAAGGAACTGGTCTCAGTCGCTGGAATAAACTTCCCCTCGATCCTGGTTTTCTACCAAGGAACTGGTCTTAGTTTCTGAAATAGACTTCCCCTCGATCCTGGTTTCCTACCCAGGAACTGGTCTCAGTTTCTGAAATAAACTTCCCCTCGATCCTGGTTTCCTACCAAGGAACTGGTCTCAGTTTCTTTTGTCAATAAACTTTCTTGACAAGGGACGCTGTTTGTAGCGGTTTTCCTCAAACTTCTCGCCGAACTTTCCTAGGGAGATGCCATTTGATGGAAAAAGATTTGATGTCAGACTTGCTGGGGGAACCCATCTGTCTAAGTTGTAGAGGTACACAAACTTTTCTGTTGGAGACGCCATTTGTTGACTCTATTGGGGAAAAACGAGTCTCTTGTAAGACTGTTTTTTGCTTGGGGATATTACATCATACTTTTCTCGAGATCTTCTCGGAGAAATACCATATGATGTGATCCAATTTTGAGGTGCTGATGACCTTTTCGTCAGCGAATTTTTCAGAGAAAAATTGTTGTATTGCCGAAGCTTTGATTAAGAGTCTTTCACCGGAGACTTTCCTTAATCCGGGAAAGCAAAGATATCATCTTCAATGGCGAAGAGTGACGTTTGTCGAAGGTTCTCGGGCTTTTCAGAGGTTCAAGTTATCAAAGTGGTCAAGGGACCATCTCCAATCCAGAAATAAACTGGAGGAGAGATTGTCCAGACGCCCCTTTCCCGACGAGGAAAGAACTGGCAATTCAATGGAGAAAACGTTTACCACTAGGGAATAAGACCGACTCGAGTGATAGTGATGCAATATGAATTTGAATGTAAATCAATAATGCATGATATATGTATGTATATGCTGACAAAACTGACGCGACATACAGACTAATAGATGAATACGACTAGATACTCGGCCACTGCGGGAGATGAAAAGTATCATTGGTTCAATGATAGCAATTCCGCCTTACTTAGGAGAGATAGCCCCTGTGGGGGACAACCGTTGGTCAGGCTTAGGAGATAAGAACTCTGCCGGGGGTGCCAAGGGAAACTCGGTCTCTGACATAGTTGATCCTTTATTCAGGTGCACTGGTTTAGAAGGAGTACTTTGATTCTGCACTTTGAAGCTCAACCACTTCTGGAGAAGCGATCGATGTTCTTTTGATGTTCAACAGTCAAAAGAATTGCCATCTTTATTTTAAAAGCATAAAAAGTTTTAACAACTAAATTCATTTTTGTTTAATTTCAAGAATCTTTAATCACATTAAAATGTCATTCTGTAAAGCTAAAACAAATGGGAATTGCAAACAAAAGCACTAGGGCTCAAATTTTATTGATAGGACGGAAATCAGCCGAACGCGTGATTCCATAAAGTATTTACAAAGTTAGAAAGTAGTAATTTACGGGAAAAGGGCTACATTAAAACATAACAACCGTTATCCTTCTACCAACTTTGAATTCGGGGCATCCTGAGCTTCTGTCGAAGATGACCTTGACTGAAGTTTTCCTGATGGATGGTGTAACTGCTGCTGAGGAACTTGCCCCTGTTAGATGTAGTTACTTGCCATTATCCCTAATTTTTGCCTGGATTGTACTTTGAGATTTCCAATCCACCGGGATGATTTTGGATCATGTCTCTAATTTTGGCCTGGACCGCCCTTTCGGGTTTTCAATCCACCGAGACTTTTTTTTTTTAGTTTAGGCGAAGTATTTCTTGACTACATTAACATTTAGGGGGTAGGAAAATTCTTCTCCATCCATGGTTTTGAGTTTCACGGCACCTCCTGAGAAAGCTTTCTTGACCATATAGGGGTCATCATAGTTCGGGGTCCATTTGCCAGGGAATTAGTAAAAAATGATTGTATTTTTTTGAGCACAAGGTCTCCTTTTCTGAAGACGCGAGGTCGAACCTTTTTGTCAAACCCCTTCTTCATTCTTTGTTGATACAACTGACCATGGCACAAAGCCGTTATTCGCTTCTCCTCGATCAGATTCGGCTCATCGTGTCGATTTTGACACCATTTAGCTTCGGTTAGCTTAGCTTCTCTCAATACCCGGATTGATGGGATCTCTACTTCTATGGGGAGCACTGCTTCCATGCCATATACTAGAGAGAAAGGGGTTGCCCCTGTTGAAGTGCGGACAGATGTGCGATAACCGTGGAGAGCAAAGGGTAGCATCTCGTGCCAATCTTTGTAGGTTACAACCATCTTCTGAACGACCTTCTTGATGTTCTTGTTCGCCGCTTCTACCGCTCCGTTCATCTTAGGTCGGTAGAGAGATGAGTGATGGTGTTCAATCTTGAAATCTGCGCACAACTCCTTCATCATCTTGTTGTTCAAGTTAGATCTATTATCAGTAATGATCTGGCTTGGAACACCATAACGACAGAAGAGATTGTTTTTGATAAATCGGACAATAACTTTTCGGGTTACATTAGCGTATGATGCTGCTTTAACCCATTTGGTGAAGTAATCAATGGCCACTAGGATGAACCGATGTCCGTTCGAAGCCTTGGGTTAGATCATGCCAATCATGTCGATTCCCCATATGGAAAAAGGTCATAGGGAAGAGAGAACTTTGAGATGCGTTGGCGGTACATGGATTTTGTCTGAGTATATCTGACACTTGTAACACTTCCTCATGTACTTGTAGCAATCGGATTCCATTGTCAACCAATAGTACCCTACTATTAGAATTTTTCTCCCCATTGTGTGTCCGTTGGCATGAGTGGCAACGGATCCGTTGTGAATTTCTTTCATTAGTATGTTTGCTTCTGGTCTGTCTACGCATCGGAGCAAGACCATGTCAAAGTTTCTCTAATAGAGTGTATCACGGCTCAGGAAGAAGCTGTTTTCCAGTCTTCTGAGGGTGTTTCGGTCCTTCCTGGATGCCCCAGGAGGGTATTCTTGTTGATGAAGGAAGCACTTGATATCGTGATACCAAGGTTTGTCGTCTATGACTGATTCAACCGTGAAGATGTAAGTGGGTCGTTCAAGGCGTATTATGTCAATCTTAGGTAAGCCGTTCCATTGACCTACACTAATCATGGAAGAGAGAGTGGCTAATGCATCAGCCATGTGATTCTCTTCACGAGGGATATGATGAAACTCGATTTTGTTGAAGAAGGGTAACAACCTTCTCGCATAGTATTTGTAGGGAATCAGTTCTGATTGGTATGTGTTCCAATCTCCGTTGATCTGATTGATAACCAGGGCTGAGTCACCATATACGTCCAAGTTCTTGATCCTTAAGTCTATCGCTTCTTCGAGACCCATGATACAAGCTTCATATTCGGCCTCGTTGTTTGTACACTTGAATGTCAGTCGGGCGGTGAAAGGAATGTGGGTACCCTGAGGTGTTATGATGATTTCCCCAATTCCGTTTCCATAATGATTGATGGCTCTGTCAAAGATTAGTCCCCATTGGGAACCTGGTTCTGGCCCTTCATTGGGTAGCGGTTCAACGCAATATTTCATTTTTAGATACATGACATCCTTGTCTAGGAAGTCAAATTCGACTGATTCTTGATCGTCAATGGGTTGATGAGCCAAATGATCGGCTAAAACACTTCCCTTGACAGTTTTCCGAGCATGGTACTCAATGTCATATTCTGATAACAACATCTGCCAACGGGAAATCCTTCCCGTAAGAGCAGGCTTTTCAAAGACGTACTTGATCGAATCCATTTCGTAGATTAACCAAGTAGTGTGACAAATCATATATTGGCGAAGACGTTTGGCTACCCAAGCCAAAGCACAGCAAGTTTTCTCAAGCATAGTGTACCGAGTCTTGCAGTCGGTGAATTTCTTGCTTAAATAGTAAATGGCAGACTCTTTTCTTTTGGTTTCGTCTTGTTGGCCAAGTACACACCCCATAGAGTCTTCCAATACTGTTAGGTAAATGATCAGTGGTCTTCCTTCCACTGGAGGTGATAGAATTGGTGGGTTCAACAGATATTCCTTGATACTGTCGAAGGCAGTTTGACAGTCTTCTATCCAAACGTAGTCCTGATTCTTTTTGAGTAATTTCAAAATTGGCGCACATGTCACGGTCATGAGGAATATGAATCTGGAAATGTAGTTCAAACGTCCCAGGAATCCCCTGACTTGTTTTTCAGTCTTTGGAGAAGGCATTTCTTGAATGGCCTTGACCTTGTCAGGATCAACCTCAATTCTTTTCTGGCTGATGATGAACCCTAGCAGTTTCCCTGAACGGACACCGAATGTGCACTTATTGGGATTCAAATGGAATTTATACTTTCTCAACCGCTCAAATAGTTTTGACAGGTGGGTCACATGCTCCTCCTCTGTCTTAGATTTGGCAATCATGTCATCGACATATACCTCGATTTCCTTATGTATCATGTCATGAAACAGAGTAGTCATGGCCCTCTGATAGGTTGCCCCGGCGTTCTTCAACCCGAACGGCATTACCTTGTAACAAAAAGTACCCCATGGGGTGATGAAGGAAGTTTTCTCCATGTCTTTCGGCGCCATTTTGATTTAATTATAGCCCGAGAATCCATCCATGAAGGACAAGACTTTGAACTTTGCTGTACTGTCAACCAGCATATCAATGTGTGGTAAAGGAAAGTCATCCTTTGGACTAGCCTTGTTTAGATCTCTGTAATCCACACACGTTCTGACCTTTCCGTTCTTTTTCGGAACTGGTAAGATGTTGGCTAACCATTGAGGATATTCTGATGTAGCGAGGAAACCCGCGTCAATGTGCTTTTGTACTTCCTCTTTGATTTAGATGGCCATGTCTGGATGAGTCCGTCTCAACCTTTGTTTTACTGGCGGACATTCTGACCTTAACGGTAGATGATGTTCCACGATGCCGGTATCCAACCCTGGCATGTCCTGATAGGACCAGGCGAATACATCGGGAAACTCTTTGAGAAGCTTTGTCAAACTTTCTTTGACAGTTTAACTGAGTAATGCCCCAATCGTGACTTCCTTTCTCTCTTCCTCTGAGACCAAGTTGACCGTTTCCAACGGCTCTATGTGAGGTTTAATGGACCTTTCCTCTTGTCTGAGTAATCGGGAGATCTCTTCTGGAATTTCGTTGTCATCTTCTTCTTCAGCCTCAAATACCGGGAATTCAAAGTTGGGAGAAGGCATCGGATCGCGTGTTTCAACGGGGTTTAAAACAAGCAATCTATATGACGTGATAATTTGTGTTTAGAAGAGATAGGGAGAAATACAAGAGTGCGTGCAGTGTTTTTCTGAAAACTGCTTGTTTTTATTATTTGTACTGTTTTTTAGGATTACCATTTTCTGAAAGAAGAAAAGAGAAAGCAGCAATAACTGCGGAAATTACAGAACGACGTTTATTTATTTATGATTTTATCGATTCTTGAAACTAAAGCCCTATAAAACAAAACTTTGTCGCTTTGGGCGAAGCGAAGAGGTATATTTATAGAAAGTGAGCCCTATCAAAACATCCGTTTCACCTGGGCAGGGTGAAAGGTTAAAGTAAAGACGACAATTACTTAGACTTATGAACGATCTTCAGAACATCGACTGCAACCTATTGGCGGCGAACTCCTCGGTGAATCACAAAGTCTGGTACCTTCCTTGATTTTCCTTCAGAAATAACGCTGATTTCTGGTGGAGCCGGATCACTGGAATCTGTCTCCCAGGTAGAGTTGTCGTAGGAGGATTCCTCAGTTGTATTTTGCAGAGTATTTGTACTCTCAGGTGGATCTCCCCACCCAGTTGGCTGAATATCTTCGAGCCTGATGCGAGAGCTTTCAGGAGAAGTATACTTGATCATGAAGTCGTATTTGCCACTCGGTTGTCCCAGGGTGTCCCACACTTCTTTGGAACTGGAGGAGTCATCCCTTTCGATGACGTTGACTTTGGGGAAAGCATAGTTAATGAATTCTAGTCCTGCAAACTTTGCAAATTCATCATCATGCTAGATATTTTCTAAATGCCCTGAGTGTTGATCCCATGATATGGTGGGGACGCAAGTATTCTTTTCAATGATGCTCAGCTAATTTTCATTGTTCGACTGGTTTTCCTGCCCCGAGTCTCCTGGGTATGGCTGCCAAATAAGCAGACCATCCATCGGGCCATAATAGTCGTGGTCAAAGTTGTACCTCATCGGAGTGTCCTCCTCCAATGAGTTTGGTGGAGCACGGCATCCTTCCGGATCACAATCTCCGTATATCATTTCGACATCTGACCTTGGTATAAATCTCGGACCGTGTGCGAAATAGCGAAATGGCGTAGGCACCTCTTCCTGAGACATATAACCGTCCTTGTTAAGATAGGACTCCTATTCTTCCTCCGTGTCGGATGGATCTCCCTCATTGATGGTATGTACTTCTTGAGACACTGGGTGAAGGAAACCTCCATTATGGAAGAAGTCCTGAATGGGATGAAGACTTTCATTGTTAGAAGCAGTATGGGTACAGGTTGCAGAAAAACCAAGACCCTTCTTTGTTTTATTATCAGTGGGAATGACAAGCTGTCCCCATCCCTTTGCGTTGTTACTCTCGATTACTTTGAGAATATCTTTGTACGAGGATATTGATGCTCCTTTCTCTAGTTGATCCTCATCGCTCACCGACAATGCCTGGAACTGAGTTTCGATGACCTCCTCGGGTTCTACACAAGTGGATATGAGAGGTTACTCACGATCAGGGCTTATTCTCCACAGACCGTGACGAGTTGGTCATTCTTGACAAATTTCAGCTTCTGGTGAAGTGTCAAAGTGACTTCCCCAGCCTGGTGTATCCAAGGTCTTCCTAATAAGCAACTGTATGTTGCCTGGATGTCCATGTCCTGGAAGGCGACTTGGAAAGTGTGAGGACCGATAGTTATGGGAAGGTCGACTTCGACGATAACTATTTTTCTGGACCCGTCAAATTCTTTGACGATGACCTCACTGCCTCTCATCGGAGGTCCTTTGAATGATAGTTGCATCATAGTGGACTTCGGCATGACGTTGAGAGCCGATTTGGTATCTACCAGTACGCTGGCTAAAGCATCGTCCTAGCAGTTGACTATAATATTGAGCGCCATGTTGTGGCTTTTGCCTTCTTCTGGCAATTCCTCATCACTAAACCCCAAGTTGTTGCAGGAAGTGATGTTAGAGACGATACTATCGAACTGTCGTATTGACACATCCTGTTCCACAAAGGCCTGCTCTAAGAATTTCTGTAGATCCTCTCTATGGGCTTCGGAACTGAGCAAAAGTGATAACACTGAGATTTTTGAAGGAGTTTGTAACAGCTGATCAACATTGTTGTATTCACTCCTTTGGATGAGCTTCAGCATCTCATCCTCGTTCTTTGAAAGGTCGGGATCAATGGTTTGACCTACTGGTCGATTAGGAACTTCCGTTTGAGGTTCCTTTTCTTTGGTGGGTTCCCCAACTCCTCGGTTGAAGATTCTGCCGCTCCGTGTTACTCGACTGATGTCTGCAATATTCACGACGGAGGGTAGTGGAATTTCCTTTCCATTCTCAACTGTTGTTGCACCGTATTTGTAAGGGATAGCCTTAGTTGATTCATACGGTAACGGTCCCGGTAAATAGACAACTACAGGAGCCTTCTGATTTTTCTGACTGTCGTAAGCAACTTCAATTAATTCCCGATTGGGGACTTTTGATTCGTTAAGCAGAGGAATGATGGCACAAACATCCTTGGTCCTCTCGTGATCTGAAATTATTATAACATCTTTGATCTAATCAGCGAAATAGTCTGGCGTCCAGTTGATGGACCCAGAACTAGGACACGGTCGAACCTCCTTACGGTCCAACTGACTCTGAAGGGTTGCTCGCACGAGGTAGCACCCTTGATTATTTTCCGAGCAGACTCTACAGCGTTCATAGTTATGTGGTGGCACCTGGCCACGTCCGCTCTGTATGCAGTGTAACCTCACTAGATATGTTTCCATTGATCGAACATCTTGGCTTTGATGCCGTGTAGGGTTACCGTTAATCACACTGATTTGTTGCGTGTCTTCGTCCATATAGATCGGAAGCCACCAGTGGTTCAACAAGTGTTGCAAAGTTCTTTGAACGAGAGCGCACCCTTGGTTAGTCTCACAACATATTTTACAGCTCGGATAATCATGTGAATTAAGAAAACCGAGTTGGACTTGTGTAGCGTGTAACTCCACCAAGATGGTCTTCATCAAGCGAATATCAAAGATTTGAATCATATTCACTTGATATGGATTTCTATCATGGTAGTCCTGGATCCACCCAAGATCCATCTGACGCTAGAGGGCCTCTTGTACAAAAGAGCATCCTTGTTTGTTTACCAAGCAAGTCAGACAGGAATTGTAATCGTGCCGCGGCAGATTATGATACTGGCTTTGCCTTGAGTGCATTGCCACTAAGTTGACATTCATTGCATGGATGTCATGGTTCTGAATGATATTGGAGTTCGTATAAGAAATGTTGACACCACGAACTCGCTGCTCTTGGATCCATCCGAGATCCAATTGTTCCTGTAGAGCTGATTGCACTACAGAACACCCTTGATTATTTTTATAGCAGATATCACACTGGTGATAATTATGAGGTGGCACATGGCCGTATCCGCACTGTCTACAATGCATCCAAATCACTCTCTTTTTGAGTATAAAAGACTCTCTTGTTGAGTCACACCTTTTAGCCTCCATCTCAGGATTCGTACGAGATACAAAAACACTCTCTTGTTGAGTATAAAAGACTCTCTTGTTGAGTCAATCCCCTTTAGCCTCCGCCTTGGGCTTCGTACAAGACACACACAAAAGCACTCTCTTGTTAAGTCAACCCTTTTAGCCTCTCTCTCGGGCTTCGTACGAGACACATAAAAACACCCTCTTGTTGGGCCAATAGCCTCATTTTAGGCTTTGTATAAGAAAACCCCGGTTGAGTCAATCAACCTTTTAGCATCAAAGCTGTGCCTCGTTCACAGCATATAAACATCAACAAGTCCTTCATCTAACTGTTGTAAGCGGCAAGCCTCTGGATTATTTACATCCATGCCACTGTCCCTCTTTTAGCATGAGAAATTCCTAAGGAAAGATGGCATTGCTCTACACTGAGTTAAAGTCTTCTCCTTCAGGTTAAAAAACCCCTATAAAGGAAATTATGGCATTGCTGGATTCACATATACCAGTTAAAGTAATTCTCCTTTATAATCAGTCACCCAGCTGTTGTGACAAATAGACCCCTTTAGAGATGACAAATTCTCTCTAAAGTCATCACCTTTAGCTTCATATCTTGGACTTTGAACAAGATACAAACACATCACCTTCAGCTTCACATCTTGGGCTTCGAACAAGATACATATCACTTTTAGCTTCACGTCTTGGGCTTTGAACAAGACACCAAAACACCATTTTCCTCCCATAGAATAGGAGGAACTACGATCGCTCTGATTTCCCTGTTTCAGTAAACGAGAATATGTAGGCATAAGATTGAAAGAAAAATCTTAGCGAGCACACTAATAAAAAACCCAAAATCTCGTACCTTCATACATCAATAAAAAAGCATCAGTCCTAACACCCTACCCATGAACAGTCCTAGTTTTTCACTCTAAACAATGTAAGAAGAAAGAGGCCCCACTTCCATATAGCATTTGTAACCTAACAGACCGCTGTTTAAATTCAGTATGCAAGCAGGGTTAATTGGAGACATCTATTTCCCTTCCTTCATTAGCTTCAATAGGATAAAAAATGAATCGACCTGTAGTACCCCCAAAAGAGCGACAGTGTTTAAGAACCACGTCCAGAATCGCTCGCTACAGAAAAGTGGCACCCACCGTGGGGCTTGTCTTTCTTTCTTATAATTTAGGGTGAAAACCTTGGACAAATCCTTTTCATGGCGGTGGCCGCCACAGAAAAGTGGCGCCCACCGTGGGGCCAGTATTTCTTTCTTAAAATTTAGGGTAAAAGCCCTTGGACAAGTTATTTTTATGACGGTTTGTCGCTCCCGGGATTTTCATCCTGGTACAAACGCGAAAGTGGCACCGAACAGAGTCGCCAGCAATGTGTATTTATCCCTCGAGAGGGAAAGGAAACACCGCATAAACTTGAAGGAAAGGAAAGAGCATGGTCTTGCGACCAAGAGAACTGGATTCGGGAGTCGGTTACGCGAGAGGAAGGTATTAGCACCCTCTCGCGTCCATCGTACCCGATGGGATCCACGCTTGTTTGCTCGATCAAAGGGTGTAAAGGAAAGAATACTGGAAAAGAAACTGAAAGAAAGGAAAGAGAAAGAATGGAAGAGGAACGAGAAACAAATGTAGGGAAAATAAAAGAAGTGCTCGAATGGGCCCTACCCCACTGCCTACGTATCTCACCGGGAGCATGAGAATCAGAGCGACGTAGTTCCCCTCACTAGGGATGGATTGTTTGTGTTTTTTAGTGGAATACGTCAGCGTTCGCGTCCTAGCAGTTTAGGTGTTGCAGCTCGTTGTACGGAGACTTAGGCGTTACCTGTTTGCGGTAGAACGGAAATGACGCATCCTTACGGAAGGATTGAATGAGATGAGGAAAGAATTCCCGAAGGAAAGACGTTATTGTTTGTTTTTGTCTTTTAGGGATTTTTCATTTGTTTGCATATGATAGTGTATCCAAATCTTAGCCATTGGAATGTGTACATTCTCACATTCCAAGATGGAATGAGTAAGAAAGCACACTAAGGGTGAAGAAGACCCCCACACTTAGTTCCAATTGTCAAGGTTCAAACACACTAGCATGTTTGTATTTATTAAGTGTTTTTGTTGATTAAGAAATGAAGAAGTGTTTTTTTTATTATTTGTACCTTCAACAAGTATTGCATTTAAGTCCCTCATACAAGATCAAATGTTTAACACATTGACCCAAGATGGGCTATATGCTACACATTCTAAGATTATAAGAGAAGACCCCTTTATAATCTTTTCTTTATATGAAAGGCCTAAATGCAATAAATGCCTACCTTTATTAGATATTTTTAATTTTCTTTGAGATGAGAAAAGAGACTCAAGAGAGGATAAAGGTAAAAATCTATATGGACTAAGACTCAATCCTAATTGATTAGTTAAGGGAGTGATCCTAAGGTTTGTGAGGTTTAAACCTAAAGTCTAAAGAAATAATGAACTAAACAATTCACTTCTAAAGTAGAAGATGAATTGTAATTCAAAAAAGGGAAAGTGATGAGTTATTAAAAGAAAGCACATAAGTGCTTAACAAAACACAAAATGGAATTGTAAAAGAGATGAGAGGAAAGAAGTTTGAATGTGGATTCCTTATCCACACTCAATTGCAACTTACCAAAGCCCCTACATGGTTAGTAAACATGTATAAGAAGTATGAGAAATAAAAGAACTTTTAATGCACCATAAAACTCAAAAGAAGTAGGTGAGAAATTGGTTACAACCAGAATGTATATCACATGGAAAACAAATGATCATTATCATGCAAGTCCAAGTGGATAGGCAACAAACATCACCCATGACATTAGAACATGCTACCATAAGAAAAGGGAGAATGAAAGATGAAAAGAAATGGAAAAAACATGCATAAATGGAACATGTAATCTAAGGATCAGAATTGAAATGAAATACAAAATGATTCACAAACATCTCACAAGTGTTCATGCATAACACATCAAGACATTCAAGAAGCAATAGAAGAAGAAATGAAATGGAAATTCAAAAGAAAACACAAGTACTCCACATTAAGGACATACAAAGTTCGAATGAAAGTGAACATGCAAAGATGACACATAATATGTACTAATGACCTATAATGTCAAATGGATATATCACAAAGTAGGCAAATGATCATGCAAGTATGTACAAAAGAAATCATGTAAACATGCACAAAGATTACAAGGATATGACATGTTGTAATGCTTCAAATGAAATGTATTAAACAAAATCAAATGGGTTCATGAAAATTATGAAAACATGGTATTGAAGTTCACAAATCAGAGGTGAATCACATATCAAAGTAGCATGCAAGAAACCAAGGCAAAATGATGTCAAACAATGCACTTAGGTCAAGTAGACATATCATACAAAGTATCACAAAAAATGAACACCAAACATGCCATAAACTGACCTAAAAAAATCAAATAAAAATCATTTAACATACCTCAAGATGATAATGACTCAATGCAAAAAGAAGAGCATCAAAACAATTTTTAATGATCAAGAACAAAATTAAACAAAATCATGTACCACATTAAGAATGCATACAAGTAAAAATCAAAGAAAATTATGGAACAGGGGTAAAAATGTCATAAAATCAAGAAATAAAATCATGAAAAATTTTCTAAATGTTTTAATGATGCTCATGAATTTCTGTGGAATTTTATAATGCCATTTGGTATTTTTAAAAATTAAAAAGCAAACGTGTAGAAAAAATAAAAATAAAAAATGAAATGCCAAATGAATGGGGGTGCATGCCTAGTAATTACTCAGTTCAAAATCATTGGGCTTTAAACAGAGGGGGTGCGAATAGCATAAAGGCTTAAGTCCAAGTTTGCACAAAACACCATAATAAGCATGTACACTCAGTCAACCAAATTGACTCATTAATAACCATTGGATGAGGTCTCAGTCAAGCCAAAGTCCAAGTATGCCAAATCAACGCACGCGCACGCATGAGCAACCTTACTATCATGTACCATGCCACACCATGTTTAAAATAAAATTAGAAAATCACACGTGACATGCACATGAATTTTAATGTGCTGTCATCACCCAAGCCACACGATGGTGAACATCCAATGGTCCACGTTTAAACTGAGAACAAAACCCTAACATAAGAACACCGGCCGGAGAGGGACCTCCGGTCACCTTCTCCGGCGAACCACCACCGTCTGCAACCTCCAATTCTCCAGAATTTCACAATCAATATGTCAAAATGAAGAGGAAGTAACACACATCATGATTCCAGTGACAAAACATACAAAGAGCCCATGAAACGAGAGAATCGAACGAAGGAAGATTTGCCCTAACATTTCCACTACGCCTCTAAAGGCCTATCAACTAGCCATATAAGTTCTTGAGCTTATAAGAAGCTGCAAGAACCTGAAAATTCCTTCACATTAGGTCTATAATGGTGGAGATTCGTACCTGAAGTTTTGAGCTCTTGAAGTGTTCTTCAGAAAACCAGAGGTCTTGCTTCTTCTACAATCTCCTCTTGGCCAAATAAAGGATGTGATGCAAAACTGATGATGATTCAATGGAGGAGAGATTGAAACCAAACTCCAAACAAGTAGCACTGTGAAGAACTTGAGAGAAAATCAGAGAGAGTGTTGAAGTGAAATGAACAAGGTAGAGCTCGAGAATCAATGGCAATGGTGGATTTGAGAGAGAAGAAGAGAGTGTTTCTGAAGTGAATGTGAAAAATGAAGTTAAAAGTGAAATTTGAGAGAGTAATTTTTATTTATAAGGTGAGCTAACCATGGTTAAACTGAGTGAGTCAGCTGAGTCATGGTGGTTTGGGTGAGTCATCCCTAACTAACTGAGTCAAGTTAGTTAGGGAGAGCAATGGTATGGTGATGGCAACTCATGATATGCTATGGTGGAGGTGAAAAGAAAATGAAGGCACGGCTGGTTGTAGCAGAAACTTGCTCAGCAAGTTTGTTTCTTTCCATTCTCATGTATGCCAAGGCAAGTGTGCAAGGTGTAAGTCATGTGTGTTTGGTTTAATGGGGAAAGCTGATGTGATGAAGTGTTTGTGGTGTGTGTGAACCAAATCGTGTCAAACTGCTAATGTATCAGTGCCAACATAGGGTGGTTTGCAAATGTTTTTCTCCTTATTCAATGAATGGTTTGGTGTGCTTTTGGAGTCAATTGAAAGAGGAGACATTGGAGAACAATGTTGGTTTGAAAATTGAAGTGAAATGAGGTCTCTAACATGCCTAAAAATGACCACAAACAGATGGACAAAGAACTGGTACATACGCGTATGAAGCAAGTCATGGCATGGCAAGTGACATGCATGGAAGTTCAGCTTAATCAACCTATCTTGAGACCACTATAACTCACTCATACTTGATCAACTCAAAATTTTCCAAACATCAATATTAAAGATGACACTACAAAGAACAACTTTGATGTTGAAAACTTTTCCATTTGAGGTTTTTATCTTGATGAAAAATGGGTGGACATTTGGCTCACCAACTGTTTGAGAAAATGACTGCGCGCGTGCCCTGAAAATCTTGGTCATGACCTAGTTTTGAACCTACTTTGCTCAAACTTTGATCAATCATATCTCACTCAATTTTTATCCAATGGAGATGTTCTACACATGGATTTGAAGCTTAAAGCAAGACCTTTTGTTGTGGCCTGGTGGAATTTTCATTTGATGCTCCAATTTTAAATGGCCTTGGTTTAAACTCTGATGCAAAATGGCCAAAACTTGCTATTTTTAGTAACCCTTCTTCTTCCAAAAATGGTAACTTTCCACCTTTTGATTTTTTCATGATTCCTTTGGAGTTTCTTGACCAAATTTTGTACATTGGACACATATAACATGAATTTTATGGATTTGGCCTCAAAAAGTCAAGAGTTGACTTTTTCCTCTGATTATTTGACTTGGCCCCCATTTTCTGGATTTTTGATCTTTCTTCCAATTGAACCACTTCTAAAACCAATTGAGAAGCAATTTTCCACATACATACACTTAAGAACATATAGAATACCATGACATCAAGTTTTGTCCAAAAAATCAAAGATTCTCTGATTTAATGGGAAACCCTAGTTTTGGTGCCCACCTCCTAGGAGAAAAATGTGCAGTCTTCAATTTCAAATTCCTCAGAGTATGTTGTGTATCCTCTTAAAGGATGATGAGATATACCATTTGAGGATGACTTTGGATCAATGAGCTATCTCTTTTGAGGGTTTTCCTTCAGTTTTTGAACCTCTTGCATGTTGAAGTATGTATTGCTTTAATCTCCCATTGGATTTCACTTCCTTGAGATTGTGGATGATCAATTGAGATATATGAGACATGAGAGACTCTTGGCTTGCCTGGAGGCAACTTGATTGACCTTTTTTTGCTTTGAATGATCTCTTGATTGTCCATCTTCCCCCTGATCACATGCCTTGATGGTAAGAGGAATGCTATGCTTCATTCTTCTATGTTAAATGCAATGCAATGCTAATGAGATGGATATGATATTGTAAATGATAATGCTATGCTATGATGCAAAAAGGGGAGAGCAAATTTTGGGGTATTACACGGTTTCATCAGGGGATGTCGTTATTGCTAGGACCGGCCTTCACTAGGATCTTTGGTCAAAACCTTTAAATTGGGAAGGAACCACAGAGTGGCGCCTCCGCTGGGGCGCCATTTTCTATCAGGAACATAGGATTCATAGCTCTTAAAAAGTCTAGGACATTAGGGCAAATATATATACTACTTTTCTTAATTGATATATGTGTTTATTTTTCTTCTAATGGGAATGCATGTGATGCCGCATGTGGAAAGGTTGAGTATACACCTAGGAAAAACCCCTTTTAATGGTACGGGAGCTATCGAAAATAGTTGTCACGCGATACCACCCTCTTCTGATGATTCTTCGAAAAACACCACCTAGCACGGCTCCCGGCCCGCTGGTGTTTTCTTGACAAGAGTTGATGATATTTAGAGACAGGTTCAAAAATCACTAGTATAAACCTTTGGGGGGGGGGGGGGTAGAGCCTTGACTTCATGACACCGACCCTTTGACCCCATGTTTTTTCTATGTTTTTGTGTGCTGCATTCATGCATTTATTTAAAAAACATCAAATTAAAGAAAATCTTCTCTTCTAGTCTCTCTTTTTCAAATTAAACTAAGACAATGATTGCAAATGTCATAGAAAAGGATTGCGCTAATGGATTTCGGTAGAAGGAGAACTCATAAGTACACTTTCAAGGTTCCAAAACTAGACGATTTGAGAGGGTTGGCGAGAATGGTCACTAACCTTGAAGCTTTCAGAGCCAAGTACGGAGGTCTACTAACTCTATTAAGGGTCCATGCGATTGAGGGAATCCTGGAGGCACTCATTCAGTTTTACGATCCGGTTTATCACTGTTTTATATTCCCGGATTATCAGCTCGCACCGACGCTGGAGGAATATTCTAATCTTATTGATTTACACATCACTGATCGAGCTCCTTTTTCTGGACTGGAAGAAATTCCAAAGGATCAGACCATTGCAAGAGCAATTTATTTGGACGAGTCAGAGGTCAGGGCTCACATGACCACTAAGGGTAGCATACAAGGTTTGCCAGCCCAGTTCTTGACAAAAAAGGCCCTGTACTTTGCTAGCACAAGGAACGTGACTGCTTTTGAAAGCATCTTTGTTTTACTCTCCTACGGGTTATTTCTGTTACCCAACATTAATAACTTCGTCGATATCAACTCCATTAAGGTTTTTCTCATTGGAAACCCTGTGCCGACTTTGCTCGCGGACGCGTATCATTCTATACACTTAGGGAATTTGTACAGCGGAGGGGAGATCACATGTTGTGTACCTCTGCTATACAAATGGTTTATCTCCCATTTGCCTAAGTCTGCTGCTTTTTGGGATCACAAGAGTGGCTTACGCTGGTCGCAGAAAATCATGTCCCTTACCAAATCTGACATAGATTGGTGCAATAGGATTTATGAGGGAATCAGGATCATTGATCGTTATGGAAACTTCCCCAACGTACCCCTCATAGGAACTAAAGGAGGAATCAATTACCATCCAGTTCTCGTTCGTCGTCAATTTGGATACCCGATGAGGTATGTCCCGCGTAATGCTCATCTGGAAGGTCTTTTCTTCAAGGAAGGAGAAAATTACAGGGCACTAAAGATGGAAATAGTGCATGCTTGGAAACATGTTCATAAGAAAGGACGAGAGTCTCTAGGAAAACCAGAGTGTGTCTCGGTGGGGCCTTATCTCCACTGGGTACAAACTAGAGCTCTCAAGCTAAAGATGCCTTATCCTCGTCACGGAGTTCTTCCACCAAGGGAGTCTGTCATGTACTTCATGACTGAAACGGAAAAACTCCAAGTTACTCTCAATAAAGTTCAACGGGAGAGGAGGTCTTGGAAGAACAAATACCACATTCTCAATGTGGAGTGTATCAAAATACAGCAATTACTGAAAGATAAGGATGCTCTGAATGAGATTTTGGAGCAGCATGCTGTAAAGAATCAGGATGACCAAAGGAACTTGCTCACTCCTTTCACCTGGAAAAGGAATGACAACCCGACAACGTCCCAAGAGCCCTGGTCCAAGAAAAGGAAAGTACTAGAATCAGCACCCAATTTCTCCTCAGAGAGGACTCGGGACCCATTAGCTTAGGTTTCTGTTTCCGCACTTTGTAATTCACTGTATTTTCATTTTCGCAATCCTTTTAATTCAATAAAATGGGGTTTCCCCACTGTTTGATATTTGCAATCTAATTGTCAAAGTTTATTTTGATTAAAACAAAAAACAATTAATATAATCATTGCATTCATTATTCTCACGTCATGTATTCTTCTTACCTACGAATCTCACGTTTGTGTCTCGTTTCTAGAGAGTCAAACTGTCTCATTCGTACAATACTCGGGCTAATCGTCAGAAAAAGATGGATGATCTTGAGGAAGAAAACAGAGAATTAAAGGAAGAGATCGACGCTCTGAGAGAGGATATGAGAAAGCTTCGTAACGACATGCAAGCCATGGCAGAAGCTCAGCTACAAAGAACTGTGATCTCAGAGATCACCTCAACGCCCATAGTGGAGAAGTATGATCCTAGGTATCAAATGCCGAAAGATCGTCCTTGGGGCATGCCTGTTAATTATATCCCGGAAGGATATGTTCCGCCGATCACTAAAGATCAGGTAATTATAGCAGAACCCGCTGGGCCTAAAGGTGACAAACTTTGGGAAAGCGAGGATGCCAGGGGCATATTGAGGACTCCTGAAGGTTACAAACTTCGGGAAACGCCAAGATTCACTGCCGTAGTAACGATACCACCCCCTGTGGTGCCCACTGTCCCGAAATGATAGATTCCACAGATACCTTCTGGTAGCAAGGAAACTATGTTTGACAGAATGGATGAGTTCCCGGAACAGTTCCTGGAAATGCAGAAGGAACTGCAAGCTATTCGCGGCCAGTATCTATTTGGAAAGGACGCCGCAGACCTTTGTTTGGTCCCTAATGTGAAAGTTCCGCACAAGTTCCAAGTGCCCGACTTTGAAAAATACAAGGGTAATTCCTGCCCTCAAAGCCACCTGGTGATGTACGCTCGGCGGATGTCAGCTCAGACAGAGAATCAGGACCTACTGATTCACTACTTTCAGGATAGTTTAACCGGTGGCGCCTTAAAATGGTACATGGGTTTAAACCGCGCTATGATCAGCACTTTCAGAGATCTTGGCGCTGCTTTCGTCCAACAATATAAATACAATTTGGACATGGCACCAGACAGAGATTAGCTCAGATCGATGTCACAAAAGGACAAGGAAACCTTTAAGGAGTACGCTCAGAGATGGCGTGAGATCGCCACCCAGATTTGTCCACCTCTTGAGGAAAAAGAGATGACAAAAATCTTCTTAAAGACCTTTAGCTCATTTTACTATGACAGAATGGTTGTCAATGCGCCTAGTGATTTTACCAAAATGGTCTGCATGGGAGTTCGTCTTGAGGAAGCCGTCCGAGAAGGACGTTTAGTAAAAGACGTTGGATCATCAAGTAGTACAAAAAGATACGGTAATGCTCTCCCTAAGAAAAAAGAGCAAGATATTGGGAATATCTCTCTCGGAAAGCAAAGGCGGCGTTATCAACCAGTAGCAGCTGTGACTCCTGCTATCAACCCTGTGCCTATTCCTACGTATCAGCCTCAGGTTGCGCAAAGCCAACCTAATCAACAAAGGACACAACAGTCTCTTCAGCAGGCTCGTCCTCAATACAACAACAACCGTACAACGCGGCCACCAGGATTTGATCCTATACCCGTATCATACGCGGAACTATTTCCGTTACTACTGGCGAAGGGGCACGTCCAAACTAAGTCCCCTCTTACGGTACCCAAAAATCTGCCTTTTTGGTTTAAGGTGGACCAGACATTCCCTTATCATTAAGGAGGACCAGGGCATAACATAGAGAATTATCTTAATTTCAAGTCCGATGTGCAAGAGCCTGTTAGGAGAAGGCTCTTATCTTTCAAAGATACGAATCCCAATGTTCTCACGAACCCGCTGCCACAACACGAGAAAGCTGCAGTCAACCTGATAGAGAGAGAGTCTAACAATGTCTATCAAATTCACGATGTACTCTTGTTAAAGACCAATCTGATCAAAATGCATTGTAGACAAAGTGGGATATGGCCATGTGCCACCTCATAATTATCACCAGTGTGATATCTGCTCTAAAGACAATCAAGGATGTTCTGTGGTGCAATCAGCTCTATAGGAACAATTGGATCTCAGATGGATCCAAGAGCACCGAGTCCATGGAGTTAACATGGTCTATACGAATTCCAACGTCATTCAAAACCACGAAATCCGAGTGATGAATGTCAACTTGGTGGCAATACACTCAAGACAAATCCAGTATCATAATCTGCGACGGCACGATTACAGTTCTTGTCTGACTTGCTCGGTAAACAAACAGGGATGCTCTTTTGTACAAAAGGCCCTCCAGCGTCAGATGGATCTTAGATGGATCCAAGACTACCATGATAGGAACCACTATCAGATCAATATGGATCAGATCTTCGACATTCGCTTATTGAATACCAACCTGGTAGAGTTACATGCTGAGCAGGTCCGACTCGGGTTCCTGATTTCACATGACTATCAAAGTTGTAAAGCGGGTTGCGAAAACGATCAAGGTTGTGCCCTTGTCCAGGAGGCACTTCAGCACTTGTTAAATCACTGGTGGATGCCAATCTATATGGATGAAGATACTCAGCAAATTAGTATCAATAACAGGAACCCTACTCGGCGTCAAAGTCAGGATGTCCGATTTGTGGAAGCTAACCTAGTGAGGTTACATTGTATTCAAAGCGGGCGTGGCCAGGTGCCGCCACACAACTATGAACGTTGTAGACTCTGTTGGGAAAGTAACCAAGGGTGCTATCTTGTGCGAGCAGCTCTTCAGGGTCAGGTGGATCGGGGAGAGATTCACCCATATCCGGGCTCCAGACCCATCAGCTGGACGCTGAATTACCTCGCTGATCAAATCGAGGATGTTGTCATAATCTCTAATCACCAGAGGACTAGGGATGTTTTCACCAACATCCCTCTACTTGACAAATCGAGAGTTCCTAACAAGGAACAGATCGAGATTACGTACGATGGTCAGAAGAGTCAGAGGGCTCCCATAGTCTTCTATTTACCGGGACCACTACCGTATGAATCAACTAAGGCAATCCCTTACAAATACAGTGCAACAACAGTTGAAAATGGAAAGGAAATTCCATTACCCTTCGTCGTAAATATTGCAGACATCAGTCGTGTAACACGGAGTGGTAGAATCTTCAACAGAGGAGTTGGAGAACTCAACAAAGAAAAGGAACTTCAGACGGAAATTCCCGATCCACCAGTTGGTCAATCCAATAATCGCCACCTTTCAAAAAATGATGATGAGATGCTGAAACTCATCCAAAGGAGTGAATACAACATTGTTGATCAACTATTACAAACTCCTTCAAAGATCTCGGTATTATCACTGTTACTTAGTTCAGAAGCGCACAGGGAGGCTCTACAGAAAGTCTTGGAGCAAGCCTTTGTGGAACAGGATGTAACAATCAGATAGTTCGATAGCATTGTCTGTAACATCACTTCCTGCAATAATTTTGGATTTAGTGATGAGGAATTACCTGAAGGGGGTCGCCGTCATAACATGGCGCTCAATATCACAGTCAACTGCCAGGACGATGCTTTAGCCAGCGTACTGGTAGATACAGGGTCAGCCCTGAATGTTATGCCGAAGTCCACTTTGATGCAATTATCATTCAAAGGCCCTCCGATGAGAACCAGCGAGGTCGTCGTCAAAGCATTTGACGGATCAAGAAAAATGGTTATAGGCGAAGTCGACCTTCCCATAACTATCGGTCCTCACACTTTCCAAGTCACTTTCCAGGTCATCGACATTCAGGTAACATACAGTTGTTTATTAGGAAGACCTTGGATACATTAGGTTGGGGCGGTCACCTCGACCCTCCACCAAAAGTTAAAGTTCGTCCAGAATGGTCAACTCGTCACAGTCTGTGGAGAACATGCATTGCTCGTGAGCAATTTATCGTCATCCACTTATGTGGAACCAGAAGGGATAATTGGAACCCAGTTCCAAGCACTTTCGGTGAGCAACGACAATTAATCAGAAAAAGGAACATCGATTTCCTCGTACCAAGATGCTCTCGAAGTGATTAAAAGTAACAATACCAAAGGATGGGGACAGCTTGTCATTCCTACTGACAATAAAACAAAGAAGGGTCTTGGTTTTTCTGCAACCTGTACCCAGACATCTGCCAACGATTAAACTCTTCATCCCATTTAGAACCTCTTCCACAGTGGAGGCTTCCTTCAACCAATGACTCAAGAAGTACACGCTATCAACGTGGGAGATTCTGCGGATTCGGAGGAAGAATGGATGTCCTATCTAAACCAGGACGGTTATATGTCTCAGGAAGAGGTGCCTACGCCATTTTGCTATCCTGCACAGAGTCTGAGATTTATACCAAGATCAGACGTCGAAATGATGTACGGAGATGGTGATCCGGAAGGGTGTCGTGCTCTGCCAAACTCGTTAGAGGAGGACACTCTGATGAAAGACAACTTTGACCACGACTACTATGGCTTGATGGATGGCCTGCCAAAGTGGCAGCCTTACCCAGGAGACTTGGGGCAAGAGAGTCGGCCGAACGAGGCAAATCAACTCAGCATCATTGAAAATAATACCTGCGTCCCCACCATGTCATGGGATCAACACCCAGGTTATCCTGAAAATTCCCAGCACGACGATGAATTCGCAACGTTTACAGGACTCGAATTCATTAACTATGCTTTTCCCGAGGTCAACGTCATCGAGGGGGGTGACTCCTCCAGTTCCAAAGAAGTGTGGGATACCTTGGGATAACCGTGTGGAAAGTACGACTATATGGTCAAGTACACCGCTCCTGAAAGCTCTCGTATCAAGTCTGGAGACATCTAGCCGATTGGATAGGGAGATACAGCTGAGAGCACAAATACTACGCAAAATGCAACTGAGGAATCCTCCTACGATAACTCTACCTGGGAGACAGATTCCAATGATCCTGCTCCACCAGAAATCAGTGTCATTTCTGAAGACAAATCAAGGAAGGTACCAGACTTTGTGATTCACCGAGGAGTTCGCCGCCAATAGGTTGCTGTCGATGTTCCGAAGATTGTTCATAAGTCAAAGTAATTGTCGTCTTTAACCTTTCGCCCTGCCCAGGTGAAACAGATGTTTTGATAAGGCTCGCTTTCTGTAAATTTTCCCTCTTTCCTTCGCCCAAAGCGACAAAGTTTTGTTTTATAGGGCTGTAGTTTCAAAAATCGACTTGTTCATAAATAAAATAATGTCGTTCTGTAATTTCCGCAGTTAATTGCTGTTTTCTCTTTTCGTTTTTCAGAAAATGGTAATCCTAAAAAACAATTCAAAAAATAAAAACAAGCAGTAATAAAATACACATTGCACACACTCTTGCATTTTCTCTATCTCTTCTAAACACAAATCATATCGTCATGCAGATTGCTTGTTTTAAACCCCATTGAAACATACGATCCAATGCCTTCTCCCGACTTTGAATTCCCGGTATTTGGGGCTGAAGAAGAGGTTGATGATGAAATCCCAGAAGATATCTCCCGACTACTCAAGCAAGAGGAAAGGTCCATTGAACTTCACTAAGAGCCGTTGGAAACGGTCAACTTGGGCTCAGAGGAAGAGAGAACAGAAATCAGGATTGGGGCACGACTCAGTCTAACTGCCAAAGAGAGTCTGACAAAGCTTCTCAGAGAATTTCTCGATGTGTTCGCTTGGTCCTATCAGGATATGCCAGGGTTGGATACCAGCATCGTGGAACATCATCTACCATTAATATTGGAATGTCCGCCAGTTAAACAAAGGTTGAGAAGGACTCACCCGGACATGGCCATCAAAATCAAAGAGGAGGTACAGAAACAGATTGACACGGGCTTCCTTGCTACATTAGAATATCCTCAATGGTTAGCCAACATTGTACCCGTTCCCAAAAAGGATGGAAATGTCAGAATGTGTGTCGATTACAGAGATTTGAACAAGGCTGGTCCAAAGGACGACTTTCCTTTACCGCACATTGACATGCTGGTGAACAGTACAACAAAGTTTAAAGTTTTCTCCTTCATGGATGGATTCTCGGGCTATAACCAGATCAAAATGACGCTGAAAGACATGAAGAAAACTTCATTTATTACCGCATGGGGTACCTTTTGTTACAAGGTAATGCCGTTCGGTTTGAAGAATGTCGTGGAAACCTATTAAAGGGCCATGACTACTCTTTTTCATGACATGATACACAAGGAAATCGAGGTATATGTCGATGATATGATTGCAAAATCTAAGACAGAAGAGGAGCATGTGACCCACCTGTCAAAACTATTCGAGCGGCGTAGAAAGTACAAACTCCGCTTGAATCCCAACAAGTGCACGTTCGGTGTTCGTTCAGGGAAACTCTTAGGGTTCATCGTCAGCCAGAAAGGAATTGAGGTCGATCCTGACAAGGTCAAGGCCATTCAAGAAATTCCTTCTTCGAAAACTGAAAAACAAGTCAGAGGATTCCTGGGACGATTGAACTACATCTCCAAATTCATATTCCTCATGACCGCGACATGTGCGCCGATTTTCAAATTACTCAAAAAGAACCAGGACTGTGTTTGGACAGAAGACTGTCAAACCACCTTCAACAGTATCAAGGAATACCTATTGAATCCTCCGATTCTATCACCTCCAGTGGAAGGAAGGCCACTGATCATCTACCTCACAGTCCTAGAGGACTCAATGGGTTATGTACTTGGCCAACAAGACGAAACCAAAAGGAAAAAGTTTGCAATTTACTATCTAAGCAAGAAGTTCATCGACTGCGAGACTCGGTACACGATGCTCGAGAAAACTTGTTGTACTTTGGCTTGGGCAGCCAAACTTCTTCGCCAGTACATGATTCGTCACACTACTTGGTTAGTCTCCGAGATGGATCCAATCAAGTATGTCTTTGAAAAACCTGCTCTCACGGGAAGGATTGCCCGTTGGCAGATGTTGATATCAAAATATGACATAGAATACCACGCTCAGAAAGTCGATAAGGGGAGTATTTTAGCCGACCATTTGGCTCATCAACCGATTGACGATCAGGAATCAATCGGGTTTGACTTCTCGGACGAAGATGTCATGTATTTAAAAATGAAAGATTGTGATGAACCGCTACCCAGTGAAGGGCCAGAACCAGGTTCCCAATGGGGATTTATTTTTGACGGAGCTGTCAATCATTATGGAAACGGGATTGGGGCAATCATTGTTACCCCTCAGGGTACCCACATTCCTTTCACTGCCAGACTGACATTCAAGTGTACAAACAACGAGGCCGAATACGAAGCTTGTATTATGGGTCTCGAAGAAGCAATTGATTTAAGGATCAAGAACTTGGACATATATGGCGACTCAGCCCTGGTCATCAATCAGATCAAAGGAGATTGGAACACATACCAATCAGGACTGATTCCTTACAAAGCCTATGCGAGAAGGTTGTTACCTTTCTTCAATAGAATCGATTTTCATCATATCCCTTGTGAAGAGAATCACATGAATGATGCCTTAGCCACTCTCTTCCATGATTAGCGTAGGTCAATGGAATAACATACCTAAGATCAACATAATGCACCTTGAACGGCCTGCTTACATCTTCACGATCAAAGCAGTTATAGACGACAAACCTTGGTATCACGATATCAAATGCTTCCTTCAGAAACAAGAATACCCACCCGAGGCATCCAGGAAAGACAGAAAAACCCTCAGAAGACTGGCTGACAGCTTCTTCCTGAGTGGTGACACTCTCTATAAGAGAAACTTTGACATGGTCTTGCTCCGATGCCTCGACAGACCAGAAGCAGACATGCTGATAAAAGAGATTCATGAAGGATCCTTTGGCACTCATGCCAAAGGACACACAATGGCGAGAAAAATTCTGAGAGCAGGGTACTACTGGTTGACCATGGAATCCGATTGCTACAAGTACATGAGAAGGTGTTACAAGTGTCAGATATACGCTAACAAAATCCATGTACCGCCAAGGCATCTCAAAGTTCTTTCTTCCCCATGGCCTTTATCCATATGGGGAATCGACATGATTGGCATGATCTAACCTAAGGCTTCGAACGGACATCGGTTCATCCTGGTAGCCATTGATTACTTCACCAAGTGGGTCGAAGCAGCGTCATACGCTAATGTAACCCGACAAGTGGTGGTCCGATTTATCAAAAATAATATCATCTACCGTTATGGTGTTCCAAGCCAGATCATTACAGATAATGGATCTAACTTGAACAATAAGATGATGAAAGAGTTGTGCGCTGAGTTCAAGATTGAACACCATAACTCATCTCCCTACCGACCTAAGATGAACGGAGCAGTAGAAGCGGCTAACAAGAACATCAAGAAGATCGTTCAAAAGATGGTTGTAACCTACAAAGACTGGCACGAGATGCTACCCTTTGCTCTTCACGGTTATCGTACATCTGTCCACACTTCAACAGGGACAACCCCTTTTTCTCTAGTATATGGCATGGAAGCAGTGCTCTCCATAGAAGTAGAGATCCCATCAATTCGGGTATTGATGGAAGCTAAGCTTACAGAAGCTGAATGGTGTCAAAGTCGACACTACGAACTAAATCTGATCGAAGAGAAGCGAATAATGGCACTATGCCATGGCCATTTGTATCAACAAAGAATGAAGAAGGCATTTGACAAAAAGGTCCGACCTCGCACCTTTAGGAAAGGAGACCTTGTGCTCAAGAAAATACAATCGTTTCTCACTGATTCTCGGGGCAAATGGACTCCAAATTATGACAACCCCTATGTGGTTAAGAAAGCTTTCTCAGGCGGTGCCTTGAGACTCGCAACCATGGACGGAGAGGAATTTGCCTACCCCACGAATGTTGACGTAGTCAAGAAATACTTCGCCTAAATAAAAAAATAAAAATAAAGAGCAAAACGTCTCGGTGGATTGAAAACCCGAAAGGGCGGTCCAGGCAAAAATTAGAGACATAAGCAAAATCATCCCGGTGGATTGGAAATCCCACAGTACAATCCAGGCAAAAATTATGGATAATGGCAAGTAACTATGTCCAACAAAGGGGCAAATCCCCCAGCGACAGTTATGCCATCCATCGGGAAAACTCCAGTCAAGGTCATCTTCGACGGAAGCTCAGGATGTCCAGAATTCAAAGTTGGTAGAAGGATAGTGGTCGTTATGTATTAACATAGCCCTTTTCCCTGTAAATTAAAATTTTCTAACTTTGTAAATACTCTTTGGAATCACGCGTTTAGCTGATTTCCATCCTATCAATAGAATTTGAGCCCTTGTGCTTTTGTTTGCAATTCTTATTTGTTTTAGCTTTACAGAACGGCATTTTAACATGATTAACGATTCTTGAAATAAGACGAAAATGAATTTACTTGTAAAACTTTTTTCTACTTTTAAAATAAAGACGACAATCTCTTTTGACTGTTGAACATCGAAAGAACGTCGTTCGCTCCTCTAGAAGTAGTCGAGCTTCAAAGTGCAGAATCAAAGTACTCCTTCTAAACCAGTGCGTCTGAATGAAGGATCAACTGTGCTTCATCTGACACCCCCGGCAGAATTCTCATCTCCTAATCCCGATCAACGTAGCTCCCCACAGGGATTATCTCTCCTAAGCAAGGTAGAATTGCTACTTTTGGGACCAGCGGTACTTCTTCGCCCCGCGATGGCCGAGTATCCAGTCATGTTCATCCAATAGTTTGTATGTCGCGTCAGTTTGTCAGCATATACGTACATACATCATGCATTTTATTTGCATTCGCATTCATATTGCATCACTATCACTCTAGTCGGTCTTGTCCCCTAGTGATAACTGTCCTCTCAATCGAGTTGTCAGTTCTTTCCTCGTCAGGAAGTGAATCATCTAAACGATCTCTCCTCCAGTTTATTTCTGGATTGAAGTTGGCTCCCTTGACCACTTTGATAACTTGAACCTCTGAAAGGCTAGAGAAACGTTCAACAAACATCACTCTTCACCATTGAAGATGATATCCTTGCTTTCTCGGATTAAGGAAAATCCCCGAAGAAAGCCTCTTAATCAAGAGATTCGGCGGTACGGCAGTTTTTCTCCGAAAAACCCATGGTGAAAAGGTCATCGGCACCTCAAAATTGGATCCCATCATATGGCATTTCTCCGGGAAGACCTCGACAAAAGTATGATGTAAGACCCCAAGCGACAGCAGTCTCTCAAGAGACCTGCTTTCCCTAGTAGAGGCGACAAATGGCGTCTCCAATAGAGAAGTTTGTGCACCTTTACAACTCAGACGAATGGATTCCCCAGCAACTCTGACATCAGGTCTTTTTCTGTCAAATGGCATCTCCCCAGGAAAATTCGGCGAGAAGTTTGAGGAAAATCGCTACGAATAGTGTCCCTTGTCAAGAAAGTTTATTGACAAAAGAAACTGAGACCAGTTCCTTGGTAGGACACCAGAATCGAGGGGAAGTTTATTTCAGAAACTAAGACCAGTTCCTTAGTAAGAAACCAGGATCGAGGGGAAGTTTATTTCAGAAACTAAGACCAGTTCCTTGGTAGGAAACCCGGATCGAGGGGAAGTTTATTTCAGAAGCTAAGACTAGTTCCTTTGTAGGAAACCAGGATCGAGGGGAAGTTTATTTCAGAAACTAAAACCAGTTCCTTGGTAGGAAACCAGGATCGAGGGGAAATTTATTTCAGAAACTAAGACCATTTCCTTGGCTGAAGACCAAGATCGAAGGGAAGTTTTTACCTTTTCTAAGCATCATTGCTTAGCAAAAGAAGAAGGACGTGTGAACTACCATTCTTAGTCACCATCAAAATTTCGGGTATTCCGATATTTAATCCTCTTGCACCCCGAATGCCTGAATACCTTCGCCATCCACACCTTCGAGTCCAAGAAGATTAAATAGGGGCATCTGTCATACCCCAAATTTTGACCACTAAGATTCCCATCATTGTGGAAATCATCATCACAATATGGGTGGATCATTAGTCTCCACAAAGATGGGTGAGCATCCACTACAATCAAATTTAGGGTTTCCAGCCCTTTCTGAGTTCTTAGACAAAGGATCAATCAAGGAATGACATGATCTTCAACTTTTCTAAACCTCTCAAACATTCACAATGGATCAAGAGGACTCCCACAGCAAGAATCAAGCACAATGTTACAGCATTCCAACTGGATTAAGCCTTAAGATCGACAGTGTCACCAAATTAGGGTTTGGGTCGACCAGGGCCTCCCGATGGAGATTTTCCTCTGGGCATGAGCAAATACTTCAAAGCATATCCTAATATGCTCCATGGAACCTCATGGACCCGAATCATCAAGTCAATTTAACCTCGGGGGATGCCTACATCAAAAATCAGGAATTAGGGTTTCTTGACCTAATTCACCCCTAAGTTGACTTTTGAGACAAAACAGGAGCCAAGACCTCAAGAGAAGATTTGAGGGTCTCTAACATACTACATTGATCCATTTGCAACAATGGATTAATCTAAGAAGCTTGAGCAACAAGTCTCAATTTCATCAATACCATAATTAGGGTTTCGCTAGAAAAGTCAACTGTATCATTGACTTTTGACCAGGACATGCTCCCAAACCCTAGTACATGATTCAATACACCCTATAACACCTATGAAATCAATCCATCAAGTTTGATTTAGGTCAAGGACTTGATTTCATAGAGGATTACACAGTTTGGAATTCATCTGACAAAAAGTCAACTGTGCACAAAAGTCAACTTTGATTTTTTGAGATTTTTCACAAAAATGGATTTTTAACCCGAAAATGATGTTAATGTATGATTTGAATCATTATTCATCAAGAAAAATCAAAGAAAGTGGGATAACTTGTAAAAGGGGTAACCATAAAAACTTAGAAAATTTTCTAAGTTATGAACAAAGTGGCAAGGGTACCAACTTTGGAGGATCATAACTCCTAAACCACAAAGCCATTTTTCCCCATCCAAAGCTTCATTTGTAGATCTTATGGCCCTCTACAAAAGCTAAAAACTGACTTCCTTCCAAATTACTCATGGATTTTGAGGTATGGAGTAATCAAAATCACAAAAAGTGAAGATGTCACTTTTTTCCAACACTTAGTGAAATTTTCACTAAGTCAGAATCCACCTTACTTTTTTCCAAATGTAGGGACATTTTTCACTTGGATCCAAAAGGTATCAAAACCAAATAAGATCAAACAGTTATTGTATCATATGAGAGCTTTCCAAAATGACCAAGAACATCACCAAATTCCACTTAATCCATAAGATATGACCATGCCAATATGCCTTGCTGAAAACTGCCAAGGCAAGGCAGAATTTTGCATTTTTGGTCGATTTGGTAAAATCAGCCAATTCCAAGCCTTGTCATCATCTTGGACACTTCTGAGGATCAAATCTAAAGGAGACAAACACTGAGCCAAGCCTCCAAAGTCCTTGGAACAAGAAGTAGCATGCCAAACCTAGAATTGCCTAAAATAGGGACAAGACTCCAATTTTGGATTGGCGCATTTAATAGATGCTTCAAGGTGGCATGGACTGACAAATTTGCAACTGAATTCAGTCAAGATTCCTCCAACAACTAGGGAGTCACAGCTCTGTGCTCTAACCTCTAGTCAATGGCTAGAGGAGACTTGGCTTCCCATTGATCAACATTGGCCAAACCTCTGTTGTGGTTGCCATTCACTATTGATCCCAAAACAAACTTGCTCTACTATAAATAGAGCTCATTTGTGCTCAGTTTGAGTACACCAAAGCCATCAAACAGATGCTTTCCTCAAAATCCCTTTCTCTTGGCCAAAATGCCTTCTTTAGCAAGGTAACTCTGAGTTTTTGAGTTAGAGAGCATTTCCAATCAAACTAATCAGACACACACCTCATAAACATCATATGTAGGTGATCCAAACTCTCACAAGTGACCTATAATATCAAAATCACAAAGTCACATCTCAAAACCTCAAAATAGGCCTTTTGTTCATTTTTCAAGCCATGTCTTGATTCAGTCACTTTCCAAACCAGATAAAACCTCAAGCACACTCCAAATATTATCCTTGAACTGTCCCAAATGGTTCCCCCCATCTGGAACACCATTTGAGAGAGTTGTTATTTTGGCCATTTTAACCCTTTTTGCAAGAAAGGGCCAGTTTGTGTTTTTGCAGGTACCAGCTGATTCCACTCATCCTAAAAGCTTCTAAGGGATCATTTGAGTGTGTCCAAAGCATCAAATCATTTCTGGAGCAAGTGGTTTGACAGATTGCACAAAAACTCCAAAAAGCTCAAAAGGAGGTAAGCATCATGACTTGAATCCTCCAAAATATGCATTGCTTTGAAGTCCAGTGATCATGTACACCTCATACATGTTATATATGTTATGTTTGAACCAATTGATCATGTAATTCATGCCTGTATCAAAGTGTAGCATAGAAAATGCAATTATAGGCCTTTTTCAAAACCCTATCGGATTTTGAGGAGGGAGTATGATCTGAAAAAAATACCACCACCATTGGAGTCCTTGTGAAATTCTAGGCCAGATGCATATAAATTTTGTCTCAAAACATGGAGAAATGAGAAAGTTATGACCTTCATGTTTTTGACCCAAAACTTGTCTTGTCTTGCCTTGACCAAGCCTAGAAAACAAGACAAGCCTTGTATATTTGTGATTTCACTTCAAACAATGGATGTATCACCACCCCAGTGGTAAGGCGCGCGCCCTATAACCTTGAGGTCGTGGGTTCAAACCCCACCCATGCCATTTTGTGTTTTTTTCACATTTTTGCTATTTTTCCAATATTTTTATATTTTATTAATTAATTGGAAAATTAATAACTCACTCAATTTTAATTATTTTTTATTGGTTCTTTTTGCAAAAAATCACAACAATATTGAAATATTTTATCCCATAAAAAAATTAGACTTATATTATCTATTTAATATAATTATTATTTTTGTGAATAAATTCCTTTTTAAGTGTTTTTAAACATTTTAAAAATGAATATTTACTTTGAAAATCAAAACCAAATGAGTTTTAATATCTCTTGTGATTAAAACCTCATTTTTCAAACCTAAAACAAAAATCACAAGTGGTTTATTCAAACTTATTTGGTATTTTTATCATTTTTATTTGATTTTCTTTAAATATTTACTTTTAAAGGAAAACAAATTAGGGTTTCTTTGATTTTCACCCTCACAAATCATTCAAAACTCTTTGGGCCTCCATTAGAGTGTAAGACCCAACCCCTTTAAAAACCAAATCATTCTTGGGCCTCGGTCATTATATAAGACCCACGGTGTTTTCAAAATCTCGGCGCGATCGCCATTTCAGAAAAAAGTATTCTGGGCCTACCCTCGTGTTATAAGACCCACTTCTCTTCTTTAAAACTCTTTGGGCCTCTTGAGAGAGTGTAAGACCCATCCCCTTTGTACAAGAAACCTTTCCTGGGCCTCAGTCACTTGTATAAGTCCCTCTGTACAAATGCGAAACGACGGTGCGATCACTGATAAAACCTTAGGCCTCTCCTTGAGCTATAAGCCCCAATTCTTATTTTCAAAGCACTTTCTTCTTTGATTTTGAATATAATGTTGTTTTTCAATCTTTCTTTGTTGGACAACTAACAATTCAACATGGAAGCTCTACAACTGAGTAAGTGTTTACCCGCTTTCATTTACCGCTTTCATATGTATATAACTGTACTGTGGGGTTGTTTCACTGTAAGTCTCCTTTCATAAACTCATATCAACTGTGTAATAATAGTATAGATATTTAGAGTTTCCCTGGCAAATACGTCTAGAATTAGACAGAGCCTTACAACAATTTCTAGACAGCTAGATCTAGGAAATCTCCCCCCTTTTGAACAGTTCATTATACAGAAGGCCATTGTTCCATGTGAAACCCCTTCTGGAACTGTCCATCGGCCTCCTCTTGGGCTTAGTACAAGGAACAGCTGTAGCGAGCGAAACTGGACGTGGTTCTTAAGCACTGCCGCTCTTTTGGGGTTACAACAGGTCGATTCATTTTTTGTCCTATTGAAGTTGATGAAGGAAGGGAAATAGATGTCTCCAACTAACCCTGCTTTGCAAACTGAGGTCAAACAGTGAAAACAGTTGGTTTACAGATGCGATCAATGTGGGGGGGCCTCTCTCTAGTTATTTTGATTAAATTTAGACTTTTGGTGGGGAATACGGATTTGGATGCTTTTCGATTGAGATCTGAAGGTATTGGATTTTGGGTTTTGGATTAGTGTGCTCGCTAAGATTTTTCTTTCAATCTTATGCCTACGTATTCCCGTTTACCGAAACAGGGAAATCAGAGTGATCGTAGTTCCTCCTATTCTATGGGAGGAAAAAGATGTTTTGGTGTCTTGTTCAAAGCCCAAGACGTGAAGCTGAAGGTGGTTTGTATCTTGTTCAAAGCCCAAGATGTGAAGCTGAAGGGTTTATTTGTATCTTGTTTAAAGCCCAAGATGTGAATCTAAAAGTTTCATCTTTAGAGAGAATTTGTCATCTCTAAAAAGGGGTATTTGATCTGTTTGTCACAACTGTTACGTGACTGGTTATAAAGGAGGATTACTTTAACTGGGATATGTGAATCCAGTAATGCCATAATTTCCTTTATAAGGGTTTTTGACCTGAAGGAGAAGACTTTAACTCAGTGTAGAGCAATTCCATCTTTCCTTAGGAATTTCTCATGGTAAAAAAGGGACAGTGGCATGAATGTAGATGATCCAGAGGCTTGCCGCTTACAGCAATTAGATGAAGGGAAAGGAGTTGTTGATGTTTGTATACTATGAATGAGGCACAGCTCTGATGCTAAAAGGTTGATTGGTTCAGCCGGGGTTTCCTTATATAAAGCCTAAGAGGAGGCTATTGACCCAACAAAAGGGTGTTTTTGTGTGTCTCGTATGAAGCCCGAGAGAGAGGCTAAAAGGGTTGACTCTACAGGAGAATCTTTTATGTGTGTCTTGTATGAAGCCCAATACGGAGGCTAAAAGAGTTTGACTCAACAAGAGGGTCCTTTATACTCAACAAGAGAGTGTTTTGTATCTCGTACAAAGCCCGAGATGAAGGCTAAAAGGTTTGACTCAATAAGAGAGTCTTTTATACTCGATAAGAGGGTGTTTTGTATCTCGTACAAAGCCCGAGATGAAGGATAAAAGGTTTGACTCAACAAGAGAGTCTTTTATACTCAACAAGAGAGTGATTTGTATCTCGTATGAAGCCCGAGATTGAGGCTAAAAGGTTTTAGCTCCGCTGGGGAGAATCATTGTACAAAGCCCAAGAGGAGGCCAGGGTTACTGTTCCAGTTAAGTGACAGATCCAATATGCTGATTTAAAGAGAAAATCAGTTTTTATATGAGCACTGTTTGCACTCAGGGATTTGATTCGAGGATCAGGGTTAATTCCCGTTCTTTAAGGAAATGGGAAATCCAAAGGGTATTGAGATTGTCCGAGTCTTCGAGTTTCATCTCCCAATTTTTGAAAGGAGCTTAAGAATGTCTTTAAGACTCAAGGGGATTAGACTATCCAAGTCTAGAGTTTCATCTTTTGTACTATGTTTAAGAAACAGCAGTAGTAAGATCTAGACTTTTTGAAAGGCTGTTTTATTAAGATGAATACTTTCTGTTCCTATACCTCTAGGAGGTCGTTGGGACAATTTGTACGAAGCCCAAGAGGAGGCTGGAAACTTTTAAGAAGCCGAGGACAATTTATACGAAGCCCAAGAGGAGGCTATCATTCCCGGAGGAAGAAATCATTTATACGAAGCCTAAGAGGAGGCTGTGAATACTTCTAAGAAGCCGACGTGTCCTTGTACAATGCCCAAGAGGAGGCGATGATGCTTTTAAGAAGCCTGCGGGTCCCCAAACCCCGAGAAATTCAAGACAGGCTATTCACAGAGAATAGGTCAAGCCAGGAAAGTTCGATAATTTGGAAGAAACTCAAGAGATGCCATTCACAGAGAAAAGATCATCTCTGGGGAATAGAGTTTCTTTGACGATTTCTAAATGTGACAGTCTGTGAAAGGCTTCACCGAGAATGCAGCCTTTCACGTCTCTAAATTGTTTAACCCCAAGAGGAGGGAAGACTGTGTCTGGTAATACTATGGGGATCTAGTTTTGTCTATTTTAAGAGTAATCAACAGGGCTTAGTAATAGACGTAGTTGCCGGGGAAACTCTAAATATCTATACTATTATTACACAATCGATATGAGTTTATGAAAGAAGACTTATAGTGAAACAGCCCCACAATACAGTTATATGTATATGAAAGCTGTAAATGAAAGCAATAACCACTTACTCGGTTGTAGAGCTTCCATGCTGTTTGGTTAGTTGTTCAACAAAGAAAGATTGAAAACAATAGTATATTCAAAATTAAAGGATAAAGTGCTTTGAAATGAAAGATTGGGGCTTACAGCTCAAGGAGAGGCCCAAGATTTTTATCGGTGATCGCACTGTCGTTTTGTACAGAGGGACTTATACAAGTGACTGAGGCCCGAAAAAGGTTTTCTGTACAAAGGGATGGGTCTTATACTCTCTCAAGAGGCCCTAAGAGTTTGAAAGAAAAAAGAATGGGGCTTATAACACGAGGGTAGGCCCAGATGATTCTTTTGAACTGGCGATCGCGCCGAGCTTTTCTTTTAACGCAGAGGGACTTATACGATATCTGAGGCCCAAATTTGTTTTGGTTAAAAGGGGATTGGGTCTTACACTCTATTAGAGGCCCAAAGAGTTTTGAATGGGTCTTATAGCTCGAGGAGAGGCCCAAGGTTTGTTTTTCAACGGACGATGATCGCGTCGAACTTTTTGAAATACAGCGGGACTTATGCAATAAGTAAGGCCCAAAAATTTGTGTATTTACAAAAGGGGCTTGGGTCATACACTCTATTAGAGGCCCAAAGAGTTTTTTAAAAAGAAGAATGGGTCTTACTACTCGAGGGTAGGCCCAAAGTTATTTTTGTGTACAAAACGACGATTACGCCGAGGTTTTTGAAAATATCCTGAGGGACTTATACAATAAGTGAGGCCCACAATAGGTTATTTTACAAAACGGCTTGGGTCTTACACTCTATTAGAGGCCCAGAGAGTTTGAAAAAAGTTTGATGAGGGTTGAATTAATCAAAACCCTAATTTGTTTCCAAAATGTATTTTAATTGAATAAAAAATTCAATTAAAATGATCAAAATTGTTTAATATGTGGAAAACAAATTGTGATCTTGGATTAATGTTTCAAAAATCATGTTTTGTCCTACAAAATGATTAGAAATCATTAAAATTTACAAAATCAAGAGGGAAAAAATATTTTAAATGTCAAAAACAATTAAAATATTAATTCTTGGCAAAAATATCAATTATATGAAATAAATAATATTTTTGGGATTTTTTGGTAAAATAAAATATTATAACATTTTTGTGAATTATTAAAAAAAGAATCAACTCAAAATCATTAAAACTCGGAGAGAAATTAATTTTTGAATCAATTAAATAAAATCACAAAATTCAAATATTTGAATTTTCAAAAAAGGGCGCCAATAACACGCAAGAACACGCGCGCGTTCTGGGTTTTGCCCAGATTTGCATTTTCTCTCCTATCTCCCTCAATACTTAATTATACCATGCAAACCACCTATCAATCTGCTCGTTTCAACCTCACGATCATGTCTATGGTCTTTAATTTCATTTATTTTTAACATGGAATAAGAAATCAAGACAAAACCTCAAGAACCCTAAAATTTGCATGAAGGCTGAGAATTTTGTTACACGATTCAAATAAAGCAATTAATTGAGGAGAAACATTATATGCATGATTATGAACATTTGGCAAAAGTATTGTGCGAGGAAATATGCATAGATTAAGAGATGACCAAGTTTAGGCTTACTTGAAGGTCGTGACAGCAAGAGCAGTTTGATTTTTGAGTTGGAGGTGTTACAGATGTGTTGTGATGATCTGAACAGCTTCAATGGATGTTGTGGTGTGTGTTGCAAGCTTTGGAACACTTTGGAAGTCTTTGGATCAAGCTGGAGCACTCCAACTGCATAATTGAAGAATAATGGCTAGCTTGATAGGTGATTTTGAGCTGGGGGTGTTACAGATGGTGTTTAAGCATTTGGACACCTCAAATACATCATATGTGATATGTCTGGGAAATTGGAATGGATTACTTATGGCTGCAACTCAAAACCCGATAGTGGTTGCTCAAAAACAAGAAAAGTTGGCACTTAAGAGAGAATGAGAGAAAGCAGTGCTATAACTGGCTTTGGTGTGAGTTGAATGATCCATTGGAACCTCTATTTATTGGTGATCAACTCTTGTCTTGGATGAATAGTGAATGGCTGATGGATCAGATCACATTCGCATGGATTGGCTTGGAGGATTTCTTCTAATGCAAGGCAAACTAGCCCTTCCCAAGAGCAGGGCTATGTCTTGACCAAATTCACATTCTTCCGATGTTTTTATTGTTGTTTAATCAGAGAACTTGACTGAGTAGAGTGGCTACCTTGACAATGCACTATTCCACATTAATGCCCTTTGAATTCAAGGCAAAATGTGCCAAAATGCATGTACTTCAAGTTGGAAGATTCCTTGGCTTTTTGACTCAGCTTTATCAGTTGGATCAGTGGCATTATGATTGGTTTGATTACAGGTGGCATAGTGATCCTTGGTCTTTGGCTCAAAATCGTGTGTGGCAAGCAAACATGCAAACTGATTTTTCCAAAACAGCTTGCAGCAACATGACTTTGGGCATGGATTTTTCTTGGCTCAAGATGAATCAGTTCATGCTAGTGAGCTCTTTGGATTCTTGGTAATATTTGCAACAACATTGATGTTTATCTTTGGAACTGATTCAGCTTGCATCTATGTGAAAAAATCCCACAAGTTTTGGTGTTTCAACACAAAATCTGCCTTGCCCGGAATTTTTCTAAGTGTTGGAAAAGTTGGATTTTCATGTTTTAGTGATTTTGATCCAACCATAACTCAAAATTCATAATGAATTGGAATGACTTGTAGTTGACACTTTTGTAGAGGGCCATGAGGGCTATAAATCTAGCTTTAAATGGGGAAAATGGCTTTGTGGTTTAGGAGCTATGATCCTCCAAAGTTGGTACCCTTGCCACTTTATTTCATAACTTAAAATTTTTTTTAAGTTTTTATGGTTACCCCTTTTACAAGTTATCCAACTTTTCTTGATTTTTCTTGATGAATGATGATTCAAATCACACATTAACATCATTTTAGGTTTAAAAAACCATAAAAGTGGAAAATCTCAAAAAGTCAAAGTTTGACTTTTGTGCATAGTTGACTTTTATCAGATGAATTCCAAACTGTGCAATCCTTTAGGAAATCATGTCCTTGACCTAAATAAAACTTGATGAATATGTTCCATGGGTGTTATAGGGTATATTGATTCATGTCCTAGGGCTTGGGAGAATGTCCTGGTCAAAAGTCAAAGTTATAGTTGACTTTTCTCGCGAAACCCTAATTGTGGTACTGATGAAATTGAGACTTGTTGCTCAAGCTTCTTGGATTAATCCATTGTTGCAAATGGATCAATATAGTATGATGGAGACCCTCAAATCATGTCTTGAGGTCTTGGCTCATGATTTGTCCCAAAAGTCAACTTAGGGGTGAATTAGGTCAAGAAACCTTAATCCCTGATTTTTTATGAATGCATCCCCTGAGGCTAAATTAACTTGATGATTGGGTTTATGATGTCCCTTGGAGCATCATAGGATATGCTTTGAAGCAATGACTCATGCCCAGAGGAAAGTTTTCATCTTGAGACCCTGGTCGACCAAAACCCAAATTTGGTGACACTGGCGATCTTGAGGCTTGATCCACTTGGAAGGGAGCAACCTTCTGCTTAGCCCTTGAAGTGGGAGTCCTTTTGATCCATTGAGGATGTCTGAGAGGCTAGACAAGTTGAAGATCATGTCATTCCTTGATTGGTCCTTAGCCTAAGAACTCTGAGAGGGCCTAAAACCCTAAATTTGATTGTAGTAAGTGTTCACCCATCTTTGGGGAGACTGATGAGGCAAGATAGTTCCTCTATATTGTGATGATGATTTGCAAAATGATGGGAAATCTTAGTGGTCAAAATTTGGGGTATGACAGATGCCCCTATTTAATCTTCTTGGACCCGAAGGTGCGAATGACGAAGGTGTTCGGGCATTCGGGTTGCAAGAGGATTAAATATCGGAATACCCGAAATTTTGATGGTGGTTATGAATGGTAGCTTACACATTCATCTTCTCTTGCTAAGCAATGATACTTAGAAAAGGTAAAACTTCCCCTCGATCCTGGTTGTCTACCAAGGAACTGGTCTTAGTTGCTGAATTAAACTTCTCCTCGATCCTGGTTTCTTACCAAGGAACTGGTCTTAGTTTCTTTTGAAATAAACTTCCCCTCGATCCTGGTTTCCTACCAAGGAACTGGTCTAAGTTTCTGATTTAAACTTCCCCTCGATCCTGGTTTCCTACCAAGGAACTTGTCTTAGTTTCTTTTGTCAATAAACTTTATTGACAAGGGACTCCATACGTAGCGATTTTCCTCAAACTTCTCGCCGAATTTTCTGGGGAGATGCCATTTAATGGAAAAAGTTAATGTCAAACTCGCTTGGGAACCCAGTCGTCTAAGCTGTAGAGGTGTACAAACTTCTCTATTGGAGACGCCATTTGTTTCTACTGGGGAAAGCGAGTTTCCTGAGAGACTGCTTCTGTTTGGGGTTTTACATCATACTTTTCTCGGGATTTTCCTGGAGAAACGCCATATGATGGGATCCAATTTTGAGGTGCCAATGACCTTTTCATCAGTGGGTTTCTTTTTCGGAGAAAAACTGTTGTATTGCCGAATCTCTGATCAAGAGGCTTTCTTTGGGGATTTTTCTTATTCCAGGAAAGCAAAACTATCATCTTCAATGGCGAAGAGTGACATCGGTTGAAGGTTCTCTGGTCTGCAGAGGTTCAAGTTATCAAAGTGGTCAAGGACCTAACTTCAATCCAGAAATAAACTGGAGGAGAGATTATTCAGATGCAGCATTTCCTGACGAGGAAAGAACTGACAACTCGATTGAGACGACTGTTATCACTAGGGGATAAGGCCGACTAGAGTGATAGTGATGCAATATGAAATGTGAATGCAAATCAATAATGCATGATGTATGTATGTATATGCTGATAAAACTGATGCGACATACAAACTAAAAGATGAACATGACTGGATACTCGGCCATCACGGGGTGAAGAAGTACCACTGGTTCAAGATAGCAATTCCGCCTTGCTTAGGAGAAATGGTCCCTGTTGGGAACTATGTTGGTCGGGCTTAGGAGATGAGAACTCGACCGAGGGTGTCAGACGACACATGGTCTCTGACACAGTTGATCCTTCGTTCAGACGTGCTGGTTTAGAAGGAGAACTTTAATTCTGCACTTTGAAGCTCGATTACTTCTGGATAAGCGGTCAATGTTCTTTTGATCTTCAACAGTCAAAAGAAATTGCCGACTTTATTTTAAAAGAAGAAAAAGTTTTAACAAGTAAAATTCATTTTTTGTTTTATTTCAAGAATCGTTGATCACGTTAAAAACATCATTCTGCAAAGCTAAAACAAATAAGAATTGCAAACCAAAGCACAAGGGCTCAAATTTTATTGATAGGATGGAAATCAGTGAAACGCGTGATTCCATAAAGTATTTACAAAGTTAGAAAATGGTAATTTACAGGGAAAAGAGCTACGTTGAAACATAACGACCACTATCCTTCTACCAACTTTGAATTCGGGACATCCTGAGCTTCTGTCAAAGATGACCTTGACTGGAGTTTTCCTGACGGATGATGTAACTGCTACTGAGGGAATTGTCCCTTTGTTGAACATAAGTACTTGCCATTATCCCTATCTTTTTCCTGGATTGTACTGTGATGTTTCCAATCCACCGGGATAATTTTTGATCATGTCTCTAATTTTTGCCTGGACCACCCTTTCGGGTTTTCAATCCACTGAGACGTTTTTTTTCTTATTTTTAGGCAAAGTATTTCTTGACTACATCAACATTTGTGGGGTAGGAATATTCCTCTCCGTCCATGGTTGCAAGTCTCAAGGCGCCGCCTGAAAAAGCTTTCTTGACCACATAGGGGCCGTCATAATTAGGAGTCCACTTGCCTCGAGAATCAGTGAGAAATGATTGTATCTTCTTGAGCACAAGGTCTCCTTTCCTGAAGATGCGAGGTCGGACCTTTTTGTCAAACGCCTTTTTCATTCTTTGCTGATACAACTAACCATGGCATAGTGTCGTGATTCACTTCTCTTCGAACAAATTGAGTTCGTCATGTCTGCTTTGACACCATTCAGCTTCTGTAAGCTTAGCTTCCATCAATACCCTTATTAATGTGATCTCTAGTTCTATGGGGAGCACTGCTTCCATGCCATATACTAGAGCGAAAGAGGTTGCCCCTGTTGAAGTGCGGACGGATGTGCGATAACCGTGAAGAGCAAAGGGTAGCATCTCGTGCCAGTCTTTGTAGGTTACAACCATCTTTTGAACAATCTTCTTGACGTTCTTGTTAGCCGCTTCTACCGTCCCGTTCATCTTAGGTCGGTAGGGAGATGAGTTATGGTGTTCGATCTTGAACTCAGCGCACAACTCTTTCATCATCTTATTGTTCAAGTTAGATATGTTATCCGTAATGATCTGGCTTGGAACACCATAACGGCAGATGATATTGTTTTTGATAAATCGGACCACCACTTGTCGGGTTACATTAGCATATGACGCTGCTTCGACCCACTTGGTGAAGAAGTCAATGGCGACCAGAATGAACCGATGTCCGTTTGAAGCTTTGGGCTCAATCATGCCAATTATGTCGATTCCCCATATGGAAAAAGTCCATGGGGAAGAAAAACTTTGAGATGCGCTGACGGTACATGGATTTTGTCGGAGTATATCTGACACTTGTGACACCTCCTCATGTACTTGTTGCAGTCGGATTCCATGGTCAACCAATAGTACCCTGCTCTTAGAATTTTTCTCGCCATTGTGTGTCCGTTGGCATTAGTGCCAAAGGACCCTTCGTGAATTTCTTTTATTAGCATGTCTGCTTCTGGTCTGTCTACACATCGGAGCAAAACCATGTCAAAGTTTCTCTTATAAAGTGTATCACCGCTCAGAAAGAAGTTTCCAGCCAGTCTTCTGAGGGTTTTTCTGTCCTTTCTGGATGCCCCAGGTGGGTACTCTTGTTTCTGAAGGAAGCATTTGATATCATGATACCATGTTTTGTCGTCTATGACTGCTTCAATCGTGAAGATGTAAGCGGGCCGCTCAAGGCGCATAATGTTGATCTTAGGTATGTCATTCCATTAACCTACACTAATCATGGAAGAGAGAGTGGCTAAAGCGTCAGCCAGGTGATTCTCATCACGAGGGATGTGATGAAACTCGATTCTGTTGAAGAAGGGTAACAACCTTCTTGCATAATCATTGTAAGGAATCAATCATGATTGGTATGTGTTCTGTAATACCCCATATTATTTAAATGCTCAATTGGATATCAGATGAGATCAGATGAGTATCTATGTGCTCTATCATTGGTAAATTGGATTAATGGAATCCTCTTACTTTAAGTATTGACATTTGGGATCAATAGAGCAACTAATGAACTCTGAGTGAAGAGATTAATTATTTTATTCAAGAGACGGATTAATATTTATTAATTCAAGAAAGTAATTTTGGTAACTTTAATAATTGATCAATTGGGTTGAGACGATAAAATATCAATTGGAGATATTTTACCCTATTAGATTATATTATATAATAATGGTATAATATATATATATATATATATATATATATATATATATATATATTTGTATGTGAAATTCTGAGGACTCCTGAAGGTTACAAACTTCGGGAAACGCCAAGATTCACTACCGTAGTAACGATACCACCCCCTGTGGTGCCCACTGTCCCGAAATGATAGATTCCACAGATACCTTCTGGTAGCAAGGAAACTATGTTTGACAGAATGGATGAGTTCCCGGAACAGTTCCTGGAAATGCAGAAGGAACTGCAAGCTATTCGCGGCCAGTATCTATTTGGAAAGGACGCCGCAGACCTTTGTTTGGTCCCCAATGTGAAAGTTCCGCACAAGTTCCAAGTGCCCGACTTTGAAAAATACAAGGGTAATTCCTGCCCTCAAAGCCACCTGGTGATGTACGCTCGGCGGATGTCAGCTCAGACAGAGAATCAGGACCTACTGATTCACTACTTTCAGGATAGTTTAACCGGTGCCGCCTTAAAATGGTACATGGGTTTAAACCGCGCTATGATCAGCACTTTCAGAGATCTTGGCGCTGCTTTCGTCCAACAATATAAATACAATTTGGACATGGCACCAGACAGAGATTAGCTCAGATCGATGTCACAAAAGGACAAGGAAACCTTTAAGGAGTACGCTCAGAGATGGCGTGAGATCGCCACCCAGATTTTTCCACCTCTTGAGGAAAAAGAGATGACAAAAATCTTCTTAAAGACCTTTAGCTCATTTTACTATGACAGAATGGTTGTCAATGCGCCCAGTGATTTTACCAAAATGGTCTGCATGGGAGTTCGTCTTGAGGAAGCCGTCCGAGAAGGACATTTAGTAAAAGACGTTGGATCATCAAGTAGTACAAAAAGATACGGTAATGCTCTCCCTAAGAAAAAAGAGCAAGATATTGGGAATATCTCTCTCGGAAAGCAAAGGCGGCGTTATCAACCAGTAGCAGCTGTGACTCCTGCTATCAACCCTGCGCCTATTCCTACGTATCAGCCTCAGGTTGCGCAAAGCCAACCTAATCAACAAAGGACACAACAGTCTCTTCAGCAGGCTCGTCCTCAATACAACAACAACCGTACAACGCGGCCACCAGGATTTGATCCTATACCCGTATCATACGCGGAACTATTTCCGTTACTACTGGCGAAGGGGCACGTCCAAACTAAGTCCCCTCTTACGGTACCCAAAAATCTGCCTTTTGGGTTTAAGGTGGACCAGACATTCCCTTATCATTAAGGAGGACCAGGGCATTACATAGAGAATTATCTTAATTTCAAGTCCGATGTGCAAGAGCCTGTTAGGAGCAGGCTCTTATCTTTCAAAGATACGAATCCCAATGTTCTCACGAACCCGCTGCCACAACACGAGAAAGCTGCAGTCAACCTGATAGAGAGAGAGTCTAACAATGTCTATCAAATTCACGATGTACTCTTGTTAAAGACCAATCTGATCAAAATGCATTGTAGACAAAGTGGGATATGGCCATGTGCCACCTCATAATTATCACCAGTGTGATATCTGCTCTAAAGACAATTAAGGATGTTCTGTGGTGCAATCAGCTCTACAGGAACAATTGGATCTCAGATGGATCCAAGAGCACCGAGTTCGTGGAGTTAACATGGTCTATACGAATTCCAACGTCATTCAAAACCACGAAATCCGAGTGATGAATGTCAACTTGGTGGCAATACACTCAAGATAAATCCAGTATCATAATCTGTGACGGCACGATTACAGTTCTTGTCTGACTTGCTCGGTAAACAAACAGGGATGCTCTTTTGTACAAAAGGCCCTCCAGCGTCAGATGGATCTTAGATGGATCCAAGACTACCATGATAGGAACCACTATCAGATCAATATGGATCAGATCTTTGACATTCACTTATTGAATACCAACCTGGTAGAGTTACATGCTGAGCAGGTCCGACTCGGGTTCCTGATTTCACATGACTATCAAAGTTGTAAAGCGGGTTGCGAAAACGATCAAGGTTGTGCCCTTGTCCAGGAGGCACTTCAGCACTTGTTAAATCACTGGTGGATGCCAATCTATATGGATGAAGATACTCAGCAAATTAGTATCAATAACAGGAACCCTACTCGGCGTCAAAGTCAAGATGTCTGATTTGTGGAAGCTAACCTAGTGAGGTTACATTGTATTCAAAGCGGGCGTGGCCAGGTGCCGCCACACAACTATGAACGTTGTAGAGTCTGTTTGGAAAGTAACCAAGGGTGCTACCTTGTGCGAGCAGCTCTTCAGGGTCAGGTGGATCGGGGAGAGATTCGCCCATATCCGGGCTCCAGACCCATCAGCTGGACGCTGAATTACCTCGCTGATCAAATCGAGGATGTTGTCATAATCTCTAATCACCAGAGGACTAGGGATGTTTTCACCAACATCCCTCTACTTGACAAATCGAGAGTTCCTAACAAGGAACAGATCGAGATTACGTACGATGGTCAGAAGAGTCAGAGGGCTCCCATAGTCTTCTATTTACCGGGACCACTACCGTATGAATCAACTAAGGCAATCCCTTACAAATACAGTGCAACAATAGTTGAAAATGGAAAGGAAATTCCATTACCCTTCGTCGTAAATATTGCAGACATCAGTCGTGTAACACGGAGTGGTAGAATCTTCAACAGAGGAGTTGGAGAACTCAACAAAGAAAAGGAACTTCAGACGGAAATTCCCGATCCACCAGTCGGTCAATCCAATAATCGCCACCTTTCAAAAAATGATGATGAGATGCTGAAACTCATCCAAAGGAGTGAATACAACATTGTTGATCAACTATTACAAACTCCTTCAAAGATCTCGGTATTATCACTGTTACTTAGTTCAGAAGCGCACAGGGAGGCTCTACAGAAAGTCTTGGAGCAAGCCTTTGTGGAACAGGATGTAACAATCAGATAGTTCGATAGCATTGTCTGTAACATCACTTGCTGCAATAATTTTGGATTTAGTGATGAGGAATTACCTGAAGGGGGTCGCCGTCATAACATGGCGCTCAATATCACAGTCAACTGCCAGGACGATGCTTTAGCCAGCGTACTGGTAGACACAGGGTCAGCCCTGAATGTTATGCCGAAGTCCACTTTGATGCAATTATCATTCAAAGGCCCTCCGATGAGAACCAGCGAGGTCGTCGTCAAAGCATTTGACGGATCCAGAAAAATGGTTATAGGCGAAGTCGACCTTCCCATAACTATCGGTCCTCACACTTTCCAAGTCACTTTCCAGGTCATCGACATCCAGGTAACATACAGTTGTTTATTAGGAAGACCTTGGATACATTAGGTTGGGGCGGTCACCTCGACCCTCCACCAAAAGTTAAAGTTCGTCCAGAATGGTCAACTCGTCACAGTCTGTGGAGAACATGCATTGCTCGTGAGCAATTTATCGTCATCCACTTATGTGGAACCAGAAGGGATAATTGGAACCCAGTTCCAAGCACTTTCGGTGAGCAACGACAATTAATCAGAAAAAGGAACATTGATTTCCTCGTACCAAGATGCTCTCGAAGTGATTAAAAGTAACAATACCAAAGGATGAGGACAGATTGTCATTCCTACTGACAATAAAACAAAGAAGGGTCTTGGTTTTTCTGTAACCTGTACCCAGGCATCTGCCAACGATGAAACTCTTCATCCCATTTAGAACCTCTTCCACAGTGGAGGCTTCCTTCAACCAATGACTCAAGAAGTACACGCTATCAACGAGGGAGATTCTGCGGATTCGGAGGAAGAATGGATGTCCTATCTCAACGAGGACGGTTATATGTCTCAGGAAGAGGTGCCTACGCCATTTTGCTATCCTGCACAGAGTCCGAGATTTATACCAAGATCAGACGTCGAAATGATGTACGGAGATGGTGATCCGGAAGGGTGTCGTGCTCTGCCAAACTCGTTAGAGGAGGACACTCTGATGAAAGACAACTTTGACCACGACTACTATGGCTTGATGGATGGCCTGCCAAAGTGGCAGCCTTACCCAGGAGACTTGGGGCAAGAGAGTCGGCCGAACGAGGCAAATCAACTCAGCATCATTGAAAATAATACCTGCGTCCCCACCATGTCATGGGATCAACACCCAGGTTATCCTGAAAATTCCCAGCACGACGATGAATTCGCAACGTTTACAGGACTCGAATTCATTAACTATGCTTTTCCCGAGGTCAACGTCATCGAGGGGGATGACTCCTCCAGTTCCAAAGAAGTGTGGGATACCTTGGGATAACCGTGTGGAAAGTACGACTATATGGTCAAGTACACCGCTCCCGAAAGCTCTCGTATCAAGTCTGGAGACATCTAGCCGATTGGATAGGGAGATACAGCTGAGAGCACAAATACTACGCAAAATGCAACTGAGGAATCCTCCTACGACAACTCTACCTGGGAGACAGATTCCAATGATCCTGCTCCACCAGAAATCAGTGTCATTTCTGAAGACAAATCAAGGAAGGTACCAGACTTTGTGATTCACCGAGGAGTTCGCCGCCAATAGGTTGCTGTCGATGTTCCGAAGATTGTTCATAAGTCAAAGTAATTGTCGTCTTTAACCTTTCGCCCTGCCCAGGTGAAACAGATGTTTTGATAAGGCTCGCTTTCTGTAAATTTTCCCTCTTCCCTTCGCCCAAAGCGACAAAGTTTTGTTTTATAGGGCTGTAGTTTCAAAAATCGACTTGTTCATAAATAAAATAACGTCGTTCTGTAATTTCCACAGTTAATTGCTGTTTTCTCTTTTCGTTTTTCAGAAAATGGTAATCCTAAAAAACAATTCAAAAAATAAAAACAAGCAGTAATAAAATACACATTGCACACACTCTTGCATTTTCTCTATCTCTTCTAAACACAAATCATACCGTCATGCAGATTGCTTGTTTTAAACCCCATTGAAACATACGATCCAATGCCTTCTCCCGACTTTGAATTCCCGGTATTTGGGGCTGAAGAAGAGGTTGATGACGAAATCCCAGAAGATATCTCCCGACTACTCAAACAAGAGGAAAGGTCCATTGAACTTCACTAAGAGCCGTTGGAAACGGTCAACTTGGGCTCAGAGGAAGAGAGAAAAGAAATCAGGATTGGGGCACGACTCAGTCTAACTGCCAAAGAGAGTCTGACAAAGCTTCTCAGAGAATTTCTCGATGTGTTCGCTTGGTCCTATCAGGATATGCCAGGGTTGGATACCAGCATCGTGGAACATCATCTACCATTAATATTGGAATGTCCGCCAGTTAAACAAAGGTTGAGAAGGACTCACCCGGACATGGCCATCAAAATCAAAGAGGAGGTACAGAAACAGATTAACACGGGCTTCCTCGCTACATTAGAATATCCTCAATGGTTAGCCAACATTGTACCCGTTCCTAAAAAGGACGGAAATGTCAGAATGTGTGTCGATTACAGAGATTTGAACAAGGCTGGTCCAAAGGACGACTTTCCTTTACCGCACATTGACATGCTGGTGGACAGTACAACAAAGTTTAAAGTTTTCTCCTTCATGGATGGATTCTCGGGCTATAACCAGATCAAAATGACGCCGAAAGACATGAAGAAAACTTCATTTATTACCGCATGGGGTACCTTTTGTTACAAGGTAATGCCGTTCGGTTTGAAGAATGTTGTGGCAACCTATTAAAGGGCCATGACTACTCTTTTTCATGACATGATACACAAGGAAATCGAGGTATATGTCGATGATATGATTGCAAAATCTAAGACAGAAGAGGAGCATGTGACCCACCTGTCAAAACTATTCGAGCGGCGTAGAAAGTACAAACTCCGCTTGAATCCCAACAAGTGCACGTTCGGTGTTCGTTTAGGGAAACTCTTAGGGTTCATCGTCAGCCAGAAAGGAATTGAGGTCGATCCTGACAAGGTCAAGGCCATTCAAGAAATTCCTTCTTCGAAAACTGAAAAACAAGTCAGAGGATTCCTGGGACGATTGAACTACATCTCCAAATTCATATTCCTCATGACCGCGACATGTGCGCCGATTTTCAAATTACTCAAAAAGAACCAGGACTGTGTTTGGACAGAAGACTGTCAAACCACCTTCAACAGTATCAAGGAATACCTATTGAATCCTCCGATTCTATCACCTCCAGTGGAAGGAAGGCCACTGATCATCTACCTCACAGTCCTAGAGGACTCAATGGGTTGTGTACTTGGCCAACAAGACGAAACCAAAAGGAAAAAGTTTGCAATTTACTATCTAAGCAAGAAGTTCATCGACTGCGAGACTCGGTACACGATGCTCGAGAAAACTTGTTGTACTTTGGCTTGGGCAGCCAAACTTCTTCGCCAGTACATGATTCGTCACACTACTTGGTTAGTCTCCGAGATGGATCCAATCAAGTATGTCTTTGAAAAACCTGCTCTCACGGGAAGGATTGCCCGTTGGCAGATGTTGATATCAAAATATGACATAGAATACCACGCTTAGAAAGTCGATAAGGGGGGTATTTTAGCCGACCATTTGGCTCATCAACCGATTGACGATCAGGAATCAATCGGGTTTGACTTCTCGGACGAAGATGTCATGTATTTAAAAATGAAAGATTGTGATGAACCGCTACCCAGTGAAGGGCCAGAACCAGGTTCCCAATGGGGATTTATTTTTGACGGAGCTGTCAATCATTATGGAAATGGGATTGGGGCAATCATTGTTACCCCTCAGGGTACCCACATTCCTTTTACTGCCAGACTGACATTCAAGTGTACAAACAACGAGGCCGAATACGAAGCTTGTATTATGGGTCTCGAAGAAGCAATTGATTTAAGGATCAAGAACTTGGACATATATGGCGACTCAGCCTTGGTCATCAATCAGATCAAAGGAGATTGGAACACATACCAATCAGGACTGATTCCTTACAAAGCCTATGCGAGAAGGTTGTTACCTTTCTTCAATAGAATCGATTTTCATCATATCCCTTGTGAAGAGAATCACATGAATGATGCCTTAGCCACTCTCTTCCATGATTAGCGTAGGTCAATGGAATAACATACCTAAGATCAACATAATGCACCTTGAACGGCCCGCTTACATCTTCACGATCAAAGCAGTTATAGACGACAAACCTTGGTATCACGATATCAAATGCTTCCTTCAGAAACAAGAATACCCACCCGGGGCATCCAGGAAAGACAGAAAAGCCCTCAGAAGACTGGCTGACAGCTTCTTCCTGAGTGGTGACACTCTCTATAAGAGAAACTTTGACATGGTCTTGCTCCGATGCGTCGACAGACCAGAAGCAGACATGCTGATAAAAGAGATTCATGAAGGATCCTTTGGCACTCATGCCAAAGGACACACAATGGCGAGAAAAATTCTGAGAGCAGGGTACTACTGGTTGACCATGGAATCCGATTGCTACAAGTACATGAGAAGGTGTTACAAGTGTCAGATATACGCTGACAAAATCCATGTACTGCCAAGGCATCTCAAAGTTCTTTCTTCCCCATGGCCTTTATCCATATGGGGAATCGACATGATTGGCATGATCTAACCTAAGGCTTCGAACGGACATCGGTTCATCCTGGTAGCCATTGATTACTTCACCAAGTGGGTCGAATCAGCGTCATACGCTAATGTAACCCGACAAGTGGTGGTCCGATTTATCAAAAATAATATCATCTACCGTTATGGTGTTCCAAGCTAGATCATTACAGATAATGGATCTAACTTGAACAATAAGATAATGAAAGAGTTGTGCGCTGAGTTCAAGATTGAACACCATAACTCATCTCCCTACCGACCTAAGATGAACGGAGCAGTAGAAGCGGCTAACAAGAACATCAAGAAGATCGTTCAAAAGATGGTTGTAACCTACAAAGACTGGCACGAGATGCTACCCTTTACTCTTCACGGTTATCGCACATCTGTCCACACTTCAACAGGGACAACCCCTTTTTCTCTAGTATATGGCATGGAAGCAGTGCTCTCCATAGAAGTAGAGATCCCATCAATTCGGGTATTGATGGAAGCTAAGCTTATAGAAGCTGAATGGTGTCAAAGTCGACACTACGAACTAAATCTGATCGAAGAGAAGCGAATAATGGCACTATGCCATGGCCATTTGTATCAACAAAGAATGAAGAAGGCGTTTTACAAAAAGGTCCGACCTCGCATCTTTAGGAAAGGAGACCTTGTGCTCAAGAAAATACAATCGTTTCTCACTGATTCTCGGGGCAAATGGACTCCAAATTATGACAACCCCTATGTGGTTAAGAAAGCTTTCTCAGGCGGTGCCTTGAGACTCGCAACCATGGACGGAGAGGAATTTTCCTACCCCACGAATGTTGACGTAGTCAAGAAATACTTCGCCTAAATAAAAAAATAAAAATAAAGAGCAAAACGTCTCGGTGGATTGAAAACCCGAAAGGGCGGTCCAGGCAAAAATTAGAGACATAAGCAAAATCATCCCGGTGGATTGGAAATCCCACAGTACAATCCAGGCAAAAATTATGGATAATGGCAAGTAACTATGTCCAACAAAGGGGCAAATCCCCCAGCGACAGTTATGCCATCCATCGGGAAAACTCCAGTCAAGGTCATCTTCGACGGAAGCTCAGGATGTCCAGAATTCAAAGTTGGTAGAAGGATAGTGGTCGTTATGTATTAACATAGCCCTTTTCCCTGTAAATTACAATTTTCTAACTTTGTAAATACTCTTTGGAATCACGCGTTTAGCTGATTTCCATCCTATCAATAGAATTTGAGCCCTTGTGCTTTTGTTTGCAATTCTTATTTGTTTTAGCTTTACAGAACGACATTTTAACATGATTAACGATTCTTGAAATAAGACAAAAATGAATTTACTTGTAAAACTTTTTTCTACTTTTAAAATAAAGACGACAATTTCTTTTGACTGTTGAACATCGAAAGAACGTCGCTCGCTCCTCCGGAAGTAGTCGAGCTTCAAAGTGCAGAATCAAAGTACTCCTTCTAAACCAGTGCGTCTGAATGAAGGATCAACTGTGTTTCATCTGACACCCCCGGCAGAATTCTCATCTCCTAATCCAGATCAACGTAGCTCCCCACAGGGATTATCTCTCCTAAGCAAGGTAGAATTGCTACTTTTGGGACCAGCGGTACTTCTTCGCCCCGCGATGGCCGAGTATCCAGTCATGTTCATCCAATAGTTTGTATGTCGCGTCAGTTTGTCAGCATATACGTACATACATCATGCATTTTATTTGCATTCGCATTCATATTGCATCACTATCACTCTAGTCGGTCTTGTCCCCTAGTGATAACTGTCCTCTCAATCGAGTTGTCAGTTCTTTCCTCGTCAGGAAGTGAATCATCTAAACGATCTCTCCTCCAGTTTATTTCTGGATTGAAGTTGGCACCCTTGACCACTTTGATAACTTGAACCTCTGAAAGGCTAGAGAAACGTTCAACAAACATCACTCTTCACCATTGAAGATGATATCCTTGCTTTCTCGGATTAAGGAAAATCCCCGGAGAAAGCCTCTTAATCACGAGATTCGGCGGTACGGCAGTTTTTCTCCGAAAAACCCCTGGTGAAAAGGTCATCGGCACCTCAAAATTGGATCCCATCATATGGCATTTCTCCGGGAAGACCCCGACAAAAGTATGATGTAAGACCCCAAGCGACAGCAGTCTCTCAAGAGACATGCTTTCCCTAGTAGAGGCGACAAATGGCGTCTCCAATAGAGAAGTTTGTGCACCTTTACAACTCAGACGAATGGATTCCCCAGCAACTCTGACATCAGGTCTTTTTCTGTCAAATGGCATCTCCCCAGGAAAATTCGGCGAGAAGTTTGAGGAAAATCGCTACGAATAGTGTCCCTTGTCAAGAAAGTTTATTGACAAAAGAAACTAAGACCAGTTCCTTGGTAAGACACCAGAATCGAGGGGAAGTTTACTTCAGAAACTAAGACCAGTTCCTTAGTAGGAAACCAGGATCGAGGGGAAGTTTATTTCAGAAACTAAGACCAGTTCCTTGGTAGGAAACCCGGATCGAGGGGAAGTTTATTTCAGAAACTAAGACCAGTTCCTTGGTAGGAAACTAGGATCGAGGGGAAGTTTATTTCAGAAACTAAGACCAGTTCCTTGGTAGGAAACCAGGATCGAGGGGAAGTTTATTTCAGAAACTAAGACCAGTTCCTTGGCTGAAGACCAGGATCGAGGGGAAGTTTTTACCTTTTCTAAGCATCATTGCTTAGCAAAAGAAGAAGGATGTGTGAACTACCATTCTTAGTCACCATCAAAATTTAGGGTATTCTGATATTTAATCCTCTTGCACCCCGAATGCCTGAATACCTTCGCCATCCACACCTTCGAGTCCAAGAAGATTAAATAGGGGCATCTGTCATACCCCAAATTTTGACCACTAAGATTCCCATCATTGTGGAAATCATCATCACAATATGGGTGGATCATTAGTCTCCACAAAGATGGGTGAGCATCCACTACAATCAAATTTAGGGTTTCCATCCCTTTCTGAGTTCTTAGACAAAGGATCAATCAAGGAATGACATGATCTTCAACTTTTCTAAACCTCTCAAACATTCACAATGGATCAAGAGGACTCCCACAGCAAGAATCAAGCACAATGTTACAGCATTCCAGCTGGATTAAGCCTTAAGATCGACAGTGTCACCAAATTAGGGTTTGGGTCGACCAGGGCCTCCCGATGGAGATTTTCCTCTGGGCATGAGCAAATACTTCAAAGCATATCCTAATATGCTCCATGGAACCTCATGGACCCGAATCATCAAGTCAATTTAACCTCGGGGGATGCCTACATCAAAAATCAGGAATTAGGGTTTCTTGACCTAATTCACCCCTAAGTTGACTTTTGAGACAAAACAGGAGCCAAGACCTCAAGAGAAGATTTGAGGGTCTCTAACATACTACATTGATCCATTTGCAACAATGGATTAATCTAAGAAGCTTGAGCAACAAGTCTCAATTTCATCAGTACCACAATTAGGGTTTCGCTAGAAAAGTCAACTGTATCATTGACTTTTGACCAGGACATGCTCCCAAACCCTAGTACATGATTCAATACACCCTATAACACCTATGAAATCAATCCATCAAGTTTGATTTAGGTCAAGGACTTGATTTCATAGAGGATTACACAGTTTGGAATTCATCTGACAAAAAGTCAATTGTGCACAAAAGTCAACTTTGATTTTTTGAGATTTTTCACAAAAATGGATTTTTAACCCGAAAATGATGTTAATGTATGATTTGAATCATTATTCATCAAGAAAAATCAAAGAAAGTGGGATAACTTGTAAAAGGGGTAACCATAAAAACTTAGAAATTTTCTAAGTTATGAACAAAGTGGCAAGGGTACCAACTTTGGAGGATCATAACTCCTAAACCACAAAGCCATTTTTCCCCATCCAAAGCTTGATTTGTAGATCTTATGGCCCTCTACAAAAGCTAAAAACTGACCTCCTTCCAAATTCCTCATGGATTTTGAGTTATGGAGTAATCAAAATCACAAAAAGTGAAGATGTCACTTTTTTCCAACACTTAGTGAAATTTTCACTAAGTCAGAATCCGCCTTACTTTTTTCCAAATGTAGGGACATTTTTCACTTGGATCCAAAAGGTATCAAAACCAAATAAGATCAAACAGTTATTGTATCATATGAGGGCTTTCCAAAATGACCAAGAACATCACCAAATTCCACTTAATCCATAAGATATGACCATGCCAATATGCCTTGCTGAAAACTGCCAAGGCAAGGCAGAATTTTGCATTTTTGGTCGATTTGGCAAATTCAGCCAATTCCAAGCCTTGTCATCATCTTGGACACTTCTGAGGATCAAATCTAAAGGAGACAAACACTGAGCCAAGCCTCCAAAGTCCTTGGAACAAGAAGTAGCATGCCAAACCTAGAATTGCCTAAAATAGGGACAAGACTCCAATTTTGGATTGGCGCATTTAATAGATGCTTCAAGGTGGCATGGACTGACAAATTTGCAACTGAATTCAGTCAAGATTCCTCCAACAACTAGGGAGTCACATCTCTGTGCTCTAACCTCTAGTCAATGGCTAGAGGAGACTTGGCTTCCCATTGATCAACATTGGCCAAACCTCTGTTGTGGTTGCCATTCACTATTGATCCCAAAACAAACTTGCTCTACTATAAATAGAGCTCATTTGTGCTCAGTTTGAGTACACCAAAGCCATCAAACAGATGCTTTCCTCAAAATCCCTTTCTCTTGGCCAAAATGCCTTCTTTAGCAAGGTAACTCTGAGTTTTTGAGTTAGAGAGCATTTCCAATCAAACTAATCAGACACACACCTCATAAACATCATATGTAGGTGATCCAAACTCTCACAAGTGACCTGTAACATCAAAATCACAAAGTCACATCTCAAAACCTCAAAATAGGCCTTTTGTGCATTTTTCAAGCCATGTCTTGATTCAGTCACTTTCCAAACCAGATAAAACCTCAAGCACACTCCAAATATTATACTTGAACTGTCCCAAATGGTTCCCCCCATCTGGAACACCATTTGAGAGAGTTGTTATTTTGGCCATTTTAACCCCTTTTGCAAGAAAGGGCCAGTTTGTGTTTTTGCAGGTACCAGCTGATTCCACTCATCCTAAAAGCTTCTAAGGGATCATTTGAGTGTGTCCAAAGCATCAAATCATTTCTGGAGCAAGTGGTTTGACAGATTGCACAAAAACTCCAAAAAGCTCAAAAGGAGGTAAGCATCATGACTTGAATCCTCCAAAATATGCATTGCTTTGAAGTCCACTGATCATGCACACCTCATACATGTTATATATGTTGTGTTTGAACCAATTGATCATGTAATTCATGCCTGTATCAAAGTGTAGCATAGAAAATGCAATTATAGGCCTTTTTCAAAACCCCTATCGGATTTTGAGGAGGGAGTATGATCTGAAAAAAATACCACCACCATTGGAGTCCTTGTGAAATTCTAGGCCAGATGCATATAAATTTTGTCTCAAAATATGGAGAAATGAGAAAGTTATGACCTTCACGTTTTTGACCCAAAACTTGTCTTGTCTTGCCTTGACCAAGCCTAGAAAACAAGACAAGCCTTGTATATTTGTGATTTCACTTCAAACAATGGATGTATCACCACCCCAGTGGTAAGGCGCGCGCCCTATAACCTTGAGGTCGTGGGTTCAAACCCCACCCATGCCATTTTGTGTTTTTTTCACATTTTTGCTATTTTTCCAATATTTTTATATTTTATTAATTAATTGGAAAATTAATAACTCACTCAATTTTAATTATTTTTTATTAGTTCTTTTTGCAAAAAATCACAACAATATTGAAATATTTTATCCCATAAAAAAATTAGACTTATATTATCTATTTAATATAATTAGTATTTTTGTGAATAAATTCCTTTTTAAGTGTTTTTAAACATTTTAAAAATGAATATTTACTTTGAAAATCAAAACCAAATGAGTTTTAATATCTCTCGTGATTAAAACCTCATTTTTCAAACCTAAAACAAAAATCACAAGTGGTTTATTCAAACTTATTTGGTATTTTTATCATTTTTATTTGATTTTCTTTAAATATTTACTTTTAAAGGAAAACAAATTAGGGTTTCTTTGATTTTCACCCTCACAAATCATTCAAAACTCTTTGGGCCTCCATTAGAGTGTAAGACCCAACCCCTTTAAAAACCAAATCATTCTTGGGCCTCGGTCATTATATAAGACCCACGGTGTTTTCAAAATCTCGGCGCGATCGCCATTTCAGAAAAAAGTATTCTGGGCCTACCCTCGTGTTATAAGACCCACTTCTCTTCTTTAAAACTCTTTGGGCCTCTTGAGAGAGTGTAAGACCCATCCCCTTTGTACAAGAAACCTTTCCTGGGCCTCAGTCACTTGTATAAGTCCCTCTGTACAAATGCGAAACGACGGTGCGATCACTGATAAAACCTTAGGCCTCTCCTTGAGCTATAAGCCCCAATTCTTATTTTCAAAGCACTTTCTTCTTTGATTTTGAATATAATGTTGTTTTTCAATCTTTCTTTGTTGGACAACTAACAATTCAACATGGAAGCTCTACAACCGAGTAAGTGTTTACCCGCTTTCATTTACCGCTTTCATATGTATATAACTGTACTGTGGGGTTGTTTCACTGTAAGTCTCCTTTCATAAACTCATATCAACTGTGTAATAATAGTATAGATATTTAGAGTTTCCCTGGCAAATACGTCTAGAATTAGACAGAGCCTTACAACAATTTCTAGACAACTAGATCTAGGAAATCTCCCCCCTTTTGAACAGTTCATTATACAGAAGGCCATTGTTCCATGTGAAACCCCTTCTGGAACTGTCCATCGGCCTCCTCTTGGGCTTAGTACAAGGAACAACTGTAGCGAGCGAAACTGGACGTGGTTCTTAAGCACTGCCGCTCTTTTGGGGTTACTACAGGTCGATTCATTTTTTGTCCTATTGAAGCTGATGAAGGAAGGGAAATAGATGTCTCCAACTAACCCTGCTTTGCAAACTGAGGTCAAACAGTGAAAACAGTTGGTTTACAGATGCGATCAATGTGGGGGGGCCTCTCTCTAGTTATTTTGATTAAATTTAGACTTTTGGTGGGGAATACGGACTTGGATGCTTTTCGATTGAGATCTGAAGGTATTGGATTTTGGGTTTCGGATTAGTGTGCTCGCTAATATTTTTCTTTCAATCTTATGCCTACGTATTCCCGTTTACCGAAACAGGGAAATCAGAGTGATCGTAGTTCCTCCTATTCTATGGGAGGAAAAAGATGTTTTGGTGTCTTGTTCAAAGCCCAAGACGTGAAGCTGAAGGTGGTTTGTATCTTGTTCAAAGCCCAAGATGTGAAGCTGAAGGGTTTATTTGTATCTTGTTTAAAGCCCAAGATGTGAATCTAAAAGTTTCATCTTTAGAGAGAATTTGTCATCTCTAAAAAGGGGTATTTGATCTGTTTGTCACAGCTGTTACTTGACTGGTTATAAAGGAGGATTACTTTAACTGGGATATGTGAATCCAGTAATGCCATAATTTCCTTTATAAGGGTTTTTGACCTGAAGGAGAAGACTTTAACTCAGTGTAGAGCAATTCCATCTTTCCTTAGGAATTTCTCATGGTAAAAGAGGGACAGTGGCATGAATGTAGATGATCCAGAGGCTTGCCACTTACAACAATTAGATGAAGGGAAAGGAGTTGTTGATGTTTGTATACTATGAATGAGGCACAGCTCTGATGCTAAAAGGTTGATTGGTTCAGCCGGGGTTTCCTTATATAAAGCCTAAGAGGAGGCTATTGACCCAACAAGAGGGTGTTTTTGTGTGTCTCGTACGAAGCCCGAGAGAGAGGCTAAAAGGGTTGACTCTACAGGAGAATCTTTTATGTGTGTCTTGTATGAAGCCCAATACGGAGGCTAAAAGAGTTTGACTCAACAAGAGGGTCCTTTATACTCAACAAGAGAGTGTTTTGTATCTCGTACAAAGCCCGAGATGAAGGCTAAAAGGTTTGACTCAACAAGAGAGTCTTTTATACTCGACAAGAGGGTGTTTTGTATCTCGTACAAAGCCCGAGATGAAGGCTAAAAGGTTTGACTCAACAAGAGAGTCTTTTATACTCAACAAGAGAGTGATTTGTATCTCGTATGAAGCCTGAGATTGAGGCTAAAAGGTTTTAGCTCCGCTGGGGAGAATCATTGTACAAACCCCAAGAGGAGGCCAGGGTTACTGTTCCAGTTAAGTGACAGATCCAATATGCTGATTTAAAGAGAAAATCAGTTTTTATATGAGCACTGTTTGCACTCAGGGATTTGATTCGAGGATCAGGGTTAATTCCCGTTCTTTAAGGAAATGGGAAATCCAAAGGGTATTGAGATTGTCCGAGTCTTCGAGTTTCATCTCCCAGTTTTTGAAAGGAGCTTAAGAATGTCTTTAAGACTCAAGGGGATTAGACTATCCAAGTCTAGAGTTTCATCTTTTGTACTATGTTTAAGAAACAGCAGTAGTAAGATCTAGACTTTTTGAAAGGCTGTTTTATTAAGATGAATACTTTCTGTTCCTATACCTCTAGGAGGTCGTCGGGACAATTTGTACGAAGCCCAAGAGGAGGCTGGAAACTTTTAAGAAGCCGAGGGACAATTTATACGAAGCTCAAGAGGAGGCTATCATTCCCGGAGGAAGAAATCATTTATACGAAGCCTAAGAGGAGGCTGTGAATACTTCTAAGAAGCCGACGTGTCCTTGTACAATGCCCAAGAGGAGGCGATGATGCTTTTAAGAAGCCTGTGGGTCCCCAAACCCCGAGAAATTCAAGACAGGCTATTCACAGAGAATAGGTCAAGCCAGGAAAGTTCAATAATTTGGAAGAAACTCAAGAGATGCCATTCACAGAGAAAAGATCATCTCTGGGGAATAGAGTTTCTTTGACGATTTCTAAATGTGACAGTCTGTGAAAGGCTTCACCGAGAATGCAGCCTTTCACGTCTCTATATTGTTTAACCCCAAGAGGAGGGAAGACTGTGTCTGGTAATACTATGGGGATCTAGTTTTGTCTATTTTAAGAGTAATCAACAGGGCTTAGTAGTAGACGTAGTTGCCGGGGAAACTCTAAATATCTATACTATTATTACACAATCGATATGAGTTTATGAAAGAAGACTTATAGTGAAACAGCCCCATAATACAGCTATATGTATATGAAAGCTGTAAATGAAAGCAATAACCACTTACTCGGTTGTAGAGCTTCCATGCTGTTTGGTTAGTTGTTCAACAAAGAAAGATTGAAAACAACAGTATATTCAAAATTAAAGGATAAAGTGCTTTGAAATGAAAGATTGGGGCTTACAGCTCAAGGAGAGGCCCAAGATTTTTATCGGTGATCGCACTGTCGTTTTGTATAGAGGGACTTATACAAGTGACTGAGGCCCGAAAAAGGTTTTCTGTACAAAGGGATGGGTCTTATACTCTCTCAAGAGGCCCTAAGAGTTTGAAAGAAAAAAGAATGGGGCTTATAACACGAGGGTAGGCCCAGATGATTCTTTTGAACTGGCGATCGCGCCGAGCTTTTCTTTTAACGCAGAGGGACTTATACGATATCTGAGGCCCAAATTTGTTTTGGTTAAAAGGGGATTGGGTCTTACACTCTATTAGAGGCCCAAAGAGTTTTGAATGGGTCTTATAGCTCGAGGAGAGGCCCAAGGTTTGTTTTTCAACGGACGATGATCGCGTCGAACTTTTTGAAATACAGCGGGACTTATGCAATAAGTAAGGCCCAAAAATTTTTGTATTTACAAAAGGGGCTTGGGTCATACACTCTATTAGAGGCCCAAAGAGTTTTTTAAAAAGAAGAATGGGTCTTACTACTCGAGGGTAGGCCCAAAGTTATTTTTGTGTACAAAACGACGATTACGCCGAGGTTTTTGAAAATATCCTGAGGGACTTATACAATAAGTGAGGCCCAAAATAGGTTATTTTACAAAACGGCTTGGGTCTTACACTCTATTAGAGGCCCAAAGAGTTTGAAAAAAGTTTGATGAGGGTTGAATTAATCAAAACCCTAATTTGTTTCCAAAATGTATTTTAACTGAATAAAAAATTCAATTAAAATGATCAAAATTGTTTAATATGTGGAAAACAAATTGTGATCTTGGATTAATGTTTCAAAAATCATGTTTTGTCCTACAAAATGATTAGAAATCATTAAAATTTACAAAATCAAGACGGAAAAAATATTTTAAATGTCAAAAACAATTAAAATATTAATTCTTGGCAAAAATATCAATTATATGAAATAAATAATATTTTTGGGATTTTTTGGTAAAATAAAATATTATAACATTTTTGTGAATTATTAAAAAAAGAATCAACTCAAAATCATTAAAACTCGGAGAGAAATTAATTTTTGAATCAATTAAATAAAATCACAAAATTCAAATATTTGAATTTTCAAAAAAGGGCGCCAATAACACGCAAGAACACGCGCGCGTTCTGGGTTTTGCCCAGATTTGCATTTTCTCTCCTATCTCCCTCAATACTTAATTATACCATGCAAACCACCTATCAATCTGCTCGTTTCAACCTCACGATCATGTCTATGGTCTTTAATTTCATTTATTTTTAACATGGAATAAGAAATCAAGACAAAACCTCAAGAACCCTAAAATTTGCATGAAGGCTGAGAATTTTGTTACACGATTCAAATAAAGCAATTAATTGAGGAGAAACATTATATGCATGATTATGAACATTTGGCAAAAGTATTGTGCGAGGAAATATGCATAGATTAAGAGATGACCAAGTTTAGGCTTACTTGAAGGTCGTGACAGCAAGAGCAGTTTGATTTTTGAGTTGGAGGTGTTACAGATGTGTTGTGATGATCTGAACAGCTTCAATGGATGTTGTGGAGTGTGTTGCAAGCTTTGGAACACTTTGGAAGTCTTTGGATCAAGCTGGAGCACTCCAACTGCATAATTGAAGAATAATGGCTAGGTTGATAGGTGATTTTGAGCTGGGGGTGTTACAGATGGTGTTTAAGCATTTGGACACCTCAAATACATCATATGTGATGTGTCTGGGAAATTGGAATGGATTACTTATGGCTGCAACTCAAAACCCGATAGTGGTTGCTCAAAAACAAGAAAAGTTGGCACTTAAGAGAAAATGAGAGAAAGCAGTGCTATAACTGGCTTTGGTGTGAGTTGAATGATCCATTGGAACCTCTATTTATTGGTGATCAACTCTTGTCTTGGATGAATAGTGAATGGCTGCTGGATCAGATCACATTCGCATGGATTGGCTTGGAGGATTTCTTCTCATGCAAGGCAAACTAGCCCTTCCCAAGAGCAGGGCTATGTCTTGACCAAATTCACATTCTTTCGATGTTTTTATTGTTGTTTAATCAGAGAACTTGACTGAGTAGAGTGGCTACCTTGACAATGCACTATTCCACATTAATGCCCTTTGAATTCAAGGCAAAATGTGCCAAAATTCATGTACTTCAAGTTGGAAGATTCCTTGGCTTTTTGACTCAGCTTTATCAGTTGGATCAGTGGCATTATGATTGGTTTGATTACAGGTGGCATAGTGATCCTTGGTCTTTGGCTCAAAATCGTGTGTGGCAAGCAAACATGCAAACTGATTTTTCCAAAACAGCTTGCAGCAACATGACTTTGGGCATGGATTTTTCTTGGCTCAAGATGAATCAGTTCATGCTAGTGAGCTCTTTGGATTCTTGGTAATATTTGCAACAACATTGATGTTTATCTTTGGAACTGATTCAGCTTGCATCTATGTGAAAAAATCCCACAATTTTTGGTGTTTCAACACAAAATCTGCCTTGCCCAGAATTTTTCTAAGTGTTGGAAAAGTTGGATTTTCATGTTTTAGTGATTTTGATCCAACCATAACTCAAAATTCATAATGAATTGGAATGACTTGTAGTTGACACTTTTGTAGAGGGCCATGAGGGCTATAAATCTAGCTTTGGATGGGGAAAATGGCTTTGTGGTTTAGGAGCTATGATCCTCCAAAGTTGGTACCCTTGCCACTTTATTTCATAACTTAAAATTTTTTTTAAGTTTTTATGGTTACCCCTTTTACAAGTTATCCAACTTTTCTTGATTTTTCTTGATGAATGATGATTCAAATCACACATTAACATCATTTTAGGTTTAAAAAACCATAAAAGTGGAAAATCTCAAAAAGTCAAAGTTTGACTTTTGTGCATAGTTGACTTTTATCAGATGAATTCCAAATTGTGCAATCCTTTAGGAAATCATGTCCTTGACCTAAATAAAACTTGATGAATATGTTCCATGGGTGTTATAGGGTATATTGATTCATGTCCTAGGGCTTGGGAGAATGTTCTGGTCAAAAGTCAAAGTTATAGTTGACTTTTCTCGCGAAACCCTAATTGTGGTACTGATGAAATTGAGACTTGTTGCTCAAGCTTCTTGGATTAATCCATTGTTGCAAATGGATCAATATAGTATGATGGAGACCCTTAAATCATGTCTTGAGGTCTTGGCTCATGATTTCTCCCAAAAGTCAACTTAGGGGTGAATTAGGTTAAGAAACCTTAATCCCTGATTTTTTATGAATGCATCCCCTGAGGCTAAATTAACTTGATGATTGGGTTTATGATGTCCCTTGGAGCATCATAGGATATGCTTTGAAGCAATGACTCATGCCCAGAGGAAAGTTTTCATCTTGAGACCCTGGTCGACCAAAACCCAAATTTGGTGACACTGGCGATCTTGAGGCTTGATCCACTTGGAAGGGAGCAACCTTCTGCTTAGCCCTTGAAGTGGGAGTCCTTTTGATCCATTGAGGATGTCTGAGAGGCTAGACAAGTTGAAGATCATGTCATTCCTTGATTGATCCTTAGCCTAAGAACTCTGAGAGGGCCTAAAACCCTAAATTTGATTGTAGTAAGTGTTCACCCATCTTTGGGGAGACTGATGAGGCAAGATAGTTCCTCTATATTGTGATGATGATGTGCAAAATGATGGGAAATCTTAGTGGTCAAAATTTGGGGTATGACAGATGCCCCTATTTAATCTTCTTGGACCCGAAGGTGCGAATGACGAAGGTGTTCGGGCATTCGGGTTGCAAGAGGATTAAATATCGAAATACCCGAAATTTTGATGGTGGTTATGAATGGTAGCTTACACATTCATCTTCTCTTGCTAAGCAATGATACTTAGAAAAGGTAAAACTTCCCCTCGATCCTGGTTGTCTACCAAGGAACTGGTCTTAGTTGCTGAATTAAACTTCTCCTCGATCCTGGTTTCCTACCAAGGAACTGGTCTCAGTTTCTTTTGAAATAAACTTCCCCTCGATCCTGGTTTTCCTACCAAGGAACTGGTCTAAGTTTCTGATTTAAACTTCCCCTCGATCCTGGTTTCCTACCAAGGAACTTGTCTCAGTTTCTTTTGTCAATAAACTTTATTGACAAGGGACTCCACACGTAGCGATTTTCCTCAAACTTCTCGCCGAATTTTCTGGGGAGATGAAATTTAATGGAAAAAGTTAATGTCAGACTCGCTTGGGAACCCAGTCGTCTAAGCTGTAGAGGTGTACAAACTTCTCTATTGGAGACGCCATTTGTTTCTACTGGGGAAAGCGAGTTTCCTGAGAGACTGCTTCTGTTTGGGGTTTTACATCATACTTTTCTCGGGATTTTCCTAGAGAAACGCCATATGATGGGATCCAATTTTGAGGTGTCGATGACCTTTTCATCAGTGGGTTTCTTTTTTGGAGAAAAACTGTTGTATTGCCGAATCTCTGATCAAGAGGCTTTCTTTGGGGATTTTTCTTATTCCAGGAAAGCAAAACTATCATCTTCAATGGCGAAGAGTGACATCGGTTGAAGGTTCTCTGGTCTGCAGAGGTTCAAGTTATCAAAGTGGTCAAGGACCTAACTTCAATCCAGAAATAAACTGGAGGAGAGATTATTCAGATGCAGCATTTCCTGACGAGGAAAGAACTGACAACTCGATTGAGACGACTGTTATCACTAGGGGATAAGGCCGACTAGAGTGATAGTGATGCAATATGAAATGTGAATGCAAATCAATAATGCATGATGTATGTATGTATATGCTGACAAAACTGATGCGACATACAAACTAAAAGATGAACATGACTGGATACTCGGCCATCACGGGGTGAAGAAGTACCACTGGTTCAAGATAGCAATTCCGCCTTGCTTAGGAGAAATGGTCCCTGTTGGGAACTATGTTGGTCGGGCTTAGGAGATGAGAACTCGACCGAGGGTGTCAGACGACACATGGTCTCTGACACAGTTGATCCTTCGTTCAGACGTGCTGGTTTAGAAGGAGAACTTTAATTATGCACTTTGAAGCTCGATTACTTCTGGATAAGCGGTCAATGTTCTTTTGATCTTCAACAGTCAAAAGAAATTGCCGACTTTATTTTAAAAGAAGAAAAAGTTTTAACAAGTAAAATTCATTTTTTGTTTTATTTCAAGAATCGTTGATCACGTTAAAAACATCATTCTGCAAAGCTAAAACAAATAAGAATTGCAAACCAAAGCACAAGGGCTCAAATTTTATTGATAGGATGGAAATCAGTGAAACGCGTGATTCCATAAAGTATTTACAAAGTTAGAAAATGGTAATTTACAGGGAAAAGAGCTACGTTGAAACATAACGACCACTATCCTTCTACCAACTTTGAATTCGGGACATCCTGAGCTTCTGTCAAAGATGACCTTGAATGGAGTTTTCCTGACGGATGATGTAACTGCAACTGAGGGAATTGTCCCTTTGTTGAACATAAGTACTTGCCATTATCCCTATCTTTTGCCTGGATTGTACTGTGATGTTTCCAATCCACCGGGATAATTTTTGATCATGTCTCTAATTTTTGCCTGGACCACCCTTTCGGGTTTTCAATCCACTGAGACGTTTTTTTTCTTTTTTTTAGGCAAAGTATTTCTTGACTACATCAACATTTGTGGGGTAGGAATATTCCTCTCCGTCCATGGTTGCAAGTCTCAAGGCGCCGCCTGAAAAAGCTTTCTTGACCACGTAGGGGCCGTCATAATTAGGAGTCCACTTGCCTCGAGAATCAGTGAGAAATGATTGTATCTTCTTGAGCACAAGGTCTCCTTTCCTGAAGATGCGAGGTCGGACCTTTTTGTCAAACGCCTTTTTCATTCTTTGCTGATACAACTAACCATGGCATAGTGTCGTGATTCACTTCTCTTCGAACAAATTGAGTTCGTCATGTCTGCTTTGACACCATTCAGCTTCTGTAAGCTTAGCTTCCATCAATACCCTTATTAATGTGATCTCTAGTTCTATGGGGAGCACTGCTTCCATGCCATATACTAGAGCGAAAGAGGTTGCCCCTGTTGAAGTGCGGACGGATGTGCGATAACCATGAAGAGCAAAGGGTAGCATCTTGTGCCAGTCTTTGTAGGTTACAACCATCTTTTGAACAATCTTCTTGACGTTCTTGTTAGCCGCTTCTACCGCCCCGTTCATCTTAGGTCGGTAGGGAGATGAGTTATGGTGTTCGATCTTGAACTCAGCGCACAACTCTTTCATCATCTTATTGTTCAAGTTAGATATGTTATCCGTAATGATCTGGCTTGGAACACCATAACGGCAGATGATATTATTTTTGATAAATCGGACCACCACTTGTCGGGTTACATTAGCATATGACGCTGCTTCGACCCACTTGGTGAAGAAGTCAATGGCGACCAGAATGAACCGATGTCTGTTTGAAGCTTTGGGCTCAATCATGCCAATTATGTCGATTCCCCATATGGAAAAAGTCCATGGGGAAGAAAAAAATTTGAGATGCGCTGACGGTACATGGATTTTGTCGGAGTATATCTGACACTTGTGACACCTCCTCATGTACTTGTAGCAGTCGGATTCCATGGTCAACCAATAGTACCCTGCTCTTAGAATTTTTCTCGCCATTGTGTGTCCGTTGGCATTAGTGCCAAAGGACCCTTCGTGAATTTCTTTTATTAGCATGTCTGCTTCTGGTCTGTCTACACATCGGAGCAAAACCATGTCAAAGTTTCTCTTATAAAGTGTATCACCGCTCAGAAAGAAGTTTCCAGCCAGTCTTCTGAGGGTTTTTCTGTCCGTTCTGGATGCCCCAGGTGGGTACTCTTGTTTCTGAAGGAAGCATTTGATATCATGATACCAAGTTTTGTCGTCTATGACTGCTTCAATCGTGAAGATGTAAGCGGGCCGCTCAAGGCGCATAATGTTGATCTTAGGTATGTCATTCCATTAACCTACACTAATCATGGAAGAGAGAGTGGCTAAAGCGTCAGCCAGGTGATTCTCATCACGAGGGATGTGATGAAACTCGATTCTGTTGAAGAAGGGTAACAACCTTCTTGCATAATCATTGTAAGGAATCAATCCTGATTGGTATGTGTTCTGTAATACCCCATATTATTTAAATGCTCAATTGGATATCAGATGAGATCAGATGAGTATCTATGTGCTCTATCATTGGTAAATTGGATTAATGGAATCCTCTAAGTACTTTAAGTATTGACATTTGGGATCAATAGAGCAACTAATGAACTCTGAGTGAAGAGATTAATTATTTTATTCAAGAGACGGATTAATATTTATTAATTCAAGAAAGTAATTTTGGTAACTTTAATAATTGATCAATTGGGTTGAGACGATAAAATATCAATTGGAGATATTTTACCCTATTAGATTTATATTATATAATAATGATATAATATATATATATATATATATATATATATATATATATATATATTTGTATGTGAAATTCTGGTACATGTGCAGAATTCAGATGTCCTAGAACATGTTGTTCGACATCTGGTCTGACATGATCACAAAGGGCAAGGTATATTACAAAAATCATGGTGCTGAAAAGATAAGAGCAATACACACAGAATTGTTAACCCAGTTTGGATCTAACTATCCTACATCTGGGGGCTACCAAGCCAGGGATGAAGTCCACTATCAGTAGTATCAATTCAAAGCTAAACTACCCGTTTACAACTTATCACTTAATCACTACCCAATGACCCTTCTACCTAGATCCTCTATAGATATGAGAAACCCTTCTCACTCCCAATCATCGCAATGATGTCTAGCAGATGACATCTCAGCCACTGCATCAACAGCCCTTCACCTACATTCTGATTACACAAATAGACATGAAACTACACTCCAATGACACATCAACATCTGATAAACACAATACCTAGCCAAGTATGATGCCAAACTCCACCGTTTGTTAGTTTCTTCCTTAACTAAGAACACCACCTGGAGTTGCTTCAAAGCTTCCTCCAAGGTCAAAACGTACTGCCTCTTACCTATAGGTTTTGAGGAATACGGGTAACCTTCCCACAGGACGGGAGGTTTACCTAGACTGAACCCTAGACTTCTACATCTTGAGCCGTCACCTCCAAGGTTATAAACCCTTCTATTTATAACCTGAACCCAACTGGATTTGGGCCTTCAATCACAGCCTCACTAGCTGTTACAAATCTGCAAAATAAACTCCAATAAAATAGCTCTTCAATCTAATATTTCCTAATATGTCTCCATATTTAGAAAGTCTTGGTTTCTGATTGAATCTTCCAGACCTTTAAATACGCGCCACAAATAATGCATAATTTTCTCTTAAACTTTTGCACAATTGAAAGCATAGCTGAATCTCATTAATCCAGCTCAGCAGGCGCGATGTCGAATGCTTCCTCATAAGACATCTTCTTCGACATGTTGCTCCAGTTGTTGAATAACTTCAACATAACATGTTCAAACATTCCAAAAGGACATCTTGTTATACCTGTTCTTCTTAGAAAGTTTATACATCCTATTCTCTATTACAGTATTGCTACCATTATTTGTTTTACAAAAATTAAGCCAATCCTAAAATAAGAGAACTAACAATCTCCCCATTTGGCAAATTTTGGCTAAAACAAATAATCTACAATCAATTACAGTTCAGGAGTTTACAGCAATACAACCAACAGCTGTAGTGTTCAGAGCAATAGATCTTCATGTTGAAAACAATGTCTCACCATCTTTGTTTGACATCTTCTTTGCAACCCTCTGAAGAACTCCACTGCATGCATCATCACCAACGAACAACAAACTTCAGGCTAAAAGGAAGGAAGGTCCTGAAGTTTGTTGGTGCACATGAGGAAGAAGATAGCAGAAGCCAGCTTGTACTCCCCCTCAAACCAGGAACCTCTTCTTAACTTGAAGACCAATGGTGGCATCAGAGAACTCTTAATTGCTCTTTAAAGGGCATAAGAGGAAACTTAAGACCAAACCCTCCACCACTCCTGGTAACTTAGAACACAGGTCACAACTGTGTTCATAACTCAGATCACAGGTCACAAAGATATTCAAACGTCAAAAAGACATCCAAAATAGACATTTGACATGTTTGGACAGCATATGCAATCACAGACTCCTGTCTGAACTTCTGAGCAACAAATGCCTTTCTCCCCCTTTTTGGCCAAAAATTGACAAAGAAGGCCATCACAAAACCAGACCCAGGCACAACTTACCCAGACTCGAACAAAACCCATAGTTTTTATGAGAACAACCCTTACCTGATGGTAGAGGATAGGAGAGGCTTCTATAAGTAGCAGAGAGTTTCTTAGATATTAACGATCTTTAATTATTGGTCAAGGAGAATGTTAATTGAGAATGGAAAACATGTGGCTTAATTCAAGGTCCACCGTCCAAAATGACTTTGAATGCCTTTAATAACTCTTAGACCAATCCTGCATGTATAGTCAGCACATACTAGGCTCGCTTCTTGCGCGTGGCTGGATGCACAGCCTAGAATATTCCTTTCTTTGGCTAAGGGAAACATGTATTGAGTGTTGTTCTGACATCTTACCAACATGGTTTGTCTGCTTGTGATCAACCAAATACTCCTCAGAAATTTATTCATTCCAAGCATGTTTTCTTGGATTCCTTCAAAAACAGCAGAGAAAAAATAGAGTCATCTAGATACAGCAATTCTCCTTTTCAGACTTCTCCTGCACACAACTATGATATGTCCCATCATGATGACAGGCTGCAATAGGCTATGGACAACAGTTTTGCCTTTCATGATATTACACCCATAATGCCGCTTTTTGGTAAATGTTGAGCAAGACCTCACCATGGGGATTTTGGATACAAGGTCTGCCAAGTCCAATAAACAAAAACCCACTTGATTTGAAATTTCTCACACATTTCAAACAAATGTCTTGCCACACAAGATAAGGACTGCCACCGAGTTTTAGCAGAGACTACCTGACAACAACCTTATAACATCCTAATAGAGTCTTCAACATGAAAGTAGTCATGTTTTCCAGAGCTACTTGCCATCAAGATTAGAATCTGCCCATTCTAATCCACATTATGTCAGAACTGCCACTTCTGACTATAATGCTGCTTCTTCCAACTCCATAAGTATGATACACCCCAATCAACAATGTTGTAACAAAATGTAGGACATCAGCACAACACTTGATCACAACCAGCACCAGCAGTTAAACCAAAAGCAAACTAATCAGACAAACAGACAAGACTTAGGCTCATCCTACTAGGACAATCTCAACCAAGGCACCAGACACGAAGTTCTGGTATCCAATGTGCCAAGAAAAGGACTGGTTCCCAAGAAAACAAATTCCCACGCCAAAGACAACTTTGACTGATCAGGCGATACAAACTAGGTTTCTTTATCCATTATAAATAACAAGTCTCCTTGCTCCTATCAGCACACCAAGGAAAGTAACATGAGTCAGTCTAACAAGAATGCAGGAAAGAGACACATGCAGGAGGACATGAAGCCAGATCCTCAGAAGTTGAAGGACACAACACTGTCCACAGTTGGAGCCACTTCAGGAGCAACAAGAACACGAAGGACATCAGAAACAAGGATGAAGACCATCAAGAAAAACCAAGTGCAACTTCAAGCTTCTGATGATGAATGGGATGAAGATTGGAAAACTTTTCTTGATTCGGGGGGTTGGGATAATCTATAGACTCTATGTTTGTTGCTTTTTCTAATCTTGTATGCTCTTACCATTGCAATAAAATTCTGTTTAACTTCTGTTCGATTTATACTAAAACAAAAGCAACAAGGATCACAACTGCACAACACAGCATACTTAATCTTTACGTATGCAAATCCCAAAAGCACCACTCCCCCTTAACATTACACGTTCAGCTACAAAAAATTATAACACACTCCCCCTGTCATGTGCTTCTTAGTACCTTGAAGAATGGAATACATTAGACGCATCTTCATGTCTTCAAGAGCTCACTCTTTGTTCAACTCATAAGTTGAACACAATCATCACTTTTACCAATACTCACATGATCTCAATCTGATCAACTTTTCTCTATTTAAGACGACCAGTACTCCTTTGCAAGAAAAATGCCTTAAATGAATGGAGAACATGAGACTCATCTTCATGTCTTCAAGAGCGCACTCTCTGTTCAACACACTTGTTGAACACATTCACCCACTGCTTGACCCTCACAACAGTACTTGAAACAAGTAGAGACTTGTGATCTCAAGAGACAAACACCATAACATTCTGAACAGAATGTTTTGTCAACAGATGTTACGACATCAGTCTTGACATCATGAAAAGTATCCAGCTGAACTAAGAAAACAGACACCCTATTTCAAAACAAAGTCTCCAAACTTCCCTATTTAAGCCTTGGGACCATAACTCATCACATCAAAGAAGCATGAAAGTGGTATTCTCTCATCCAACTCTCATCACTCAGACGGCTTGAGACATGTCTTCAAGGTCTTCCAAAAACATCAGGTATTCTCCCTCAGAATCTACCAAGAGCATTTCAGAGAATCATACATTCTCCCCTTCGATAGCAGCACAGACTATGATTAGATCATATCAATCCTAAGCACACACAGTTAATACATATCTAGCTTCACAAGATCATTCAGAACATGCCTCCAAGAAAAACATGACCTTTTGATCTTTGACCTTCATGTCCAAGAAGTCTGCTAGAGATATTACTTCTTGAATCTCAGGATCTCCACTCCTGCAGCAAGGACCAGAAATAAACTGACCTCAGGAGTAAATAACATGTTGGTCACACCTTGACCAACTCACACATCTAAGATAAGTTCCAGGGCCAGAAACTTCTTAGACATACCACCCAGATGCCTCCTCTTCCAGATCAGGAGTAGGTTCCAAACTCATGTGATCAAACCACATTAGTTTAGCACCCAGAGCATCTGCTATGCCATTCCTTTAGACATGAGAATTCTGCACAATTCTGACGTGATGTTCTAACACAAGATAGGACATCATTCCAAGGAACACATCAAGAGATCAAGGACTGGAGATTAGCCCTTTTAGGAAAAGAAGCAAAAGTAAATTACTTCTCAATATCTTCTGATCTCTTCCTTACAACTTCACTTATCAATGCCTTTATGAGTGGACTTGAACAATAATCTTCAAGTATCGTTGACAAAGTAAGTTGAAGCAGTCTTGCATATATCCTATCACCATAGGATATACATTTAGAGAAGAACAACCTTCTCAGTTACAACCTCAGGAGTTTACAGATAGATTTACAGCGGATCAAAAACCAACTCCTCAAAGCCTTCAGGTGTCACATATTAGCCCTAGCATCATAATTCAGGTGACACCACAATACCATAGGTTTGAAAATAAATCAAACCTAAGGAACCACTACACAACAGTTTTTCAACTACTCCTCCAAGCCCTCAGCACACGCCACTGCCTGTCATGAACAGTCCATCCTCCACTTCTAGGGACCATTCTCACACTTATATGAACTACTCCAAGTTCAAACAACTTTTCAGTAGAAAGCTTCTACCTTGACCACGAACCAGAAAGTATCTTGCCTCGGATCTCATTCAGATATAGAACAGAATGACCCGCTCTGATACCAATTGAAATTATGGTACATGTGCAGAATTCAGATGTCCTAGAACATGTTGTTCGACATCTGGTCTGACATGATCACAAAGGGCAAGGTAAATTACAAAAATCATGGTGCTGAAAAGATAAGAGCAATACACACAGAATTGTTAGCCCAGTTCGGATCTAACTATCCTATATCTGGGGGCTACCAAGCTAGGGATGAAGTCACTATCAGTAGTATCAATTCAAAGCTAAACTACCCGTTTACAACTTATCACTTAATCACTACCCAATGACCCTTCTACCTAGATCCTCTCTAGATATGAGAAACCCTTCTCACTCCCAATCATCGCAATGATGTCTAGCAGATGACATCTCAGCCACTGCATCAACAACCCTTCACCTACATTCTGATTACACAAATAGACATGAAACTACACTCCTATGACACATTAACATCTGATAAGAACAATACCTAGCCAAGTATAATGCCAAACTCCACCGTTTGTTAGCTTCTTCCTTAACTAAGAACACCACCTGGAGTTGCTTCAAAGCTTCCTCCAAGGTCAAAATGTACTGCCTCTTACCTACAGGTTTTGAGGAATACGGGTAACCTTCCCACAGGACGGGAGGTTTACCTAGACTGAACCCTAGACTTCTACATCTTGAGCCTTCACCTCCAAGGTTATAAACCCTTCTATTTATAACCTGAACCCAACTGGATTTGGGCCTTTAATCACAGCCTCACTAGCTGTTACAAATATGCAAAATAAACTCCAATAAAATAGCTCTTCAATCTAATATTTCCTAATATGTCTCCATATTTAGAAAGTCTTGATTTCTGATTGAATCTTCCAGACCTTTAAATACGCGCCACAAATAATGCATAATTTTCTCTTAAACTTCTTCACAATTGAAAGCATAGATGAATCTCATTAATCCAGCTCAGCAGGCGCGATGTCGAATGCTTCCTCATAAGACATCTTCTTCGACATGTTGCTCCAGTTGTTGAATAACTTCAACATAACATGTTCAAACATTCCAAAAGGACATCTTGTTATACTTGTTCTTCTTAGCAAATTTATACATCCTATTCTCTATTACAGTATTGCTGCCATTATTTGTTTTACAAAAATTAAGCCAATCCTAAAATAAGACAACTAACAGTATGAGAAGAAGAGAAGGGGGAGAAAGAAGAAAAAGGAAAAAAAAACGTGAAGAAGAGAGAAAGAGGAAAAAGAGAGAAAGAAGAAGAACTTGGGAAGAAGAAGCTCGTGGATCATCATCACTATTCATCATCTTCTTCAAACTCCTCTTCAATCTCTAAGGTGGGTTCTAGTTAGAAACCTCTTTTTAGAGTTTTTGGATAATATGAGTTTTAGGTTAGAAATGGGAATCGATGTTCTAACGGTTGGATTTCGATATAAATAGAAAGGAATGATCCATATGCTTATAGAAACATGTATTGAGGTTTGTTTAGATGATTGGATTAACTTTGGTTTGATGGAAAAATGTTAGGTTTTGAAGAACATTTGTGTTCTTGGGAAAATGTGTATTTTTTGATAATGATAATGATCAAACCATGCTAAACTATGCTATTGTACCTCTGTTGATACTTGTTGTGTGTTTGATTATGTTAGACTGAGTTTAGAGTGGATGAGTTGGTTGAAAACCCAATTTTTCATATTTGAGTAAATGGGTATAAATTTTGTAATGTGTTGGATGGCCTTGTAATGATGAAAATATGGTAGTACGTCGAATTCTGAGATCGCAACTTTTTGCGGAATCGAAAACGGATGTCCGAAAGTCTAAAAATGGTGTTTTTAAGACTGAGTGGCAGCAGGTAGCGTGCTCAGCGCGCAGGTTTGGGCGAAAATGAAAAAAATCCCGAAACTTCAAAAATTCATAACTTTTGAACCGTAAGTCCGTTTTGGTTTCCGTTCGAAGCGTTGGAAAGCTAATTTTATGCTCTTTGTCATGGTGAGGTAGAAACATAGTTATATGCTATGGATTAATAAGAAAATATAGAAATGTAATGTATGTGATTTTGATTCCACCAAAACTCAAGGATCGGGAATCCGATTGATACGAGTCCAATGCCTTTGGATAGATGATCCAATAAGGTAGTGAATGGTATGAGAGACCATGATTTAACCAAGGATGCTTGGTAGAGAATAGGATTGGATTGTGTGCCTTAATATGTGTGAACTACAATGTGAAAAGTGAAGTTTTATGCGATGTGTGATTATATGCGTTCACTTGTAATATTTGGGTTATGCCATGTCTATCTAATTGTGAATTGCGAACGAGAGAATATGCATGTTAAAATGAATTAGGAAGCGTGAGGAAACCTTACCCCAAACCTAATGATATGATTCTAGGTTGTGATTATGATTGATAAATAATCTAGATGGCGATGCTCGTGCATTCGATGTAGATGTGCATCCTTTCCGAGTAATGGTCTAGAGGAGAGTGAGACACTAGTATGGAACATGTGTGTGAACCTTTGTGTTCTTTGAGAAAAGGCGATTGTGGCCTTAAGGCATTATAGCCTTGTGATTGTCGAATACAATCGTATTGTTGTGTATGATCACGTAATCGTAACCGGTTTATCTTGAGTGTAGTTTCATGAGTCTCAGACTCCTCTGAAATGGATGCACAACTACTTGGCAGGTTTGATTCCCCGTGCTGTATGAATGGCGCCCATGGAGCGTATGCTTGTGACGGTAAAAGGCCCGTGTGAAGTGACGGTTCATAACGGTAAAAGGCCCGTAGAACCCGAATCCATTCGTATGTCAAGTAGATTACAAGGATCTATGACTCGTGTAGCCTTCTAGATGTAGAAGCGGACGGGAACAGGAGGTGCCTTGGTATGGTTATCGATTAGTGATATTTTGAGTTGATGAACTCATGACATGTTTCCATATAGTGTGATATTGTGAACTCAAAGTCATTTCCCTTCCCCGTCACTTGAGTTAGGATTGATAGAACCTTGTACAGCTGAGAGGATATGTAGGATAGGGAACTCACTGAGATTTGATGTATCTCACCCCACTATAGTTGCTTTATTTCAGGTTCGGATTGCAGGTTGGTTTACAAGTGGAACGATGCTTGGATGTTTCAAGAGAAGCTTAGTTAAGCTTATTTCCACTGTGTATTATTGTATTGTTCTTGTACAATGAGGAATATTGTATATTATTCTTAGATTTTTATTTTTGGCTAGTTTCCATGCCTTGTGCCATATGTTGTATTTACGTTTTAGAAATGGACAAGTATGTGAACTATGTCAGTAGGCACTTTTGATGTGTCAGTACCAAATAAAACACTTGTATGGTATTATTCAAGATGAATATAATACAGGGCGTTACAGTTGGTATCAGAGCAGGTCGTGTCCTCGACCTAGCCTTGAAACATCATAAGTAAATCTATTCCTGCCTCTTAAGTGTGTCTTGCCAGAATGAAACTTAATATCATACTATCTAGTTTTGGGCCTGATCAACCTAATGCTATGTATGTGATAGGTAGAATCATGGTTGAGCGACCACGAGGATTCCGACGTGTTGTCAAAACTTGTGCTGTGAGGGTAGGCTCAAGCCAAGAGTTAGTAGTGATGAGTTTTGTCAGCTCAGTTGAGGTTTTAGTAGAAGTCGTGCTTTGGGGTAGCATGGAACTGAAGAGTGGTGTGTTGTTTAAGCAATCCTTTGGAAAATATGGAGTTTGAAAGTTAAGACTCTCTAGTGGACGATTGGTTAAGGTATTGAGGAATATGTCAAGTCGCTAGTAGAGCTGGATTGACCATTGGGGTGAATAAGGACTTCAAGTAATCTCATTCCGAGGAAAAGAAAAGTTGTTTTGTGGAATGTGTGATGTAAGGTCCGGAAGTGAGATAGGTATTGGTGTTTCAGTTTCTAAGGTTGTTATGGTATCTTGAATGGACGAGAGTACCTTAAGGAATGTGTTCGGAATAATATCTTCCGACTGGTTAAAGTTGAGGGTCAAGGACGTCCGACTTTTATGGGAACCTAAAGTAGTAGAGAAGTATGAGAAGGAAACACAGGGATGTGTTTACATGCTTCAAGTTAAATAAGTATGTGTCGGACGAAGAGTGTGTAATGAATTGCGTATATTCAGTTGTATAGAGAGATTAAGTTTGAGATATTACATCGGGATTTTTCTATATTTGATAAGAGACCATTTTGGAATTTGGAATTGTTAAATTACCCAAGGAACAGTATAAGTTATTGTACCGGAGGAAGTTGAGATTCATTTAGTAACCGAAAGTGTAGTGGTGCGGACAAGAAGGAGTTGCATTAAGAAATAGAGTAAGTATCTTGGATTGAAGGGAATCTTAGTAAGATGGTTTTATATTTGGACCTAAGAGGATTACCGTGGAGAGCAAAGTAAACGTGATATGGAAAACGGTATCGATGGTATGTTATGAGAAGGTTACACCTTGGTATTAAGAACAAGCGTAGTGGTAGCACCGTGGTCACAAGTGTACGTGATGGATTCTTATTCTTGAGATAAGGGTGAAGAGATGTACTTTGTGGGATAGTGAGTATTGTATTTTAAGAAACAAGATTGTGGTAAAACAACGAGAAGTAAAATCAGGACTTATTACGGACTAAGTGTAAATCATGAAATGATTTATACCGGAAGGGTTTTGTAACTAGTTGATGAGAATTGTCGGTTGCGAATCTTCCATTAAGTAATTTGGTGTAAGTGGGATGTGTAATGGGTAGTGAAAGGTAAGAAATCCCGGTTAGTGTGTACGAAGTGATAGAAAGGTTCTTCAAGAGGATGCATTACCCTGATCTATTTTCAAAGTATAGAGAAACTTCGGTATTTATGAATGATTAGATTATTTGAAATCTACCTTTTGTTGGACTAAGGACGTTGTTGTCTTATTTCTCACCAAGAAATTCAAGTGAGGGAATAAGGTTGTGTGCTAGACATGTTATGTCCATCGCTTTTGTGGTATCGTATAATGGTAGTGTGTTGGGTTTTGCTTGTGGACGAATTAAGTTGAATTGTGGCAAAAGCTTTAGAATGTCGTCATTATTGACTTCCAGCCAGTGTAGTGTTTGAGCAGAAAGATGAACTATCCCACTGAAGTTTTGTAGAGTGACCGCGTCAGAATTTAGAATTTTGCCTTGTTACTTGGTTGGAGTGTGTCATCTGCATGTTTTGATTTTATCGGTTTTACCTTGGGTGGATCATGGTTAGTGAATGTAACACCAGTTAAGGAGCCACCAGTTGATAATGATACTCTAAGATAAGAACAAATCGGATTGATGGTTCGGGAAGGGGTGGATTTGAATTATGAGTAACTGGTTTTGTTTCTGCAGCAGTGTTAACCGATTAACCCGTGCATGAAAGGTGTCTTACGTGGAATTTTGAGAAGTTAATCCGATTAGCTTGGATGGTTAATCGATTAACGGGTGTGTAAATTGTGAAATTCCTTGGGAACCATCATCTATGTTTTGTTAACTTACGTTGCTCCGATTGGAGAGTATGATGTGAATGTGAAATGGAATTGCAAGTGAATGAATGAATTGGTATTTTGAAACCGGAACTTCAGGAAGGGTGTTACTTAGTCGATCATTTGTTTAGACGACAAGGTAGTTTGAATTTTGGGAAAGTAATCTTGTGAACTGTGTTAAGTGTGGGAAAGTCTTAAGTGTATTGCTATCAGTACTATTGAAAGACTTGAGGGAGAAGTCAAAGAATACTCACGAGGTGTTGACCTCACAAGGAATAGTTCGGTGCGTAATTGGTGTTATTAAGATATGAACGGTTAGTCAGAGTTAGTAAGTGCTATCTTCTGTGAGTTCATCGTATTGGATTTAGACTCCGTAAGAGTGGTACCAGTTGTGTGCAGCTGTTTTTTACCCAGAGGAGAGAATTTGAAAGTTATCTTTCCAAGTAAGAGTGAGAATTGGACGTTCCGAAGTTAAGCGTTTAACTTGGAATCGTTTGTGGAATGGAACGAATAAGAAAAGTGGATTCAATTGAGAAGCGTGGCATGTCCTTTGAGGGTGTGTGTACGTGTGGAGTGTGGTATGTGAATTGGTGAGTAATATGGAAGCTCACAGTTGTGCTTGATGGTTTGAGTTTGATAAGTGGTGATTCACATATGATTGTAGTTCCATGATGGTGTTACGTTGATGTTGGATGAGATCTCGTGTCAACAAGGAATCTTGAGTAAGTCGGAAAACCGTAAGTATAATCGATTTGGAATGTGGTAACTAGCATCAAAAGCTGTTAAGCTATTTTGGATGTATTATTCGAGTTAGAGTGAATTTCGGAGTTGTATATGTTATGGTTGTAACAGTGTAACTTCGGCATCTTCATCGTCTGGAGAGTGTTGGACCGATGTTTGTATATTGTGGTGGCGAGGAAATTGTTCTACCTTTGGACGTTAGTAAGTTTGTGTATCGTTGGTTAGTGAGGACCCCAGTGGATAAGTGTGTTCTCCGTGGACTAATAGCTAATTGGTAGTGCTTAAGAATGTGTGGTATTCCACTGTTAGAATTTGGATTGCGCAGTGGAAGGTGACAAATGAAAGGGCTCAGTAGTATTTATAAGAATCGAAGGAGAAATTGATTGTAAGATTGGAAATAAGAAGATTCTGTTCTAATTGATATGAAAGAGATGAAATATCGGATTGAATGAGTACAGTGTACAGCATCAGACTTGATGGAACTGGTAAAGAAGTCGGTTGACGAATTTTGAAGTGGTTTTGAACATTAAAAGATTTATGAAAAGATAATTGTCGATAATTGCTTAAAGGAAAGGAATAACCGAATTACCTCATGGGAATTTGATGGGTGTTTGTTATCCTGAATTTGAGATGAGGTGTTACGGTTTGGTTTGTGACTCGGTAGAGGAAGGTAGAATGGTACACTCCTTCCGAGGTAGGATGCGACCAAGTTTTTTGTATGGAACAACAGAGGAATTATGGAGGAGCAAGTTGAAAGTTAACCCAATATTGGAATAAGAGTATGACTAAGGACATGAAGTTTGGTAAATTGTGAAAATAAGGATTTTGATTTGTGAAGTCAAGTTGGGATTGGAATACGTCAGAAAATGTAACGGAAGTAAAGTTAAGAATGAATCTAAGACAATGATACAAGTTGCGGTTATTGTCGAATAGAGGAAATTCGGGGGCGAATTTCAATTTTAGGGGGGGAGAGTGTAATACCCCATATTATTTAAATGCTCAATTGGATATCAGATGAGATCAGATGAGTATCTATGTGCCCTATCATTGGTAAATTGGATTAATGGAATCCTCTAAGTACTTTAAGTATTGACATTTGGGATCAATAGAGCAACTAATGAACTCTAAAGAGATCAATTATTTTATTCAAGAGACGGATTAATATTTATTAATTCAAGAAAGTAATTTTGGTAACTCTAATAAACGATCAATTGGGTTGAGACGATAAAATATCAATTGGAGATATTTTACCCTATTGGATTTCTATTATATAATAATGGTATAATATATATATATATTTGTATGAGAAGAAGAGAAGGGGGAGAAAGAAGAAAAAGGAAAAAAAACGTGAAGAAGAGAGAAAGAGGAAAAAGAGAGAAAGAAGAAGAACTTGGGAAGAAGAAGCTCATGGATCATCATCACTATTCATCATCTTCTTCAAACTCCTCTTCAATCTCTAAGGTGGGTTCTAGTTAGAAACCTCTTTTTAGAGTTTTTGGATAATATGAGTTTTAGGTTAGAAATGGGAATCGATGTTCTAATGGTTGGATTTCGATATAAATTGAAAGGAATGATCCATATGCTTATAGAAACATGTATTGAGGTTTGTTTAGATGATTGGATTAACTTTGGTTTGATGGAAAAATGTTAGGTTTTGAAGAACATTTGTGTTCTTGGGAAAATGTGTATTTTTTGATAATGATAATGATCAAACCATGCTAAACTATGCTATTGTACCTCTGTTGATACTTGTTGTGTGTTTGATTATGTTAGACTGAGTTTAGAGTGGATGAGTTGGTTGAAAACCCAATTTTTCATATTTGAGTAAATGGGTATAAATTTTGTAATGTGTTGGATGGCCTTGTAATGATGAAAATATGGTAGTACGTCGAATTCTGAGATCGCAGCTTTTTACGGAATCGAAAACGGATGTCCGAAAGTCTAAAAATGGTGTTTTTAAGACTGAGTGGCAGCAGGTAGCATGCTCAGCGCGCAGGTCTGGGCGAAAATGAAAAAAATCTCGAAACTTCAAAAATTCATAACTTTTGAACCGTAAGTCCGTTTTGGTCCCCGTTCGAAGCGTTGGAAAGCTAATTTTATACTCTTTGTGATGGTGAGGTAGAAACATAGTTATATGCTATGGATTAATAAGAAAATATAGAAATGTAATGTATGTGATTTTGATTCCACCAAAACTCAAGGATCGGGAATCCGATTGATACGAGTCCAAAGCCTTTGGATAGATGATCCAATAAGGTAGTGAATGGTATGAGAGACCATGATTTAACCAAGGATGCTTGGTAGAGAATAGGATTGGATTGTGTTCCTTAATATGTGTGAACTACAATGTGAAAAGTGAAGTTTTATGCGATGTGTGATTATATGCGTTTACTTGTAATATTTGTGTTATGCCATGTCTATCTAATTGTGAATTGTGAACGAGAGAATATGCATGTTTAAATGAATTAGGAAGCGTGAGGAAACCTTACCCCAAACCTAATGATATGATTCTAGGTTGTGATTATGATTGATAAATAATCTAGATGGCGATGCTCGTGCATTCGATGTAGATGTGCATCCTTGCCGAGTAATGGTCTAGAGGAGAGTGAGACACTAGTATGGAACATGTGTGTGAACCTTTGTGTTCTTTGAGAAAAGGCGATTGCGGCCATAAGGCATTATAGCCTTGTGATTGTCGAATACAATCGTATTGTTGTGTATGATCACGTAATCGTAACCGGTTTATCTTGAGTGTAGTTTCATGAGTCTCAGACTCCTCTGAAATGGATGCATAACTACTTGGCAAGTTTGATTCCCCGTGCTGTATGAATGGCACCCATGGAGCGTATTCTTGTGACGGTAAAAGGCCCGTGTGAAGTGACGGTTCATAACGGTAAAAGGCTCGTAGAACCCGAATCCATTCGTATGTCAAGTAGATTACAAGGATCTATGACTCGTGTCGCCTTCTAGACGTAGATGCGGACGGGAACAGGAGCTGCCTTGGTATGGTTATCGATTAGTGATATTTTGAGTTGATGAACTCATGACATGTTTCCATATAGTGTGAGATTGTGAACTCAAAGTCATTTCCCTTCCCCTTGACTTGAGTTAGGATTGATAGAACCTTGTACATCCGAGAGCATCTGTAGGATAGGGAACTCACTGAGATTTGATGTATCTCACCCCACTATAGTTGCTTTATTTCAGGTTCGGATTGCAGGTTGGTTTACAAGTGGAACGATGCTTGGATGTTTCAAGAGAAGCTTAGTTAAGCTTATTTCCGCTGTGTATTATTGTATTGTTCTTGTACAATGAGGAATATTGTATATTATTCTTAGATTTTTATTTTTGGCTAGTTTCCATGCCTTGTGCCATATGTTGTATTTACGTTTTAGAAATGGACAAGTATGTGAACTATGTCAGTAGGCACTTTTGATGTGTCAGTACCAAATTAAACACTTGTATGGTATTATTCTAGATGAATATTATACAGGGCGTTACATGTTCCAATCTTCTCTGATCTGATTGACAACCAAAGTTGAGTCGCCATATATGTCCATGTTCTTGATCCTCAAATCAATTGCTTCTTCGATACCCATGATACAAGCTTCGTATTCGGCCTCGTTATTTGTACACTTGAACGTAAGTCGGGCAGTGAAAGGGATGTGGGTACCCTGAGGGGTAATAATGATTGCCCCAATCCCGTTTCCGTAATGATTAACTGCTCCGTCAAAGATAAGTCCCCACTGGGAACCTTGTTCTGGCCCTTCACTGGGTAGCGGTTCATCGCAGTCTTTCATTTTTAGATACATGAAATCTTCATCCGGGAAGTCAAACCCGATTGATTCTTGATCGTCAATCAGTTGATGAGCCAAACGATAGGCTAAAACACTCCCCTTAACGGCTTTCTGAGCGTGGTACTCTATGTCATATTCTGATAGCAACATCTGCCAACAGGCAATCCTTCCCGTGAGAGCAGGTTTTTCAAAGACATACTTGATTGGATCCATCTCGGAGACCAACCAAGTAGTGTGACGAATCATGTACTGGCGCAGACGTTTGGCTGCCCAAGCCAAAGCGCAACAAGTTTTCTCGAGCATAGGGTACCGAGCCTCACAGTCGGTGAATTTCTTGCTCAGATAATAGATGGAAGAATCCTTCCTTTTGGTTTCGTCTTGTTGGCCAAGTACACAGCCCATGGCGTCTTCCAAGACTGTTAAGTATATGATCAGTGGTCTTCCATCCACCAGAGGTGATAGAATTGGCGGGTTCAACAGGTATTCCTTGATACTGTCGAAGGCGGTTTGGCAATCTTCTGTCCAAACCCAGTCCTGATTCTTTTTGAGTATTTTGAAAATCGGCGCGCATGTCGTGGTCATGAGGAATATGAATCTGGAGATGTAGTTCAAACGTCCCAGGAATCCTCTGACTTGTTTTTCAGTTTTCGGAGAAGGCATTTCTCGAATGACCTTGACCTTGTCAGGATCGACCTCAATTCCTTTCTGGCTGACGATGAACCCTAAAAGTTTTCCTGAACGGACACCGAAGGTGCATTTGCTGGGATTCAAGCGGAGTTTATACTTTCTCAACCGCTCGAATAACTTTGACAGATGGGTCACATGCTTTTCTTCTGTCTTAGTTTTGGCAATCATATCATCGACATATACCTCGATTTATTTTTGTATCATGTCATGAAAAAGAGTAGTCATGGCCCTTTGATAGGTTGCCCCAGCGTTCTTCAAACCGAACGGCATTACCTTGTAACAAAAGGTACCCCATGGGGTGATGAACAAAGTTTTCTCCATGTCTTTTGGCGCCATTTTGATTTGATTATAGCCCGAGAATCCATCCATGAAGGAGAAAACTTTGAACTTTCCTGTACTGTCTACCAGCATGTCAATGTGTGGTAAAGGAAAGTCGTCCTTTGGACTAGCCTTGTTTAGATCTCTGTAATCCACACACATTCTGACTTTTCCATCCTTTTTTGGAATGGGTACGATGTTGGCTAACCATTGAGGATATTCTGATGTGGCGAGGAAACCCGCGTCAATCTGTTTATGTACCTCCTCTTTGATTTTGATGGCCATGTCCAGGTGAGTCTGTCTCAACCTTTGTTTTACTGGCGGACATTCCGACCTCAACGGTAAATGATGTTCCACGATGCTGGTATCCAACCCCGGCATGTCCTGATAGGACCAAGCAAACACATCAGGAAACCCTTTGAGAAGCTTTATCAAACTCTCTTTATCAGTTGGACTGAGCAGTGCCCCACTCCTTATTTCTTTTCTCTCTTTTTCTGAACCCTCATTGATTGTCTCCAACCGCTCTTTGTGAGGCTCAATGGATCTTTCCTCTTGTCTGAGTAGTCGGGAGATCTCTTCTGGAATTTCTTCGTCAACTTCTTCTTCAGCCCCAAATACCGGGAACTCAAAGTCGGGAGAAGGCATCGGATCGTATGTTTCAACGGGGTTTAAAACAAGCAATCTGCATGACGTGATGATTCGTGTTTTAGAAGAGATGGACAAAATGCAAGAGTGTGTGCAGTGTATTTTTTTTTTGCTTGTTTTTATTTTTTTGAATTTTTTTAGGATTACCATTTTCTGAGAAAAGCAAAAAGAGAAAACGACAATAAATGCGGAAATTACAGAACGACGTTATTTTATTAATGAACAAGTCGGTTCTTGAAACTACAGCCCTATAAAACAAAACTCTGTCGCTTTGGGCGAAGCGACGAGGGAAATTTACAGAAATTGAGCCCTATCAAAACATCTGTTTCACCTAGGCAGGGTGAAAGGTTAAATATGGCAATTACTTTGACTTATAAACAATCTTCGGAACATCGACAGCAACCCATTGGCGGCGAACTCCCCGGTGAATCACAAAGTCTGGCACCTTCCATGATTTGTCTTAAAAAATAACGCTGATTTTTGGTGGAGCAGGATCGTTGGAATCTATCTCCCAAGAAGAGTTGTCGTAGGAGGATTCCTCTGTTGCATTTTGCATAACATTTGTGCTCTCAGGTAGATCTCCCCATCCAGTTGGCTGGATGTCTTCAAGCCTGATACGAGAGCTTTCAGGAGCAGTGTACTTGACCATGAAGTCAAATTTTCCACTTGGTTATCCCAGGGTGTCCCACACCTCTTTGGAACTGCAGGAGTCATCTCTCTCGATGACGTTGACCTCGGGGAAAGCATAGTTAATGAACTCTAATCCTGCGAACGTTGCGAATTCATCGTCATGCTGGGTAGGTTCTGAATGACCAGAATGTTGGTCCCATGACATGGTGGGAACGCAGGTATTCTTTTCAATGATGCTTAGATGATTTTCATTGTTCGGCTGATTTTCTTGCCCCAAGTTTCCTGAGTAAGGCTGCCACATTGGCAGACCATCCATCGGGCCATAGTAGTCGTGTTCAAAGCTGTCCTTCATCAGAGTGTTTTCCTCTAATGAGTTTGGTGGAGCACGGCATCCTTCCGGATCACAATCTCCATATATCATTTCGACGTCTGACCTGGGTATAAATCTCGGGCTCTGTGCGAAATAGAAAAATGGCGTAGGCACCTCTTCCTGAGACATATAACCGTCCTCGTTGAGGTAGGACTTCCATTCCACATCTTTGTCAGAGGGATCCTCCTTATTAATAGTGTGCACTTCTTGAGTCACTGGTTGAAGGAAACCTCCACTGCGGAAGAAATTTTGAATAGGATGAAGACTTTCACCGTTAGCAGCTGTCTGGGTACAGGTTGTAGAAAAACCAAGACCCTTCTTTGTTTTATTGTCAGTAGGAATGACAAGATGCCCCCATCCTGTTGTATTGGTACTTTCGACCGCTTTGATAGCGTCTTTGTGTGAGGAAATCGAGGTTCCTCCTTCAGATTGATCGCCTCTGTGTAGCGAAAGTGTTTGGAACTGAGTTCCAATTATCCCTTCTGGTTCCACATAAGTGGCTGATGATAAATTGCTTATGAGCAAAGCCTGTTCCCTACAGACCGTGACGAGCTGACCGTTCTGGATGAACTTTAGCTTTTGGTGGAGGGTCGAGGTGACCGCCCCAGCCTGATGTATCCAAGGTCTTCCTAATAAACAACTGTACGTTGCCCGGATGTCCATGACCTAGAAAATGACTTGGAATGTGTGAGGACCAATAGTTATAGGAAGATCAACTTCACCGATAACCGTTTTTCTGGACCCGTCAAATACTTTGACGACGACCTCACTGGTTCTCATCGGGGGTCCTTTGAAGGATAATTGCATCAAAGTGGACTTCGGCATGACATTCAGGGTTGACCCTGTGTCTACCAGTACGTTGGCTAAAGCATCGTCCTGGCAGTTGATTGTAATATTGAGTGCAATGTTATGACGGCGGCCCTCTTCAGGTAATTCCTCATCACTAAATACCAAGTTGTTGCAGGAAGTGATGTTAGAGACAATGCTATCGAACTGTCTGATTGTTACATCCTATTCCACAAAGGCTTGCTCCAAGACTTTCTGTAGAGCCTCCCTATGTGCTTCTGAACTAAGTAAAAGTGACAGCACAGATATCTTTGAAGAAGTTTGTAATAGCTGATCAACAATGTTGTATTCACTCCTTTGGATGAGCTTCAGCATCTCATCATCATTTTTCGAAAGGTCAGGATTACTGGATTGTCCGACTGGTGGATTGGGAACTTCTGTCTGAGGTTCCTTTTCTTTGCTGAGTTCTCTAACTCCTCTGTTGAAGATTCTACCACTCCGTGTTACTTGACTGATGTCTGCAATATTCACGATGGAGGGTAATGGAATTTCCTTTCCATTCTTGACTATTGTTGCACCGTATTTGTAAGGGATAACCTTAGTTGATTCATACGATAATGGTCCTGGTAGATAGATGACTATGGGAGTCTTCTGATTTTTCTGACCATCGTAAGTAATCTCAATCCGCTACTGGTTAGGAACTCTTGATTCGTGAAGTAGAGGGATGATGAAGAAAACATCCCTAGTCTTCTGATGATCATAGATTACGACAACATCCTCGATTTGATCAGCGAGGTAGTCCGATGCCCAGTTGATTGGTCCGGAACCTGGATATGGACGAATTTCTCTACGATCTACCTGGCCCTGAAGAGCTGCTCGCACAAGGTGACATCCTTGGTTACTTTCCGAACAGACTCTATAACATTCATAGTTGTGTGGTGGAACCTGTCTAGGCCCGCTTTGAATGCAATGTAACCTCACTAGGTTAGTTTCTACAGATCGGACATCCTGACTTTGACGCCGAGTAGGGTTCTTGCCATTGATACTAATCTGCTGAGTGTCTTCATCCATATAGATGGGAAGCCACCAATGATTTAGAAAGTGCTGAAGTGCTTCCTGGACAAGGGCACAACCTTGATCATTTTCGCAACCCGCCGTACAGCTTTGGTAGTCATGTGATATCAGGAATCCGAGGCGGACCTGTTCAGCATGTAACTCTACCAGGTTGGTGTTCATTAAGCGAATATCGAAGATATGTACCATGTAAATCTGATAGGGATTCCCATCATGGTAGTCCTGGATCCATCCAAGATCCATCTGACGCTGAAGGGCCTCTTGTACAAAAGAGCATCCCTGTTTGTTTACTGAGCAAGTCAGACAAAAACTGGAATCGTGCCATGGCAGATTATGGTACTGACTTTGCCTTGAGTGCATTGCTACCAGGTTGGCATTCATCGTGTCGTGGTTTTGAATGACGTTGTAATTCGTATAGACCATGTTGACCCCACGAACTCGATGCTCTTGGATCCATCCAAGATCCATCTGCTCCTGTAGAGCTGCTTGCACCACAGAACATCCTTGATTGCTTTTAGAACATATATCACATTGATGATAATTATGAGGTGGCACATGGCCATATCCACTCTGTCTACAATGCATCTTAACCAAGTTGGTTTTTAATAAGAGTACATCGTGAATTTGATAGACATTGTGAGACTCTTCTTCTATCAGGTTGACTGCATATTTCTCATGCTGAGGCTGCGGGTTTGTGAGAACATTCGGATTTGTATCTTTGAAAGATAAGACCCCGCTCCTAACAAGCTTTTGCACGTCGAATTTGAAACTGAGACAATTCTCTATGTTATGCCCTGGTCCTCCTTGATGGTAAGGGCACGACTGATCCACCTTAAACCAAAAAGGTGGATTTTCCGGTATTGTAAGAGGGGACTTAATCTGGATGTGCCCCTTGGCTAGCAGTAATGGAAATAGTTCTGCGTATGATACGGGTATAGGATTAAATCTTGACGGTCGCGTTGTATGGTTGTTGTTGTATGGAGGACGAGCCTACTGAAGAGGCTGTTGCATCTTTACTGATTAGGTTGGCTTTGCGCTACCTGAGGCTGATACGTAGGAGTAGGCGCAGGGTTGATAGTAGGAGTCACAGCTGCTACTGGTTGATAACGTCGCCTTTGCTTTCTGAGAGAGATATTCCCAATATCTTGCTCTTTTTCTTAAGGAGAGCACTACCGTATCGTTTTGTACTACTTGATGATCCAGCGTCTTTCATTAGACGTCCTTCTCAAACAGCTTCCTCGAGACTTTCCCCCATACCGACCATTTCGGTGAAGTCACTGGGCGCACTGGCAACCATTCTGTCGTAGTAAAATGAGCTTAAGGTCTTTAAGAAGATTTTTGTCATCTCTTTTTCCTCAAGAGGTGGACAAATTTGGGCGGCAATTTCATGCCATCTCTGAGCGTACTCCTTAAAGGTTTCCTTGTCCTTTTGTGACATCGATCTGAGCTGATCTCTGTCTGGTGCCATGTCCAAATTTTACTTGTATTGTTGGACGAAGGCAGTGCCAAGATCTCTGAAAGTGATGATCGTGGCGCGGTTTAAACCCATGTACCATTTTAAGGCGGCACCGATTAAACTATCCTGAAAGTAGTGAATCAATAGGTCCTGATTATCTGTCTGAGCTGACATTCGTCGAGCGTACATCACCAAGTGACTTTGAGGGCAAGAGTTACCCTTGTATTTTTCAAAGTCAGGAACTTGGAACTTGTGTGGAACTTTCACATTGGGGACCGGACAAAGGTCTGCGACGTCCTTTCCAAATAAATCCTGACCACGAATGGCTTGCAGTTCCTTCTGCATTTCCAGGAACTGCTCCTGGAACTCGTCCATTCTATCGAACATAGTTTCCTTTCTACCAGAAGGTATCTACGGAATCTGTCCTTCCGGGACAGTGTGCACCATAGGGGGTGGTACCGTAACTACGTCAGCAAATCTTGGCATTTCCCGAAGTTTGTAACCTTCAGGAGTCCTCATTATGCCTCTAGCATCCTCATTTTCCCGAAGTTTGTAACCTTCAGGCCCAGCGGCTTCTGCTATGATTCCCTAATCTTCAGTGATCGGCGGAACATATCCTTCCGGGATATAGTTAACAGGCATGCCCCAGGGACGATCTTTCGGCATTTGATACCTAGGATCATACTTTTCCACTATGGGCGTTGAGGTGATCTCTGAGATCACAGTTCTTTGTAGCTGAGCTTCTGCCATGGCATGCATGTCGTTACGAAGCTTTCTAATATCCTCTCTCAGAGCGTCGATCTCTTCTTTCAACTCTTTGTTCTCTTCCTCAAGGTCGTCCATCTTTTTCTGACGATTGGCCCAAGTATTGTACGAATAAGACAGTTTGACTCTAGAATCGAGACACAAACGTGAGATTCGTAGGTAAGAAGAATACGTTGCGCGAGAATGATGAATGCAATGATTATATTAATTGTTTTTTTTGTTTAATCAAAATAAACATTGACAATTAGATTGCAAATATCAAACAATGGGGAAACCCAGTTTTATTGAAATCAAAGGATTGCGAAAATAGAAATACAGTAGATTACAAGGTACGGAAACAGAAACCTAAGCTAAGGGGTCCAGAGTCCTCTCTGAGGAGAATTCGGGTGCTGATTCTGGTACTTTCCTTTTCTTGGATCGGGGCTCTTGGGCTGTTGTCGGGTTGTCATTCCTTTGCCAGGTGAAAGGAGCGAGCAAATTCCTTTGGTCATCCAGATTATCCACAGCATGTTGCTCTAAAATCTCGATCAGAGCATCCTTATCCTTTAGTAGTTGCTGTATTTTGATACACTCCACATTGAGGGTGCGGTACTTGTTCTTCCAAGACCTGCTCTCCCGCTGAACTTTGTTGAGAGTAACCTGGAGTTTTTCCGTTTCAGTCATGAAGTACATGACAGACTCCCTTGGCGGAAGAACTCCGTGATGAGGATAAGGCATCTTTAGCTTGAGAGCTCTAGTTTGTACCCAGTGGAGGTAAGGCTCCACCGAGACACAGTCTGGTTTTCCAAGAGACTCCCGTCCTTTCTTATGAACATGTTTCCAAGAGTGAACTATTTCCATCTTTAGTGCTCTGTCATTTTCCCCTTCTTTGAAGAAAATACCTTTCAGATGAGCATTCCGCGGGACATGCCTCATTGGGTATCTAAATTGATGACGAATGAAAACTGGATGGTAATTGATTCCTCCCTTAGTTTCTATGAGGGGTACGTTGGGGAAATTTCCACAACGGTCAATGCTCCTGATCCCGTCATAAATCCTATTGAACCAATCTATGTTAGAGTTGGTAAGAGACATGATCCTCTGCGACCAACGTAAAGTATTCTTTTGATCCCAAAACGCAGCAGACTTAGGCAAATGGGAGATAAACCATTTGTATAGTAGAGGTACACAGCATGTGATCATCCATCTGCTGTACAAATTGCTTAAGTGTACAGAATGATACGCATCCGTGAGAAAAGTTGGCACAGGGTTTCCAATGAGAAAAACCTTAATGGCGTTGATATCTACAAAGTTACTAATGTTGGGAAACAAAAATAACCCGTAGGTGAGCAAAACAAAGAGAGACTAGAAGAGAAGATTTTCTTTTGTTATTTCTTTGGTTTTTTGGTTGGCATTTATTTCGCTAAAACTATTCTAGCAGCAAGATGTTGAAACAAGATGTGCTAATATTCTGCATTCAGCATGTCGGATAAAGATGTCCCATCCTGGATCATAGGACATCGCGTCTGTTATTGGTTTAAAAGGAAGATTCTGTTAGTTGTTATTTGTTACTGAATATTATGTAAATATTTAGTTATCCTATGTGGCATCCAAAGTAATCTGAGTTGAGTTTTGTGTTGGTTTTCAGATTTTCACTACTTTCTAAATATGGAGACATATTAGGAAACTTTAGATTGAAGAGCTACTTTCTTGGAGTTTATTTTACAGAATTGTGTGCAGTCTCTCTACTGCATTTTGAAGCCCAAATCCAGTTGGGATGTAGGTTATAAATAGGAGTGTTTGTAACCTGATTTTGTAACGATTCCAAGATGTAAAATTATTAGGGTTTCGTTCTTGTGAACCACTCTCTAGGAGAGTTGGTATGTGTGAACCACTCGGATTGTGAGATGGTCACTGTACTCCTCGAAGCTTTTAAGCAAGAGTGAGTGTTGTTCTTGGAGGAAGCTATTAAGCAACTCTGAGTATTGTTCTTAGTCATGTGTGTCATGTCTAGGTATTGTTCTTGAAGTGTGTCTTCTATTTTTCTGTGATTGAAGAGCTGTTGGAAATCAAGCTGTTGATGCAGTGGATGAGGTGTTGACTGCTAGACATCATTACGATGATTGGAAGTGAGATGGAGTCTCTTACCTAGGGAGGACTTAGGTAGAAGGGTCATTGGGTAGTTATTAAATTAGGAGATTGTCAACTTGGTTGTTGAGTCTGTAATTTGATACTGCTAAGAGTGGACTTCCTTCCTGGCTTGGTATGCCCCCAGATGTAGATTGTTAGATTAAACTGGGTGAACAAATTCTGTGTGTGGTTTATGCTTTTCTGTACCGGTTTTAATTATTTATACCTTGCCATGCTGTTTTGTTCAGATCAGATGTCCAGACATTCTATAGGACATCTGTAGTCTGATATACATGAATTTCAATTGGTATCAGAGCGAGCATCCTATTCATTTTTCTGGGTGAGATCCTAGGGAAGATACTTTCTGGTTATGGGCAAGGTAGGTAGTACCTACTGAAAGGTTGTTTGAACTTGGAGAAGTTTATATTGTGATTTGAATGGTCCCTAGAAGTGGAGGATGGACTGTTCATGACATGTGTGTATTGGACCTGTCTGTAGCTTTGGTGGTGAGCTGCTGTGTGGTTTGATTTATTTTCAAACCTATGAATTGTGGTGTTTGTGCAAAGGTATTAAGTTTTGCCTGAAGGTTGTTGAGGGATTTTCTTCTTCTGTTCCACTGCCTATGTATCTGTTAGAAAACTCTTGATGGTTTTGGTTGAAGGTTTATCACATGGTGTGGTGATACTTGAGGATAGCTTCAACTAGTTTGTTAGAGTTGCCAAAGATAACTGAGGCTCATCCCAAGTCCACTTATAAAGGCACTTTTATATGAGTTTGTTGAAAAGAGATCTAGAAGCAATTTAGTCTTACTTCCAACCCTAAAAGGCCAATCTCTGGGCGTTGATAAAAGATCTCTTGGTGTGTTTCTTGAGAAGGGAACTAATGTCCAACCAGATGTTGGAACATCAAACCAGCAGAGTGTTGTTGGATAAAGGTATGGCATAACAGATGCTCGGGGGGCTAAACAAACGTGTATTGATCACATCTGTTTGGAACCTACTCCTGGCTTGGAAGAGGAGGCATCTGGGTTGGCTGAAACATTTCTTAGATAAGTGTGTTGGATTAGTGTACAAAGGTTGTTTGTTTTGTGTGGAGGTCAAGCTCAAATGTCAAGGACACTCTCTTTGAAATCTAGAAGTTCCTTCTGATCTAATGGGCCAGATGTATGGAATCTTGTTTATGGCCATGGAGCAGATTCTATTTGAGTTATATGTACGTACCAACCAAAGGATGTGCAGCTATTGGATGGGAGATTGAGTAATGCCCTTAGGAGTTCTTAGCAGTTAAGGAGAGTCCTTAATCTGATGCTGGAAGAACTCGAAGAAATGTCAGACATAATGTCTTGACATCTTTGTATTGAGAATTTATTTTTCTCAATATGTCTGGTGGTATTTCTCAAAAACAGGATGGGGGTTGTTTACTCAAACTTGATATCACTATCGAATCTATGAGAGCATGGAACTCTTGTTCTAGTGGAAGACAAACTCAAACGGCTGTGCGCAGAGGAGATATATTAACCAAACTGGTTAGCTGGTGTCTTCATTGTTGGGTTGTCATCCAAACCATCTAGGAGGAGCATTTCAGATTTGTGTTTGGAGCAAGGAGGAGTTGGTGTTTTTGGGACCAAAGGATTATGGTTCCCTGGTATCTGCATGAGAAGTTTGAAAATAAGATTCTTGAGACGTAGAGATTGCAGGTTCCTGCATGTGTGTATGATCTGGTTTTGTATGGTTGTCATGATGGTTTGTCATGAAGAAGGATCAGCAGATGCCTGATGTGTGCAAAAGAAGAATGTCAGACCAATTGTCCTACCTTGTGCAAGAAGGTAGTCCTATCTGACTAACAATAGATACTTTGATGGGAGTTTCTTGAAGGACTTCTATGCACAATGAGTCCTTTGAATGGTGATGGGAAGCTGATGTCCCAAATGATGATTGTTGATGGTTATATTTGGAATATGATTGAGACTGTGCATGTGGAGTTGGATGCTCAAGCATGTTTTTTAGATGAGGTGATTTGATCAGAAAGGTTTGTTCTTTCTCGTGAAGAGATTAGATCTCAGTAAAGCTCATAAGTAAGCTGAGAATTCGTGGAGTTTGTGAGCAGTGTCAGTGTTATCTAGGAGTGAGAGCACGGTATGTGAATGTGCTCAGCAATTGTGTGAAGATCTGGTGCTCAAATGTTAATCTTCATCTAGAGCATTGGTTATCCATGACAGGGGGAGTACTTGTCTATGGATTTTGCTGAAAAGGTGCATATATTGTGAAGCTTGCATGCTTGTAGAGATTGGTTGCCTCTTATAGGGATATAATGTCAGATAACATGCTATGACATTAGGCTGCTGGATGGTGTTTTGATGTGTGTAGCTAATTGGTTGAATCATGTGTGCACATGCCTCTGAGGAGGAGTGTGAAGGACAATTTTGTTTGTGTCTGGGAGAATTTATTTTTCTCTGTAGATTTTGGAGATGTCACACTTGTCTTGGTGTGTGTTATTAACTCTAAGTAAGAGAAGTTTACTTAGAGTTCAGTGGAAGGCAGTGGGTTTATGCTTAAGGATGATTGAAATTGATTACTCTTGTGTTGAAGAGGAGTTAGTTGAAATTGTCAGGAGGTTCTGGCAGAAGGGTGATGAGTTGAAGACTCAAGGAGTTCTATTCTTCTTGAAGGTGGATGAGTGCTTATTTCTGGGTACCCACACACTATATGATCATAGGATATCATGTAGTAATTTTGGAGTGGTTCTTGCTGAAGAAGCATCTGTTGAGAACGATAGGGGGAGAGTAGAGAGTAGAGAAGTGTTGTAGTATTTTGTGCGCTATGGTGGTTGGTATCATGCAGTGTTGTAGCATTCTGAAGTAGATGTTCTATGATGATGTGATGCTCTGTGTTGTTTGATTTTCTGGTTCCTTGGTTCCTTGGCTTAAAGGGGGAAGGTTGGAGATTCTGTTTTGGAATTTGGTGTTTTTCTTAGTGCAGCTGGATTCTGTTCATGATGTCAAGACTGATGTCTTAACATCTGTTGACAGAACATTCTGTTCAGAATGTTATGGTTATTGTCTCCTGAGATCACAAGCTTCTACCTGATTTATGTACTGTTATGAGGGTCAAGCAGTAGGTGAATGTGTTCAGCAGGTGTGTTGAACAGAGGGTGCGCACTTGAAGACATGAAGATGAGTCTCATGTTCTCCATTCATTTTAGGTGTCCTTCTTGCAAAGAAGGAGTGGTGTGCTTGTGCTGGTGTTGTAGTTGAGGGGCTTGTGCTGGTGCTCCAGTTGAGGGGGAGAATGTTGAATGTTGTTGTGTTGCTGCAGTTGAGGGGGAGTTTTTTTTTTTGTGTGAATTTTTGCTGCTATGCTGTGTTTTGTGTTGGTGTTATGGTGTGTTTTTCGCTGCTGTCTCTGATATTGATGTTTTGCTTGTGTTATCTTTACAAGATTGTTTGGTGTGTAGTTTTAGCCAAAATAAGCCAAAGGGGGAGATTGTTATTTCTTTGATTTTGTGGTTGGTATTTATTTTGCTAAAACTATTCTAGCAGCAAGATGTTGAAACAAGATGTTCTAATATTCTGCATTCAACATGTCGGATAAAGATGTCCCATCTTGGATCATAGGACATCGCGTCTGTTATTGGTTTAAAAGGAAGATTCTATTAGTTGTTATTTGTTACTGAATATTATGTGAATATTTAGTTATCCTATGTGGCATCCAAAGTAATCTGAGTTGAGTTTTGTGTTGGTTTTCGGATTTTCACTACTTTCTAAATATGGAGACATATTAGGAAACTTTAGATTGAAGACCTACTTTCTTGGAGTTTATTTTGCAGAATTGTGTGCAGCCTCTCTGCTGCGTTTTGAAGCCCAAATCCAGTTGGGATGTAGCTTATAAATAGGAGTGTTTGTAACCTGATTTTGTAACGATTCCAAGATGTAAAATTATTAGGGTTTCGTTCTTGTGAACCACTCTCTAGGAGAGTTGGTATGTGTGAACCACTCGGATTGTGAGATGGTCACTGTACTCCTCGAAGCTTTTAAGCAAGAGTGAGTGTTGTTCTTGGAGGAAGCTGTTAAGCAACTCTGAGTATTGTTCTTAGTCATGTGTGTCATGTCTAGGTATTTTTCTTGAAGTGTGTTTTCTATTTTTCTGTGATTGAAGAGCTGTTGGAAATCAAGTTGTTGATGCAGTGGCTGAGGTGTTGACTGCTAGACATCATTACGATGATTGGAAGTGAGATGGAGTCTCTTACCTAGGGAGGACTTAGGTAGAAGGGTCATTGGGTAGTTATTAAATTAGGAGATTGTCAACTTGGTTGTTGAGTCTGTAATTTGATACTGCTAAGAGTGGACTTCCTTCCTGGCTTGGTATGCCCCTAGATGTAGATTGTTAGATCGAACTGGGTGAACAAATTCTGTGTGTGGTTTATGCTTTTCTGTACTGGTTTTAGTTGTTTATACCTTGCCATGCTGTTTTGTTCAGATCAGATGTCCAGACATTCTATAGGACATTTGTAGTCTGATATACCAGAATTTCATCTTTGTTTTAATGTTTTTTTTAAATGAATGCATGAATGCAGCACACAAAAACATAGAAAAAACATGGGGTCAAAGGGTCGGTGTCATGAAGTCAAAGCTCTACCCCCCCAAAGGTTTTCTACGGGTGATTTTTTGTACCTATCACTCAAAATCATTGATTCCTCAGAACACCAGTGGGTCGAGAACCGTGCTAGGTGATGTCCATCAAAGAAATCTCAGAAGAGGGTAGTTTATCGTGTAACAGCTATTCCCGATAGCTTCTGCACTACAAAAAAAGGTGATTTTCCTATGTGTATACTCAATCTTTCCACATGCGGCATCACACGCATTCCCATTAGCAGAAAAATAAACACGTATATCAATTAGGAAAAGCAGTATATATATTTGTCGTAAAGTCCTAGACTTTAAAGAGCTATGAATCCTATGTTCCTGACAAAAATGGCTCCCCGGCAGAGACGCCACTTTGTGGTACCTTCCCAACTTTAAAGGTTTTTGACCTAAGATCCTAGTGAGGTCAACATTCTTTGGTTTCTACCCAAAAGACGAAAAGAGAACAAGATCTCGAGAGTCCCCAGTGAAGTCGCCATTCATCGATTTCTACCTGAGAGATAAAAAAAGGGGCCCCACGGTGGGCGCCAGTTTCCTGTAGCGAGCGAAACTGGACGTGGTTCTTAAGCACTGCCGCTTTTTTGGGGTTACTACAGGTCGATTCATTTTTTGTCCTATTGAAGCTGATAAAGGAAGGGAAATAGATGTCTCCAACTAACCCTACTTTGCAAACTGAGGTCAAACAGTCAAAACTGTTGGTTTACAAATGCGATCAATGTGGGGGGGGGGGGGGGCTCTCTCTGGTTATTTTGATTGAATTTAGACTTTTGGTGGGGAATACGGACTTGGATGCTTTTCAATTGAGATGTGAAGGTATGGGATTTTGGGTTTTGGATTAGTGTGCTCGCTAAGATTTTTCTTTCATTCTTATGCCTACGTATTCCCATTTACCGAAACACGGAAATCATAGCGATCGTAGTTCCTCCTATTCTATGGGAGGAAAAAGAAGTTTTGGTGTTCAAAGCCCAAGACGTGAAGCTGAAGGTGGTTTGTATCTTGTTCAAAGCCCAAGATGTGAAGCTGAAGGGTCTATTTGTATCTTGTTTAAAGCCCAAGATGTGAAGCTAAAAGTTTCGTCTTTAGAGAGAATTTGTCATCTCTAAAGAGGGGTATTTGATCTGTTTGTCACAGCTGTTACGTGACTGGTTATAAAGGAGGATTACTTTAACTGGGATATGTGATCCAGTAATACCATAATTTCTTTTATAAGGGTTTTTGACCTGAAGGAGAAGACTTTAACTCAGTGTAGAGCAATGCCATCTTTCCTTAGGAATTTCTCATGCTAAAAGAGGGACAGTGGTATGGATGTAGATGATCCAGAGGCTTGCCGCTTACAGCAATTAGATGAAGGGAAAGGAGTTGTTGATGTTTGCATACTATAAATGAGGCACAACTCTGATGCTAAAAGGTTGATTGGTTCAGCCGGGGTTTCCTTATATAAAGCCTAAGAGGAGGCTATTGACCCAACAAGAGGGTGTTTTTGTGTGTCTCGTACGAAGCCCGAGAGAGAGGCTAAAAGGGTTGACTCTACAGGAGAATCTTTTATGTGTGTCTTGTATGAAGCCCAAGATGGAGGCTAAAAGGGTTTGACAAAACAAGAGGGTCCTTTATACTCAACAAGAGAGTGTTTTGTATCTCGTACAAAGCCTGAGATGAAGGCTAAAAAGTTTGACTCAACAAGAGAGTCTTTTATACTCAACAAGAGAGTGTTTTGTATCTCGTACAAAGCCCGAGATGAAGGCTAAAAGGTTTGACTCAACAAGAGAGTCTTTTATACTCAACAAGAGAGTGATTTGTATCTCGTACGAAGCCCGAGATGGAGGCTAAAACGTTTTAGCTCCGCTGGGGAGAATCATTGTAGAAAGCCCAAGAGGAGGCCAGGGTTACTGTTCCAATTAAGTGACAGATCCAATATGCTGATTTAAAGAGAAAATCAGTTCTTATATGAGCACTGTTTGCACTCAGGGATTTGTTTCGAGGATCAGGGGTTATTTCCCGTTCTTTAAGGAAATGGGAAATCCAAAGGGTATTGAGACTATCTGAGTCTACGGGTTTCATCTCCCAGTTTTTGAAAGGAGCTTGAGAATGTCTTTGAGACTCAAGGGAATTAGACTATCCAAGTCTAGAGTTTCATCTTTTGCACTATGTTTAAGAAATAGCAGTAGCAAGATCTAGACTTTTTGAAAGGCTGTTTTATTAGGATGACTACTTTTTGTTCCTATACCTCTAGGAGGTCGTCGGGACAATTTGTACGAAGCCCAAGAGGAGGCTGGAAACTTTTAAGAAGTCGAGGGACAATTTGTACGAAGCCTAAGAGGAGGCTATCATTCCCGAAGGAAGAAATCATTTATACGAAGCCTAAGAGGAGGTTGTGAATACTTCTAAGAAGCCGACGGGTCCTTGTACAATGCCCAAGAGGAGGCGAGGATGCTTTTAAGAAGCCTATGGGTCCCCAAACCCCGAGAAATTCAAGACAGGCTATTCACAGAGAATAGGTCAAGCTAGGAAAGTTCGAGAATTTGGAAGAAACTCAAGAGATGCCATTCACCGAGAAAAGATCATCTCTGGGGAATAGAGTTTCTTAGACGATTTCTAAAGGTGACAGTCTGTGAAAGGGTTCACCGAGAATGCTGCCTTTCATGTCTCCATATTGTTTAACCCCAAGAGGAGGGAAGACTGTGTCTGGTAATCCTATGGGGGATCCAGTTTTGTCTATTTTAAGAGTAATAACCAGGGCATAGTACTAGACGTAGTTGCCGGGGAAACTCTAAATATCTATACTATTATTACACAGTCGATATGAGTTTATGAAGAAGACTTACAGTGAAACAGCCCCACAATACAATTATATGTATATGAAAGCGGTAAATGAAAGCAATAACCACTTACTCGGTTGTAGAGCTTCCATGCTGTTTGGTTAGTTGTTCAACAAAGAAAGATTGAAAACAACAGTATATTCAAAATTAAAGGAGAAAGTGCTTTGAAATGAAAGATTGGGGCTTACAACTCAAGGAGAGGCCCAAGATGTTTATCAGTGATCACACTGTCGTTTTGTACAGAGGGACTTATACAAGTGACTGAGGCCCGAAAAAGGTTTTATGTACAAAGGGATGGGTCTTACACTCTCTCAAGAGGCCCAAAGAGTTTGAAAGAAAAAAGAATGGGGCTTATAACACGAGGGTAGGCCCAGATGATTCTTTTGAACTGGCGATCGCGCCGAGCTTTTCTTTTAACGCAGAGAGACTTATACGATATCTGAGGCCCAAATTTGTTTTGTTAAAAGGGGATTGTGTCTTACACTCTATTAGAGGCCCAAAGAGTTTTGAATGGGTCTTATAGCTCGAGGAGAGGCCCAAGGTTTGTTTTTCAACGGACGATGATCGCGTCGAACTTTTTGAAATACAACGGGACTTATACAATAAGTGTGGCCCAAAATTTTGTGTATTTACAAAAGGGGTTTGGGTCTTACACTCTATTAAAGGACCAAAGAGTTTTTAAAAAAGAAGAATGGGTCTTACTACTCGAGGGTAGGCCCAAAGTTATTTTTGTGTACAAAACGACGATTACACCGAGGTTTTTGAAAATATCTGAAGGGACTTATACAATAAGTGAGGCCCACAATAGGTTATTTTACAAAAAGTCTTGGGTCTTACACTCTATTAGAGGCCCAAAGAGTTTGAAAAAAGTTTGATGAGGGTTGAATTAATCAAAACCCTAATTTGTTTCCAAATTGTATTTTAATTGAATAAAAAATTCAATTAAAATGATCAAATTTGTTTAATATGTGGAAAACAAATTGTGATCTTAGATTAATGTTTCAAAAATCATTTTTTAACCTACAAAATGATTAGAAATCATTAAAATTTACAAAATCAAGAGGGAAAAAATATTTTAAATGTCAAAAACAATTAAAATATTAATTCTTGGCAAAAAATATCAATTATATGAAATAAATAATATTTTTGGGATTTTTTGGTAAAATAAAATATTTTAACATTTTTGTGAATTATTAAAAAAAGAATCAACTCAAAATCATTAAAACTCAGAGAGAAATTAATTTTTGAATCAATTAAATAAAATTACAAAATTCAAATATTTGAATTTTCAAAAAGGGCGCCAAGAACACCCAAGAACACCCGTGTGTTCTGGGTTTTGCCCAGATTTGCATTTTCTCTCCTATCTCCCTCAATACTTGATTATACCATGCAAACCACCTATCAATCTGCTCGTTTCAACCTCACAATCATGTCTATGGTCTTTAATTTCATTTATTTTTAACATGGAATAAGAAATCAAGACAAAACCTCAAGAACCCTAAAATTTGCATGAAGGCTGAGAATTTTGATACACGATTCAAACAAAGCAATTAGTTACGGAGAAACATTCTATGCATGATTATGAACATTTGGCAAAAGTATTGTGCAAGGAAATATGCATAGATTAAGAGATGACCAAGTTTAGGCTTACTTGAAGGTCGTGACAGCAAGAGCAATTTGATTTTTGAGTTGGAGGTGTTACAGATGTGTTGTGATGATCTGAACAGCTTCAATGGATGTTGTGGAGTGTGTTGCAAGCTTTGGAACACTTTGGAAGTCTTTGGATCAAGCTGGAGCACTCCAACTGCATAATTGAAGCATAATGGCTAGGTTGATAGGTGATTTTGAGCTGGGGGTGTTACAGATGGTGTTTAAGCATTTGGACACCTCAAATACATCATATGTGATGTGTTTGGGCAATTGGAATGGATTGCTTATGGCTGCAACTCAAAACCCGATAGTGGTTGCTCAAAAACAAGAAAAGTTGGCACTTAAGAGAGAATGAGAGAAAGCAGTGCTATAACTGGCTTTGGTGTGAGTTGAATGATCCATTGGAACCTCTATTTATAGGTGATCAACTTTACTCTTGGATGAATAGTGAATGGCTGCTGGATCAGATCACATTCGCATGGATTGGCTTGGAGGATTTCTTCTTATGCAAGGCAAACTAGCCCTTCCCAAGAGCAGGGCTATGTCTTGACCAAATTCACATTCTTCAGATGTTTTTATTGTTGTTTAATCAGAGAACTTGACTAAGTAGAGTGGCTACCTTGACGATGTACTATTCCACATTAATGCCCTTTGAATTCAAGGCAAAATGTGCCAAAATGCATGTACTTCAAGTTGGAAGATTCCTTGGCTTTTTGACTCAGCTTTATCAGTTGGATCAGTTGCATTATGATTGGTTTGAGTACAGGTGGCATAGTGATCCTTGGTATTTAGGTCAAAATCGTGTGTGGCAAGCAAACATGCAAACTGAGTTTTCTAAAACAGCTTGCAGCAACATGACTTTGGGTTTGGATTTTTCTTGGCTCAAGATGAATCAGTTCATGCTAGTGAGCTCTTTGGGTTCTTGGTAATATTTGCAACAACATTGATGTTTATCTTTGGAACTGATTCAGCTTGCATCTATGTGAAAAAATCCCACAAGTTTTGGTGTTTCAACACAAATCTGCCTTGCCCAGAATTTTTCTAAGTGTTGGAAAAGTTGGATTTTCATGTTTTAGTGATTTTGATCCAACCATAACTCAAAATTCATAATGAATTGGAATGACTTGTAGTTGACACTTTTGTAGAGGGCCATGAGAGCTACAAATCCAGCTTTGGATGGGGAAAATGGATTTGTGGTTTAGGAGTTATGATCCTCCAAAGTTAGTACCCTTGCCACTTTATTTCATAACTTAGAAAATTTTCTAAGTTTTTATGGTTACCCCTTTTACAAGTTATCTAACTTTTCTTGATTTTTCTTGATGAATGATGATTCAAATCACACATTAACATCATTTTAGGGTTAAAAAACCATAAAAGTGAAAAATCTCAAAAAGTCAAAGTTTGACTTTTGTGCAGAGTTGACTTTTATCAGATGAATTCCAAATTGTGCAATCCTTTAGGAAATCATGTCCTTGACCTAAATCAAACTTAATGGACATGTTCCATGGGTGTTATAGGGTATATTTATTCATGTCCTAGGGCTTGGGAGCATGTCCTGGTCAAAAGTCAAAGTTACAGTTGACTTTTCTCGCGAAACCTTATTTGTGGTATTGGTGAAATTGAGACTTGTTGCTCAAGCTTCTTGGATTAATCCATTGTTGCAAATGGATCAATATAGTATGTTGGAGACCCTTAAATCATGTCTAGAGGTTTTGGCTCATGATTTGTCCCAAAAGTCAACTTAGGAGTGAATTAGGTCAAGAAACCCTAATCCCTGATTTTTGATGAATGCATCCCCTGAGGCTAAATTGACTTGATGATTGGGTTTACGATGTCCCTTGGAGCATCATAGGCTATGCTTTGAAGCAATGGCTCATGCCCAGAGGAAAGTTTTCATCTGGAGGCCTTGGTCGACCAAAACCCTAATTTGGTGACACTGGCGATCTTGAGGCTTGATCCACCTGGAAGGGAGCAACCTTGTGCTTAGTCCTTGAAGTGGGAGTCCTTTTGATCCATTGAGGATGTCTGAGAGGCTAGACAAGTTGAATATCATGTCATTCCTTGATTGATCCTTTGCCTAAGAACTCTGAGAGGGCCTGAAACCTAAATTTGATTGTAGTAAGTGTTCACCCATCTTTGGGGAGATTGATGAGGCAAGATAGTTCCTCTATATTTTTATGATGATTTTCATAATGATGGGAAATCTTAGTGGTCAAAATTTGGGGTATGACACCCACAGGCTTCCTAAAAGCATTCCCGCCTCCTCTTGGGCATTGTACAAGGACCCGTCGGCTTCTTAGAAGTATTAACAGCCTCCTCTTAGGCTTCGTATAAGGATTCTTCCTACGGGAATGATAGCCTCCTCTTGGGCTTTGTACAAATTGTCCCTCGGCTTCTTAAAAGTTTCCAGCATCCTCTTGGGCTTCGTACAAATTGTCCCGACGACCTCCTAGAGGTATAGGAACAGAAATTAGTCATCTTAATAGAACAGTCTTTCAAAGAGTCTAGATCCTACTACTACTGTTTCTCAAGCATAGTACGAAAGATAAAACCCGTAGACTCGGACAGTCTCAATACTCTTTGGAAATCTATGAGTACAACTTGACTCATATAAAAACTGATTTTCTCTTTGAACCAACATACTGGCCACTCAACTGAAACAGTAACCTATCAGCCTCCATCTCAGGCTTCGTACGAGATACAAAAAAGACTCTCTTCTTGAGTCAAACCTTTACCCTCTGTCTCGGGCTTCATACGAGACACCAAGTCACTCTCTTGTTGAGTATAAAAGACTCTCTTGATGAGTCACACCTTTTAGCCTCCATCTCGGGCTTCGTACGAGATACAAATACACTCTCTTGTTGAGTATAAAAGACTCTCTTGTTGAGTCAATCCCTTTTAGCCTCCGCCTTGAGCTTCATACAAGACACATACAAAAGCACTCTCTTGTTGAGTCAACCTTTTTAGCCTCTCTCTCGGGCTTCGTACGAGACACATAAAAACACCCTCTTGTTGGGCCAATAGCCTCCTCTTAGGCTTTGTATAAGAAAACCCCGGTTGAGTCAATCAACCTTTTAGCATCAAAGTTGTGCCTTGTTCACAGCATACAAACATCAACAACTCCTTCATCTAACTGCTGTAAGCGGCAAGCCTCTGGATTATTTACATCCACGCCACTATCCCTCTTTTAGCATGAGAAATTCCTAAGGAAAGATGGCATTGCTCTACACTGAGTTAAAGTCTTCTCCTTCAGGTTAAAAAACCCCTATAAAGGAAATTATGGCATTGCTGGATTCACATATACCAGTTAAAATAATTCTCCTTTATAATCAGTCACCCAGATGTTGTGACAAACAGACCCTTTTAGAGATGATAAATTCTCTCTATAGTCATCACCTTTAGCTTCATATCTTGGGCTTTGAACAAGATACAAACACAACACCTTCAGCTTCACATCTTGAGCTTCGAACAAGATACAGATCACTTTTAGCTTCACATCTTGGGCTTTGAACAAGACACCAAAACACCATTTTCCTCCCATAGAATAAGAGGAACTACGATCGCTCTGATTTCCCTGTTTCAGTAAACGAGAATACGTAGGCATAAGATTGAAAGAAAAATCTTAGCGAGCACACTAATAAAAAATCCAAAATCTCGTACCTTCATACATCAATCGAAAAGCATCAGTCCTAACACCCTACCCATGAACAGTCCCAGTTTTTCACTCTAAACAATGTAAGAAGAAAGAGGCCCCACTTCCATATAGCATCTGTAACCTAACAGACCGCTGTTTAAATTCAGTATGCAAGAAGGGTTAATTGGAGACATCTATTTCCCTTCCTTCATCAGCTTCAATTGGATAAAAAATGAATTGACCTGTAGTACCCCCAAAAGAGCGACAGTGCTTAAGAACCACGTCCAGAATCGCTCGCTACATCTTGTTCAAAGCCCAAGACGTGAAGCTAAAAATGATTTGTATCTTGTTCGAAGCCCAAGATGTGAAGCTGAAGGGTCTATTTGTATCTTGCTTAAAGCCCAAGATATGAATCTAAATGGTTTCGCCTTTAGAGAGAATTTGTCATCTCTAAAGGGGTCTATTTGTCACAACAGTTGGGTGACTGGTTATAAAGGAGAATTACTTTAACTGGACATGTGAATCCGACAATGCCATAATTTCCTTTATAGGGGTTTTTTAACCTGAAGGAGAAGACTTTAACTCAGTTTAAAGTAATGCCATCTTTCCTTCGGAATTTTTCAAGCTAAAAGAGGGACAGTGGCCTGGATGTAAATAATCCAGAGGCTTGTCGCTTACAGCAATTAGATGGGGGAAAAGGAGTTGTTGATGTTTGTATGTTGTGACCAAAGCCTGATTTGATGCTAAAAGGTTGATTGTCTCAACGGGGTTTCCTTATACAAAGCCTAAGAGGAGGCTAAAAGGTTTTCTGGGGAAAATGTTCTTTCTGTCTTGTACAAAGCCCAAGATTGAGGCTAAAGGGGTTTGACTTGATAAGTGAGTCTTTTTGCGTGTCTTGTACGAAGCCCAAGATGGAAGCTAAAAGTGATTTGAATCAATAAGAGAGTCTTTTATACTCAACAAGAGAGTGATTTGGTATCTCGTACGAAGCCCGAGATGGAGGCTAAAAGTTGTTTTCACTCAACAAGAGAGTCTTTTATACTCAAAAAGAGAGTGTTTTTGTATCTCGTACGAAGCCCGAGATGGAGGCTAAAAACGATTTGACTCAACAAGAGAGTCTTTTATACTCAACAAGAGATTGTTTTTGTATCTTGTACGAAGCCCGAGATGGAGGCTAAAGGAAGTTGGTTGACTCAGCGAGAGAGTCTTTTTGTATCTCGTACGAAGCCCGAGATGGAGGCTAAAGGGGTTAGCTCCGCTGGGGAGAATCATTGTACAAAGCCCAAGAGAAGGCTAGGGTGCTGGTGACTGTTTCAGTTTAGTGACAGGTCCAGTATGTTGGTTAAAAGAGAAAATCAGTTCTTATATGAGTAATGTTATACTCATAGATTTTGATCTGAGGATCGGGATTATTTCCTGTTCTCTAAGGAAGCGGGGAATCCAAAGGAGTTTTTAGACTATCCGAGTCTACGAGTTCTATCTTTTATATTATGCTTGAGAAACAGTAGTAGTGAGATCTAGATTCTTGAAAGACTGTTCTATTAAGATGACTAATTTCTGTTACTATACCTCTAGGAGGTCGTCGGGACAATTTGTACGAAGCCCAAGAGGAGGCTGGAAACTTTTAAGAAGCCGAGGGATAATTTGTACGAAGCCCAAGAAGAGGCTATCTTCCCGGAGGAAGAATCATTATACGAAGCCTAAGAGGAGGTTGTGAAAACTTCTAAGAAGTCGACGGGTCCTTGTACAACGCCCAAGAGGAGGCGGGGATGCTTTTAGGAAGCCTATGGGTCCCCCAAACCCCGAGAAGTTCAAGACATGCCATTCACTGAGAATGGATCAAGCCAGGAAAGTTCGAGAATTTGGAAGAAACTCAAGACATGCCATTCACGGAGAAAAGATCATCTCTGGGGAGTAGAGTCTCTTTGACAGCTTCTAAAGGTGACAGTCTGAGAAAAGGTTAAAAAAGAATCTTCCTTTCACATCTCCATATTGTTTAACCCCAAGAGGAGGGAAGACTGTATCTGGTAATCCTATGGGGATCTAGTTTTGACTGTATTTAAGAGAGATCAACAGGGCTTTTCCTAGTGCTAGACTTAGTTGTCGGGGAAAACTCTAAATATCTATACTATTATTACACAGTCGATATTTGACGAGTATATAAAAGTTTGTGAAGGAAGACTTATGTGAGCAGCCCCACAATACAGTTATATACATATGAAAGCGGTAAACACTTACTCGGTTGTAGAGCTTCCATGCTGTTTTGTTAGTTGTTCAACAAAGAAAAATTGGAAACAAAAGTATATTACATAATCAAAGGAGAAAGTGCTTTGAAAGGAAAATTGGGGCTTACAGCTCAAGGAGAGGCCCAAGGTTTTATCAGTGATCGCACTGTCGTTTTGTATAGGGACTTATACAAGTGACTGAGGCCCAAAAATTTATTTTTAAAGAATGGGGCTTATAACACGAGGGTAGGCCCAAGGGTTTGATTTTTCAATTGGCGATCGTGCCGAGGTTTTCTTTTACCACAGAGGAACTTATAAGATATCTGAGGCCCAAAATTTGTTTTGGTTAAAAGGGGATTGAGTCTTACACTTTATTAGAGGCCCAAAGGTGATTTTGAATGGGTCTTATAGCTCTAGGAGAGGCCCAGATGGTTTGTTTTAAACGGGCGATGATCGTGCCGAAGTTTTTGAAAACACCGTGGGTCTTATACAATGAGTGAGGCCTAAAAGTTTTTGGTTTCAAAAAGGGGTTGGGTCTTACACTCTATTAGAGGCCCATGAGTGTTTAAAAAAGTTTGTTAGGGTGAAAATCAATAAAACCCTAATTTCATCATTTTTTAATGTAATTATTCAAAGAAAATTAATAAAAAATGATGAAAATGCCAAATAAGTTTGAAGAAACAACTTGTGATTTTGCTTTTAAGTTTGAAAAATGAGGTTTAATCACAAGATGAATTAAAACTCACTTGGTTTTGATTTTCAAAGTAAATATTCACTTTTAAATGTTTAAAAACAATTAAAAAAGGAATTTATTCACAAAAATACTAATTATATTAATTAACTAATATAAACTTAATTTTTTTGTGGAATAAAATATTTTAACATTTTTGTGATTTTTTGCAAAAAGAACCAGTAAAAAAAAATTAAAATTGAGGTAGCTATTAATTTTCCAATTAATTAATAAAACATGAAAATATGAGGAAAATAGCAAAAATGTGAGAAAACACAAAATGGCATGGGTGGGGTTTGAACCCACGACCTCAAGGTTATAGGGCGCGCGCCTTACCATTGGGGGGATGATACATCTGTTGATTGAAACAAACCAACAAATATACAAGGCATGCCTTGTTTTTGGCCTGGCCCAAGGCAAGGCAAGGCAAGTATTGGCAAGAAACGAGAAGGTCCATAACTTTCTCATTTCTCCATGTTTTGGGACAAATTTGATATGCATCTGGCCTATAATTTCACAAGGAATCCAATGGTGGTGGTTCTTTTCTCAGATCATGATCCCTCCTCAAAATCCGATAGGGGTTTTGAAATAGGCCTATAATTGCATTTTCTATGCTACACTTTGGTACAAACATGAATTACATGATGAATTGGTTTAAACACAACACATATGACATATATAAGAGATGCATGATCAGTGGACCTCAAAACAATGCATATTTTGGAAAGTTCAAGTCATGAGGCTTACCTCCTTTTGAGTTTTTTGGAGTTTTGGTGCAATCTGTCAAGCTTCTTGTTCCAGAAATGGTTTGATGCTTTGGACACTCTCAAATTTAGGGTGAGTGGAATCAGTTGGAACATGGAAAAACACAAACTGGCCCTTTCTTGCAAAAGGGGTTTAAATGGCCAAAATAGCAACTCTCTCAAATGGTGTTCCAGATGGGGGGAACCATTTGGGACAGTTCAAGGATATTATTTGGAGTGTGTTTGAGGTTTTATCTGGTTTGGAAAGTGACTGAATCAAGCCATGGCTTGAAAAATGTACAAAAGTACTATTTTGAGGTTTTGAGAGGTGACTTTGTGATTTAAGTATTTACAGGTCACTTGTGAGAGTTTGGACAACTTATACATGACATATATGAGGTGTGTGTGTGATTAGTTTGGTTGGAATTGCTCTATAACTCAAAAACTCAGAGTTACCTTGCTAAAGAAGGCATTTTTGCCAAGAGAAAGAGATTTTGAGGAAATCATCTGTTTGATGGCTTTGGTGTACTCAAACTGAGCACAAATAATCTCTATTTATAGTAGAGCAAGTTTGTTTTGGGATCAATAGTGAATGGAAACCACAGCAGAGGTTTGGCCAATGTTGATCAATGGGAAGCCAAGTCTCCTCTAGCCATTGACTAGAGGTTAGGGCACAGAGCTGTGGTTCCCTAGTTGTTGGATCATTCTTGACTGAATTTAGTTTCAAATAGCTCAGTCCAGGCCACCTCTAAGCATCCATTAAATGCTCCAATAAAAAATTGGAGTCTTGTCCCTCTTTTAAGGATTTCTAGGTTTGGCATGCTACTTCTTGTTCCAAGGACTTTGGAGATTTGGCTCAGTGTTTGTCCCCTTTGGATTTGATCCTCAGATATGTCCAAGATGATGACAAGGCTTGGAGTTAGCTGATTTTGCCAAATCGAGCAAAAATGCAAAATTCTGCCTAGCTTTGGCATTTTTCAGCAATGCATATTGCCCTTGTCATATCTCATGGCTCAAGTGGAATTTGGTGATGTTCTTGGTCATTTTGGAAAGCCCTCATATGATACAACAACTGTTTGATCATAATTGGTTTTGATACTTTTTGGATCCAAGTGAAAAATGCCCCTATATTTGGAAAAAAGTAAGGTAGATTCTGACTTAGTGAAAATTTCACTAAGTGTTGGAAAAAGTGACATTTCATGTTTTCAGCCATTTTGATAATTCCATAACTCAAAATCCATAATGAACTGGAATGAGGTGTAGTTGAAGCTTTTGTAGAGGGCCATGAGAGCTACAAATCCAGCTTTGGATGGGGGAAAATGGCCGTGTGGTTTAGGAGTTATGATCCTCCAAAGTTGGTACCCTAGCCACTTTGTTTTATAACTTAGAAAAATTTCTATGTTTTTATGGTTACCCCTTTTACAAGTTATCCCACTTTCTTTGATTTTTCTTGATGAATGATGATTCCAATCATACACTAACATCATTTTAGGGTTGAAAAACCATTTTTATGAAAAATCTCAAAAAGTCAAAATTTGACTTTTGTGCATAGTTGACTTTTTATCAGATGAATTCCAAACTGTGCAATCCTTTAGGAAATCATGTCCTTGACCTAAATCAAACTTGATGGACATGTTCCATGGGTGTTATAGGGTATATTGATTCATGTCCTAGGGTTTGGGAGCATGTCCTGGTCAAAAGTCAAAGATACAGTTGACTTTTCTCACGAAACCCTAACTGTGGTTCATATGAAAATGAAACTTGTTGCTCAAGCTTCTTGGATCAATCCATTATTGTAAATGGATCAATGTGGTGCATTACAGACCCTTAAATCTTCTCTTGAGGTCTTGGCTCATGATTTGTCCCATAAGTCAACTTAGGGTTGAATTAGGTCAAGAAACCCTAATTCCTGATTTTTAATGAATGCATCCCCTGAGGCTAAATTGACTTGATGATGGAGTTCATGATGTTCCTTGGGGCATCATAGGTTATGCTTTGAAGCATTGGCTCATGCCCAGAGGAAAATTTCCATCTGGAGGCCCTGGTTGACCAAAACCCTAATTTGGTGACGCTGTTGATTTGGAGGCTTGATCCACTTGGAATGTTGCAACCTTGTGCTTGATCCTTGATGTGCGAGTCCTCTTAATCCATTGTGGATGTTTGAGAGGTTAGACAAGTTAAAGATCATGTCATTCCTTGATTGATCCTTTGTCTTAGAACTCTGAGAGGGCTTGAAACCCTAATTTTGATGGTAGTGGATGCTCACCCATCTTTGGGGAGACTAATGAGGTATAATGATACACCCATATTGTGATGATGATTTGCACAATGATGGGAAATCTTAGTGGTCAAAATTTGGGGTATGAAAAATGCCCCTATTTAATCTTCTTGGACCCGAAAGTGTGAATGGCGAAGGTATTCGGGCATTCGGGGTGCAAGAGGATTAAATATCGGAATACCCGAAATTTTGATGGTTTTTTATGAGTGGTAGTTTGCGCATTCATCTTCTTTTGCTAAGCAATAATTCTTAGAAAAAGGTAAACTTCCCCTCGATCCTAGTCTTCAGCCAAGGAACTGGTCTCAGTTTTCTTTTGAAATGAACTTCCCCTTGATCCTGGTTTCCTACTAAGGATCTGGTCTTAGTTTTTGATTTAAACTCCCCCTAGATCCTGGTTTCCTACCAAGGAACTGGTCTTAGTTTCTTAAATAAACTGCCCCTCGATCCTGGTTTCCTACCAATGAACTGGTCTTAGTTTCTTTTGTCAATAAACTTTATCGACAAGGGACGCTGTTCGTAGCGGTTTTCCTCAAACTTCTCGCCGAATTTTCCTGGGGAGCTGCCATTTGATGGGAAAAAGTTTTAATGGCAGACTTGTTGGGGAACCCATTGTCTGAGTTGTAGAGGTACACAAACTTTTCTGTTTGGAGACGCCATTTGTCGACTCTACTGGGGAAAGCGAGTCTCTTGAGAGACGGCTGTCCGTCGGGCTTAGGAGGTAAGAACTCTGCCGAGGATGTCAGATGGAGTAATCGTATCTGACATAGCTGATCCTTCATTCAGGCGTACTAGCTTAGAAGGAGTACTTTAATTCTGCACTTTGAAGCTTAACCGCTTTTGGGAGAGGCGATCGATGTTCTTTCGATGTTCAACAGTCAAAAGAAATTGCCATCCTTATTTTGAAAAGCAGAAAAAAATTTAACAAGTAAATTCATTTTTGTTTTATTTCAAGAATCGTTAATCATATTAAAATGTCGTTCTGTAAAGCTAAAACAAAAAAAGAATTGCAAACAAAAGCACAAGGGCTCAAATTTTATTGATAGGATGGAAATCAGCCAAACGCGTGATTTCATAGAGTATTTACAAAGTTAGAAAATGGTAATTTACAGGGAAAAGGGCTACATCGAAACATAACGACCACTATCCTTCTACCAACTTTGAATTTCAGGCATCCCGCGCTTCTGTCGAAGATGACCTTGACTGGAGTTTTCCTGACGGATGATGTAACTGCTGCTGAGGGATTTGCCCCTGTTGAACATAGTTACTTGCCATTATCCCTAATTTTTCCTGGATTGTACTGTGATGTTTCCAATCCATCGGGATGATTTTTGATCATGTCTCTAATTTTTGCCTGGACCGCCCTTTCGGGTTTTCAATTCACCGAGACGTTTTTTTTAGTTTAGGAGAAGTATTTCTTGACTACATCAACATTTGTGGGGTAGGAAAATTCCTCTCCGTTCATGGTTGCGAGTCTCAAGGCGTCGCCTGAGAAAGTTTTCTTGACCACATAGAGGCCGTCATAATTCGGGGTCCATTTGCCCTGAGAATCAGTGAGAAATGATTGTATTTTCTTGAGCACGAGGTCTCCTTTCCTGAAGACGCGAGGTCGAACCTTTTTGTCAAATGCCTTCTTCATTCTCTGTTGATACAACTGACCATGGCATAGTGCCGTGATTCTCTTTTCTTCAATCAGATTTAGTTCGTTGTGTCTGCTTTGACACCATTCAGCTTCTGTTAACTTGGCTTCCATCAATACCCGGATTGATGGGATCTCTACTTCTATGGGGAGGACTGCCTCCATGCCATATACTAGAGAGAAAGGGGTTGCCCCTATTGATGTGCGAACAGATGTACGATAATCATGAAGAGCAAAGGGTAGCATCTTATGCCAATCTTTGTAGGTTACAACCAACTTTTGAACGATCTTCTTGATGTTCTTGTTAGCCGCTTCTACCGCTCCGTTCATCTTGGGTCAGTAGGGAGATGAGTTATGGTGTTCGATCTTGAACTCAACACACAACTCCTTCATCATCTTGTTGTTCAAGTTGGATCCATTATTAGTAATGATCTGGCTCGGAACACCCTAACGGCAGATGATATTGTTTTTGATAAATCGGACCACCACTTGTCGGGTTACATTAGCGTATGACGCTGTTTTGACCCACTTGGTGAAGTAATCAATGGCGACCAGGATGAACCGATGTCTATTTGAAGCTTTAGGCTCGATCATGTCGATTCCCCATATGGAAAAAGGCCATGGGGAAGAGAGAACTTTGAGATGCGTTGGTGGTACATGGATTTTGTCGGAGTATATCTGAAACTTGTGACACCTCCTTATGTACTTGTAGTAGTCGGATTCCATGGTCAACCAATAGTACCCTGCTCTTAGAATTTTTCTCGCCATTGTGTGTCTGTTGGCATGAGTGCCAAAGGATCCTTCATGAATTTCTTTTATCAGCATGTTTGCTTCTAGTCTGTCTACGTATCGGAGCAAGACCATGTCGAAGTTTCTCTTATAGAGTGTATCACCACTCAGGAAGAAACTTCCAGCCAGTCTTCTGAGGGTTTTTCTGTCCTTTCTGGATGCCCCAGGTGGGATTTCCTATTTCTGAAGGAAGCATTTGATATCGTGATACCAAGGTTTGTCGTCTATGACTGCTTTAATCGTGAAGATGTAAGCGGGCCGTTCAAGGCGCATTATGTCGATCTTAGGTATGTCACTCCATTGACCTACACTAATCATGAAAGAGAGAGTGGCTAATGCATCAACCATGTGATTCTCCTCACGAGGGATGTGATGAAATTCGATTCTGTTGAAGAAGGGTAAAAACCTTCTTGCGTAATCTTTGTAAGGAATCAGTCCTGATTGGTAAGTGTTCCAATCTCCTTTGATCTGATTGATAACCAGGGATGAGTCGCCATATACGTCCAAGTTCTTGATCCTTAAGTCGATCGCTTCTTCGAGACCCATGATGCAAGCTTCGTATTCGGCCTCGTTGTTTGTACACTTGAATGTCAGTCTAGTAGTGAAAGGAATGTGGGTACCCTGAGGGGTGACAATGATTGCCCCAATTCCGTTTCCATAATGATTGACAGCTCCGTCAAAGATAAGTACCCATTGGGAACCTGGTTCTGGCCCTTCACTGGGTAGCGGTTCATCGTAGTCTTTCATTTTCAAATACATGACATCTTCGTCTGGGAAGTCAAACCCAACTGATTCTTGATCTTCAATCGGTTGATGAGCCAAATGATCGGCTAAAATACTTCCATTAATGGCTTTCTGAGCGTGGTACTCTATGTCATATTCTGATAGCAACATCTGCCAACGGGAAATCCTTCCCGTGAGAGCAGGTCTTTCAAATACATACTTGATTGGATCCATTTCGGAGATCAACCAAGTAGTGTGACGAATCATGTATTGGCGAAGACGCTTGGCTTCCCAAGCCAGAGCGCAGCAAGTTTTCTCGAGCACAGTGTACCAAGTTTCACAGTCCGTAAACTTCTTGCTTAGATAGTAAATGGCAAACTCTTTCCTTTTTGTTTCATCTTGTTGGCTAAGTATACAACCCATTGAGTCCTCTAGGACTGTGAGGTAGATGATCAGTGGTCTTCCTTCCATTGGAGGTGATAGAATCGGCGGATTCGATAGGTATTCCTTGATACTTTCGAAGGCGGTTTGACAGTCCTCTGTCCAAATGCAGTTTTGGTTCTTTTTGAGTAACTTGAAAATCGGCGCACATGTCGCGGTCATGAGGAATATGAATCTGGAGATATAGTTCAAACGTCCCAGGAATCCTCTAACTTGTTTTTCAGTTTTCGGAGAAGGCATTTCTTGAATGGCCTTGACCTTGTCAGGATTAACCTCAATTCCTTTCTGGCTGACGATGAACCCTAAGAGTTTCCCTGAACAGACACTGAAGGTGCACTTATTGGGATTCAAGCGGAGTTTGTACTTTCTCAACCGCTCGAATAGTTTTGACAGGTGGGTCACATGCTCCTCTTCTGTCTTAGATTTTGCAATCATATCATCGACATATACCTCGATTTCTTTGTGTATCATGTCATGAAATAGAGTAGTCATGGCCCTTTGATAGGTTGCCCCGACGTTCTTCAAACCGAACGATATCACCTTGTAACAAAAATTACCCCATGGGGTAATGAACGAAGTTTTCTCCATGTCTTTCGGCGCCATTTTAATCCGGTTATAGCCCAAGAATCCATCCATAAAGGAGAAAACTTTGAACTTTGTTGTACTGTCAACCAGCATGTCGATGTGTGGTAAGGGAAAGTCGTCCTTTGGACTGGCCTTGTTTAGATCTCTGTAGTCGACACACATTCTGACCTTTCCGTCCTTTTTTCGGGACGGGTACGATGTTGGTTAACCATTGAGGATGTTCTGATGTAGCGAGGAACCCCGCGTCAATCTGTTTCTGTACCTCCTCTTTGATTTTGATGGCCATGTCCAGGTTAGTCCGTCTCAACCTCTGTTTTACTGGCGGACATTCTAATCTCAACGGTAGATGATGTTCCACGATGCTGGTATCTAACCCTGGCATATCCTGATAGGACCAAGCGAATACATCGGGAAACTCTTTGAGAAGTTTTGTCAAACTTTCTTTGATAGTTGGACTAAGCAGTGCCCCAATCCTAATTTCTTTTCTCTCTTTTTCCGAACCTAAGTTAACCGTTTCCAACGGATCTTTGTAAAGTTCAATGGAACTTTCCTCCTGTCTGAGTAGTCGGGAGATTTCTTCTGGAATTTTGTCGTTATTTTCTTCTTCAGCCCCAAATACCGGGAATTCAAAGTCGGGAGAAGGCATTGGATTGTATGTTTCAACGGGGTTCAAAACAAGCAATCTGCATGACGTGATGATTCATGTTTTAGAAGAGATAGATAGATGCGAAAGTGTGTGCAGTGTATTCTTTTGTTTATTGCTTGCTTTTATTATTGAACTGTTTTTTAGGATTACCATTTTCTAAGAAAAGAAAAAAGAGAAAACAACAATTAATGCGGAAATTACAGAACGACGTTATTTTATTCATGAACAAGTCGATTCTTGAAACTACAGCCCTATAAAACAAAACTCTGTCACTTTGGGCGAAGCGAAGAGGGATATTTACAGAAAGCGAGCCCTATCAAAACATATGTTTCACCTGGGCAGGGTGAAAGGTTAAAGATGTCAATTACTTTGACTTATGAACAATCTTCGGAACATCGACAGCAACCCATTGGCGGCGAACTCCTCGGTGAATCACAAAGTCTGGTACCTTCCTTGATTTGTCTTCAGAAATGACACTGATTTCTGGTGGAGCACGATCATTGGAATCTGTCTCCCAAGCAGAGTTGTCGTAGGAGGATTCCTCAGTTGTATTCTGCATAGTATTTGTACTCTCTGCGGTATCTCCCCATCAAGTTGGCTGGATGTCTTCGAGCCTGATACGAGAGCTTTCATGAGCGGTGTATTTAACCAGGTAATCGAATTTGCCACTCGATTGTCCCAAGGTGTCCCACACTTCTTTGGAACTGGAGGAGTCATCTCTCTCGATGACGTTGACCTCGGGAAAAGCATAGTTAATGAATTCTAATCCTGCAAACGTTGTGAATTCACCGTCGTGTTGAGTATTTTCAGGATAACCTGGGTGTTGATCCCATGACATGGTGGGGACGCAAGTATTCTTTTCAATGATGCTCAACTGACTTTCATTGTTTGGCTGATTTTCTTGCCCCAAGTCTCCTGGGAAAGGCTGCCACATTGGCAGGCCATCCATCGGGCCATAGTAGCTGTGGTCGAAGTTGTCTTTCATCAGAGTGTCCTCCTCTAATGAGTTTGGCGAAGCACGACATCCTTCCAGATCACAATCTCCATATATCATTTCGACATCTAACCGGGGTATGAATCTCGGGTTCTATGTAGGAAAGCAAAAGGGACTCTGCGTTTCGTCCTGAGACATATAACCGTCCTCGTTGAGATAGGACTTCCATTCTTCCTCCGTATCGGATGAATCATCTTTATTGATGGTATGCACCTCTTGAGTCACTGGTTGAAGGAAGCTTCCACTGTGGAAGAAGTCCTGAATGGGATGAAAACTTTTATTGTTCGCAGCCGTCTGAGTACAGGTTGAGGAAAAGCCAAGACCTTTCTTTGTTTTATTGTCAGTAGGAATGACAAGCTTCCCCCATCTTCTTATATTGGCACTCTCGACCGCTTTGATAGCATCTTTGTACGAGGAAATTGAAGTTCCCCCTTCGGATTGATTGTCCTTGTGTAGCAAAAGTGCTTGGAACTGAGTTCCAATTACCCCCTCCGGTTCTACATAAGTGGATGATGATAAATTGCTTATGAGCAAGGCCTGTTCTCCACAGTCAGTGACAAGTTGGTCATTCTGGACAAACTTTAGCTTTTGGTGGAGGGTTGAAGTGACCACCCCAGCCTGATGTATCCAAGGTCTTCCTAATAAACAACTGTAAGTTGCCCGGATATCCATGACCTGGAAAGTGACTTGGAAAGTGTGAGGACCGATAGTTATGGGAAGGTCGACTTCGCCGATAACCGTTTTTTGGATCCGTCAAATGCTTTGACGACTACCTCGTTGGTTCTCATCGGAGGGCCTTTGAATGATAATTGCATCAAAGTGGACTTCGGCATAACATTCAGGTCTGACCCTGTGTCTACCAGTACGCTGGTTAAAGCATCGTCCTGGCAGTTGACTGTAATGTTGAGCGCCATGTTATGACGGCAACCTTCTTCAGGTAATTCCTCATCACTAAATCCCAAGTTATTACAGGAAGTGATGTTAGAGACAATGCTATCGAACTGTCTGATCGTTACATCCTGTTCCACAAAGGCTTGCTCCAAGACTTTCTGTAGAGCCTACCTATGCGCTTCTGAACTACGTAACAGTGATAATACCAAGATCTTTGAAGGAGTCTGTAACAGTTGATCAACAATGTTGTATTCACTCCTTTGGATGAGCTTCAGCATCTCATCATTGTTTTTTGAAAGGTCGGGATTACTGGATCGACCGACTGATGGATTGGGAACTTCTGTCTGAGGTTCCTTTTCTCTGTTAGGTTCTCCAACTCCTCTGTTGAAGATTCGACCACTCCGTGTTACTCGATTGATGTCTGTAATATTCACGACGGAGGGCAACGGAATTTCCTTTCCATTCTCTATTGTTGTTGCACCGTACTTGTAAGGGATAACCTTAGTTGATTCATACGGTAGTGGTCCCGGTAGATAGATGACTATGGGAACCTTCTAGTTCTTCTGACCATTGTAAGTAATTTTGATTCGTTCCCGGTTGGGAACTCTCGATTAGTCATGTAGAGGGATGATGGCACAAATATCCATAGCCCTCTGATGATCGGAGATTACGACAACGTCCTCGATTTGATCAGCGAGATTGTTGACTGATCCAGAACTTGAGGATGGTTGAACCTCTTTGCGGTCCAACTGACTTTGAAGAGCTGCTCGCACTAAGTAGCATCCTTGATTATCCACTGAGCAAACTCCACACTGCTCCTAGTTGTGTAGTGGCACCTGGCCACGTCTGCTTTGAATACAGTGTAACCTGACGAGGTCTGTTTCCATCGACCGAACATCCTAACTTTGATATCAAGTAGGATTCCCATTAGTGATACTAATTTGCTGGGTGTCTTCATTCATATAGATTGGAAGCCACCAGTGGTTCAACAAGTGCCGAAGTGTTTCCTGGACAAGGGAACAGCCTTGATCATTTTCGCAACCCGCTTTACAGCTCTGATAATCATGTGAAGTGAGAAAACCGAGTTGGACTTGCGTAGCGTGTAACTCCACCAGGCTGATATTCATTAAGCGAATATCGAAGATTTGAATCATGTTGATCTGATAATGATTCCTATCATGGTAGTCTAGGATCCATCTAAGATCCATCTGACACTGGAGGGCCTCTTGTACAAAAGAGCATCCCTGTTTGTTTACCGAGCAGGTCAGACAGGAATTGTACTCATGCCGCGGCAGATTATGATACTGGCTTTGCCTTGAGAGCATGGCCACTAAGTTGGCATTCATTGCACGGATGTCATGGTTCTGGATAATGTTGGAATTCGTATAAACCATGTTAACCCCACAAACTCGGTGCTCCTGGATCCATCCGAGATCCATCTGTTCCTGTAGAGCTGATTGCACCACAGAACATCCCGGATTATTTTTAGAGCAGGTATCACACTGCTGATAATTATGAGGTGGTACATGGCCATATCCACTCTGTCTATAATGCATCTTGACCAAGTTGGCCTTCAATAAGAGTACATCGTGAATTTGATAGACGTTGTTAGACTCTCCTTCTATCAGATTGACTGTAGCTTTCTTGTGTTAAGGTAGGGGGTTCGTGAGAACATTCGGATTCGTATCTTTGAAAGATAAGACCCCGCTCCTAACAATATTTTGCACGTCGAACTTGAAACTCAGACAGTTTTCTATGTTATGCCCTGGTCCTCCTTGATTGTAAGGACAAGTCTGATCCACTTTGAACCAAAAAGGCGGATTTTTCGGTACTGTAAGAGGAGACTTAGTCTGGACATGCCCCTTGGCCAGTAGTAACGGAAATAGTTCAGCGTACAATACGGGTATAGGATTAAATCCTGGTGGCCGCGTTGTACGGTTGTTGTTGTATGGAGGACGAGCCTGCTGAAGAGGTTGTTGTGTCCTTTGCTAAAATTGCTGTTGATTAGGTTGGCTCTGCGCAACCTGAGGTTGATACGTAGAAACAGGCGCAGGGTTGATAGCAGGAGTTACAGCTGCTTCTGGTTGGTACCGTCGCCTTTGCTTTCCGAGAGAGATATTCCCAATATCTTGCTCTTTTTTCTTAGGGAGAGTACTACCGTATTTCTTAGTACCGCTTGTCGATCCAGTGTCTTTGACTAGACGTCCTTCTCGAACGGATTCCTCGAGACGTACTCCCATACCGACCATTTCGGTGAAGTTGTTGGGCGCACTGGCAACCATTCTGTCGTAGTAAAATGAGTTCAAGGTCTTTAAGAAAATCTTTGTCATTTCTTTTTCCTCAAGAGGTGGACAAATTTGAGCGGCAATTTCACTCCATCTCTGAGCGTATTCCTTAAAGGTTTCTTTGTCCTTTTGCGACATTGACCTGAGTTGATCTCTGTCCGGTGCCATGTCTAGATTGTATTTATATTGTTGGACTAAGGCAGTGCCAAGATCTCTGAAAGTGCTAATCGTAGCGTGGTTTAAACCCATGTATCATTTTAAGGCGGCACCGGTTAAACTATCTTGGAAGTAATGAATTAGTAGATCCTGATTCTCTGTCTGAGCTGACATTCGCCGAGCGTACATCACCAAATGGCTTTGAGGGCAATAGTTACCCTTGTATTTTTCAAAGTCGGGCACCTGGAACTTGTGTGGGACTTTCACATTGGGGACCAAGCAGAGATCTGCGACATCCTTTCCAAATAAATCCTGACTGCGCAGGGCCTGCAGTTCTTTCTGTATTTCCAAGAACTGCTCCTGGAATTCATCCATTCTGTCAAACATAGTTTCCTTTCTACCAGAAGGTATTTGTGGAATCTGTCCTTCCGGGACAGTGTGAACCACAGGGGGTGGTACCGTTACTATGGCAGTGAATCTTGGCGTTTCCTAAAGTTTGTAACCTTCAAGAGTTATTAGTATGCCCCTGGCATCTTCGCTTTCCTGAAGTTTGTAACCTTCAAGCCCAGCGGCTCCTGCTGAAGTTTCCGGATCTCCAGTGATCGGCGGAATATATGCTTTCGGGATATAATTAGGTGGCATGCCCCAAGGACGATCTTTCGGCATTCTGTACCTAGGATCATACTTCTCCACTATGGGCGTTGAGGTGATCTCGGAGATCACAGTTCTTTGTAGCTGAGCTTCTGCCATGGCTTGCATGTTGTTACGAAGCTTTCTCATATCCCCTCTCAGAGCATCGATCTTTTCTTTCAATTCTATGTTCTCTTCCTCGAGATCATCCATCTTTTTCTGACGATTGGCCCGAGTATCGTACGAATGAGACAGTTTGACTCTAGAACTGAGACACAAACGTGAGATTCGTAGGTAAGAAGAATACGTGACGTGAGAATGATGGATGCAATGATTATATTAATTATTTTTTGGTTTAATCAAAATAAACTTCGACAATTAGATTGCAAATATCAAACAGTGGGGAAATCCCCATTTTATTGAATTCAAAGGATTGCGGAAATGGAAATACAGTAAATTACAAGGTGCAGAAATAGAAACCTAAGCTAATGGGTCCCGAGTCCTCTCTGAGGAGAAATCGGGTGTTGATTCTGGTACTTTCCTTTTCTTGGACCGGGCCACTTGGGCCGTTGTCGGGTTGTCATTCCTTTGCCAAGTGAAAGGAGCGAGCAAATTCCTTTGGTCATCCTGATTTTCTACAGCATGCTGCTCCAAAATCTCAATTAGAACATCCTTATCTTTCAGTAGTTGTTGTATTTTGATGCACTCCACATTGAGAATGCGGTACTTGTTCTTCCAAGACCTCATCTCCTGTTGAACTTTATTGAGAGTAACCTGAAGTTTTTCCGTTTTAGTCATGAAGTACATGACAGATTCCCTTGGCGGAAGAACTTCGTGACGAGGATAAGGCATTTTTAGCTTGAGAGCTCCAGTTTGTACCTAGTGGAGATAAGGCTCCACCGAGACACAGTTCGGTTTTCCTAGAGACTCTCGTCCTTTCTTATGAACATGTTTCCAAGCGTGCACTATTTCCATCTTTAGTGCCCTGTCATTTTCCCCTTCCTTGAAGAAAAGACCTTCCAGATGAGCATTACGTGGGACATCCCTCATCAGGTATCCAAATTGACGACGAACCAATACTGGATGGTAATTGATTCCTCTCTTAGTTCCTATGAGGGGTACGTTGGGGAAGTTTCCACAACGGTCAATGATCCTGATCCCGTCATAAATCTTATTGCACCAATCTATATCAGAGTTGGTAAGGGACATGATCTTCTGCGACCAACGTAAGACTTTTATGATCCCAAAAAGCGGCAGACTTAGGCAAGTGGGAAATGAACCATTTGTATAGCAGGGGTACACAGCACGTGATCTCCCCTCCGCTGTACAAATTCCCTAAGTGTACAGAATGATACGCATCTGTGAGCAGAGTGGGTACAGGGTTTCCAATGAGAATAACCTTAATGGCGTTGATATCTACGAAGTTATCGATGTTGGGAAACAAAAATAACCCGTAGGTGAGCAAAACAAAGATGCTCTCGAAAGCGGCCACGTTCCCTATACTAGCAAAGTATAGAGCCTTCTTTACCAGAAACTTGGATGGTAAACCCGAGATTCCTCTTTTGGTGGTCATGTGAGTCTTGACTTCAGACTCATCAAAATAGATTGCTCTTGCAACGGTTTGATCTTTTGGAATTTCTTCCAGTCCACAAAATGGAGTTCGATCAGTGATATGTAAATCAGTCAGATGAGAATACTCTTCCAGCGTTGGTGCGAGCTGGTGATCCGGGAATGTGAAACAGTGATAAACCGGATCGTAAAACTGAATGAGTGTGTCAATGATTCTTTTAATTACTTGAACCCTTAACAGAGGTAGCAGACCTCCGTACTTGGCTCTGAAAGCGTCAGGGTCAGTGATCATTCTCGCCAAACCTCTTAAATCCTCTAACTTTGGAACCTTGAAGGTATACTTATGAGTTTTTCTTCTACCGAAATCCATGAGCGCAAACTTTTTCCTCTAACATTTGCAATCATTGTCTTAGTTTAATTTGAAAAAAAGAGAGACTAGAAGAGAAAATTTTCTTTGTTTAATGTTTTTAAAATGAATGCATGAATGCAGCACACAAAAACATAGAAAAGACATGGGGTCAATGGGTCGGTGTCATGAAGTCAAGGCTCTACCCATCCCAAAGGTTTATATTAGTGATTTTTGTACCCGTCTCTCAAAATCATTAATTCTTGTCGAGAAAACACCAACGGGCCGGGAACCGTGCTAGGTGATGTTTTTTCGAAGAATCTCAGAAGAGGGTAGTATCGCGTAACAACCATTTTCGATAGCTTCCGTGCTACTAAAAGAGGTTTTTCCTAGGTGTATACTTAACCTTTCCACATGCGGCATCACACGCATTCCCATTAGCAGAAAAATAAACATAGATATCAATTAGGAAAAGCAGTATATATATTTGTCCTAATATCCTAGACTTTTTTTAAGAGCTATGAATCCTATGTTCCTGACAGAAAATGGCTCCCCGACGGAGTTGCCACTCTGTGGTACCTTCCCAATTTATAGATTTTGACCTATGATCCTAGTGAAGGCCGGTCCTAGCAATAATGACATTCCCCGATGAAACCGTCATGAAAATAGTTTGTCCAAGGTTTTCACCTTAAATTGTAAGAAAGAAAGAAGGGCCCCATGGTGGGCGCCACTTTTCTGTAGCGAGCAATTTTAGACGTGGTTCTTAAGCACTGTAGCTCTTTGGGGGGACTACAGGTCGATTCATTTTTTATCCCATTGAAGCTGATGAAGGAAGGGAAATAGATGTCTCCAACTAACCCTGCTTGCATACTGATTTTAAACAGCGGTCTGTTAGGTTACGGATGCTATATGGAAGTGGGGGCTTTTTCTGCTTACTTTGTCAAGGCTGAAATGACGGGACTATGCTATTGGTAGGATATGGGAAGGTACGGAATTTTGGGTTTTTGATTAGTGTGCTCGCTAAGATTTTTCTTTCAAACTTATGCCTACGTATTCCCGTTTACCGAAACAGGGAAATCAGAGCGATCGTAGTTCCTCCTATTCTATGGGAGGAAATGGTGTTTTGGTGTCTTGTTCAAAGCCCAAGACGTGAAGATAAAAATGATTTATATCTTGTTCGAAGCCCAAGATGTGAAGCTGAAGGGTCTATTCGTATCTTGCTTAAAGCCCAAGATATGAAGCTAAAGGGTTTCGCCTTTAGAGAGAATTTGTCATCTCTAAAGGGGTCTGTTTGTCATAACAGTTGGGTGACTGGTTATAAAGGAGAATTACTTTAACTGGACATGTGAATCCAGAAATTCCATAATTTCCTTTATAGGGGTTTTTTAACCTGAAGGAGAAGACGTTAACTCAGTTTAGAGTAATGCCATCTTTCCTTAGGAATTTCTCATGCTAAAAGAGGGACAGAGGCATGGATGTAAATAATCCAGAGGCTTGCCGCTTCCAGCAATTAGATGGGGGAAAAGGAGTTGTTGATGTTTGTATGTTGTGACCAAAGTATGACTTGATGCTAAAAGGCTGATTGTCTCAACCCGGGTTTCCTTATACAAAGCCTAAGAGGAGGCTAAAAGGTTTTCCAGGGAAAATGTTCTTTCTGTCTTGTACAAAGCCCAAGATTGAGGCTAAAGGGGTTTAACTTGATAAGAGAGTCTTTTTGTGTGTCTTGTACGAAGCCCAAGATGGAAGCTAAAAGTGATTTGACTTAACAAGAGAGTCTTTTATACTCAACAAGAGAATGATTTGGTATCTCGTACGAACCCCGAGATGGAGGCTGAAAGTTGTTTTAACTCAATAAGAGAGTCTTTTATACTCAACAAGAGAGTGTTTTTGTATCTCGTACGAAGCCCGAGATGGAGGCCAAAAGCGATTTGACTCAACAAGAGAGTCTTTTATACTCAACAAGACAGTGTTTTTGTATCTCGTACGAAGCCCGAGATTGAGGCTAAAGGAAGTTGTTTGACTCAGCGAGAGAGTCTTTTAGTATCTCGTACGAAGCCCGAGATGGAGGCTAAAGGGGTTAGGGTGCTGGTGACTGTTTCAGTTTAGTGATAGATCCAGTATGTTGGTTAAAAGAGAAAATCAGTTCTTATATGAGTAATGTTATACTCATAGATTTTGATCTGAGGATCAGGATTATTTCCTGTTCTCTAAGGAAGCGGGGAATCCAAAGGAGTTTTTAGACTGTCCGAGTCTACGAGTTCTATCTTTTGTACTATGCTTGAGAAACAATAGTAGTGAGATCTAGACTCTTGAAAGACTGTTCTATTAAGATGACTAATTTATATTCCTATACCTCTAGGAGGTCGTCGGGACAATTTGTAAGAAGGCCAAGAGGAGGCTGGAAACTTTTAAGAAGCCGAGGGACAATTTGTACGAAGCCCAAGAGGAGCCTATCTTCCCGGAGGAAGAATCATTATACGAAGCCTAAGAGGAGGCTGTGAAAACTTCTAAGAAGCCGACGGGTCCTTGTACAACGCCCAAGAGGAGGCGGGGATGCTTTTAGGAAGCCTGTGGGTCCCCCAAACCCCAAGAAGTTCAAGACATGCCATTCACCGAGAATGGATCAAGCCAGGAAAGTCTGAGAAATTGAAAGAAACTCAAGAGATGCCATTCACAGAGAAAAGATCATCTCTGGGGAGTAGAGTCTCTTTGACAACTTCTAAAGGTTACAGTCTGATAAAGGGTTCAAAAAGAATCTGCCTTTCACATCTCCATATTGTTTAACCCCAAGAGGAGGGAAGACTGTATCTGGTAATCCTCTGGGGATCTAGTTTTGACTGTATTTAAGAGCAATCAACGGGGCTTTTCCTAGTGCTAGACTTAGTTGCCAGGGAAAACTCTAAATATCTATACTATAATTACACAGTCGATAATTGACGAGTGTATAAAAGTTTGTGAAGGAAGACTTACAGTGAGCAGCCCCACAATACAGTTATATACATATAAAAGCGGTAAATGAAAGCGGGTAAACACTTACTCGGTTGTAGAGCTTCCATGCTGTTTTATTAGTTGTTCAACATAGTAAAATTGGAAACAACAGTATATTACATAATCAAATGAGAAAGTGCTTTGAAAGGAAAATTAGGGCTTACAGCTCAAGGAAAGACCCATGGTTTTATCAGTGATCGCACTGTCGTTTTTTACAGGGACTTATACAAGTGACTGAGGCCCAGGAAAGGTTTCCTGTACAAAGGGGATGGGTCTTACACTCTCTCAAGAGTCCCAAATATTTATTTTTAAAGAATGGGGCTTATAACACGAGGGTAGGCCCAAGGGTTTGATTTTACAACTGGCGATCGTGCCGATGTTTTCTTTTACCACATAGGAACTTATACGATATCTGAGGCCCAAAATTTGTTTTGGTTAAAAGGGGATTGGGTCTTACACTCTATTAGAGGCCCAAAGGTGATTTTGAATGGGTCTTATAGCTCGAGGAGAGGCCCAGATGGTTTGTTTTAAACAAGCGATGATCGCGCCGAAGTTTTTGAAAACACCGTGGGTCTTATACAATGATTGAGGCCCAAAAGTTTTTGGTTTCATAAAGGGGTTGGGTCTTACACTCTATTAGAGGCCCATGAGTGTTTAAAAAAGTTTGTTAGGGTGAAAATCAATAAAACCCTAATTTCATCATTTTTTAATGTAATTATTCAAAGAAAATTAATAAAAAATGATGAAAATGCCAAATAAGTTTGAAGAAACAACTTGAGATTTTGGTTTTAAGTTTGAAAAATGAGGTTTAGTCACAAGATGAATTAAAACTCACTTGGTTTTGATTTTCAAAGTAAATATTCACTTTTAAATGTTTAAAAACAACTAAAAAAGGAATTTATTCACAAAAATACTAATTATATTAAATATTCGTTAATGTTTTTGTGGAATAAAATATTTTAACATTTTTGTGATTTTTTACAAAAAGAACCAGTAAAAAATAATTAAAATTGAAGTAGTTATTAATTTTCCAATTAATTAATAAAACATGAAAATTTGACGAAAATGGCAAAAATGTGAGAAAACACAAAATGGCATGGGTGGGGTTTGAACCCACGACCTCAAGGTTATAGGGCACGCGCCTTACCACTGGGGTGGTGATACATCCGTTGATTGAAAAAAACCAAAAAATATACAAGGCATGCCTTGTTTTTGGCCTGGCCCAAGGCAAGGCAAGACAAGTTTTGGCAAGAAACGGGAAGGTCCATAACTTTCTCATTTCTCCATGTTTGGGGACAAATTTTATATGCATCTGGCCTATAATTTCACAAGGAATCCAATGGTGGTGGTTCTTTTCTCAGATCATGATCCCTCCTCAAAATTCGATAGGGGTTTTGAAATAGGCCTATAATTGCATTTTCTATGCTACACTTTGGTACAGGCATGAATTACATAATGAATTGGTTCAAACATAACACATATGACATATATAAGAGATGCATGATCAGTGGACCTCAAAACAATGCATATTTTGGAAAGTTCAAATCATGAGGCTTACCTCCTTTTGAGTTTTTTGGAGTTTTGGTGCAATCTGTCAAGCTTCTTGTTCCATAAATGGTTTGATGCTTTGGACACTCTCAAATGATCCCTTAGAAGCTTTTAGGGTGAGTGGAATCAGTTGGAACCAGCAAAAGAACAAACTGGCCCTTTCTTGCAAAAGGGGTTAAAATGGCCAAAATAACAACTCTCTCAAATGGTGTTCCAGATGGGGGTAACCATTTGGGACAGTTCAAGGATGTTATTTGGAGTGTGTTTGATGTTTTATCTTGTTTGGAAAGTGACTGAATCAAGCCATGACTTGAAAAATGCACAAAAGTACTATTTTGGGGTTTTGAGAGGTGACTTTGTGATTTAAGGATTACAGGTCACTTGTGAGAGTTTGGACAACTTATACATGACATATATGAGGTGTGTGTGTGATTGGTTTGGTTGGAATTGCTCTCTAACTCAAAAAATCAGAGTTACCTTGCTAAAGAAGGCATTTTTGCCAAGGGAAAGAGATTTTGAGGAAAGCATATGTTTGATGGCTTTGGTGTACTCAAACTGAGCACAAATGAGCTCTATTTATAGTAGAGCAAGTTTGTTTTGGGATTAATAGTGAATGGTAACCACAACAGAGGTTTGACCAATGTTGATCAATGGGAAGCCAAGTCTCCTCTAGCCATTGACTAGAGGTTAGGGCACAAAGTTGTGGTTCCCTAGTTGTTGGATCATTCTTGACTGAATTCAGTTACAAATAGCTCAGTCCATGCCACCTCTAAGCATCCATTAAATGCTCCAATCCAAAATTGGAGTCTTGTCCCTCTTTTAGGGATTTCTAGGTTTGGCATGCTACTTCTTGCTCCAAGGACTTTGGAGGCTTGGCTCAGTGTTTGTCCCATTTGGATTTGATCCTCAGATATGTCTAAGATGATGATAAGGCTTGGAATTAGCTGATTTTGCCAAATTGAGCAAAAATGCAAAATTTTGCATAGCCTTGGCAGTTTTCAGCAAGGCATATTGCCCTTGTCATATCTCATGGCTCAAGTGGAATTTGGTGATGTTCTTGGTCATTTTGGAAAGCCCTCATATGATACAACAACAACTGTTTGATCATAATTGGTTTTGATACTTTTTGGATCCAAGTGAAAAATGCCCCTACATTTGGAAAAAAGTAAGGCAGATTCCGACTTAGTGAAAATTTCACTAACTGTTGGAAAAAGTGACATTTCATGTTTTCAGCCATTTTGATCATTCCATAACTCAAAATCCATAATGAATTGCAATGAGGTGTAGTTGAAGCTTTTGTAGAGGGCCATGAGAGCTACAAATCCAGCTTTGGATGGGGGAAAATAGCCTTGTGGTTTAGGAGTTATGATCCTCCAAAGTTGGTACCCTAGCCACATTGTTTTATGGTTACCCCTTTTACAAGTTATCCCACTTTCTTTGATTTCTCTTGATGAATGATGATTCAAATCATACACTAACATCATTTTAGGGTTGAAAAACCATTTTTATGAAAAATCTCAAAAAGTCAAAGTTGACTTTTGTGCACAATTGACTTTTTATCAGATGAATTCCAACTGTGCAATCCTTTAGAAAATCATGTCCTTGACCTTAATCAAACTTAATGGAAATGTTCCATGGGTGTTATAGGATATATTGATTCATGTCCTAGGGTTTGGGAGCATGTCCTGGTCAAAAGTAAAAGATACAATTGACTTTTCTCGCGAAACCCTAACTGTGGTTCATATGAAAATGAAACTTGTTGCTCAAGCTTCTTGGATCAATCCATTGTTGCAAATGGATCAATGTGATGCATTAGAGACCCTCAAATCTTCTCTTGAGGTCTTGGCTCATGATTTGTCCCAAAAGTCAACTTAGGGGTGAATTAGGTCAAGAAACCCTAATTCCTGATTTTTAATGAATGCATCCCCTGAGGCTAAATTGACTTGATGATGGGGTTTATGATGTTCCTTGGGGAATCATAGGTTATGCTTTGAAGCATTGGCTCATGACCAGAGGAAAATTTCCATCTGGAGGCCCTAGTCGACTAAAACCTAATTTGGTGAGACTATTGATTTTGAGGCTTGATCCACTTGGAATGTTGCAACCTTGTGCTTGATCCTTGATGTGGGAGTCCTCTTGATCCATTGTGGATGTTTGAGAGGTTATAAAAGTTGAATATCATGTCATTCCTTGATTGATCCTTTGTCTAAGAGCTCTGAGAGGGCTTGAAACCCTAATTTTGATGGTAGTGGATGCTCACCCATCTTTGGGGAGACTAATGAGGTATAATGATACACCTATATTGTGATGATGATTTGCACAATGATGGGAAATCTTAGTGGTCAAAATTTGGGGTATGACACCCCTGGAATCTTCGCTTTCCTGAAGTTTGTAACCTTCAGGTCCAGTGGTTTCTGCTGCAGTTCCCAGATCTTCAGTGATCGGCAGAATGTATCCTTCAGGGATAATGCCCAAGGACGATCTTTCGGCATTTTATACCTAGGATCATACTTCTCCACTATGGGCGTTGATGCGATCTCTGAGATCATAGTCCTTTGTTGTTGCATCTAAGCTTCTGCCAGAGCTTGCATGTCACTGTGAAGCTTTCTCAAGTCTTCTTTCAGAGCGTCAATTTCTTCTCTCAACTCTCTGTTCTCTTCCTCGAGATTATCCATCTTTTTCTGACAATTGGCCCGAGTATTGTACAAATGAGACAGTTTGACTCTAGAATCGAGACACAAACTTGAGATTCATAGGTAAGAAGAATGTGTTATGTGAGAATGGTGAATGCAATGATTATATTAATTGTACATTTTTTTTGTTTATTCAAAGTAAACTTAGACAATTAGATTGAAAATATCAAACAGTGGGGAAACCCCATTTTATTGAATTCAAAGATTGTGGAAATGGAAATACAATAGATTACAAAGTGTTGTAAAAGGAAATCTAAGCTTATGGATCCTGAGTCCTCTCTGAGGGGAGCTCAGGTGCTGGTTCTGGTATTTTCCTTTTCTTTGACCGGGACTCTTAGGCCGTTCTCAGGTTGTCGTTCCTTTTCCAAGTGAAAGGAGCGAGCAAATTCCTTTGGTCATCCTAATTCTCTACAGCATGTTGCTCTAAAATCTCGACCAGAGCATCCTTTTCTTTTAATAGATGTTGTATTTTCTTGCATTCCACATTGAGAATATGGTACTTGTCCCTTCACGACCTCTTCTCCTGTTGAACCTGGTTGAGAGTAACCTAAAGTTTTTCCGTCTCAGACATAAAATAAAGGGCAGAGTCCCTTAATGGAAGAACTTCCTGACGAGGGTAAGGCAACCTTAGCTTGAGAGCTCTAGTTTGTACCCAGTGGAGATAAGGCTGCACCGAGACACAGTCTGGTTTTCCTAGAGACTCTCGTGCTTTTCTATTAACATGTTTCCAAGCATGCATTATTTTTGTCTTTAGTGCTCGGTCGTTTTCTCCTTCCTTGAAGAAAAGACTTTCCAGAAGAGCATTACGTGGGACATGCCTCATCGGGTATCCAAATTGACGAAGAACAAAAACTGGATGATAATTGATTCCTCCCTTAGTTCCTATAAGGGGTACATTTGGGAAATTTCCACAACGGCCAATGATCCTGACCACGTCATGGATTCGATTGTACCAATCGATGTCAGAGTTGGTAAGAGACATGATTCCCTGTGACCAACGTAAAGTATTCTTTTGATCCCAAAATGCAGCAGACTTGGGTAAGTGGGAAGTGAACCATTTGTATAGCAGGGGTACACACCATGTGATCATTCCTCCGCTATACTAATTCCTTAAGTGTACAGAATGATAAGCATCTGCGAGCAAGGTCGGTACAGGGTTTCCAATCAGAAAAATCTTAATGGCGTTGATATCTACGAAGTTATCAATGTTGGGAAACAAAAATAACCCGTAGGTGAGCAACACAAAGATGCTCTCGAAAGCGGCCACATTCCCTATACTAGAAAAGTACAGAGCTTTCTTTGTCAAGAACTGGGCTGGCAAACCCTGGATTCCACCCTTAGTGGTCATGTGAGTCCTGACTTCTGACTCGTCCAAATAAATTGCTCTTGCAATGGTTTGATCCTTTGGAATTTCTTCCAGTCCAGAAAATGGAGCTTGATCAGTAATATGCATATCAGTCAGGTGAGAGTATTCCTCTAGTGTTGGTGCTAGTTGATAATTCGGGAATGTGAAACAGTGATAGACCAGATCGTAGAACTGGATTAATGTGGACAGGATTCCTTCAATTACATGAACCCTTAATAGAGACAGTAGTCCTCCATACTTGGCTCTGAAAGCCTCAGGGTTGGTTATCATCCTAGCCAATCCTCTTAAATCCTCTAGTTTTGGAACCTTGAAGGTATACTTGTGAGTTTTCCTCCTACCGAAATCCATTAGCGTAATCTCTTTATCTGACATTTGGAATCATTGTCTTAGTTTAATTTGAAAAAGAGGAAATAGAAGAGAAGAGATTTTTTTTTTGTTTTTTTAATGTTTTTTTAATGAAATGAATGCATGAATGCAGCACACAAAAACATAGAAAAAAACATGGGGTCAAAGGGTCGGTGTCATGAAGTCAAGGCTCTAACCCCCCCCCCCCCCCAAAGGTTCATACTGGTGATTTTTTGTACCTGTCTGCAAAATCATTGACCCCTCTTTGGATAACAACAGTAAGCGGATCGCCAGCGAGCTGATGTATCCTAGAGTGATCTCAAATGAGGGTAGTATCGTGTGACAACTATTTCTGATAGCTTCCGCACTACAAAATGGTTTAAGTCTACTAAAAACCTCAGCTTCTCAGATAACCCAGTCGACCACACTACTTTCAACAACCGAAGTCGTATAGGCAATGTATCTGCAAAGGGAGTCTCCACTGAGTTTGATGGTCGATCGGGGACTCTTAACTGGAATTCACTCCCCGCAAGATTACCCGCATTGCCATCACCTATCTTAGGTGTATACTCAATCTTTCCACATGCGGCATCACACACATTCCCATTAGCAGAAAAATAAACACAAATATCAATTAGGAAAAGCAGTATATATATTTGTCCTAATATCTTATACCTCTATGATCCTATGATCCTAAAATTCAATGACTCCCCAGCAGAGTCATCATTTCTGAATTTAGGGTTTCATCCCTTGGGAAAGCAAGACATATCATACGCTCCCACTGTGGTCGCCATTTTTCTGTAGCGCGATTTTTGTGGTTTCGAATCACTATCGCTTTGGTACTACAGTTCGATTCATTTTTTATCCTATTAAGCTGATTAAGGAAGGGAAATAGATGTGTCCAATTAACCCTACTTGCAAACTGAGGTTAAACTGACAAAACTATTGGTTTACAAATGCTATCAAAATAGGGGGGTTCTCCCTTTTGGTTATTAACTTAAAAATAATGTCTAGGCTATTGGTAAGATGTTATGACTGATGCTTTTCGATTGATGTATGAAGGTATGGGATTTTGGGTTTTTTGATTAGTATGCTCGCTAAGATTTTGCAATCATATGCCTACGTATTCCCGAAATAGGGAAATCAGAGCGATCGTAGTTCCTTCGATTCTATGGGAGGAAAAAGGTTGTTTTTTGTGTCTTGTTCAAATCCCAAGACGTGAAGCTAAAGAGGTTTGTATCTTGTTCAAAGCCCAAGATGTGAGACTGAAGGGTCTATTTGTATCTTGTTCAAAGCCAAAGATGTGAAGCTGAAGGGTCTTTGCTGAGAGAGAGTTTGTCATCTCTAAAGAGGAGTTGTTGATGTTTGTATGCTGTGAGCAAGGCACAACTTTGACGCTAAAAGGTTGATTGAATCAACCGGGGTTTTCCTTATACAAAGCCTAAGAGGAGGCCAGAAGTTGACTTTTCCGGGGAGAATGTTCTTTCTGTCTTGTACAAAGCCCAAGATTGAGGCTAAAAGGGTTTGACTCAACAAAAGAGTCTATCATACTCAACAAGAGAGTAATTTGGTGTCTCGTATGAAGCCCGAGAGGAAGGCACAAAGGGAAGATGGGCTCAACGAGAGAGCCTGAAAAGGTGATTGACTCAACAACAGAGTCTGAAGGTTGATTGACCCAACAAGAGAGTCTTTTATACTCAACAAGAGAGTGTTTTATATGTGTCTTGTACAACACCCAAGACGGAGGCTAAAAGTGGTTGACTCAACAAGAGAGTCTTTTATACTCAACAAGAGAGTGATTTTTATGTGTATTGTACAACGCCCAAGACGGAGGCTAAAGGTGGTCGACTAAACAAGAGAGTCTTTTATACTCAATAAGAGAGTGATTTTTATGTGTCTTGTACAATGCCCAAGATGGAGGCTAAAGGGGGTTGACTCAACAAGAGAATCTGAAAAGGTTAGCTCTGTTGGGGAGGAATCATTTGTACAAAGCCCAAGAGGAGGCTAAACTTACTGCCGAGGATTATTGAGATCCCTAGGCAGGTCCAAGTGTGGGGCACTCATATGAGAGAGACCGGGGTTTCATCCTATGTTTGGAAGGAACTTGAGAATGTCTTGTAGACTCAAGGAGTTTAGACTATCCAAGTCTAGAGTTTTATCTTTTCTACAATGCCCAAGAGGAGGCACGAGCATTAAGGGATGAGTATCAACCCTAAAATGGCCGGAGTTTCGACACGGGAAAGACTGCTCTATCAAAGGATGACTAAGTTCTGTCTTATACCTTTAATAGGTCGTCAGAGTCCTTGTATTAAGCCCAAGAGAAGGCCTGAGAACTTCTAAGAAGCCGACGGGTCCTTGTACAACGCCCAAGAGGAGGCGGGGATGCTTTTAGGAAGCCTGTGGGTCCCCAAACCTCGAGAAGTTCAAGACATGCTATTCACCGAGTGAAATTCTGGTACATGTGCAGAATTCAGATGTCCTAGAACATGCTATTCGACATCTGGTCTGACATGATCACAAAGGGAAAGGTATATTACACAAATCATGGTACTGAAAAGATAAGAGCAACACACAGAATTGTTAACCCAGTTCAGTCGAACACACCTACTCTGAGGGCTACCAAGCCAGGGATGAAGTCCACTATCAGTAGTATCAATTCAAAGCTAAACTACCCGTTTACAACTTTTCACTTAATCACTACCCAATGACCCTTCTACCTAGATTCTCTCTAGATATGAGAAACCCTTCTCACTCCCAATCATCGCAATGATGTCTAGCAGTTGACAATCCGCCACTGCATCAACAACCCTTCACCTATACACTAGTTCAACAAGAACGACACTTTTCCAAGAAACAACTTAGAGTTGCTTAAAAGCTTCCTCCAAGAACAATACTCCTCTTACTTAATAGTTTCGAGGATCACACTAACAAACTGTCCAACTCACAGGTCGAGTGGTACAGGAACCAACCCTAATAATAGAACTTTACATTTTTGGTTGCGTTGCAAAACTAGGTTACAAAACATCTATATATATAACCTATTCCCAACTGGGTTTGGGCCTACAAAAACATAGCAAATGAGCTGCTACAAATTAGCAGAGACTTCTGCTACATAATAGGACTTCAATCTTTAACTTCCTAAAATATATCCATATTTAGAAAGTGCATATTTTCCTATATTCTTCTTAAATCCAGACTTGAATCTTCAAACCCATAAATCAGCGCCACTTGGAATTTGCATATTATTTCCTGAAACTTCTGCATCTGTTAGGTTATAACAGAACTCTACATTCTCTTCAGTTCTGGCTCGATGTCGAATGAACCTGCATGGGACATCTCGATACGACATGTTAACACAACTTCAGCTCAACATGTTCTAATGCACACTAGGACTTCTTGCTCAACCTGTTCTTCTTTAGCAAGATAAACAAGACTATCTAACATGTTGCTGTTATTATTTGTTTTTACAAAATTAATACCAACCCTTAAAATTAAAGAACTAACACCGAGAATAGATCAAGCCAAGAAAGTTTGAGAATTTGGAAGAAACTCAAGAGATGCCATTCACGGAGAAAATGTCATCTCTGGGGAGTTAGAGTTTCTTTGACAATTCCTAAGGGTGATAGTCTGAGAAAGGGTTCTTCGAGAATGTTGCCTTTCACGTCTCCATATTGTTTAACCCCAAGAGGAGGGAAGACTGTATCTGGAATCCTACAGGGGATCTAGTTTTGTTTGTATTTAAGAATGACCAACAGGGCTTTACCTAGTGCTAGACGTAGTTGTCGGGGAAAACTCTAAATAAATATACTAGTATTACACAGTTGATATGTGGCAAGTATATAAAAGGATGTGAAAGAAGACTTACAGTGAAGCAGCCCCACAATACAATTATATACATATGAAAGCAGATAAACACTTACTCGTTGTAGAGCTTCCATGCTGTGTGGTTAGTTGTTCAACAAAGAAAGTTTTGATAACAACATATGTTTGAATTCAAAATCAAAGGCTAAAGTGCTTTGAAAGATTTGTTGGGAGGCTGATGGATCAGTGTTTGTCCCTCCTTGGTCTCCCCTTGAGGTGTTCATATGGATATATTTTCTTGCCCTTTGCAAAATTTGAGCAAATCGAGCAAAATGCCCAAATCTGCCTTGCCATGACAGTTTGCAGCAAGGCATATTGGCATGGTCATATCTCATGGCTCAGATTGAGTTTGGTGAAGTTCTTGGTCATTTTGGAAAGCCCTCATATGATACAACATATGTGTCATCATAGTTGGTTTTGATACTTTTTGGATCAAAGTGAAAAATGCCCCTACATTTTGGAAAAAGTGAAATTGATTCTGACTTAGTGAAAATTTCACCAAGTGTTGGAAAAAAGTGACATTTTCACTTTTCTTGATTTTGATCATTCCACAACTTAATATCCATGAGGAATTGAAATTAGTGGTAGTTGAAGCTTTTGTAGAGGGCCCTGAGAGCTACAAATCCAGCTTTGAATGGGGGAAATGGCCTTGTGGTTTAGGAGATATAATCCTCCAAAGTTGGTACCCTAGCCACTTTGTTCCATAACCTAGAAAATTTCTAAGTTTTTATGGTTACCCTTTTTACAAGTTATCCCACGTTCTTTGATTTTTCTTGATGAATGATGATTCCAATCACACATTAACATCATTTTGGGGTCAAAGAACCATATTTGTGAAAAATCTCAAAAAGTCAAAGTTTGACTTTTGTGCACAATTGACTTTTTATCAGATGAATTCCACACTGTGCGATCCTTTATGAAATCAAGTCCTTGACCTAAACCAAACTTGATGGACATGTTCCATGGGTGTTATAGGGTCTATTGAATCATGTCCCAAGGTTTGGGAGCATGCCTAGGTCAAAAGTCAAAGGCACTGTTGACTTTTCCCTCAAAACCCTAATTGTGATCCTGATGAAATTGAAACTTGTGCACCAACCTTCTTGGATCAATCCATTGTTGCAGATGGATCAATGTAGTGTGTTATAGACCCTCAAATCCTCTCTTGAGGTTTTGGCTCATGTTTTGTCCCAAAAGTCAACTTTGGGGTGAATTAGGTCAAGAAACCCTAATTCTTGATTTTTATTGTATGCATCCCCTGAGGCAAAATTGACTTGATGATTGGGTCCATATGGTCCCTTAGAGTATCATAAGTTATGCTTTGAAACATTGGCTCATGCCGAGAGGAAAATTTTCATCTGGAGGCCTTGGTCGACCAAAACCCTAATTTGGTGACACTGGCCATCTTGAGGCTTGATCCACTTGGAATGCTGCAACCTTGTGCCTGATTCTTGATGTGGGAGTCCTCTTGATCCATTATGGATGTTTGATAGGCTTAGAAAAGTTGAGGATCATGTCATTCCTTGATTGATCCTTTGTCTAAGAGCTATGAGAAGGCTTGAAACCCTAATTTAGATTGTAGTGGATGCTCACCCATCTTTGGGGAGACTAATGAGGTATGTTGGTACATCCATATTGTGATGATGACTTGCACAATGATGGGAAATCTTAGTGGTCAAAATTTGGGGCATGACAGAAACACTTACATGTAACATATCATAGTCCCTAACAGAATAATGTATGACGACTAAAAATCCTATTCATAAACAATCTTAAGATATAATTGAAAAAATTGAAAAGTATTGAAACTTAACTTATCAAAAAAGAATAAAAAAACTATATGTATTACTTATAATAGGTTTAATGGGTTGAAAATTTAAAAAGACGATAAATCACTAGTACATCATAAATAAGAAGAATATTAAAAGTGTATAAAGAATGTTAACCAATAATAATGATTAAAATACAAGTGAAGATACAAGTGAAGAACCAAAGATCTTGGATAATGAAAGCTATTTATAAACAAAGACAGAAAGTAACTCTTCAAGAGTAGCAAACGTTGACAGCTCAACAGGTAGTTACTAATAGGCACATTTACCAAAATTTTCAATCGAACCATGAGAAAGAAGCGTGGAGGAACATATGGATTTCTAATTGCGCAATAGGGAGAAGTTTACTATGTATATGGCTTGTAATGAAAGATTGGCAACTAGAGAAAGATTGTCTAAATTTGGGTTTTTGGAGCAAACTAAATGTAGCTTTTGTGATAACAGTGAAAGTATGCAACATCTGTTATTTGACTGTGGCAGGATAAAAGAGATATGGCAACATGTCCTTAATTGGCTCAACATGAATCACATTCCCCTAGGGTGGAAGGAAGAGCTATAATGGGTGTTGAAGAATAGTAAAGGTAAAAGTTGGAGAGCTAAGATCCTCAAGTGTGCATTTACGGAGATGGTTTATGAAGCGTGGATTCACAGGAACCTTTGTTGTTATGGGAACTAAATGGAGGTTGGTCTAATAGGGCCTAAGATTCTTGAGATAGTGGCTAATAGACGCCCTGTATAATATATATCTAGAATAATATCATACAAGTGTTTTATTTGGTACTGACACCTTCATAAGTGCCTATTGGCATAATTCACATACTTGACCATTTAAAAACATAATACAATCTATGGTACAAGGCATGGAAATTATCCAAAACAAGAAATTCTAAGAATGAGGTACAATATTCCTCAATGTACAAGAAAATAATACACAGTGGAATAAGGTCAACTAAGCTTCTCTTGAAACATCCAAGCAAAGCTCCACTTGTAAATCAAACCTGCAAATGCTTCCTGAAAATAATCAACAATAACGGGGTGAGATATACATCTCAGTGAGTTCCCTATCTTATGGATCCTCTCGGCTTTACAGGGTTCTAGCCAAATCCTAACTCAAGTCAAAAGGGAAGGGAAATGACCTTGAGTTCTCAATCTCACACTATATGGAAACACGTTATTGAGTCCGTTAACTCAAAAGTTATCACTATCGTCAACCCTATCAAGGCACCCCCTTTTCCCGTGCTCTTCTATGTCTAGAAGTCGGAACGAGTCATGGATCCTTGTAGATTACTTAGCATACGAGATGGATTCGGAACTAAGGGACATGTTATCACCTCAATTCGTCACTTCACACGGTCCGTACACCGTCACAAGTCTCTTTACCATATAGGTTCCATTCGTACTATAACATTGGGAATCAAACCTACCAAGTAATCGTGCATTCATTCCAGAGGAGCTCGTTACTCATGAAACAACACATAATGGGGAAATGGTTGCGATTTCGTGAATTCATATACGACCATAATTGTATTCAACATTTCTAGGCCACATTAGCCTTTAGGCCTCTTTTGCCTTTCTCAAATAAACATAATAATTACACGTGTTCCATACTAGTGTTTCACTCTCACCTAGACCATTACTCGTCATGGATGTACCTTTCTACATCGAATGCACGAGCATCATCATCTAGGTTGTCTACTCTAGGCCATAACTCGTCAAGGATGCACCTTCCTACATCGAAGGCACGAGCAACGCCATCTAGAGTTTCTATCAATTCTTAGCCATTACTAGGTTCCACTATCATGTTGTTATGGGGTAAAGTTTCCTCACTCTTTCTATTCCATATTTTAACATGCACTCTCTCCCGATCATGTTTAACAACAATATTAGACAAAACATATTCAAATGCATTTTAGAATTACATATAATAATTCAATCATAAGTTATACAAAGCATATTACAATTGTATAATAGAATCACATATAATGATTCCATCATAAGTTATATCACACTTAGGTTCCCTCCGATTTATTTAATCGGAAATCAAAAACACTATTTCTCACTCTTATCCCGTAGGATATTTTCACAACTTTGCATCGGCTATAACCATGCCTCGATCAGGTTTATGATCCAAAAGATATGGATTTTTAAAGAAAAGAAAATTATTTGAAAACTGCCAGGAGCGCCCGACGGTCCATGCTTCGCCCGACGGTGCCCCCTACGCCTGCTACTTCGCCCGGCGAAGCAGCGACTTAAGACCCATGCCAAAAAACCAAAGTTCCAGAATAAAAACATGTTGCGCTTCTTGACTTTCGCCCGGCGGAGCAGCGGTGCAAGCCTGCGTCGCCCGGCGCTCAAAGCGCCGCCCGGCGGTGCGTATCAGAAGTAGAATTTTTCTGCTGCATTTTTAGGGTTCAAAGGGCTTCAAAACCCATCCTTTCCACACCAGATCGTTTACCAACATTCAAACAAGTATCACCAATTGATCACATGCATATTATGACTACACTACGCAATTTATATCGAATTTCATATGTTAGATTTCATTGATTTATCCGTTTAATTATTTTCTCTCAAATCTAACCTAAGTTCAAATCATGGATTTCTAGAACTTTGAGTTTCTAACTAGAACCCACCTGATAATCGAAGAGGAGTTTGAAGAAGATGATGAACAATGATCCAATCTTCTTCCCAAGTTTCTTCCTCTTTCCCTCTTCTCTTCTCTTCCTTTCTCTTCTTTCTCTTTCTTCTTCTTTCATATCTTTCCTTTTCTTTCTCTATACAAATATATATATATATATATATATATATATATATTTATAAACTTATTATATAATATAATTCAATAGAGTAAAATATCTCCTATTGATATTTTATCATCTTACACCAATTGATCAATTATTAGAGTTACCATAAAACCCTCTCTTGAATTAATACTTATTGATCTGTTTCTTTAATAAATAATTGATCTCTTCTGAGTTCATTAGTTGCTCTATTGATCCCAAATGTCAATACTTAAAGTACTTAGAGGATTCCATTAATCCAATTATCCAAAGATAGAGCACAAAGGCACTCATCTGATCTCATATGATATCTAATTGAGCTTTTAGATAATATGGGGTATTACACTCTCCCCCCCTTAAATTGAAATTCGCCCCCGAATTTCCTCTTCTCGACAATAACCACAACTTGTATCATTGTCTCAGTTACACACTCAACTTTACTTTCGTTCAAATTCTGACGTACTCAAATTCCAACTTGACTTCACAGACCAAAATCCTTGTTTTCACAATTCATCAAACTCTACGTCCTTAGTCATATTCTTATTCCAATATTGGGTTAACTTTCAACTTGCTTTTCCCAAAATTCATCTATTGTTTCATACAAAGAGACTTGGTCGCATCCTACCTTCGGCAAGAATGTACCATCTTATATTGGTTCAGGGTAACAAATACTCAACACATCTTCACGATGTAATTCAGTGATTTCTTAACTTCATGTAATCATCGACGATTTATCTTCTCCTAACTCTTTCAACGTCCAAAACCACTTCATAGTTAGTCAAACGACTTCTTATCAGTTCCATCTGGTCTGATGTTGTACACTGTACTCATTTAATCCGATATTTCCTTTCTTTCGTGTCACACCAATGGTAACACACTTAAAACAAGATTTCCTTATTTCCATATTTACAAGCAATAATCCTTCTAAATTCTTATTATTCTGACTGAACTCTTTCATCTGTCACCTTCCACTGCGCAACTCAATTTCTAACTGTGGAACACCACGGATTCTCAAGTACTACTAGGTAGTTAGCAGTCGGCGGAGAAACACACTTATCCATTGGGGTCCTTACTAACCAATGGTACAAGAAACTTACTGACGTCCTATGGTAGAATAATTTCTTGGCCAACACACAATATTATAACATCGGTCCAAAACTTTCCAGACGGTAGAGGTACATGAGTTATACTGTTACTACCATGACATACACAACTCTAAATCCATTCTAAACTCGAAATAATATATCCAAAATAGTTTAACAACCTCCAGTTCTGGTTACCACATTCCAAATCGATTCTTCTTACAGTTTCTGACTTACTCAAGGTTCCTTGTTGATACGAGATCTCAATCAATCATACGTAACACCATCATGGAACTTCAATCATATGCGAATCACCAATTAACAGAACTTAACCCATTCAAGGTACAATTGTGAGTTTTCATACTACTCACCAATTCACATACAACACTCCACATACACACACACTTTCGAAGTCCATACCACACTTCTTAGTTGAATCCACTTCTCTTAATTGTTTTGTTCCATAAACAATTCCAAGTTACATACTTAACTTTGGAATGCCCAATTCTTACTCGCTCTTGGAAGGATAACTTTCAAATTTCCTTCTCTGGGTAAAACACAACTGCACACAACTGGTACCACTCTCACGGAGTCTAAATCCAATACCATGAACTCACGGAAGTTAACAATTACTAACTCTGACCAACTGCTCATATACTAACACCATAATTAAACACCGAAATATATTCCTTGCAAGATCAATACTTCGTGAGTATTTTCCAACTTCGTCCTTAAGACTCTCAATAGTACTAATAACAATACACCTAAGATCTTCCCCACACTTAACACAATCCACAAGATTACTTTCCTAAAAGTCAAACTCCCGCGTCGTCTAAACAAATGGTCAACTATGTAACACCTTTCCAACAGTTACAATTTTCAAAAGATAAATCCGTCTTTCATTTAGTTGTAATCCCGTTTTCCATTCACACGATACTCTCCCATCGGAGTAACATAAGGTAACAAAACACAGATGATGGCTCCTAAGGGATTTCACAATTTACACTCATGTTAATCGATTACCCATCTGAGGTTAATCGGTTAACTTCTCAAAATTCAGCACAAAACACCGTCCTTGCACGTGTTAATCGGTTAACACTATTGTGGAAGCCGAAAACCTATTTCTTCTAATTCAAAAACCATCCCTATTCAAAACCATCAATCCGGCTTGCTCTAACCCACAATATCATTCTCAACTCGTGGCTTTTTAACTTATATAACATTTGTCGCTCCCGGGATTTTCATCCAAGTACAAACGCGAAAGTGGCACCGAAACAGAGTCGCCAGCAATGTGTATTTATCCCAAGAGAGGGAAAGGAAACACCGCGTAAACCTGAGAGAAAGAAAAAGCATGGTCTTACGACCAAGAGAACTGGGTTCGGGAGTCGGTTACGTGCGGGGAAGGTATTAGCACCCCCACGCGTCCATCGTACCCGATGGGATCCACGCTTGCTTGTCTCGATCAAAGGGTGTAGGAAAAGATACTGGAAAAAAACTGAAAGAAAGAAAGGAGAAAGAATGGAAAAGGAACAAGAAATAAATGTAGGGAAAATAAAAGAAGTGCTCGCATGGGCCCTACCCCACTGCCTACGTATCTCATCGGGAGCATGAGAATCAGAGCGACGTAGTTCCCCTCACTAGGGATGGATTGTTTTTTTGGAGAACGGCTTACGTTCTAGCTCAGGTGTTGCAGGCTCGCTGGTCCGAGTGCGTTACCATCTTGCAAGAGAACGAGTAGAAGCGCGTTCGTGCGTTAGGAGTGAATGAGATGAGAAAAGAATTCCCGAAGGAAAGACGTTATTGTTTGTTTTTGTCTTTTAAGAGTTTTTTCGTTTGTTTGCATATGATAGTGTATCCGAATCTTAGTCATTGGAATGTGTACATTCTCACATTCCAAGATGGAATGGGTAAGAAAGCACACTAAGAGTGAAGAAGACCTCCACACTTAGCTCCAATTGTCAAGGTTCAAACACACTGGCATACTTGTGTTTATTAAGTGTTTTTGTTAATTAAGAAATGAAGAAGTGTTTTTTATTGTTTGCACCTTCAACAAGTATTGCATTTAAGTCCCTCATACAAGATCAAATGTTTAACACATTGACCCAAGATGGGCTATATGCTACACATTCTAAGATTACAAGAGAAGACCCCTTATAATCTTTTCTTTATATGAAAGGCCTAAATGCAATAAATGCCTACCTTTATTATGTGTTTTGAATTTTCTTTGAGATGAGAAGAGAGACTCAAGAGAGGAGAAAAGGTAAAACCTATAGGGACTAAGACTCAATCCTAATTGAAGATTAAAGGGAGTGATCCTAAAGGTTTGTGAGGTTTCAACCTAAAGTCTAAAGAAAGAAAGAATTAAACAATTCACTTCCAAAGTAGAAGATGAATTGTAATTCAAAAAAGGAAAGTAATGAGTTATTAAAAGAAAGCACATAAGTGCTTAACAAAACACAAAATGGAATTGTAAAAGAGAAAGGATAGAAGTTGAATGTGGATTCCTTATCCACACTCAAATGAAACTTACCAAAGCCCCTACATGGTTAGTAAACATGTATAAGAAGTATAAGAAGTAAAAGAACATGTAATGCATCATAAAACTCAAAAGAATTAAATGAGAAAACAAATCCTAGAACCACAACCAGAATGGGCATCATATGGAAACCAATGGTTATTATCATACAAGTGCAAGTGAATAAGCAACAATCATCACCCATTAGCATTTAAACATGTTACAAGAAGAAGGGGTAGATGAAAGATGGAAAGAAATGAAGAGGACATGCATAAATGGAACATGTGAATCAACAACCAGAATTGAAACTAAATGGAAAATGGTTTATAAACATCTCAAAAGTATTTATGAATCAACTTCAAGACATTCAAGAAGTAATATAAGAAGAATTGAAATGAAAGTTCAAAAAGAAAGTGCAAACAATACATGTTAATGATGCACAAAGTTCAAATTGAAATGAACATGTAAAGATGACCTATAATGTGTATCAAAGACCTATAATATCATATGAATGGCTCATAACATATGCAAATGCTCATACAAATGTGCACAAAAGAATTCATGTAAACATGCACTAAAGTTGTAATGACATGCCATGGATTATACATCCAATGTGATGCATCAAACAAAGACCAAATGGATTCATGAAAATTATGCCAGCATATTATTGGAATGCCTAGGTCAGAAATGCATCATACATCAAGATAGCATGTAAAAATTCAGAGCAAAATGACTTCAAACAAATCAATTAGGTCAAATTGAAACATCATGCAAAGTGGTGCAAATATAGGCATCAAGACATGTGATAAAGTGACCTAAAAAATCAAACAAAAATCATCTAACATGCTTCAATGTATTAGTGAATCAATGCAAAAAGAATCATGTCAAAACAGTTGGTAATGAGCAAGAACAAAATCAAACAAATTCATGTATCATGCTTAGAATGCATCTAAATGGAAATTCAAAGAAAATTATGGACCAGGGGTAAAAAGGTCATAAAATCAATAAATAAAATCATGGAAAATTTCCTAAATGTTTTAATGATGCTCATGAATTTTTTTGGAATTTTAGGATGCTATTTGATATTTTTAAAAATTAAAAAAGCAAACGTGTAGAAAAATAAAAAATGAAATGAAATGCAAATGTGAATGGGGGTGTGAACATAGCAAATGATCAGTTCAAAATCATTGGGCTTTAAAAAAGAGGAGGTGTGAATATCAATCAGGTTAGGTCCATTAAGCACGCAGAACATACTAACAAGCATGGAATCTCAGTCAACAAAATTGACTCACTCATGGCCATTGGATCAAGTCACAGTCAAACCATAGTCAAAGTAAACAACATCAACGCGCACATGTGAATGTCCACACTCCCTATCGTGTACCATGCCATACAAAGTTTAAGTGAGTTCAGAAAATTGGCATGTGACTTGCACGCTTTTTTTTTTGTGTTGGCAGCATGGTAGCCATTGGATCACACTCATCCAACGGATCACATTCAAACTGGTCATAAAACCCTAACATGAAGCCATCGGCCGGAGAGGGACCTCCGGTCACCTTCTTCGGTCATTTACCACCGTCTGCAACTCACATTTCTCCAGAAATTCACAATCCACATACCAAATGAAAGCTAAACTTACGTACATCAAGAATTTAGCACTGAAATCACCAAACAATGCACACACAGCAAGAAACGATCACAAACACTTTGCCCTAAGTTTAGATCTACACCTCTGAGAGGTCTATCAACTAGCCAAAAATGTTTCATTGCTTCTAATAAGCCATAATCAACATGAAACAAGCTTAAAAATCAATGAATCACACCAGAATAGTTAAGAAATTCCAAACCTGAAACTTGAAGATTCTTTGTTCAAAAGAAAACCAGAGATGTTGCCTTGAGTTCTTGAGCTCCAATGTGGCCAAATAAAGGCTTAGATACAAGAGTGGATGATACTTCAGTGAAGGAGAGCTGAAATCCAAGATTCAAAACAGTTGCAATGTGATGAAAATGGGAGAGAGAATCAGAGAGATTCTGAGAAGAAGATGAGGGAGATGAAGTGGAGCTCGAAAATCAATTGAAATGTGGAGGAATTGAGAGAGAATGGAAAGAGTTTCTCAATTGAATATCAGAAAAATGAAGCTCAGCCCTCAATTCGTGAAGGGAAGATTTGTTTTATATGTTGAGCTTAACCATGGTTAACTGGGTGAATCAACTGAGTCATGGTGGTTTAGGTGAGTCATCCCTAACTAACTGAGTCAAGTTAGTTAGGGAGAGCAATGATAAGGTGATGATAGTTCATGGTAAGCTATGGTGATGGTGACAAGAGAAATGGAATGGCAAGGCTGTGTAACACAAAACTTGTTCAGCAAGCTTGTCATTTCTACTTTCATGCATAGCACGTGCTATGGTGTGTATGCAATGTGTTTGGTTTAAAAAGGCAATGGATAGCTGGTATGAATAAAGCACGTGCAAGCTTGTACCAACAACATCAACAACATTGGTTTTTTTTTCTGGTTTTTTATAACAGTTTGCAGACATGGGTGTTTAATGGTGATTTTCTCTTTGCATTGTGGATGATTTGATGAGTTCTTGGAGTTATTGGCAAGAGGGATTGTAGTAGAACTACTTTGGCATGAAAATTGAATGGAAATGATGCTTGGGAGAGGTTGAAAATGACTTAGAACAATAAGGTTTGGAAACTGGTTATGGGCGAGGAAATGAGGTTGGTTGGCAAGGTGTGCATGGCATGGATTTTCAGTTGTGTTGACCAATCTTTGAGCTATCATAACTCCTTGTCCTTTGATCAAATGAAAAAATCATGAACATCAATCTTGAAGATCTCACATAGGGGAACAACTTTGATGTTGCAAGATTTTTCATTTGAAGCCTTTAACCATGAGTAATTGATCCCTACATTTTGCCCACCAACTGTTTGAGAAAATGACTGCGCGCAGACCTGGCCAAACTTGGTCATGACATGGTTTTTGGCCTACTTTCCTCCAACTTTGATCAATCATATCTCCCTCATTTTTTATCCAATGGAAATGTTCTACCCATGGATTTGAAGCTTAAAGCAAGGCCTTTCATTGAGGCAGAGTGGAATTTTCATTTGGTGCTCCAAATTTGAATGGCCTTGGTTCAAATTCTGATGCAAAATGGCCAAAACTTGCTATTTTTAGTAACCCTACCTCATCCAAAAATGGCAACTTTCCACATCTTGATTTTTTCATGATTTCCTTTGGAGTTTCTTGATCAAATTTTGTACATTGGACATATGTAACATGAATTTCATGATTTTGGGCTCAAAAATTCAAGAGTTGACTTTTTCCCCTGATTATTTGACTTGGCCCCAAATTTCCTGATTTTTTATCTTTCTTCCAATTGAACCACCTCCAAAACCAATTGAGGGGCAATTCTCCATACACATACACTTAAGAACATGTAGAATACCATGACATCAAGTTTTGTCCAAAAAATCAAAGATTCCCTGATTTAATGGGAAACCCTAGTTTTGGTGCCCACCTCCTAGGAGAAAAATGTGCAGTCTTCAATTTCAAATTCCTCAGAGTATGTTGTGTACCTTCTTAAAGGATGATGAGATATACCATTTGAGGATGATTTTGGATCAATGGGCTATCTCTTTTGAGGGTTTTCCTTCAATTTTTGGACTTCTTGCATAGTGTAGGATGTAATGCTTCAATCTCCCATTGAATCTCACTTCCTTGAGGTTTTGGATGATCAATTGAGATAGTATGATACATGAGAGACCTCTTGGCTTGCCTAGAGCCAACTTGATTGACCTTTTTGTGCTTTGAATGATTCCTTGATTGTCCACCTTCCACCTGATCACATGCCCTGATGGTAAGAAGGATGCCATGCTTCATTTTTCTATGTTAAATGCAATGTAATGTTAATGAGGTGGATATGATATGATAAATGATAATGCCATGCTATGATGACAAAGGGGAGAGCAAATTTTGGGGTATTACAGCTGCCCCTATTCAAGCGCTGTAGACCTGAATGCCTGAAAGCAATTGCTTTCGGACTTTCAAGGTATATAGTGATTGAATACCAAATATAACCAAAAATTTGCTCTGGATGGTGAAGAAGAAAAGGGATATAAACCCAACGAGACTGCTGGATTGAATCTTCGACGAAACATCGGAGAGATCTGTCTTTTGAACGATGCCAGACGACTACTGGCTTGCCACGCTGCTGGTGGACTTTAATAATGTCTTTTATGCAACTCCAGACGACTACTGGCCTGCCACACTACTGGTGGACTTTAATAATGTCTTTTATGCAACTCCAGACGACTACTGGCCTGCCACGCTACTGGTGGACTTTGCAGCTTCGTGCCACCCGAAGATGGACTTCTGCCAATCCACTGTTGGACTTTTGCCACCCGAAGACGGACTTTTGCCAATCCACTGTTGGACTTTTGCCACCCGAAGACGGACTTTTGCCAATCCACTGTTGGACTTTTGCCACCCGAAGACGGACTTTTGCCAATCCACTGTTGGACTTTCGCCACCCGAAGACGGACTTTTGCCAATCCACTGTTGGACTTTTAGCTGCTTTGCCACCCGAAGATGGACTTTTGCCAATCCACTGTTGGACTTTTGCCACCCGAAGACGGACTTTTGCCAATCCACTGTTGGACTTTTGCCACCCGAAGACGGACTTTTGCCAATCCACTGTTGGACTTTTGCCACCCGAAGACGGACTTTTGCCAATCCACTGTTGGACTTTCGCCACCCGAAGACGGACTTTTGCCAATCCACTGTTGGACATTTGCCACCCGAAGACGGACTTTTGCCAATCCACTGTTGGACTTTCGCCACCCGAAGACGGACTTTTGCCAATCCACTGTTGGACTTTAAGATATGAGGGAATGATGACTCTGCCAGGAATTATTCCATCTGTTTGGGGCTGGATTCTGGTCACAGCAACTCCGCTGGGGATGAGAATTTTTAAATGACGTCCTGCTGGGGAAATGAGCCATTAAACTCTGCTTGGGGATTTATTCAACCCAAGATCCTTTATAGGGATTATCAACCTTATAACTCGGCTGGGGAGTATTGCTGACAAGATTCGATGCTGACCTCTGTGGGGGATCATTACCAGAGACACAATCTTGTTGGGGATCATGGCTACTCTGCCAGGGATATGCAAATCCTGGTTAGAACATTCCACTGCAACTTGCTAGAAAGAGTCCTTAGAGATCTGTTGAGGAAACCCAAAGCAAATCCACAGTAGTCTGCTGAAGAATATGACTGTCGAGCTTAGGATAAGTACTACAATGCCCCATGTTAGGCGAGCTTTCCTTTAGACAATTCCATTGGGGATGACGAGTTTATAACAAACTCTGCTGGAGAAAACTGCTTTAAAGCGTCTCGTGTTGGGGAATGCCTTTTGAGAGGATTTTACAGAAGACCAACTGTCCTCAAACTCTACTGGGGATGATCAACACTTCATGCTGGGGAACCAAACAATTTGTCCCCGAAGAGGATGTCATAAGAGGATTTTACAGAAGATTTAGCTTCTTCAAACTCCTGCGACTTCGCTGGGGATAATGACCATCAAACTCTACTGGGGGGTGATCAACACTTCATGCTGGGGAAACAACATGCCCCATGCTTAAGAAAACCAACAATTTGTCCCCAAAGAGGATGTCATAAGAGGATTTTACAGAAGATCTAGCCTCTTCAAACTCTTGTGACTTCGCTGGGGATAATGACCATCAGTTTCGGTGTCGACGAGACCACTCTTTTGGGGAACCTGTGACCGTTATCGACATAGAAAAGCTTGTAGTTGTTGGAAGTACTGAATAAGAGAATCGACTTAATAAGATGCAACGGTACCCAGTTGAACTTAATTCACTGATATCGACCCGTTATGAACAATCGTCGACCGAACGATGAACGCCGATCTCCTTACCCATAATTGCCCCAGTCTTTTGCGTGGGGTGATTTATTGCTAGTCTTGTGCTTAAAATCATCTGCACCTGCTACCTGCAACAAAAGAATATGCCCACATGCCCCGAATATTGCGTGGCTAGAATCCACCATCCGGGAATATTCAACATTCGAAGTAATTTCAAATGTTTTTTCTGCGCATGTTATTGCAAGGCTGCCATGTTTTCAAATGCAATGTTTTATCAAAAATTAGGACGTTTTTGCAAACAAAGCAATAAAACAAAAATAGAAAGCTTTTTACTGAAATTCAATTTATTGACTGAGAGCCCAGAATAGGCAATTACATCTGGAAGCAATCCCTGGAAAGAGGTGATTGCTGAAAATTGAGAAAAGAAACTATCCTAATGGCAATGTGAAAACGGAATTCCACTGAGTTTCCATTCTGTTATGACCAGTATGTCTTCAAAACTCCCCGACCTTGCCTTCTGAGGAATGATCAGACCGATTCCTATCCTTCAGAACGTCAGTTGTTCAAACGGTAATGGGGGATAGATAACTCAGACCATAGTCATTCGCTTAAATCCCTCTTTTGTGTGGACCGCCCTTTCAGGTTTTCGATCCACCAGGATACCCTTTTTTGCCTAAGTTGCCCTTTCGGGTTTTCAACTTACCGGGTGTACAAATTTTTTCAATTATATCCCTAATTTTTGCCCGAACCTTATTCTGTTTTTGGTTCGCCGGGATGCCCTTTTTTGCCTGGATTTTTTTTATTCTTATTATCCAGCGGGTCTATTCATGCGAAGTATTTTTTGACTACGTCCGAGTTGACAGGGGATGAAAAGTCTTCGCCATCCATGGTTGTAAGCAATAAAGCTCCGCCTGAAAAGACCCTTTTAACCACGAATGGACCTTCATAATTAGGAGTCCATTTGCCCCTGTGATCTGTATTGGGAGGAAGGATCCTTTTGAGTACCACATCTCCGACTTTATAAACCCGAGGACGCACCTTCTGGTCAAATGCCTGTTTCATTCTGCGCTGATATAGTTGCCCATGACATACAGCCGCCAATCGCTTTTCCTCAATAAGGCTCAGCTGATCAAATCTGGCTCGTACCCATTCAGCTTCATCTAGCTTAACATCCATCATAACTCTGAGGGACGGAATTTCTACTTCAACTGGTAGCACTGCCTCCATACCATATACAAGTGAGAATGGGGTTGCCCCAGTGGACGTGCGTACCGACGTTCGATACCCATGCAAAGCAAATGGTAACATCTCATGCCAATCTTTGTACGTGACAACCATCTTCTGCACAATCTTCTTGATATTTTTGTTGGCCGCTTCGACCGCGCCATTCATCTTTGGGCGGTACGGAGAAGAATTGTGATGTTCGATTTTGAAGTCCCGGCATAACTCAGCCGTCATCTTATTGTTCAAATTAGAACCATTATCAGTAATGATTCTTTCGGGAACTCCATATCGGCAAATGATATCCCGTTTTAAGAAACGAGCGACCACTTGTTTTGTAACATTGGCATAGGATGCGGCTTCAACCCATTTGGTGAAGTAATCAATTGCCACCAAGATGAAACGATGACCATTGGAAGCTGTAGGCTCAATCTTTCCGATCATATCAATGCCCCACATGGCAAACGGCCAAGGCGACGACATGATACTCAACGGATTTGGAGGCACATGCACCTTGTCTGCATAGATCTGGCATTTATGGCATTTGCGGGCATATTTGCAACAATCTGACTCCATAGTCAACCAATAATATCCCGACCTTAACAACTTTTTAGCCATTGCCTGCCCTCCGGCATGAGTACCGAAAGAGCCTTCGTGCACTTCAATCATCAACAAGTCTGCTTCATGTCTATCCACACATCTAAGCAGGACCGTGTCAAAATTTCTTTTATACAGCACGCCATCTTTGTTCAAGAAGAAACTACCAGCTAACCTTCTCAACGTCTTCCTGTCTTTGGACGATGCCCCGGACGGGTACTCTTGACTTTTCAAGAAACACTTAATGTCTTGAAACCATGGCTTGTCATCAGACGTTGCATCGACCGCAAACACAAATGCTGGTCTGTCAAGGCGGGATACCTCAATCTTAGGTACATGGTTCCATCCTTGCACTTTGATCATGGAAGACAAAGTGGCCAAGGCATCAGCGAACCTATTCTCATCTCGAGGAATGTGGTACAGTTTCACTGTTGTGAAAAATGTCAGCAATCTCCTCGTATAATCTCTATATGGCACTAGATTTGCTTGGTGCGTGTACCAACTCCCTTTCACTTGATTGATTACCAAGGCTGAATCACCAAATATATCAAGGGTCTTAATCCGTAGATTAATCGCCTCCTCGATCCCCATTATACAAGCTTCGTACTCTGCTTCATTGTTGGTGCATCCGAAAGTTATTCGGGCAGTGAACGGCATATGAACACCTTCCGGCGTGATAAGAACTGCTCCAACTCCGCACCCATTCATATTGACAGCCCCATCAAACATCAGACTCCATTTGGATTCAGGGTCTGGCCCCTCCTCCGGGAGTGGTTCCTCACAGTCTTTAGCTTTGAGAAACATGATGTCCTCATCAGGGAAGTCAAATTTCATGGGTTGGTAATCATCAATCGGCTGTTGCGCGAGATAGTCGGACAAGACACTTCCTTTGATGGCCTTTTGTGAAGTGTACTGAATGTCATACTCTGTCAAGACCATTTGCCACCGTGCAACTCTGCCTGTCAATGCTGGTTTCTCGAAAATGTACTTGATAGGATCCATTTTTGAAATCAACAAGGTTGTGTGCCTAACCATATATTGCCTCAATCGCTTAGCGGCCCATGCAAGCGCACAACATGTCTTTTCAAGCATTGAGTATCGGGACTCACAATCATTGAACTTTTTGCTCAGGTAGTAAATAGCATGCTCCTTCCTACCTGTCTCGTCATGTTGACCGAGAACACAACCCATGGCACCTTCAAGCACTGTCAGATACATTATCAGCGGTCTCCCTTCAACTGGAGGCATTAGAATCGGAGGTTCCTGCAAGTATTCTTTTATCTTATCGAATGCCAATTGGCAATCGTCATTCCACCTGACCGTTTGATCTTTCCTTAACAATTTAAATATTGGCTCACACGTGGCTGTTAGGTGAGATATGAACCTTGCAATGTAGTTCAATCTACCCAAGAAACCACGAACCTCTTTTTCTGTTCTCGGTTCAGGCATTTCTTGTATTGCTTTCACCTTGGCAGGATCAACCTCGATTCCTCTTTCGCTCACAATGAAACCCAGTAACTTTCCAGAACGCACCCCAAACGTGCACTTGTTTGGATTTAATCTCAGACGAAACTTTCTCAACCTTTCAAACAGCTTTTTCAGGTTAACCAGATGTTCCTCTTCTGTTCTCGACTTGGCAATCATATCATCTACATAACATTCGATCTCCTTATGAATCAAGTCATGAAACAATGTCACCATCGCCCGTTGGTACGTTGCCCCTGCGTTTTTCAACCCAAAAGGCATTACTTTATAACAATATGTACCCCACGGAGTAATGAACGTGGTCTTCTCCATGTCTTCAGGTGCCATCTTGATCTGGTTGTACCCGGAGAAACCGTCCATAAATGAGAACACTGAAAACTGAGCTGTATTATCGACCAGCACATCAATATGAGGTAGTGGAAAATCATCTTTCGGGCTAGCTTTATTAAGATCTCGATAATCCACACACATTCTCACTTTTCCATCTTTCTTCGGTACTGGCACGATGTTGGCTACCCATGGAGGATACTTTGTCACAGCAAGAAAACCAGCGTCCCACTGCTTCTGGACTTCCTCCTTAATCTTTAAGGCCATGTCGGGGTGAGTCCGCCGAAGTTTCTGCTTGACTGGCGGACATTCTTCTCTCAATGGTAGCCTGTGCACGACAATATCCGTATCCAACCCCGGCATGTCTTGATACGACCAGGCGAAGATGTCAACATACTCGCGCAACATTTCCGTCAAAGTTTGCTTCACATCTGCTTGCAAGCTGGCACCAATCCTGATCTCTTTCTTGGCGTCCTTGGTACCAATATTGATGATTTCTACAGTCTCCTGATGAGGCTGGATGACCCTTTCCTCTTGTTTCAACAATCTGGCCAGTTCTTCAGAAAGTTCACAATCTTTCTCATCCCCTTCTTCGGCTTGATAAATCGGATTGTCAAAGTCATACATGGCCATATCAAAATCGTTATCAGTGGTATCTGGAGGATCAAGTCTGCATGAACGGGTTCATGCCTTATTTTAGAATTTATTTTTAAGCAAAACAAAAGAAAATGAAACATTGCCATTTTATATTTTTTGTGCAAAAATAAAAACTGAAAGACAGAGAACAAAATTTGATTGCAAAACGTCCTTTATTAATGATTAAACATTGCAAATGCAACCATGGTGGCCCTACAAATGAATCTATACGCCTTGGGCAGAGCGCAAGATTTTGACATGCATTATGGTTAGAAAAAACAAAGAAAAATTACTCTGTCTGAAGAGTAACCCGGATGACTTCTTCAACGAACCAGTTCTGCACTTGTTGTCCCGGAACATGAGGGCGTACCCAGTTGTCCAGGTCACAATCACTGTCAACACTATCCTCTGTGGCTGCACAAGACTAGTCCGTGCAGATAATTCCCCCACTATTGAAAGTAATGGGTCCCCTGCTCCCCGCATCTGAAGTTGTAGAGGGATGATAACCAATACCAAATTTGTCTTCCTTCATTGGGGTCTCTATCAACCTGCCCCAACCTTGGGCGTTGCCTGCCCTGATGACTTCGACAGCTTGTTTGTAAGATGAAATGGAGGTACCAGCCCCAACTGGTACAGAAGAAGACTCAGGTGCATCGTCAATATTGACTGCTTCAAATGATTGGCACAGCATCTCATGAATTTCCCCATCCATTTCAATGTACTTGAACGTGGACAGGTGACTCACAAAGATGTCTTCTTCCCCACACACTGTCACAACCTGCCCTTCAAACTCATACTTCAGCTTTTGATGTAGAGTAGAAGTAACAGCCCCGGCTCCGTGAATCCAAGGGCGTCCCAATAGGCAGCTATATGCAGGTTGTATGTCCATTACATGGAACGTGGATTTGAATACCTGTGGTCCAATTTGTACGGGCAATTCCACCTCACCAAACACAGATCGTCTGGTCCCATCGAATGCTCTGACCACCAATTCACTAGGCCTTAAGATCAAACCATCAACTTCCAGCTTCATTAATGCCTTCTTGGGCAAGACATTGAGTGATGAACCAGTGTCTACCAGTACATGAGATAACACTGCGCCCTTACACTCCATCGTGATATGCAAAGCCTTATTGTGGTTTCTTCCTTCAATAGTCAGATCTCTACTTGTAAAGCCCAAGCCATGGCTAACATTAACATTGGAGATTACGCCCTCGAGCTGATTAACAGTAATTTCTTGTGGCACGTATGCACTCTTCAACACTTTCAACAACGCCTGCCGGTGCGCATCAGAGCACATCAATAGTGACAAGATTGAAATTTTTGAAGGGGTCTGATTCAGTTGGTCCACAATCTTATAATCGCTTTTCTTGATTATTTTCATAAATTCTTCCATTTCCTTATCAAAAGTAATCTTTGTCTCTGCTTCAGGTGTAGGCGCACTTTCAACCACCTGTTTACCCTTAGCCTTTGCTGCAGCTTCTGCCTCTTTATCACTTCTCAAGGTTTGGGGAGCGAACAACCTTCCACTCCTTGTAAAGCCCCCTACACCCCCTACGTTATCAATATTTGGGCTGACTGATGACTCAACTTCCTGTTTTTTACCTTCGTAATATACATCTGCCCCATAGTGCCATGGGATAGCTTTCGTAGATGTGAACGGAATTGGCCCTGGCACCGTGATAGTGACAGGACTGGGCCCTTCTGGCGCAACACTCGCCACGGGAACTGCATTGACCGGCATTTGAATCTCAGCGGGAGTGTAATAGATGGTCACGGTTGATATCTCATCAGTGTCTTTCACGACTCTGTCGAACTGTAGACATCCTTCATCGATCAGATTCTGTAAACCCATCTTCAACTTATCACAGCCGTTCTCCTGATTCATACACTCAGAGCAATCTTGATTACAGCCCGGGAACACCTGTCCCTTCAATAAACGATCTTTTACAACCAACAAAGAAGTTTTCACTTGATGAACGTCTAACACCAAATTCAATCTCCTCCCATCTTCAATAGCGTACACATTTGCTGCACTATGATCAGGCATGGGATGCTGAGTAATATTAGGAGCGGGAGAGAAATTGATGGCTTTAGCATCAAGCAAATCTTGTACTTTATGATGGAAAGCCCAGCATTTTTCAATGGAGTGTCCCTGAGCACCTGAGTGGAACTCACAACGAGCATTAGCATCGAAGTTAGGTGGCAGGTTTCCAGCAACCGGAGCTTTCATAGTACGGAGTTCTACCAACTTTAACTCGAGTAGCCGGGGCAACAGCGCGGCATAAGTCATAGGGAGAGGATCCATCTTGCGATCCCTCTGTCTAGACCTTTGCTGGAAAAAAGGTTGTTGCTGTTGAACTTGTTGTTGGGGTTGTTGTTTCTGAACAGACGGTGTGGGGATTGTTACAGCATCTACCTGATAATAAGCTCGAGAACGCCCTCTGCCTCGTCCTCTAAACACAGCATTCGTATCACCTTCTCTTCTTTTCTGGTTACTAGCAAACGGTTTCTTCGTCCCCGAAGAGCCAGCCTCACTCACATCCTGGATCTTTCCAAGCTTTAACAGACTTTCTATTCTTTCTCCCGCAATCACAATATCAGCAAATCCAGTCGACGGACAAGCAGCTAATCTGTCAAGATAGGCCCCTTGCAAGGTGCCCATGAACATATCTGCCATTTCTCTGTCTGACAAGGGAGGTTGGACCTGGGCAGCCATTTCCCTCCACCTCTGTGCATATTCTTTGAAACTCTCTTTGGCATTCTGGGACAATCCCTGCAATTGGGTGCGGTTGGGCGCCATGTCAATATTATACTGGTATTGCTTCAGGAACGCTTCTGCCAGATCTTTCCAATTCTTCACAGCAGCTCTATTCAGCTTCATGTACCAGGTCAAGGACGCCCCAGCCAGACTGTCCTGAAAATAGTGCATCCATAGCTTCTCGTCATCCGTATGGGCTGAAATCTTCCCAAAGTAAGCTTGAAGATGCGTTTGGGGACACGCATTGCCGTGATACTTATCAAAAGTGGGAGGTTTGAATTTAGGGGGAATTCTGACTCCTGAGACCAGCCCCAAGCTGGTAACATCAATACCCATAGAGTTCTTGCATTCGATGGCCCTGATCTTCTCTGCTAACTCATCATACCTTCGATCCCCTTGATTACCCACATCAGCATCCAGCAGAGTAAATTGGTCTTCTAGAGTATCTTCAAGAGTAACACCAGCATGCCTACCATTTCCATTACCCCGATTGTTACCACCAGGAGGAGGGTTGCCACCGGGAGGAGGAATGCCATGTCCCTGTGAATTGTCATGCTGATTACCTTCGGGCCCATTATCTGGACGCTCTACCAGAAGCCTCAATCTCTCCTGATTTTGCGCCATGCCAGTCATGAGGGTCATGAACTGGTCCATACGCGCCCTCATTTCAGCCAAATCACTTTGCACTTGGTCCATGATTCTTACTTGATTCCTTCGCGTCGAATATCGGTGAATATGACTCTCCGCTATACTGCCTGAAACCAAATAAAGGTTAGAGTTCCTGCAACGAGTACCTGAAAAGCAAGTAACAAAAAATGCAAAATGATATGCAATGCCATGTTTGTCATTTCCGAGGTGCTTTATACCCTGATTCCAATCCAACATACTAACACGCTTTTTTTTTTGTGTTGGCAGCATGGTAGCCATTGGATCACACTCATCCAACGGATCACATTCAAACTGGTCATAAAACCCTAACATGAAGCCATCGGCCGGAGAGGGACCTCCGGTCACCTTCTCCGGTCATTTACCACCGTCTGCAACTCACATTTCTCCAGAAATTCACAATCCACATACCAAATGAAAGCTAAACTTACGTACATCAAGAATTTAGCACTGAAATCACCAAACAATGCACACACAGCAAGAAACGATCACAAACACTTTGCCCTAAGTTTAGATCTACACCTCTGAGAGGTCTATCAACTAGCCAGAAATGTTTCATTGCTTCTAATAAGCCATAATCAACATGAAACAAGCTTAAAAATCAATGAATCACACCAGAATAGTTAAGAAATTCCAAACCTGAAACTTGAAGATTCTTTGTTCAAAAGAAAACCAGAGATGTTGCCTTGAGTTCTTGAGCTCCAATGTGGCCAAATAAAGGCTTAGATACAAGAGTGGATGATACTTCAGTGAAGGAGAGCTGAAATCCAAGATTCAAAACAGTTGCAATGTGATGAAAATGGGAGAGAGAATCAGAGAGATTCTGAGAAGAAGATGAGGGAGATGAAGTGGAGCTCGAAAATCAGTTGAAATGTGGAGGAATTGAGAGAGAATGGAAAGAGTTTCTCAATTGAATATCAGAAAAATGAAGCTCAGCCCTCAATTCGTGAAGGGAAGATTTGTTTTATATGTTGAGCTTAACCATGGTTAACTGGGTGAATCAACTGAGTCATGGTGGTTTAGGTGAGTCATCCCTAACTAACTGAGTCAAGTTAGTTAGGGAGAGCAATGATAAGGTGATGATAGTTCATGGTAAGCTATGGTGATGGTGACAAGAGAAATGGAATGGCAAGGCTGTGTAACACAAAACTTGTTCAGCAAGCTTGTCATTTCTACTTTCATGCATAGCACGTGCTATGGTGTGTATGCAATGTGTTTGGTTTAAAAAGGCAATGGATAGCTGGTATGAATAAAGCACGTGCAAGCTTGTACCAACAACATCAACAACATTGGTTTTTTTTTTCTGGTTTTTTATAACAGTTTGCAGACATGGGTGTTTAATGGTGATTTTCTCTTTGCATTGTGGATGATTTGATGAGTTCTTGGAGTTATTGGCAAGAGGGATTGTAGTAGAACTACTTTGGCATGAAAATTGAATGGAAATGATGCTTGGGAGAGGTTGAAAATGACTTAGAACAATAAGGTTTGGAAACTGGTTATGGGCGAGGAAATGAGGTTGGTTGGCAAGGTGTGCATGGCATGGATTTTCAGTTGTGTTGACCAATCTTTGAGCTATCATAACTCCTTGTCCTTTGATCAAATGAAAAAATCATGAACATCAATCTTGAAGATCTCACATAGGGGAACAACTTTGATGTTGCAAGATTTTTCATTTGAAGCCTTTAACCATGAGTAATTGATCCCTACATTTTGCCCACCAACTGTTTGAGAAAATGACTGCGCGCAGACCTGGCCAAACTTGGTCATGACATGGTTTTTGGCCTACTTTCCTCCAACTTTGATCAATCATATCTCCCTCATTTTTTATCCAATGGAAATGTTCTACCCATGGATTTGAAGCTTAAAGCAAGGCCTTTCATTGAGGCAGAGTGGAATTTTCATTTGGTGCTCCAAATTTGAATGGCCTTGGTTCAAATTCTGATGCAAAATGGCCAAAACTTGCAATTTTTAGTAACCCTACCTCATCCAAAAATGGCAACTTTCCACATCTTGATTTTTTCATGATTTCCTTTGGAGTTTCTTGATCAAATTTTGTACATTGGACATATGTAACATGAATTTCATGATTTTGGGCTCAAAAATTCAAGAGTTGACTTTTTCCCCTGATTATTTGACTTGGCCCCAAATTTCCTGATTTTTTATCTTTCTTCCAATTGAACCACCTCCAAAACCAATTGAGGGGCAATTCTCCATACACATACACTTAAGAACATGTAGAATACCATGACATCAAGTTTTGTCCAAAAAATCAAAGGTTCCCTGATTTAATGGGAAACCCTAGTTTTGGTGCCCACCTCCTAGGAGAAAAATGTGCAGTCTTCAATTTCAAATTCCTCAGAGTATGTTGTGTACCTTCTTAAAGGATGATGAGATATACCATTTGAGGATGATTTTGGATCAATGGGCTATCTCTTTTGAGGGTTTTCCTTCAATTTTTGGACTTCTTGCATAGTGTAGGATGTAATGCTTCAATCTCCCATTGAATCTCACTTCCTTGAGGTTTTGGATGATCAATTGAGATAGTATGATACATGAGAGACCTCTTGGCTTGCCTAGAGCCAACTTGATTGACCTTTTTGTGCTTTGAATGATTCCTTGATTGTCCACCTTCCACCTGATCACATGCCCTGATGGTAAGAAGGATGCCATGCTTCATTTTTCTATGTTAAATGCAATGTAATGTTAATGAGGTGGATATGATATGATAAATGATAATGCCATGCTATGATGACAAAGGGGAGAGCAAATTTTGGGGTATTACAACATTCACTAACCATGATCCACTCAAGGTAAAACAGAACCAAGTTAAAACCTGCGGATGTCACACTCCAACCAAGTGACAATGCAAAATTCCAAATTCTGTCGCAGTCACACGACGAATCATTGGTAGGATAGTTCATTCTCTGCTCATACAACTACGCTAGATGAAGGCCAATAATGATGACATTATAGGGTTTCAACCACAACTCATACTTGATTCGTCCACAAGCAAAACCCAACAAACAACCATTACACGATACCACAAAAGCGATGGACATAAGATATCAAGCACATAATTTTTTTTCTCTCACTTGAACTCTTTGGCAAGAAATAAAACAACAACGTTCTTAGTCCAACAAAAGGTAGATTTCTAGTATTCCGATTATTCACAAATACAGAAGTTTTTCTATATTTGAAAATAAATCGGGGCAATGCATCCTCTCAAAGAACTTTTCCATCACTACGTGCACATTAACCGGGATTTCTTACCCTTCACTATCCATTGAACATCCCACTTACACCAAATTCACTTAACGAAAGATTCGTAACTGACAATTCTCATCAACTATTTACAAAACCCTTCTAGTATAAATCGTTCCATGATTTAAACTTAGTCTGTAATAAGTCATGATTTGCTTCTTGCTGTTTTACCACACTCTTATTTCTTAAAATACAATACTCATTGTTCCACAAAGTACGTCTCTTCATACTTGTCTCAAGAATAAGAATCCATCACGTACACTTGTGGCCACGGTGCTACTACTACGCATTCCTCAATACCAAGGTGTAACTTTCTCATTCCACGTCATTACTAACAGGCTCCTCATAGGTGAACCATCCGTGATTACACTTCCTTAATTTTAGTTTCAACAACATCTTAAGGATTCTATCACACATTTGTCCAAAATACGCTCCGTTGTCACTTCCTCATAACATACCATCGATACCGCTTTCCACACCGCGTTTACTTCGCTTTCCTTTGTAATCCTCTTAGGTCCAAATATAAAACCATCTTACTAAAATTTCCTTAAATCCAAGACACTTACTCTATTCCTTAACACACACTTCTTCTGGTTTGTATTAATACACTTTCCGTTACTAAATAAAGTTCAAACTTTCTCCGACATAATACCTTATACTGTTCCTTGGGAAATTTAACAATTCCAAATTGCTCTCTTACAGAATACATAAATCTTAATTTGATATCTCGAACTTAACCTCTCTTCATATCTGAATACGCGCAACTCATCTCCTACCCTTCGTCCAACACATACTGTTTTCACTTGAAGCATGTAACACATCCTTGTGTTCCTTCTCACACTTCTCTACTACTTCAGGTTCATATAAATGCCGAACGTCCTTAACTCTCAACTTTTAACTAATTGGAAGACATTGTTCCGAACACGTTCCTTAAGGTACTCTCGTCCATTCAAGTTGCCATAACGACCTTGGAAACTGAAGCACCAATACTTATCTCACTTCCGGACCTTACGTCACACATTCCACCAAACAACTTTTCTTTTCCACGGAAAGAGATTGTTTGAAATTCTTATCTATATCAGTGGTCAATCCAGCTCTACTAGTGATTTTACATATTCCTCAACACCTTGACCAATCGTCCGATAGAGGTCCTTAACTTTCAGACTCAATCAATTCCAAAGGATTGCTTGAACAATACACTACTCTTCAATTCTATGATACCCAAAGCACAACTTCCACTAAAACCTCACTGAGTTGACCAAAACTCCTCACTACTAACTCTTGGCTTGAGTCTACCCTCACAACACAAGTCCCAAAAACACTTCGGAGTCCTCGTGATCGCTCAACCATGATTCTACCTATCACATACATAGTATTAGGTTGATTAGGCCCAACACTACATAATATGATATTAAGAGTCATGCTGGCAAGACACACTTAAGAGGCAGGAATAGATTTACTTATGATGTTTCAAGGCTAGGTCGAGGACACGACCTACTCTGATACCAACTGTAATGCCCTGTATAATATATATCTAGAATAATACTATACAAGTGTTTTATTTGGTACTGACACCATCATAAGTGCCTATTGGCATAATTCACATACTTGACCATTTTAAAACATAATACAATCAATGGTACAAGGCATGGAAATTATCCAAAACAAGAAATTCTAAGAATAAGGTACAATATTCCTCATTGTACAAGAAAATAATACACAACGGAATAAGCTCAACCAAGCTTCTCTTGAAACATCCAAGCAAAGCTCCACTTGTAAATCAAACCTGCAAATGCTTCCAAAAAATAATCAACAATAATGGGGTGAGATATACATCTCAGTGAGTGTAATGCCCTGTATAATATATATCTAGAATAATACCATACAAACATTTTATTTGGTACTGACACATCAAAAGTGCCTAATGACATAGTTCATATACTTGTCCATTTCTAAAACATAATTACAACCCATGGCACAAGTCATGGAACTAGCCAAAATTAATAAAAACTAAGAATGATATACAATATCCTCAATTGTATACAACAAAAGAATACTTAGCGGAATAAGCTTAACTAAGTTTCTCTTGAAACATCCGAGCGTCGCTCCACTTGTAACCAAACCTGCACCTGAAATAAAGCAACTATAGTGGGGTGAGATACATCAAATCTCAGTGAGTTCCCTACCTATAGATTCTCTCGGCTTTACAGGGTTCTATCAATCCTAACTCAAGTCAAAAGGGAAGGGAAGAGACTTTGAGTACTCACACACGCTATATGGATCCACACTCGTGAGTCTGTTAACCCACACTATCACAAAGGAAAGTCCTGCGACTGTTAACCTAAGAAATCTCACTAATCAGTAACCGTACCAAAGTATCCCCTGTTCCCGTCCGCTTCTACGTGTAGAAGGCGATTCGAGTCATGGATCCTTGTAGTTACTTGGCATACGAATTGGATTCGGGATCATCGGCCTGTTAACCGTGAACCATCACTTCTCATGGCCTGTTAACCATCACAAGTCTCGACCCATAGTATAGGCTCCAATCATACTGCACGTAGGGAATCAAACCTACCAAGTAATTGTGCACACGTTTCAGAGGAGGAGCTCGAGTCTCATGAAACCACACCGTAAGATAAACTGGTTATGATTACTAGACACACGCCCCAGCCTCTCATGCACGAGCGTTGTCCCTATGTCATTTCCACACTTTCTGACAATTGTTTACGGTAATATTCCTCACTCTACCTATTTCGTATTTTAACATGCATACATATTCAAACATGTTTAACAATAAGAGCATAGGCATATAGTCATCAATCACATAATGGAAACACATAATTCAACATACCACAAATTACACCAATTCACGGTTCCCTTCGATTTATTTAATCGGGCAATAAACAGATATTTCTCACTTCCATTAGCTAGAGGATATTCATAGCTTTACAACGATACCAAGAATACGCACATCGGATAAACGAGTCAAAAGTTAAGAAAGAAACAAGTTGGAGGATCTGCTATGTTCGTAATGCGAAGCATCCAGCAAATGCTCGCTTCTCATTCGCAGTGCGAAGCTCCCAGCGAATTCCTAAATAAAATTGGGTTCTTATCCCATTCGCAGTGCGAACGTCTGGCGAACCGTGGCAGAACCAAAACAGGGTAATGTTCGCAGTGTGAACCTCTGGCGAATCTCTGGTGAATGTTCGTCTTCACCTTCGCCGTGCGAACAACCAGCGAATGTTCGATTTCCCCTTCATGAGGGGATTCGCAGTGCGAACCTACGAATTCTGGGGTTCTCAGCAGCGCTGTTATGGGTCATTTGGGCCAAAATCCAACCTTTCTTCCACCAAAACTCATCCAAAGCATACCAAAACATAAACCAATCATACAACAAGTATTCCACACATTTTATATCACTTTTCATCCGTTAGAATTCATCAATTTATCCGTTTCATCATTTTCTCTCAATTCTAACCTAAGTTCCAAACATTTATTTCTAGAACTTAGAGTGTCTAACTAGAACCCACCTGATAATCAAAGAGGAGTTTGGAGAAGATGATGATGATCCATGGCTTCTTCTTCCAGCTTTTCCCTCTTTCTCTTCTTCTTTCTCTCTTCCTTCTCTTCTTTCTCTTTTCTTCTTTTTCTTCCTCTTACTACTTCTTTCTTTCTTTTTTCTTATATATATATATATACACAATCATTATTATATAATATAAATGCAATAGAGTAAAATATCTCCAATTGATATTTTGTCATCTCAACCAATTGATCAATTATTAGAGTTATCATAAAAGTCTATCTTGAGCTAATAATAAATTGATCTCTTCAGAGTTCATTAGTTGCTCTATTGATCCCAATTGATAATACTTAAAGTACTTAGAGGATTTCATTAATCCAATTTACCAAGGATAGAGCACATAGATGCTGATCTGATCTGATCTGATATCCAATTGAGCATTTAGATAATACGGGGTATTACGCTTTCCACCCCCCCCCCCCCCCTTAAATTGAAATTCGCCCTCGAATTTCCTCTACTCGACAACAACTGCAACCTGTATCACTGCCTTAGATCCACATTTAATCTTTACTTCGTTAAAATTCCTGACATAATCCGATTCCAACTTGAATTTAAAATTCCAAAATCCTTGTCTTCCACCAATTATCAAAACTTCACGTCCTTAGTCATACTCTTATTCTAATATTGGGTTAGCCTTCAACTTGCTCTTCCTCAATTCCTCTGTGGTTCCATACAAAAGACTTGGCAGCGTGCTACCTTCGGAAAGAATGTACTATTCTACATTCCTCAACTAAGTCACAAAACAAAACCATAACACTTCGTCTTGGTGTAGGATAACCACCACTCAACACATCCATGCAAGGTAGTTCAGTGATTTCTTAACTTCATAGATTGTCAAACTTCTTACCAGTTTCATCTGGTCTAACGTTTACCTCGTACCCAACACATCTGATATTCCATCTCTTATGTATCACACCAAAAAGGGTAACATACTTAGAATGAGATCTTATTACTTCCATACTTACAAGTAACAATTATTCTAATTCTCATTAGTCCGACTGAACTCATTCATCTGTCACCTTCCATTGTGCAACTCAATTCTAACAATGGGATTCCACCAATTCTTAAGTATTACCAAGTAGCTAATAGTCTGCGGAGAACCAAACTTACCCACTGGGATCCTTACTAACCAACGATACACGAACTTACTAACGTTCTACGGTATAACAATTTGTTTGCCAACACACAATCTACAAACATCGGTCTAACACTCTTCAGACAAAAAAGGTACATGAGTTATACTGTTACAATCATAAGATATACAACTCCAATTCCGTTATAAATTCGAAATCAATATTTCCAAAATAGTTTAACAACTTCCGGTTCTGGTTACCACATTCCAAATCGATTCTTCTTACGGTTTCCGATTTACTCAAGGCTTCTGTCGTCACCAAATCTCCACTACTGACAATGTAACACCATCACAGAACTTCAAACATACACGAATCACCACTTATCAAAACTTTAACCATTCAGAGCGAGATTGTGAGTTTCCATACTACTTACCAATCTGCACACACACCCTCAAAGGACATGCCACGTTTCTCAATTGAATCCACTTTTCTCATTCGTTCTGTTCCACCAACGATTCCAAGTTACATGCTTAACTTTGGAACGTCCAATTCTTATTTGTACTTGGAAAGATAACTTTCAAATTCCTTCTCTAGATCAAACACAACTGCACACAACTGGTACCACTCTCACGGAGTCTAAGTCCAATACCATAAACTAACAGAAGATAGCACTTTATAACTCTGACCAACTGCTCATATCTTAATAACACCATAAATTAAATTACCGAAACGATCTTTACAAGATCTACACTTCGAGAATATTTTCCAACTTCGTCCTTAAGACTCTCATCAGTAAGGATAACAATACACTTAAGACTTTCTCCTACTCAACACAATTCACAAGATTACTTCCTCGAAGTCAAATTCCCTTGTCATCTAAACAGATGATCAACTATGCAACACCCTTTCAGAAGTTCCAATTTCAAAAACATAATTTCGTCTTTCATTTACTTGCCATCCTGTTTTCCAATCACATGATACTCTCTAATCGGGGTAACAAAATGCATATGATAGTTTTCAAGGGATTTCACAATTTACACACACGTTACCCGATTAACCATCTGAGCTAATCAGTTAACTCCTCAAAATTCAATGTAAAACACCTTCCGAGAAAGTGTTAATCGGTTAACACTGCTACAGAATAAAACCAGTTTCTTCTTAATTCAAAACCATCCCTACTCAAACCATCAATCCTATTTGTTCTAACTTGGAATGTCATTCTCAACTCGCTGCTTCTTCACTTATATAACATTCACCAACCATGATCGTCTCAAGGTAAAACCGACAAAATCAACACAAACAGACGACGCACTCCCACTAAGTGACAAGGCAAAATTCCAAATTCTGACGAGGTCACACTACAAAGCTTCAGCAGGATAGTTCCTCTTTGCTTAAACAACTACACTTGTGGGAAGTCAAAATGACGACATTCCAAGGTTTGAGCCACAACTCTTACTTGATTCATTCATAAGAAAACTCAACACACAACCATCATACTATACCACAAAAGCGATGGACATAACCTGCAGCGCACAACCTTATTCCCTCACTTGAATTCCTTGGTGAGAAATAGTAGCAACCACGTTCTTAGTCCAACAAAAGATAGATTCCGAATATTCTGATTGTTCACAATTACAGAGGTTTCTCTATACTTGTAACTAAATCGGGGCAATGCATCCTCTTGAAGAACCTTTCCATCACTTCGTACATACTAACCGGGGTTTCTTACCCTTACTATCCATTACACACCACACTTGCACCAAATTACTTAACGGAAAATCCACATCTGACAATTCTCATCAACTATTAACAAAATCCTTCCGGTATAAATCGTTCCATGATTTACACTTAGTCGGTAATAAGTCCTGAATTGCTTTTCGTTGTTTTACCACAGTCTTACTTCTTAAAATGTAATATTCACTGCTCCACAAGGTACGTCCCTTCACACTTGTCTCAAGAATAAGAATCCATCACGTACATTGTGACTACGGTGCTACTACTACGCTTGTTCTAAGTACCAAGGTGTAACTTTCTCATTCCACGCCATACTAACAGGCTCCTCACCGGTGAACCATCAGTGATTACTCTTCCTTAACTGTAGGTTCATCAACACCTTAAAAATTCCATCGCACACTCGTCCACAATACATTCCTTAAATCCAAGATACTTACTCTATTCCTTAACACTCACTTCTTCCGATCCGTATCGCTATACTTTCCGTTACTAAATAAAATTCATTCTTTCCCCAACACAACACCTTATACAGTTCCTTGGGTAACTTGACATTTCCTAAATTCCAAATTGGTCTTTCACCGAATACAGAAAATCCCGATGCAATATTCCGAACTTAATCTCTCTACATAACTGAATATACGTAATTCATTACACACTCTTCGTCTGGCACCTACTTGTTTCACTTGAAGCATGTAAACACATCCTGGTGTTCCTTCACACACACTTCCCTACTACCTTAAGTTCCCATAAAAGTCGAAAGTCCTTAACTCTCAACTTTTAACCAGTTGGAAGATGTTGTTCCGAACACATTCCTTAAGGTACTCTCGTCCATTCAAGATACCTTAACGACCTTAGAAATTGAAGTACCAATTACTATCTCACTTCCGCACCCTACGCCACGCATCCCACAAAACAACCTTTCTTTTTCACGGAATGAGATTACTTGAAATTCTTATCTATACCAGTGGTCAATCCAGCTACACGAGCGACTTTACATCTTCCTTAATACCTTATCCAAATGTCCAATAGAGATCCTTAACCTTAAGACTCCATAAATTCCAAAGGATTGCTTGAGCAACACACACCACTCTTTAATTCCATGTTACTCAAAGTACACTTCTTCTAAGGCCTCAACTGAGTTGACCAAAACTCCACACTACTAACTCTTGGCTTGAGCCTACCCTCACAGCACAAGTGAAGACAACACTTCGGAGTCCTCGTGGTCGCTCAACCATGATTCTACCTATCACATACATAGTATTAGGTTGATCAGACCCAACACTACATAGTATGATATTAAGTTTCATGATGGCAAGACACACTTAAGAGGCAGGAATAGATTTACTTATGATGTTTCAAGGCTAGGTCGAGGATACGACCTGCTCTAATACCAACTGTAATGCCCTGTATAATATATATCTAGAATAATACCATACAAACATTTTATTTGGTACTGACACATCAAAAGTGCCTAATGACATAGTTCACATACTTGTCCATTTCTAAAACATAATTACAACCCATGGCACAAGTCATGGAACTAGCCAAAAATAATAAAAACTAAGAATGATATACAATATCCTCAATTGTATACAACAAAAGAATACACAGCGGAATAAGCTTAACTAAACTTCTCTTGAAACATCCGAGCGTCGCTCCACTTGTAACCAAACCTGCACCTGAAATAAAGCAACTATAGTGGGGTGAGATACATCAAATATCAGTGAGTTCCCTATCCTATAGATTCGCTTGGCTTTACAAGGTTCTATCAATCCTAACTCAAGTCAAAAGGGAAGGGAAGTGACTTTGAGTACTCACACACGCTATATGGATCCACACTCGTGAGTCTGTTAACCCACACTATCACAAAGGTAAGTCCTGAGCCTGTTAACTCAAGAAATATCGCTAATCAATAACCATACCAAGGCATCCCCTGTTCCCGTCCGCTTCTACGTCTAGAAGACGATCCGAGTCATGGATCCTTGTAGTTACTTGGCATACGAATTGGATTCGGGATCATCAGCCAGTTAACCATGAACCATCACTTCTCATGGCCTGTTAACAATCACAAGTCTCGACCCATTGCATAGGCTCCAATCGTACTACACGTAGGGAATCAAACCTACTAAGTAATTGTGTATACGTTTCAGAGGAGGAGCTCGAGTCTCATGAAACTACACCGTAAGATAAACCGGTTATGATTACTAGACACACGCCCCAGCCTCTCATGCACGAGCATTGTCACTATGTCATTTCCACACTTTCTGACAATTGTTTACGGTAATATTCCTCACTCTACCTATTTCGTATTTTAACATGCATACATATTCAAACATGTTTAACAATAAGAGCATAGGCATATAGTCATCAATCACATAATGGAAACACATAATTCAACATACCACAAATTACACCAATTCACGGTTCCCTCTGATTTATTTAATCGGGAAATAAATAGATATTTCTCACTTCCATTAGCTAGAGGATATTCATAGCTTTACAACGATACCAAGAATACGCACATCGGATAAACGAGTCAAAAGTTATGAAAGAAACAAGTTGGAGGACCTGCTATGTTCGTAATGTGAAGCATCCAGCAAATGCTCGCTTCTCATTCGCAGTGCGAAGCTCCTAGCGAATTCCTAAATAAAATTGGGTTCGCTGACCCATTCGCAGTGCGAACGTCTGGCGAACTGTGGCAGAACCAAAACAGGGTAATGTTCGCAGTGCGAACCTCTGGCGAATCTCTGGCGAATGTTCGCCTTCACCTTTGACGTGCGAACAACCAGCGAATGTTAGATTTCCCCTTCGCTAGGGGATTCGCAGTGCGAACCTTCAAATTCTGGGGTTCTCAGGAGCGATGTTATGGGTCATTTGGGCCAAAATCCAACCTTTCTTCCACCAAAACTCATCCAAAGCATACCAAAACATAAACCAATCATACAACAAGTATTCCACACATTTTATATCACGTTTCATCCGTTAGATTTCATCGATTTATCCGTTTCATCATTTTCTCTCAATTCTAACCTAAGTTCCAAACATTTATTTCCAGAACTTAGAGTGTCTAACTAGAACCCACCTGATAATCGAAGAGGAGTTTGGAGAAGATGATGATGATCCATGGCTTCTTCTTCCAGCTTTTCCCTCTTTCTCTTCTTCTTTCTCTCTTCCTTCTCTTCTTTCTCTTTTCTTCTTTTTCTTCCTCTTACTACTTCTTTCTTTCTTTTTTCTTATATATTTATATACACAATCATTATTATATAATATAAATCCAATAGAGTAAAATATCTCCAATTGATATTTTGTCATCTCAACCAATTGATCAATTATTAGAGTTATTATAAAAGTCTATCTTGAGCTAATAATAAATTGATCTCTTCAGAGTTCATTAGTTGCTCTATTGATCCCAATTGATAATACTTAAAGTACTTAGAGGATTCCATTAATCCAATTTATCAAGGATAGAGCATATAGATGCTCATCTGATCTCATCTGATATCCAATTGAGCATTTAGATAATACGGGGTATTACAGTGAGTTCCCTATCTTATGGATTCTCTTGGCTTTACTGGGTTCCAGCCAAATCCTAAGTCAAGTCAAAGGGGAAGGGAAATGACCTTGAGTTCTCAATCTCACACTATATGGAAACACGTTATTGAGTCTGTTAACTCAAAAGTTATCACTATCGTCAACCCTATCAAGGCATCCCCTTTTCCCGTCCTCTTCTACGTCTAGAATTCGGAACGAGTCATGGATCCTTGTAGATTACTTGGCATACGAGATGGATTCAGAACTAAGGGACATGTTATCACCTCAATTCGTCACTTCACACGGTCCGTACACCGTCACAAGTCTCTTTACCATATAGGTTCCATTCGTACTATAACATAGAGAATCAAACCTACCAAGTAATCGTGCATTCATTCCAGAGGAGCTCGTTACTCATGAAACGACACATAATGGGGAAATGGTTGCGATTTCGTGATTTCATATACGACCATAATTGTATTCAACATTTCTAGGCCACATTAGCCTTTAGGCCTCTTTTGCCTTTCTCAAATAAACATAATAATTACACGTGTTCCATACTAGTGTTTCACTCTCACCTAGACCATTACTCGTCACGGATGTACCTTTCTACATCGAATGCATGAGCATCGTCATCTAGGTTGTCTACTCTAGGCCATTACTCGTCAAGGATGCACCTTCCTACATCAAAGGCACGAGCATCGCCATCTAGAGTTTCTATCAATTCCTAGCCATTACTAGGTTCCACTATCATGTTGTTATGGGGTAAAGTTTCCTCACTCTTTCTATACCATATTTTAACATGCACTCTCTCCCGATCTTGTTTAACAACAATATTAGATAAAGCATATTACAATTGCATTTTAGAATTACATATAATAATTCAATCATAAGTTATACAAAGCGTATTACAATTGTATAATACAATCACATATAATGATTCAATCACAAGTTATATCACCTTTAGGTTCCCTCTGATTTATTTAATCGGGCATCAAAAACACTATTTCTCACTCTTATCCCGTAGGATATTTTCATAGCTTTGCATCGGCTATAACCATGCCTCGATCGGGTTTACGATCCAAAAGATATGGATTTTTAAAGAAAAGAAAATTATTTGAAAACTGTCAGGAGCGCCCGGCGGTCAATGCTTCGCCCGGCGGTGCCCCCTCCGCCTGCTACTTCGCCCGGCGAAGCAGCGGCATAAGACCCATGCCAAAAAACCAAAGTTCAAGAATCAAAACATGCTGCGCCTCTTGACTTTCGCCCGACAGAGTAAGCCTGTGTCGCCCGGCGCTCAAAGCGCCGCCCGACGGTGCGTATCAGAAGCAGAATTTTTTTGCGGCGTTTTTAGGGTCCAAGGGCTTCAAAACCCACCCTTTCCACGCCAAATCATTTACCAACATCAAAACAAGTATCATTAATTGATCACATGCATATTATGACTACACTACACAATTTATATCGAATTTCATATGTTAGATTTCATTGATTTATTCGTTTAATTATTTTCTCTCAAATCTAACCTAAGTTCAAATCATGGATTTCTAGAACTCACCTGATAATCGAATAGGAGTTTGAAGAAGATGATGAACAATGATCCAATCTTCTTCCCAAGTTTCTTCCTCTTTCCCTCTTCTCTTCTCTTCCTTTCTCTTATTTCTCTTTTTCTTCTTCTTTCATATCTTTCATTTTCTTTCTCTTTACAAATATATATATATATATATAAACTTATTATATAATATAATCCAATAGAGTAAAATATCTCCAATTGATATTTTATCATCTTACACCAATTGATTAATTATTAGAGTTACCATAACACCCTCTCCTGAATTAATAGTTATTGATTTGTTTCTTTAATAAATAAGTGATCTCTTCAGAGTTCATTAGTTGCTCTATTGATCACAAATGTCAATACTTAACGTACTTAGAGGATTCCATTAATCTAATTATCTAAAGATAGAGCACAAAGGCTATAATACCCCGTAAATTATTTTGCTCTAGATAATATTAGTTGTGATCAACTGAGTCCCAGTGTACTCTGATAAATTATCTGCAGAGATAATTAGGGTAACTGTCGGATTTAGAGTAAATCCAATTAATATTATCTGACTTTGGGTTATCTAAATATATGGATTTTAGAGACTTTTTGGATAATTAGTAGTGTTGCTAATTGATGATATTTTTCCCTATATTATTTTTCTTTCCTTTCATTTTCCAAAAAAAAAAGATAGAAAGGATTTTGGAGAGAAAGAAAAGAGAAGGAAAGGAAGAGAAAAAGAGGAGAAAAGTTCAAGATCAAAATCATCAAGAACATCTTCAAATCTTCACCATCTTCATCTCTTCAAGGTGGGTTCTAGTTAGATGCTTTTGTTTTAGACTCTCGTAGATTCTAAGACTTAGGTTAGAATTGTAAGGAATTGGATAAATTGCAAAATCTTGGAAATTTACGGTTAAAATGTGTTATAAACTGAGTAGTATGAGTTATAGGAGTGTAGAATCATTTATATTTGATTGTATGATGTTGGGATATGTTTTGGTGGGGTTTTGGAACCATGGGAGATCAGCTGTTACGCTGATGAAGCTTTTGAAATTCCCAGATTCGCACTGCGAATCCCCCAGCAAAGGGGAAATCGTGGACTCGCTAGCAGCTCGCACTGCGAATACGAAGGCGAGCGTTGGCCAGTGGCTCGCCAGTGGTTCGCACTGCGAACCTTACGTTGTTTTTGCCACTGCCTTGGTTCGCCTGCGTTCGCACTACGAATGGTGCAGCGAACAAGTGTTGGCTAGGCGTTTGCTGGACGCTTCGCACTGCGAATGAAGTAGCGAGCGTTCGCTGGCTCCTTCGCAATGCGAACATAGCAGAACATCCAATTTTTTTCTTGCATAACTTTTGACTCGGTTATCCGTTTTGCGTATTCTTGATATCGTTGTGAATCTAGGAACGTATTCTAGCTGTTGGTAGTGAGAAACATCTGTTTATTTCCCGATTAAATGAATCGGAGGGAACTGTAAATTGGTGAAATGGGTGACATGTTGCATTATGTGTTTCCCTTATGTACGTGTGCGAAAATACGAATTAGGTAGAGTGAGGATTATTACCATAAACAGTGTCGACCAATGTAGATGGAATAAACACTAGTATGGAACATGTGTGTTAACCTTTGTGGTTATGCTAAGGCGGTATGGCCTTGTGATCGTCGAATACGATCACGTTTGTGAGTGTTATCACGTAATCATAACGGTTATTTTGTGAGTGTGTTTCATGGGTCTCGAGCTCCTCTGAAACATGTACACAACTACTTGGCAGGTTTGATTCCCGCGTGCAGTACGAATGACGCTTTGGGAGCGTATGCTTGTGACGGTTAATGGCCCGTGTGAAGTGACGGTTCATAACAGTTTATGGCCCGTAGAACCCGAATCCATTCGTATGTCAAGTAGGTTACAGGGATCCATGACTCGGGTCGACTTCTAGACGTAGAAGCGGACGAGAAAAGGGGATGCCTTGTGGGTTATCGATTAGTGATATTTTGAGTTGATGAACTAATGACATGTTTCCATATAGTGTGTGTGTACTCAAAGTCACTTCCATTTTTCCTTTGACTTGAGTTAGGCTTATTAGAACCTTGTAGAGCTGAGAGGACTATAAGATAGCGAACTCACTGAGATTTGATGTATCTCACCCCACTGTTGTTGTTTACATCACAGGTTCTGCAGGTTCGGCGAAGGGTAAGGACAAGGTGGTTTGACTTTTCCTTACGGATCGTAGCTTTTGAGATGGCATGGCTTCTGCTATGGAGTTTTATTTTGAGATCATTATATTGATCTAGTTCTTAGTGCTTTTTGGACATCTTGTATATGTTATGCCGTAGACTTTAGAACTTTGTATTTAGGGAATTTAATGTATACAATGTGTTAACTAGGAACTTGTACATATATATTTCAGTACCAAACGTATTATTCATGTATGATATATGCTTTGATGTATGTATGTATATGTGGGCATTACAGTTGGTATCAAAGCAGGTCGTATCCTCGACCTAGCCATGAAATGTATAAGTCTTTCTTTCCGTTTCATATGTGTTGGGTCGCCATTGGTCTTACGTGTTATATTTATGGTATTGAGCCTGATCAACTTAATCCTATCTGTATGACATTTAGGAACATGGCCGACCGACGCAGAAACAACCGTGTTAGATCGAGAACTACTCCAGCAGGGACAAATCCGCCAGGGGACGAGGGGAATGCCCCTTTGTATCAATTCATGCAACAGATGCAGCAACAGCAGAATCAGTTTGTACAACAGATGGTACAGCAAATGGCTGGTGGTGTGCATCCTCCAGTGGTTGTTCCTGAAGCTGCAGGGGGAACCTTTAGGGATTTCATTCGCATGAATCCTCCGGAGTTTCTGGGAGGGTTAGATCCAATAAAGGCTCATGAATGCATATCTGGTATGGAACGGATTTTCTTGATCATTAAGTGTAGTGAAGAAAATAAGGTTGTCTTTGCTTCTCACTTGTTAAAGGGTCCTGCTATGAGATGGTGGGAAAGCGCTTCAGCCTTGATGACAATTCAAGAGGTACCGAAAGTGTGGGAGCAGTTTAAGATAACTTTTATGGAGAAGTATTTTCAAAGTTCCTTAAGGTCTCAAAAAGAATTCGAATTTCAACAGCTGAGGCAAGGTAACTTGACAGTGGCTTCTTATGCGGAGAAGTTTGAAGATATGGCTGCTTATTCTAGACAAGCCATGTATGCTCCCGATGAAAGGTGGAAGATTGACCAGTTTCTATTTGGTTTAAGGGCTGAAATTTCACATAGTGTGTCTCAGAGAGAATTTACTAACTATGCTGAATTGTTACGACAGTGTTTTGTGGCAGAGCATAGTTTGAAAAAGGTACAAGCAGAAGGAGAGTTAAGTAGAGTGAATCAAGGCGATCGTGGGCGATCGAATCAACAATTTAGACCGAGACAACAATCTTTCAAAGGGAAACAAATTCAGAGTTCCAGGACTAGCGTGCCTCCGGTATGCCGTACTTGTGGTAGAAATCATCAGGGGAGGTGTGGTATCGAAGGTGTGAGGTGTTATCAGTGTCAGAAAATGGGCCATTTAGCGAGAGACTGTCCTCAAAAGAAGAATACCGGGCGAGTGTATACCTTGGATGCAAGGAAAACAAAGGGTGACAACTCTTTGATTGCTGGTACGTGTTTTATGAACGGAAATCCTTGTTTTGTTTTATTTGATTGTGGGTCAACACATTCTTTTGTGTCCACGCGGTGCGTGAAGCTACTTGGGTTGCAAGCTGTTCCTTTGTCTCCACCCATGGTGGTTACTACTGCCATGGATGAAATTGTTGAAACACCGTTGATGTGTGAAAATTGTGTATTGTCGGTGAATGAAAGAGTCTTCCAGATTGATTTGATTTGCTTACCGCTTAAGAAAGTGGATGTTGTTCTGGGAATGGATTGGCTTTCAGTTAATTCGGTTTTTATCGGTTGTGAGGAGAAGTTAATCATTATTCCATCTGCTGAAGCTACTTCGAAGGATGTGTTAATTACTATTTTAGAAGGTACGGTTGGAATGATTAATTTCTTGTTTGAAGAGGAAAAATCTATTCTTTTGATTCTTACTAAGGAGGAGGCTAGTAACCGGCAAGTTGTGAGTATTCCGGTAGTTTGTGACTTTCCTGCGGTTTTCCCCGAGGATATCACTTCTCTTCCTCCGGAACGGGAAGTGGAATTCTCTATTGACCTGATACCAGGAACGACTTTAATATCCGTTTCTCCGTATCGGATGGCACCACTTGAATTAAGGGAATTAAAGGAACAATTAGAAGAGTTGTTGGCTAAGCATTTTGTTCGACCAAGTGTTTCGCCCTGGGGAGCTCCAGTGTTGTTGGTAAAGAAGAAGGATGGTGGAATGTGGTTGTGTATTGATTACCATCAATTGAATAAGGTCACCATCAAGAACAAATACCCATTGCCAAGGATAGACGATTTGTTAGATCAATTAAAAGGAGCCTGTGTGTTCTCGAAGATTGATTTACGGTCGGATTATCATCAGATTCGGGTGAAGAGTTCAGACATACCAAAGACTGCATTTAGAACCCGTTATGGTCATTATGAATTTTTGGTGATGCCTTTTGGTGTGACGAATGCTCCGGCAGTTTTCATGGATTACATGAATCGAATATTTCAACCTTACTTGGACCAATTTGTGGTGATTTTCATTGATGACATTCTTATCTATTCTCGTGACCTTCAAGAGCACGGAGAACACCTAAGAATCGTTTTATCCATTTTGCAAGAAAGATGACTTTTCGCTAAGCTAAGTAAGTGTGAATTTTGGATGTTGGAGGTGAATTTCCTTGGACATGTCATATCTCAAGGGGGTGTAGCGGTTGATCCATCCAAAGTTGAAGCAGTGATAAATAGGGAGAGACCGAAGAATGTGTCTGAAGTTAGAAGCTTTTTGGGACTAGCAGGGTATTATAGAAGGTTTATTAAAGGCTTTTCCCAACTGGCTTTACCGATGATGAGACTTACTCATAAAGATTGTTCTTATGAATGGGATTCGGCTTGTGAGCAAAGTTTTATGAGTTTGAAGGAAAGATTGACGACCGCTCCTGTTTTGGTTATTCCTGATCCTAGCAAGTCATATGAGGTATATTGTGATGCGTCTAAGATGGGATTAGGAGGGGTGCTAATGCAAGATGGACATGTAGTGGCTTATGCTTCTAGACAGTTGAAAGTCCATGAAGAGAATTATGCAACGCATGCCTTAGAATTGGCAGCGGTTGTATTTACCTTGAAGGTGTGGCGTCACTATTTGTACGGTGTGCGTTTTGAGATGTTTAGTGACCACAAGTGCTTACAATACCTCTTTAATCAGAAGGAGTTGAACATGCGTCAATGGAGGTGGATGGAATATTTGAAAGATTATGACTTGGAACTAAAATACCATTCGGGTAAAGCGAATAAGGTGGCGGACGCTTTAAGTAGGAAAGTGTTGCACAGTGCCGACTTGATGATGCTAGAGTATACTTTATTGGAGAAATTTCGAGATCTAAATCTTTAATTTAATTGGACTCCTAATTGTGTGGTTATGGGGAATTTGGATATCAATTCTACTCTTAGGGAAGAAATCTAACAAGAACAAGAGTTAGATGAGAAGTTGCGAGAAGTGTTACTGCAATCGGGTTTTGTACGGGATACCGATGGAGTTATTGTATTTAACCAAAGGATTTGTATTCCGGATAACGCGGAGTTAAAAAGGAGGATTTTGGATGAAGGGTATAAGGGTGCTTTTACTATACATCCGGGATCTTCAAAGATGTACCAAGATCTAAAGAGAGACTATTGGTGGTCCGGGATGAAACGAGATATTGCGGTGTGTCAGAATGTGCGGTGTGTCAACAAGTGAAGATCGAACACCAAAGGCCGGGTGGCTTGTTGCAACCTTTAGAAATTCCGGTGTGGAAATGGGATAGTATTTTGATGGACTTTGCGGTAGGTTTACCCCGTGCGCAAGGTGGCTATGATTCAATTTGGGTAATAGTAGATCGGTTAACGAAGTCTGCTCATTTCTTGGCCGTAAAGTCTACTTATAAGGCGACTCATCTCGCAAGGTTGCTTATTTCGGAGATAGTAAGGTTGCATGGTATTCCTACAAGTATTGTTTCTGATAGAGATCCGAAGTTCACTTCGAGATTTTGGAGAGCTTTTCAACAAGCGATGGGAGCGAAGTTGTGTTTGAGCACGTCGAATCATCCACAAACGGATGGTCAGACGGAACGAACAATACAGACCATGGAGGATATGTTGAGGGCTTGTGTGTTGGAAAGTGGCGGAAATTGGATAGAACTTTTGCCATTGATTGAGTTCTCTTATAATAACAGTTATCATGCAAGTATTGGTATGGCTCTGTATGAGGCATTATATGGAAGGAAGTGTAGGACACAGTTGTGTTGGGCAGAGGTTGGTGAAGATAGGATGTTGGGACCTGAGATTATTCATGAAACTACAGAGAAAATTAAGATGATCCGTGATAAGATTAAACAAGTCCAAGATCGTCAGAAGAGTTATGCGGATAACCGTAGAAGGCCTTTAAAATTTGAAGAAGGCGATCACATGTTTTTAAAAGTTACTCCGAGATTGCGGTTGAAAGGACCGTTTCGATCGCGGAAGTTAAGTCCGAGATACGTAGGACCGTATCAAATCTTGGAGAGAATTGGTGAAGTAGCTTACAGATTAGCTTTACCGCCTTCTCTGTCAGAGATGCATGACGTTTTTCATGTATCTCAGCTTCGAAAATTCGTCCCAGATCCTCTTCAGCCAATTTTACCAGATTCAATTGAGATAGAAGCAGATTTGACTTTTGAGCCTCAACCGAGTCGTATCACCGGAAGAGAAACTAAAATGTTAAGGAATAAAGAGATTCCTCTTGTTAAGGTCCAGTGGGATGAGACGCATTCGGGTGATGCAACTTGGGAATTGGAATCAGAGATGCGGGAGGTTTAGCCGCATCTGTTCAGGTAATTATTTTAAATTCGTGGGCGAATTTCTATTTAAGAGGGGGAGGATGTAATACCCCGTAAATTATTTTGCTCTGGATAATATTAGTTGTGATCAACTGAGTCCCAGTGTACTCTGATAAATTATTTGCAGAGATAATTAGGGTAAGTGTCGGATTTAGAGTAAATCCAATTAATATTATCTGACTCTGGGTTATCTAAATATTTGGACTATAGAGACTTTTTGGATAATTAGTAGTGTTGCTAATTGATGATATTTTCCCTATTTCTTTTTTCTTTCCTTTCATTTTCCAAAAAAAAAAGATAGAAAGGATTTTGGAGAGAAAGAAAAGAGAAGGAAAGGAAGAGAAAAAGAGGAGAAAAGTTCAAGATCAAAATCATCAAGAACATCTTCAAATCTTCACCATCTTCATCTCTTCAAGGTGGGTTCTAGTTAGATGCTTTTGTTTTAGACTCTCTTAGACTCTGAGACTTAGGTTAGAATTGTAAGGAATTGGATAAATTGCAAAATCTTGGAAATTAACGGTTAAAATGTGTTATAAACTGAGTAGTATGAGTTATAGGAGTGTAGAATCATTTATATTTGATTGTATGATGTTGGGATATGTTTTGGTGGGGTTTTGGAACCATGGGAGATCAGCTGTTAGGCTGATGAAGTTTCTGAAATTCCCAGATTCGCACTGGGAATCCCCCAGCGAAGGGGAAATCGTGGACTCGCTGACAGCTCGCACTGCGAATGCGAAGGCGAGCGTTCGCCAGTGGCTCGCCAGTGGTTCGCACTGCGAACCTTACGTTGTTTTTGCCACTGCCTTGGTTCGCCAGCGTTCGCACTGCGAATGGTGCAGCGAACAAGTGTTGGCTAGGCATTCGCTGGACGCTTCGCACTGCGAATGAAGTAGCGAGCGTTCGCTGGCTCCTTCGCAATGCGAACATAGCAGAACACCCAATTTGTTTCTTGCATAACTTTTGACTCGGTTATCCTTTTTGCGTATTCTTGATATCGTTGTGAAGCTAGGAACATATTCTAGCTCTTGGTAGTGAGAAACATCTGTTTATTTCCCGATTAAATGAATCGGAGGGAACCGTAAATTGGTGAAATGGGTGACATGTTGCATTATGTGTTTCCCTTATGTACGTGTGCGAAAATACGAATTAGGTAGAGTGAGGATTATTACCATAAACAGTGTCGACCAATGTAGATGGAATAAACACTAGTATGGAACATGTGTGTTAACCTTTGAGGTTATGCTAAGGCGTTATGGCCTTGTGATCGTCGAATACGATCACGTTTGTGAGTGTTATCACGTAATCATAACGGTTATTTTGTGAGTACATTTCATGGGTCTCGAGCTCCTCTGAAACATGTGCACAACTACTTGGCAGGTTTGATTCCCGCGTGCAGTACGAATGGCGCTCTGGGAGCGTATGCTTGTGACGGTTAATGGCCCGTGTGAAGTGACGGTTCATAACGGTTTATGGCCCGTAGAACCCGAATCGATTCGTATGTCAAGTAGGTTACAGGGATCCATGACTCGGGTCGACTTCTAGACGTAGAAGCGGACGGGAAAAGGGGATGCCTTGTGGGTTATCGATTAGTGATATTTTGAGTTGATGAACTCATGATATGTTTCCATATATAGTGTGTGTGTGTACTCAAAGTTACTTCCCTTTTTCCTTTGACTTGAGTTAGGCTTATTAGAACCTTGTAGAGCTGAGAGGACTATAAGATAGCGAACTCACTGAGATTTGATGTATCTCACCCCACTGTTGTTGTTTACATCACAGGTTCTGCAGGTTCGGCGAAGGGTAAGGACAAGGTGGTTTGACTTTTCCTTACGGATCGTAGCTTTTGAGATGGCATGGCTTCCGGTATGGCGTTTTATTTTGAGATCATTATATTGATCTAGTTCTTAGTGCTTTTTGGACATCTTGTATATGTTATGTCGTAGACTTTAGAACTTTGTATTTAGGGCATTTAATGTATACAATGTGTTAACTAGGAACTTATACATATATATTTCAGTACCAAACGTATTATTCATGTATGATATATGCTTTGATGTATGTATGTATATGTGGGCATTACAAAGGCACTCAAATGATCTCATCTGATATCCAATTGAGCATTTAGATAATATGGGGTACTACAGTTGACAGCTCAACAGGTTGTTACTACTAGGAAAATTTACCAGATTTTTCAATCGAACCACGAGAAGATAGCCTGGAGGAACATATGGATTTCTAATTGCGCAATAGGGCGAAGTTTACTATGTGTATGGCTTGTAATGAAAGATTGGCAACTAGAGAAAGATTGTCTAAATCTGGGTTTTTTGAGCAAACTAAATGCAGCTTTTGTGATAACAATGAAAGTATGCAACATCTGTTATTTGACTGTGGCAGGAGAAAGAGATATGGCAACATGTCCTTAATTGGCTCAACATGATTCACATCCCCCTAGGGTGGAAGGAAGAGCTATAATGGGTGTTGAAGAATAGTAAAGGTAAAAGTTGGAGAGCTAAGATCCTCAAGTGTGCATTTACGGAGACGGTTTATGAAGCGTGGATTTACAGGAACTTTTGTTGTTATGGGAACTAAATGGAGGTTGGTCTAATAGGGCCTAAGATTATTGAGAGAGTGGCTAATAGATGTTGGGCAAGATCTCACCTTAGAAACCATATAGGTAGATTATTGCTTCCTTAGTTGTTTGGTATTGTAGTTGAGTTCTTGGCTGGATCAATCGATCGCCGTGTTTTGTATTGTTTTTTGGGATTTAATAAAATCTTTTATTCCAAAAAAAAATGATTAAAATATTTCATCTTGAAGTAATTATTTTAATATTTTTTTTTAAAACTGAATTTATATTAGAGGAGATAGTTATAGAAGTTATTCTTAATTTCTATTTATACTACATTACTTTTTAGGTGTATCCTAGAAGCTAAAGAAAAAGTTATTATTATTCAAAAAATATTAAAATTATTATTTTAAACTATATTTAAATGAATGAACTACATTTTAACTTGTAAATTATTATAAATTTTGGATCAAATGAGTATTGTTTATTAATTATGATATAATCAACAAACATATTCCTATTACAACGAATTCCTTCTAACTTTTAGTAAAATTAGTAAAACTCAATATAAATACTTATGTCTCTTCTAAAATAATTGTATTGTTTTTATTGTTTAAAATAGACTTAGACAAATAAAAAAAAAACTTAAGCGCGAAAAAAGGAATAATATAGTTCTAGAACACGGTAGTAACTCCAACTTTTTATAAAAAATTTCAATATTTTACTTTTAAAATAGAAGATAAAATATCTCAACAAAACTTCTAATTTTTTGTGGTTAGTTGTGTGTCAAATTAATATAAAATTGGAACACTTTGCGAATTTCTATTTTAGCATGGTGCAAACTTTTTTTGTTAAATTTGAATGTGGGAATATGATGACTTTACTAAATAAAAATTTCATATTTTTATAGTTTATCATTGTTTGTTAAAAGTTAATTTAGCTAGGATTATGAATATTTTTAAAAATAAAAATACAATCATATATGACCTAATAAACTTATAATATTATTATTTTTTAGTTTATGGTATTTACTCATGATAATATGGTTTTAAGCTTTTAAAAATTGTTTGAAATATCATTAGTCTATAGTCAATCTTAAAGTCTAAAAGAATTTTTTTTAATGTTGTGTACACTTTTTCTTAAATAGTTTAAAAAGTTAATAAATGTTTAATTTTTATAGTTATTTAATAGATTACATAAAAATTACTGACAAAATAAGTAAATGTAATATTTCATCCAATAATCACATGACGTGTCTCAATTTATAAAATAAAAGTGTCGCTATTATAATAAAATATAACATAAATTTTGGCAAGTTATTAAAAGATATTATAATGTAAAAAGTGATCGCAAAAAATTACTATAAAAAACCTTATGTTTTATGAAAGTTAGAACAACATATTAAATTCATTTTAACGTTAAGTTAATATCTCATATATTATAAATAAGACTTCGTTCATCATTGACTAATCAAATTAAATCTCCATTAAGACTTTGATTAAAGAATCACTCTAAAATAGCCACGATATCATTCATTGGCTTTAATGTAGTTGTGATCTTTATGATAAGTTTTGTTTTGATTTTGAGAACATCATTGTGCTTTGAGATTTCACAATCACCTTCTGAAGCTCCTTCACATGATATTGGTAATGCACCAAGACCATTGTCATCATATGAGAAATATTTAACTATTTGCTCAAGCAAACTAAAGAAAGAATGTGGTAAAGAGGTATTCCTTGGTGTATTAGTTGGAAATGGAACTGTTAGTGATTCTTGTGTCATAGTCATGTGAATGACGTTGGAAAAACTTGCCATTTTGACATTACAAGATATGCAACACAATTGCCAGCATATGTGAAAAGGAAAACTGAAATTTTAAATAGGTGTTTGAATGTTTGGAATCATTGTACATCGGTTCATCTAATGTAAGCATAATTTAAAATTCAGTAAAAAGGAATAAAAAATACTCACATGATGTATCAAATAAAAAGTTTATCTTTTTATTAAATATATTATGCTTATCTCATGTTTTTTTTATTTCGTGATATTCTAGTTCATGTTTTTAGTCTTCATTAGAATATAAACATATGATGATACAAATAGGTATATCTAAGAAAAACTCAAGAATCAAAATAAGGTTTTCATTTATTACAAACATACAATATTGAATTAAATTATATTTGAAAACCTCAAAATTTAAATTGATTCTCAATCCTTAGACACAAAATTGAAATCATATATGGATCCAACAAAGTTTAAAGCATCAAAATCATTGGTTCATAACCAAATGAAATAGGACAAGTATGTTCAATTTTATTTAAAAAGTAAATTAAAATATCTCTCTCTCTCTCTCTCTCTCTCTCTCAATATATATATATATATATATATATATATATATATATATATATATATATATATATATATATATATTTGTTTGTCTATCTATTTATTAAACTCTCTATCTATTTAATTATTTATCAAATTAAATCACAATGGATATACTTGAACGGTACTATTTCAACCCAATTATGAGATGATCCTAAAACCATTGATATGGGGTGGCAACACTTACATGTAACATATCATAATCCCTAACAGAACAATGTATGACGACTCAAAATCCTATTCATAAACAATGTTAAGATATAATTGAAAAAATTGAAAAATATTGAAACTTTACTTATCAAAAAAGAATTAAAAAAACTATATGTATTACTTATAATAGGTTTAATGGTTCGAAAATTTAAAAAGACGATAAATCACTAGTACAACATAAATAAGGAGGATATTAAAAGTGCATAAAGAATGTTAACCAATAATAATGATTAAAATACAAGTGAAGAACCAATGGTCTTGGATAATGAAACCTATTTTTAAACAAAGAGAGAAAGTATCTCCTCAAGAGTGGCAAAGGCTGACAGCTCAACAGGTTGTTATTACTAGGTAAATTTACCTGATTTTTCAATTGAACCACGAGAAGGTATCGTGGAGGAACATATGGATTTCTAATTGCGCAAGGCCTAGGGCGAATTTTACTATGTGTATGGCTTGTAATGAAAGAATGGCAACTAAAGAAAGATTGGCTAAATTTGGGTTTTTGAAGCAATCTAAATGCAGCTTTTGTGATAACAGTGAAAGTATGCAACATCTGTTATTTGACTATGGCAGGATGAAAAAGATATGGCAGGATCGAGGGGAAGTTTATTTCAAAAGAAACTAAGACCAGTTACATGGCTGAAGACCAGGATCATGGGGGAAGTTTATTTTAAAAGAAACTAAGACCAGTTTCGTGGCTGAAGACCAGGATCGAGGGGAACTTTGACCCTTTTCTAAGTAATATTGCTTAGCAAAAGAAGATGGATGGGTAAATAACTGCTATTCACTACCACCATCAAAATTTCGGGTATTCCGATATTTAATCCTCTTTTACCTTGAATGTCCGAACGTCTTCGCTATTCACACGTTCAGGTCCATGAAGATTAAATAGGGGCATCTGTCATACCCTAAATTTTGACCACAATATTTCCCATCATTATGCAAATCATCACCACAATATTGATGTACCTTCATACCTCATCAATCCTCTCAAAGATTGTTGAACACTCACTTCAATCAAGAATTAGGGTTTTTGACCTTCTCAAAGCACTCAGACAAAGGATCAATCAAGAATAGACATGATCTTCAACTTGTCAAGTCTCTCAAACCTCCATAAAAGGTCAAGAGGTCTCCCACATTAAGGATCAAGTACAAAAGTGCAACATTTCAAGTGGATCAAGCCTCAAGATCATCAGTGTCACCAAATTAGGGTTTTGGTTGACCAAGGCCTCCAGAGGGAAATTTTCATCTGGGCATGATCCAATACTTCAAAACATGATCCAAGAAGCTTAAAGGGACGTCATGGATCCAATCATAAGTTCCAAAATAGCCTCAGGGGATGCATTCATCAAAAATCAGGAATTAGGGTTTCTTGACCTAATTCACCCCTAAGTTGACTTTTGGAGCAAAACATGAGCCAATACCTCAAGAAATGTTTTGAAGACCTTAAATATCTTGTATTGATCTTCTCACAAGTCTAAATTTACACAAGAACTTGATCCATGAGTAATATACAAATGCAAACTCATCTGGACCACCAAATAGGGTTTCTGATGAAAAGTCAACTGTGCCTTTGACTTTTGACCAAGACATGATCTCAAACCTTGGGAAATGATTCAAGACACTCTAAAACACCTATGGAATCCATTCATTAAGTTTGATTTGACCCAAGGACTTGATTTCATAAAGGATCACAAAGTTTGAAATTCATCTGACAAAAAGTCAACTGTGCCCAAAAACCAAGTTTGACTTTTGAGATTTTTTTAACAAACATGGCTCCCTTAAGTCAAAAACAATGTTAAATCATGGTTTGGATCATCATACATCAAGAAAAATCAAGAAAATTGAGGTTACTTGCAAAAGGGGTAATCTTAAGAAACTTAAAATTTCTCTAAGTTATGACAAAATGATGATTTTTTCCAACAATGCAAGGTCATAACTCCCAAACCACAAAACCATTTTCTTCCATCCAAAGCTCAAATGGAAGCTCGCATTACATACTACAAAAGTGTCACAGTGCTCCGTAAGCCAAAAAAACGTGGATTTTTAGTTATAGAGCTATGAAGTTAGGGTTTCAAAACTTTTGAACTTTTACACTTAGTGAAATTTTGAGACAGAATCTGTTTCATTTTTTTCCAACTTTGAGATCATTTTTCTCCATGATCCATATTGATCCAAGACCAAAGTTAAACATCAAAGTTGAAGATTGATATGCAAGCTTTCCAAAGAGTACAAGAACATCATCAAACTCCATTTGAGCAAAGAGATACGGAGTGACTAATATGCCTTGATACAAACTGTTTTTTGACAGCATTGGCACATGACTTGTATCCCACGATTTCTTGAACCAATTTTGGACACTTGCATCATTGCATTTCTGTCCAATATCAACATGAATGATGAGGAATCTGAGCATAAGACCACCAAGTAAAAAATATTATCCCTTAGGCATGTGGCATTCAAGATTCATTTTTAAAACTTTCAATTTTGTCATGAGGCATTCAATGGGTGCATAGAGGTGGCATGAACTGAGGCATTGTTATTCAAATGAGTCAAGACATATCCAAAGTTCAGAGGACCTAAACTTGCAAAGCTGATCTCAAGTCAATGGCTAGAGGAGACTTTGGCTACATGACAAAATTCAATGGATAATAGGGTGATCCAGCCTCCATTCACTATTCCTTCAAAAACAAACTTCCTCTACTATAAATAGAGGTTTGTGACTGATCAAACCACCCCAAAACATCAGAATTCATGTTTTCCTCCAAATCACTCTTCAAAACCAGAATTTCCTTCTTTGGCAAGTAACATGCGAATTTTCAAATAGAGAAGGATTCCACCATAACCAATGATCCTAACACCACACATACATCATATAGAAAATATCTAAACACTTCTCCATCATCTGCAACCTCAGAATCATAAAGCTCAAAATCCAACTTAGGCCTATTTGCAGTTGAGGTACCACAACAAGTTCTAGGTGTTTCCAATCAATTCCAAGCTTCCAAACACCTTACATAAGGTCCATTGAAGCTGTCTAGGTCATCACACAACATCTGTAACACCTCTACCTTAGAATTCAAATTCCTCTTGCACAAGTAAGCCTGACACTCTCAAACTCTATGATTCATGCATCATAAATGTGTTTTCAAGTTACAAACATGTTTCTATACTTGTGTAGAGTGTTTCCCCTCAATCAATTGCTTTGTAGCTATCGTGTATAGGATTTCATGTGTTCATCACTTGATTTCTCACTCCAAACTTAAAATAAATTCAATTAAATGGTACCATTGGAATCCTTGTTCAAAAACTGAGCAATTTTCATGTTTACAAAAGTCAAAACCATTGAGTAATTAGAGAGTTATGAGACGTTTTGAAAATCAAGTGAAACAGCGGAATCCTTTTTCAAATATTTGAATATTTGAATTTTCTTTTATTTTTTTAATTGATTTCAAAAATTAATTTCTCTCTGATTTTTAATCATTTTGGATTGATTCCTTTTTTCAAAATTCACAAATATATTTAAATATTTTATTCCTCAAAAAAATCAAAAAATATTATTTATTTAATATATTTTGAATTTTTGTAAAGAATTTCTTTTTAATTGTTTTAAAACATTTTTAAAGAGTTCTTTCTCTTGATTTTTCAAACTCAAATGAATTTCAAGTCATCATATGGATAAAACATGTTTTTTAAAACATTGATCCAAGGTCACAACTTGTTTATTAAATAAATTTGATAATTTCCATCATTTTTATTTTATTTTATTCAAAATAAATACCTTTTTTATGATATTAGGGTTTCTTTGATTTAACCTTCAAATTTTGTTTTCAAAAACACTTTTGGGCCTCTAATAGAGTGTAAGATCCAACCTATTTTGTAAATAAATATTTTGGGCCTCAATCATTGTATAAGTCCCACTGTGGTTTTCAAAACCGCGACGCGGTCGTCGCCTTTTAAAATAAATCATCTGGGCCTCTCCTTGAGTATAAGCCCCACTTTTTCTTTACAATCACTTTTGGGCCTCTATTAGAGTGTAAGACCCAACTCATCTTTGTACATAAATAAATTTTTGGGCCTCTGTTGTAGTATAAGTCCCACAACGTCTTTCGGTATCACAGTGCGATCGCTGTTTTCAAACAAGTCACCTGGGCCTCTCCTTGAGTATAAGCCCAAATCTTTTGTACATAAACTTTGTTTTAAACCATAAACAACTTCCATGGGCCTCTACTTGAGTTGTAAGCCCCATACTTCTGTTTTCAAAATCATCTATCTATTTTAACTGGTACTAAGAGGAGAATTATTCCCGGTGAAACTGCTCTTAGACCACTTGGGCCTCTCTTTGAGTTATAAGCCCCAAACATACTTTTCTTTTAAACAAATTCCTTTCAATTCAAATTCAAACTCAAAGTTTTCTCAAAAATTTCTTTAATTTCTTAAAACCCTAATCATACAGGTATAATCAATACAATCAATCACAATACACTTGGGCCTCTTCTAAGAGTATAAAACCCAATATCTTTTCTTCTCAACGCATACTTGTTTATACATCTGTCAATTCACTAATCTGTATATACTTGTGCATATTTGTCTAGAGTTTCCCCAGCAGTTAGGTCTACACTTTGGTCAAACCAGAGGTTACTTTTAACTTAGTCAAAACTAGTTCCCTCATAGGAAATTCCCCTCAATACAGTCTGCCTCCTCTTGGGCTTATTTAATATGGAACCGAGAAAGGCATTATTCCCGGTGAAACTTTTCTCAAGAGTTTCAAAACTTAGAAACATATATATACAAGAAATTTATTTCCCCAGAGAGGATTAATTCCCGGTGAAACCTCTTTTGAATTTCTTCAACCTTAGAATTGTTAAACAGAGAAAGGATTAATTCTCGGTGAAACCTTTCTTGAACTTTTCTTAAGCTTGGACCCACATGCTTCCTAGAAGTATCCCCAGGCTTCTCTTGGGCATAGTATAAGGACCAACAGGCTTCATAAAAGTTCCCAAACCTCCTCTTCGGCTTAGTACAAAGGCTTCCTAAAAGCATAAGATTGAAATTAGTCATCTCTGCTAGTTTAATCCCCAGGAAAGTCAAAAGCTACACATCCTATCATCCAAGGGTTGATCTTCATCCCTTAAACCAACAACCTCCTCTTGGGCATCATACAAAGATCTCTCTATACCAGAGTCTACCACTTCTTGAGAGACTTGGACAATCTCAACCTCCTCTTGGGATTCATTCAAATAAACTTGGAAATTATCATAGTCTCCTTTTGGACTTCACACAGAGACCCTCAGGTTTCCTAAAAGGCATAGGGAAAACCCTGATCATTTTATCAATACACCAGTCCCCAACAGAGTTAAAAACTTCTAAGGTTTGTCAAACTCACCTTTAAACTCCCCTGACACCTACCAAGGCTTAACTTTCACCTTGAAAATCCTAGCCAAGGTCAGATTAACCTCAACAAAACCCTAACAGAATCAGAGCCTCATGGCATCTGATACTTCAACTCTTCCCTGATTCCCAGCAAGAGTAAATTCCTTTTGGATTCCCCAATATAATTTAGACCTGCTCTTAGATTTTAATAAATCCTTAACAAGAGACAACCTCCTCCTAGGCTTCATATAAGAATTTCTTCAGTCAGCCTCAATCTTGGCTTTGTACAAGACAGATATAACAATTCCCAGAGGAGTCATTTTCTTTCAGCCTCAATCTTGGGATTTGTACAAGACAAATAAAACCCTCCCCAGTGGAGTCATTTTCTTTTAGCTTCAACCTTGGGCTTTGAACAAGGCACACAAAAAAAACATCTCCTCAGATGAGACCATGAGTCCACTCTGTAGGAGAAGATACCCTTTCTATACATCACAGATCAAACAAACAATCAAAACCTTTTTCCAAATAATTGTTGTAAGTGGCACACTTGTTGATTCAAAATCCAAGCTGGAGTCCTTCCCTTATCCTGGCTAAAATTTATATTTCATCTAACATCTATAAGTGGCAAGCCTCTGGATTCCATATATCCAAGACAATGTCCCTCTCTTAGCATGAAAGATTCATAAAGGAAAAAGTGGCATTGCTCAACACTGAGTTAAAGGAAATTATGGCATTGCTGGATATCCCAGCTAAAGTAATTTCCCTTATAACCAATTTCTCAACATTTGTGATGAATAGGTGGGATATCTCCCTTTAGAGATGACAAATTCTCTCTCTTATTCACCCTCTAGCTTCAATCTTGGGCTTTGAATAAGACACAAACACTCTTTAGCTTCAATCTTGGGCTTTGAACAAGACACAAATACTCAGCTAGCTTCAATAATGGGCTTGAACAAGTCATCAAAACTTCCTTCCTCCCATAGAAATAGGAGGAACTACGATTGCTCTGATTTCCCAAATCTCTTTACAGGAATACATAGGCATAAGATTGTGAAATCTTAGCGAGCACACAAATAAAAAATCTTAGGTCCAGTACCTTCCCAAAAACAACAGAAAACCCGAAAACAACAAAAACATTCTCTCAACACTCCCAAAGGAGAAACTTTCCCAATCCACAGCAGATAAACACAAGAAAGCATTTCAAATTAATAGAAATACATGCAAAAAGAAGGTTCCTATAGATTACTATAGATACACTGGGTGTTAACAGCTTCTCTTTGTATAACCAGACCCCGATCCCCGATCTCTTAGCATTTGTTAAAGAAAACATTTGCGTGCAGGGTTACTTTAAGATATATTTCCCTTCCTTTCAAGCTTCACAGGATAAATACAGAAATAAAAAAGTAGCACCAATTATGCAGTAAGGTGGTCGCGTCACCATGGAAAAACCGACGACTACAGAAAAATGGCGACTTTGCTGGGGAGTTAGGATTATATTTCCTAAGAGGTCTAGGCCTTGCTTTTGCATTTTTTTTCCTGTTATCTTACTTGCTTTCGCATTTTTTTATATATATCATCTGCTGTCATATTACTTGATATCCGTGTTTACATTACTGTTATCAGGGAATGCGATTAATACGCATGTGGTGAGTCCGAGAGAACATTAAGATAAGTGATGGCGTATTCAGGGAGGCTTATATGGAGTGAATCTCGACCAAGCTAAACTGAGAGTCCACCGAATCAGTGGAGGTTCCCGCGTGGAATTACCAATATTGAACGAGCGTGGCGTGAAAGCATTGTTCTTCCATTGGGTTACCCTTGAAACTGAGAATTAGTAGACATTTAACCATTTGACCATTAGGTATTGCGGTGACTATCGAGAATAGTTGATACGCGATACTACACTCAAAAGAGATTCATCTTGGGATATTACAGCTCTCATGAGTCAGTCGGTTTGCAGTTAATATCTTCAAAAAGGGTCAATGACTTTGGGAACCTTTGTTAGAACCCGCTCTACAGGTACATAATTTAACCTTTAGTACACACCTTAGGAATGGGTAGATCCATGGCTCCATGCTCATGACGATGAACCCTTAAACCCATGTTTTCAAGTGTTTTTGTTTGCTGCATTCATCCATCCATGCATTCATTAAAAAACCTTTTTTAAACAAGAAAAAATTGTTTTTTCTAAAAGAACTGAAACAATAATTGCAAATATCAGAGGTTGCTTTATGGATTTCGGTAGAAGAAAAACGCACAAGTACACCACCAAGGTTCCAAAACTGGAAGACCCAAGGAAATTGGGAAGAATGATTACTAATCCCGAGGCTTTCAGAGCTAAGCACGGAGGACTGTTGTCTCTTTTAAAGGTCAACATGGTTGAAGGGATCTTGTCTACACTGGTTTAGTTCTACAATCCGGTATACCATTGCTTCACTTTCCTGGATTATCAACTTACACCAACATTAGAAGAGTACTCCCACCTGATTGATTTACCTATCACTGATCAAGATCCATTTTTTGAACTGGAAGAAATTCCAAAAGATCAAGCCATTGTAAGAGCAATCTCTTTGGAAGAGTCAGAAATCAGGATTCACATGACCACCAAGGGAGGAATCCAGGGTTTACCGGATAAATTCCTGTTGGAAAAAGCTTTATACTTTTCCAGTATAGGAAATATAACTACTTTCAAGGATGTCTTGTTCTGCTCATATATGGGTTATTCCTCTTTCCCAACATTGACAACTTTGTTAACACCAATGCTTTTAGGATATTCCTAATTGGGAACCCTGTCCCAACCTTGCTCTTGGATGATTATCATTATGTACACTTAAGGAATTTGTACAGTGGGGGTATCATCACATGCCGTGTACCATTACTCTACAAATGGTTTATTTCCCACTTGCCCAAGTCAGCTGCTTTTTGGGATCACAAGAGTAGTCTGCGATGGTCGCAGAAGATTATGTATCTTACCAATTCTGACATAGATTGGTACAATCGGATCTATGACGGATTAAAAATCATCGACAAATGTGAAAATTTCCCTAATTTACCCCTCATTGGTACTAAAGGAGGGATCAACTACCATCCAATTTTAGCTCACCGTCAACTTGGATACCCGATGAAGAATATCCCACATAATGCTCATCTGGAAGGTCTTTTCTTCAAGGAAGGGTAAAATGACAGGGCACTAAAGAAAGAAATAGTGCACGCGTGGCAACATATTCACAAGAATGGGAGAGAGTCCCTAGGGAGGCCAAAACTACATCTTTGCAAAGCCTTATCTCCCCTGGGTGCAAACTAGAGCCATCAAACTGAGGATGCCTTACCCTCGTCAAGAAGTTTTTCCCTTAAAGGAATATGTCCTTTATTGCCTGATGCGGAAAAACTCCAGGTCGCTCTCAACAAAGTCCAACGTGAGAAGAACTCTTGGAAGATCAAGTACCAGATTCTTAATTTGGAATGTACCAAGATTCAGGAACTGCTAAATGAAAATGATGCTCTGATTGAGATATTAGAGCAGCATGCCATAGAAAGTCAAGAGGAACGAAGAAATTTGCTCTCTCCTTTCACTTGGCAAAGGATCGTCGACCCGACAACAGCTGAAGGGGCCTGATCGAAGAAAAGAAAAATTCAGGAACCAATCGACAATATTGTACTTTTCCCTGTAAAATACTGCAATCTTTTGAGTTCAATAAAAGGGTCTCCCTCGCTGTGTGATATTTGCAATATAATTGTTAAAAGTTCTTTTGAAAACAAAAACTAAAAAAAATATATCATTCTCATTCATCATTCTCACATAACACATCTTTATCTTTGAGTCTCACATATGTGTCGCACTCTAGAGTCAAACTGTCTCACTCGTACAATACTCGGGCCAATCGACAGAAGAAAATGGACGATCTCGAGGAAGAAAATAGTGAGCTGAGAGAAGAAATCAACACTCTAAAGGAGAGTTTGGAGAAACTCCACAACACCATGGAATCCCTGGCAGCAGCCCAAGAACAACAACATCAAAGGACTATGATCTCAGAGATTACATCTACACCAGCATTTGAGACACTTGGCAGTCATCCTCAGTACAACATGCCTAAAGGTTTCCCCAAGGGCATGCCTCTCAACTTTATACCTAAAGGATACATCCCACCGGTCACTAAAGACCCGCAAGTCGTAGCAGGAACCACCAGGCCCGAAGGTTACAAACTTTAGGTAAATGAAGATGCAAGGGTTACAACAGAAACTCTTGAAGGTTACAAACTTCAGATCACTAAAGCGCCAAGAGTTACCGCCGTAATGACTATACCACCTCAGAATATGCTCTATGGTTAGCCAACATAGTGCTAGTTCCAAAGAAGGACAGGAAATTCAGAATGTGTGTAGACTACAAGGATTTAAACAAAGCAAGTCCAAAGGATGATTTCCCCTACCACACATTGACATGCTGATAGACAGCACAGCAAAATTCAAAGTATTCTCCTTCATGGATGGATTCTCAGGCTATAATCAAATTAGAATGGCACCAGAAGACATGGAGAAAACGTTATTCATCACCCCATGGGGCAACTTTTGTTACAAAGTAACGCCGTTTGGTCTGAAGAACACAGGGGAAACCTATCAAAGGGCCATGACAACTCTGTTTCATGACATGATGCACAAAGAGATTGAAGTGTATGTCGATGACATGATCGTCAAATCTAAAACAGAAGAAGAACATATGGAACACCTATCAAAGTTATTCGAGCATCTGAGAAAATATAAACTCCGCTTGAATCCTAACAAATGTACATTCGGTGTTCGCTCTGGAAAACTCTTAGGATTCATCATCAGCCAAAAAGGAATTGAGGTTGATCCTGACAAAGTCAAGGCCAATCAAGAAATGCCTTCTCCAAAGACTGAAAAACAGGTCAGAGGATTTTTGGGACATCTGAATTATATCTCAAGATTCATATACATTATGACTGCGATGCGCGCTGATCTAAAGAACCAAAGCTATTTATGGACAAAAGATTGCCAAAAAGCTTACGACATCATCAAAGAATATTTGCTGAATTCACCGATTATGTCTCCTCTAATAGAAGGAAGACCATTGATCATCTACTTAACAGTCTTGGAAGACTCTATGGGCTGTGTACTTGGCCAACAAGACAAAACAAAAAGAAAAGAGTCTGCTATTAATTACTTAAGCAAGAAATTCACGGACTGTGAAACTCGATACACTATGCTCGAGAAAACTTGTTGCGTTCTGGCTTGGGTAGCCAAACGTTTGCGCCAGTACATAATTTGTCACACTACTTGGTCAATCCCCGAAATGGATCCGATCAAGTACGTCTTTGAAATGCCTGCTCTCACGGGAAGGATTTCCCGTCGGTAAATGTTGTTATCGGAATACGACATCGAGTACCATGCTCAAAAAGCCGTCAAAGGAAGTATTTTAGCCGATCATTTGGCTCATAAACCAATTGACGATCAGGAATCAATCAAATTTGACTTCCCAGACGAAGATGTAATGTACCTAAAAATGAAATATTACGATGAACCGCTACCAAACGAGGGGCCAGAACCCGATTCCCAATGGGGACTAATATTCGACAAAGGTGTCAATGCTTATGGAAACGGAGTTGGGGCAATCATAGTGACACCTCAGTGTGCCCATATTCCTTTAACTTCCAGATTTACATTCAAATGCATAAACAATGAGGCCGAATACGAAGCTTGTATCATGGGCCTCGAAGAAGCTATTAACTTAAGGATAAAGAATTTGGATGTGTATGGAGACTCAGCCTTGGTTGTAAATCAGATCAAAGGGGAGTGGAATACATATAAACCAGGATTGATTCTTTACAAAGACTACGCGAGAAGGTTGTTATCCTTCTTCAACAGAATCGAGTTTCATCACATCCCTCGCGAAGAAAACCACATACTTGATGCACTAGCTACCTTATATACTCCATGATTAGTGTGAGTCGATGGAACGATGTTCCCAAGATTGACATAATGTGCCTCAAAAGTCCCGCTTACATCTTCGCGATTGAAGCAGTTATAGATGACAAACCATGGTATCATGATATCAGATGCTTCCTTCAAAAACAAGAATACCCGCCTGGGGCATCAAGAAAAGATAGGAAAACTCTCAGAAGACTGGCTGGCAACTTCTTCCTGAACAATGATATACTCTACAAAAAAATTTCGACATGGTTTTGCTCAGACGCATAGACAAACAAGAAGCAAACATGCTAATGAAAGAAATTCACGAAGGATTCTTTGGCACTCATGCCAATGGACACACAATGGCAAGAAAAATTCTAAGAGCAAGATATTATTGGATGACAATGGAATCCGATTGCTACAAGAACACGAGGAAGTGTCACAAGTGTCAGATATACGCTGGAAAAATCCATGTACCGCCAACGCATCTCAAAGTCCTTTCTTCTCCATGGCCTTTTTCTATATGGGGAATTAACATGATTGGCATGATTGAGCCCAAAGCTTCAAACGGACATCGGTTCATCCTGGTAGCCATTGACTACTTCACCAAATGGGTTGAAGCAGCATCAAATACCAATTTTACCTGGCAAGTGGTGGTCCGATTTATCAAGAAAAATCTCATCTTCCGTTATGGTGTTCCAAGCCAGATCATTACTGATAATGGATCAAACCTGAACAACAAGATGATGAAAGAGTTATGTGCTGAATTCAAGATCGAACACCATAACTCATCTCCTTACTGACCTATAATGAATGGAGCAGTTGAAGCGGATAACGAGAATATTAAGAAGATCATTCAGAAGATGAATCTAACCTACAAAGATTGGCATGAGATGCTACCTTTTTCTTTTCACGGTTATCGCACATCTGTCCGCACTTTAACAGGGCCAACCCCTTTCTCTCTAGTATATGGCATGGAAGCAGTGCTCCCCACAGAAGTAGAAATCCCGTCAATGAGAGTATTGATGGAAACTAAGCTAACAGAAGTTGAATGGTGTCAAAGTAGATAAGATGAACTGAATTTAATCGAAGAAAAGAGAATGACGACTTTATGTCATGGTCAGTTATATCAGCAAAGTATGAAGAAGGCAATTGACAAAAAGGTCCGACCCTATGTCTTCTGGGAAGGAGACCTTGTGCTCAAGAAAATACAATCATTTCTCACTGATTATAGGGGCAAGTGGACTTCAAATTACGACGGCCCCTATGTTGTTAAGAAAGCCTTCTCAGGTGGTTCCTTGAGACTCCCAACTATGGATAGAGATGAGTTTACCTACCCCACGAATGTTGATGTAATCAAGAAATACTTCACCTAAATGAAATTAAAAAAATGTCTCGTTGGATTGAAAACCCGAAAGGGTGGTCCAGGAAAAAATTAGAGACATAAACAATGGTCATCCCGATAGATTAAAAACCTGAAAGGGCAATCTATGCAAAAGTTAGGGATTCCTGGCAAGTAACTATATCCGACAAAATTGACACCTCAGTGGTAATGTCATCCTTCAGTAAAACTTCAGTCAAGGTCACCTTCGACAGAAGCTCATAATGTCCAGAATTCAAAGTTGGTGGAAGGATAACGGTCGTTATGTTTGAATACAACCAATTTTCCTTTAAATTAACATTTTCTAAACTTTGTAATGCTCCATGGGATCATGCGTTTGGCTGATTACCATTCTATCAATAAAATTTGAGCCCTTGAGCCTTTTATTTTCAATTCTCATTTATTTTGCTTTGCAAAATGACATTTTAATATGATCAACGATTCTTGAAACAAGAAAAATGAATTTTACTTTTGTTTTCAAAACAGAAAGTTCAAGTTTTACTTATGTTTTTAAAATAAGGATGGAAATTTCTTTTGGTTACTGAACAAAAAAAGGAATATCTCCGGAAGTGATCAAACTTCAAAAAGCAGAATCAAAATACTCCTTTTAACTAGTACACCCTGAATGGAAGATCGACTACTTCAGACAGAATATCCCATCTGACACCCCTGCAGGTTTATATCTCCAGGACCCAGAACAAACGCAGGGGTCCCCATGCCCAAACGAACGTACAACTTTCAGAATCTCCAGTGATACCCCCATCTCCTAGAGTGGCCGAGTATCCAGTTGAACAATACCAGTCTATACGTCGTGTCTGTTTTGTTAGCATCAGCATCTCATACATCAAGCATAATTGATTCATATTCATACTCATGTTGCATTAATACCACTCTAGTCATATTCATCCCCAAGTGATAAGCGTCCTCTCTCCGACAAAATTGTCAGTTTTCCTTTCTACACTTGATAGGATAAAATCCCAGTTTGAGTTTTTTCCTCGTCAGGAAATGTATCATCTAAACAATCTCTCTCCAGTATATCCTTGGATTGAAATCGGTTCTCGACCACTTTGATAACTTGAACCTCTGAAAGACAAAAAGCCATTTGGTTACACACTTTTGGAATTTCCCTCTTCATCAATGAAGATGATATTTTGCTTTCTTGGATTAAGGGAAAAATCCCTTGAAAAAGCCTCTCAACAAAAGACTTTTGGTAATACGGCGGTTTCTCCCCAAGGAATTTGTTTTCAATAAAGTCATCAGCACCTCAAAATTGGATTACATCACATGGCATCTCTCCGAAAAGAGAAGGTATGATGTAATTTCCCCAACAAATGGCATCTCCAACAGAGAAGTTTGCACACCTCTACAGTTCAGACCAATGGGTTTCCAAAGCAAGTCTGGCCTCAAATCATTTTTCCATCAAATGGCATCTCCCCAGCGAGAATTTTGGTGAAGACCATCACAGATAACCTTCCTTGTCAAGAAAAGAACTTGACAAGAAGAAACTGAGACCAGTTCCATGGCTGAAGACCAGGATCGAGGGGAAGTTTATTTCAAAAGAAACTAAGACCAGTTCCATGGCTAAAGACCAGGATCGAGGGGAAGTTTATTTCAAAAGAAACTAAGACCAGTTCAATGGCTGAAGACCAGGATCGAGGGGAAGTTTATTTCAAAAGAAACTAAGATCAGTTTCGTGGCTGAAGACCAAGATCAAGGGGATGTTTGACCCTTTTCTAAGTAACATTACTTAGCAAAAGAAGATGGATGAGCAAATAACTTCTATTCACTACCACCATCAAAATTTTGGGTATTCCGATAATTAATCCTCTTTTACCTTGAATGTCAGAACGTCTTCGTCATTCACACCATTAAGTCCAAGAAGATTAAATAGGGGCATCTGTCATACCCTAAATTTTGACCACAAGATTTCCCATCATTGTACAAATCATCACCACAATATGGATGTACCTTCACACCTTATCAATCCTCTCAAAGATTGTTGAACATTCACTTCAATCAAGAATTAGGGTTTTTGATCCTCATAGAGCACTCAGACAAAGGATCAATCAAGAATGGACATGATCTTCAACTTGTCAAGTCTCTCAAACATCCATAATGGGTTAAGAGGTCTCCCACATTAAGAATCAAACACAAAAGTGCAACATTTCAAGTGGATCAAGCCTTAAGATCATTAGTGTCACCAAATTAGGGTTTTGGTCGACCAAGGCCTCCAGAGGGAAATTTTCACCTGGGCATGAGCCAATACTTCAAAACATGATCCAATAAGCTTAAAGGGACCTCATGGATCCAATCATAAGTTCCAAAATAGCCTCAGGGGATGCATTCATCAAAGATCAGGAATTAGGGTTTCTTTACCAAATTCATCCCTAAGTTGACTTTTGGAGCAAGACATGAGCCAAGACCTCAAGAAATGATTTGAAGACCTCAAATATCTTGTATTGATCCTCTCACAAGTTCAAATTGACACGAATAATTTGATCCATGAGCAATATAAGGATGCAAACTCATCTGGACCACCAATTAGGGTTTCTGATGAAAAGTCAACTGTGCCTTTGACTTTTGACCAAGACATGATCTCAAACCTTGGGAAATGATTCAAGACACTCTAAAACACCTATGGAATCCATTCATTAAGTTTTATTTTGCCCAAGGACTTGATTTCATAAAGGATCACAAAGTTTGAAATTCATCTGACAAAAAGTCAACTGTGCCCAAAAAGAAAGTTTGACTTTTGAGATTTTTTGACAAACATGGCTCCCTTAAGTCAAAAACAATGCTAAATCATGGTTTGGATCATCATCCATCAAGAAAAATCAAGAAAAGTGAGGTTACTTGAAAAAGGGGTAATCTTAAGAAACTTAAAATTTCTCTAAGTTATGAAAAAAAGATGATTTTTCCTAACATTGCAAGGTCATAACTCCCAAACCACAAAGCCATTTTCGTCCATCCAAAGCTCAAATGAAAGCTCTCATTACATACTACAAAAGTGTCACAGTGCTCCATGAGCCAAAAAAGCTTGGATTTTGAGTTATAGAGCCACGAAGTTAGGGTTTCAAAACTTTTGAACTTTTACACTTAGTGAAATTTTGATACATTATCTGTTTCATTTTTTTCCAACTTTGAGGTCATTTTTCTCCATGATCCACATTGATCCAAGACCAAAGTTAAACATCAAAGTTGAAGTATGATATGCAAGCTTTCCAAAGAGTACAAGAACATCATCAAACTCCATTTGAGTAAAGAGATATGGAGTGTCCAATATTCCTTGACACAAATTGTTTTTTTACAGCATTGGCACATGACTTGTATCCCACAATTTATTGAGCCAATTTTGGACACTTGCATCATTGTATTTCTGTCCAATATCAACATGAATGATGAGGAATCTGAGCATAAGACCACCAAGTCAAAAATCATATCCCTTAGGCATGTGGCATTCAAGATTCATTTCCAAAACTTTCAATTTTGTCATGAGGCATTCAATGGGTGCATAGAGGTGGCATGAACTGAGGCATTATTATTCAAATGAGTCAAGACATATCCAAAGTTCAGAAGACCTAAACCTGCAAAGCTGATCTCAAGTCAATGGCTAGAGGAGACTTTGGCTACATGACAAAATTCAATGGATAACAGGGTGATCCAGCCTTCATTCACTATTCCTTCAAAAACAAACTTCCTCTACTATAAATAGAGGTCATGTGTGATTTATCAAACCACCCCAAAACATCATAATTCATGTTTTCCTCCAAATCAATCTTCAAAACCAGAATTTCCTTCTTTGTCATGTAACATTCGAATTTTCAAATAGAGAAGGATTCCACCATAACCAATGATCCTAACACCACACATACGTCATATAGAAAATATCCAAACACTTCTCCATCATCTGCAACCTCAGAATCACAAAGCTCAAAATTCAACTTAGCCCTATTTGCAGTTGAGGTACCCCAACAAGTTCCAGGTGTTTCCAATCAATTCCAAGCTTCCAAACACCTTACATAAGGTCCATTGAAGTTGTATAGGTCATCACACAACATCTATAACACCTCTACCTCAAAATTCAAATTTCTCTTGCACAAGTAAGCCTTACACTCTCAAACTCTATGATTCATGCAACATAAATGTGTTTTAAAGTTACAAGCATGTTTCTATACTTGTGTAGAGTGTTTCTGTCATACCCCAAATTTTGACCACCAAGATTTCCCATTATTGTGAGAATCATCATCACAATATGGATGTGCCATCATGCCTCATCAATCTCCTCAAGGATTGTTGAGCATTCACTACAATCAAGAATTAGGATTTTGAACCCTCCTAGAGCACTTAGACAAAGGATCAATCAAGAAATGACATGATCTTCAACTTGTCAAACCTCTCAAACACCCATAAAGGATCAAGAGGTCTCCCACTTCAATAATCAAGCACAAGATTGCAACATTCCAAGTGGATCAAGCCTCAAGATCGCCAGTGTTGCCAAATTAGGGTTTTGGTCGACCAAGGCCTCCAGATGAAAATTGTCATCTAGGCATGTGCCAATACTTCAAATCATGATCCAAAATTCTCAAAGGGACCTCTTGGATCCAATCATTAAGTCAAAATAGCCTCAGGGGAAGCATTCATAAAAAATCAAGAATTAGGGTTTCTTGACCTAATTCACCCCTAAGTTGACTTTTGAGGCAAGACATAAGCCAAGACCTCAAGACATGATTTGAGGGCCTTAAATACACCACATTGATCCATTTATAACAATGGGTTGATCCAAGAAGCTTGATTCACAATTTTCAATTTCATCTGGACCACAAATAGGGTTTTGAAGAAAAAGTCAACTGTATCTTTGACTTTTGACCAAGACATGTTCTAAAACCTTGGGACACGGTTCAAGACACCCTAAAACACCTATGGAATCCATCCATTAGGTTTGAATTAGGTCAAGGACTTGATTTCATAGAGGATCACACAGTTTGGAATTCATCTGACAAAAAGTCAATTGTGCCTAAAATTAAGTTTGACTTTTTGGAATTTTTCACAAATATGGTTCCCCTAAGTCAAAACAATGTTAATGTATGGTTTTGATCATCATTCATCAATAAAAATCAAGAAAAGTGAGGTTTCTTGCAAAAGGGGCAACCATAAGAAACTAAATTTTTTCTAAGTTATGGGACAAAAGTGATTTGGTACCAACTTTGCAAGGTCATAACTCCTAAACCACAAGGCCTTTTTCTCCCATCCAAACCTCAAATGAAAGCTCTCATTACATACTTCAAAAGTGTTAACTACAAAATATTGCAAATCCTCATGGATTTTGAGTTATGGATTGACCAAAATCACAAAAAGTGAAATTGACCACTTTTTCCAACACTTAGTGAAATTTTCAACAAGTCAGAATCTGTTTCACTTTTTCCAAACTTTGAGGCCATTTTTCACCTTGATCCAAGCTGAACCAAGACCAATGTTGGACATCAAAGTTAGAGTATGACATAAAGGTTTTCCAAAAAGTACAAGAACTCCTTCCAAATTCAACTTGAGCTAAGAGTTACATCCATTGAAATTTGGTCATTCAGAACTGATTTTTATAAGACAAATTTGTGCATTTTACTCGAGTTGGCTAAATTAGACAATTACAAGTCTTGTTATCCATTTGGACACCTCAAGGGATAACATCTAAGGGACAATGTCTGATCCACAAGCCTCCCAAGTCCAAGAATCTACATGTAGCTATGTGTCTCCTAAAAAGGCTAAGAATCTCAAAGACTCCAATTTTGTTTCAATGCATTCAATGGATTCACAAGGTGGCAAGAATCAAGACATTGCTGACTTAATTGAGTCAAGCCTTATCTCTGAACCAAAGGACTCACAGCCTGTGCCCTAACCTCAAGTCAATGGCTAGAGGAAACTTGAGATTCCATTTGATCACCATTGACTAAGGGACTGTCCAAGCCTCCATTCACTATTGATGCCAAAACAAACTTGTTGTACTATAAATACACATCAATTGTGATCAGTTTGAGTACACCAAAGCACCCAAACTAATGCTTTCCTCAATATCACTCTCAAAAAACCAAATTTTCCTTCTTTTTTAAGTCACTATCAAATTATTAAATAGAAAGCAATTCAAACCAAACCAATCATGCCAGCACCTCATATACATCAGATATGAGTGATCCATGGCCTTGAAACACATCTGGAACCTCAGAATCACAAAGTCACCATCCATTTGCTCAAGCTTTTTGTGTGTTTATAGTTGAGGTGACACAACCAGTTTTGAGCTGATTCGATCCATTCCAAGCTGTCAAACACATTACTTGAGGTCCATTGGAGCTGTCCAGATCATTACACAACATCTGTAACACCTCCAACATAGAATTTGATCACCAGCTACAAGAGGTAAACCTGAACCCTTCAAACTCCATATTATATGCATCATAAATGAATTTTTGAGTTACCATCTTGTTTCTGCATGTATGTAGAGTGATAACCCTCAATCAATTGCTATGTATGAATCGTGTATGGAATTTCATAGTGTTCATGCTGAAATTAGGGTTCTTGAGTTTATCCTCTAATTTCACACTCCATACTTAATATAAATGCAATTAATCTATATGGTTGTGATCCTTGTTCAAAAACGAGTGAGATTGGTGTTTGAATCATGCAAAACCATTGAGTAATCAGAGAGAAAAGTGAGAAAACGCAAATCTAGACAAAATAGGGCACGCGGGCAAGAACAAGTGTTCTTGGCGCCCTTTTTCAAATTTTCAAATTTTGAATTTTTGATATTTTATTTAATTGATTTCAAAAATTAATTTCTCTCTCATTTTTTTATCATTTTTGATTGGTTCTTTTTTAAAAAAGTCACAAAAATGTTAAATTATTTTATTTTTCAATAAAATCAAATTTATATTATTTATTTAATATAGTTAGAATTTTTCTAATTAATTTCATTTTATTTATTTTTTAACATTTTAAAATGAAATTCTCACTTTGATCTTTTCATTTCAAATGAATTTTAATCTTTTATGTGATTAAACATGATTTTTCAAACATTTATCCAAAATCACAATTTATTTTTCACACATGTTTGATAATTTTGATCATTTAAAATATTTTTTTATTCAAATTAAAATACATTTTTAATCAAATTAGGATTTTGATTATTTTCACCCTCACAAACATTTTTTAAGCACTTTTGGGCCTCTAATAGAGTGTAAGACCCATCCCTTTTCACACACAAACCATTTGGGCCTCAGTCATTGTATAAGTCCCGACACGATTTTAAAAATCTCGGCGCGATCGCCATTTTCAAACAATTTTAATTTGAACCTCCCCTTATGTTGTAAGTCCCATTTTTCTTCTTTTTCAAACATTTTTGGGCCTCTAATAGAGTGTAGGACCCAATACCCCTTTGTACATAAATAATTTGGGCCTCAGTCATTGTATAAGTCCCGGTACAATTTTCATCTGGGCCTCTCCTTGCGATCACTGTTTTTCATCTGGGCCTCTCCTTGAGCTATAAGTCCCATCTCTTGTATAAAAATAAAATTTGGGCCTCTAATAGAGTGTAAGACCCATCCTTTTGTAAATAAAATAATTTGGGCATCAGTCATTGTATAAGTCCCTCTGTGATTTTCAAAACTACGACGCGGTCGTCGTTTTTTCAAAAGAATTCATTTGGGCCTCTCCTTGAGTATAAGCCCTAAAAATTCCTTTTAAAATAACTTTCCTTTTGATTTAGATTCAAATTTATAGTTGTATCAAAATTTTCTTTAATTTCTTGTATAACTAACCATACAGTTGTGTTTATAATGCTGGAAGCTTGCTCACCTATAAGTTCTACTGTCTTCTTTTACATACTTGTTTATATATTTCATCTATATATATGCTCGTATATACTTGCTTAGAGTTTTCCTCATCAATTAGGTCTAGGATTAGATCAAGCCAGTGGTCACTCTTTCAACACAGTCAAATCTAGTTCCCCCATAGGAAATTCCAAATACAGTCTTGCCTCCTCTTAGGCCTATACAATATGGAACAGAGAAAGGCATTATTCCCGGTGAAACTTTTCTTAAGACTGTCACTACTAGAAATCTGTACAAGAAATTCATTTCCCCAAAGAGGATTAATTCTCGATTAAACTGTAGCGCGATTTTTGTGGTTTCGAATCACTATCGCTTTGGTACTACAATTCGATTCATTTTTTATCCTATTAAGCTGATTAAGGAAGGGAAATAGATGTCTTCAATTAACCCTGCTTGCAAACTGAGGTTAAACAGTCAAAACTATTGGTTTATAGGTGCTATCAAAATAGGGGTTCTCCCTTTGGGTTATTAATCTAAAAACAGTGTCTAGGCTATTGGTAAGGTGTTAGGACTGATGCTTTTCGATTGATGTATGAAAGTATGGGATTTTAGGTTTTTGATTAGTATGCTCGCTAAGATTTTTACAATCTTATGCCTACGTATTCCCGAAACAGGGAAATCAGAGCGATCGTAGTTCCTCCTATTCTATTGGAGGGAAAAGGTTGTTTTTGGTGTCTTGTTCAAAGCCCAGGATGTGAAGCTGAAGGGTCTATTTGTATCTTGTTCAAAGCCCAAGATGTGAAGCTAAAGGGTTTATTGTTGAGAGAGAATTTGTTATCTCAAAAAAGGAGTTGTTGATGTTTGTATGCTGTGAGCAAGGCACAACTTTGATGTTAAAAGGTTGATTGACTCAACCGAGGTTTTCTTTATACAAAGCCTAAGAGGAGGCTAGAAGTTGACTTTTCCAGGGAAAATGTTCTTTCTGTCTTGTACAAAGCCCAAGATTGAGGCTAAAAGGGTTTGACTCAACAAAAAAGTCCTTGATACTCAACAAGAGAGTATTTTGTTGTCTCGTACGAAGCCCGAGATAGAGGCTAAAAGGAAACTGACTCAACAAGAGAGTCTTTTCTACTCAACGAGAGAGTGTTTTTTCTATCTCGTACAAAGCCCGAGATTGAGGCTAAATGGTTGACTCAACAAGAGAGTCTTTTATACTCAACAAGAGAGTGATTTTATGTGTCTTGTACAAAGCCCAAGACGGAGGCTAATGGAGAGACAGACTCAACAAGAGAGTCTTTTATACTCAACAAGAAAGTGTTTTTATGTGTCTTGTACAAAGCCCAAGACGGGGGCTAAAAGGTGTTTGACTCAATAAGAGAGTCTGAAAAGGTTAGTTCCGCTGGGGAGAATAATTTGCACAAAGCCCAAGAGGAGCCTGACTTACCGCTGTGGATTCTGGAGATCATGAAGCGGGTCCAAGTGTGGGGAGCTCTCATGAGAGAGAGACCGGGTTTCTGCTGGAGATTGATCTAGAGTGATATGTGCTTTTTCCTATATTTGAAAGGAACTTGAGACTATCTTTGAGACTCAAGAGGTTTTAGACTGTCCAAGTCTAGAGTTTTATCTTTTGTATGATGCCCAAGAGGAGGCACGGGCATTAAGGGATGAGTATCAACCCTACAACGGTCGGAGTTTTGACGCTGGAAAGACTGCTCTAGCAAAGGATGACTAAGTTATGTCTTATACCTTTAAGAGGTTGTCAGGGTCCTTGTATGAAGCCCAAGAGAATGCATGAGAACTTCTAAGAAGCCGAAGGGTCCTTGTACAACGCCTAAGAGGAGGCGGGGATGCTTTTAGGAAGCCTGTGGGTCCCCAAACCCCGAGAAGTCCAAGACATGCTATTCACCGAGAATAGATCAAGCCAGGAAAGTTCGAGAATTTGGAAGAAACTCAAGAGATGCCATTCACTGAGAAAAGATCATCTATGGGGAGTTAGAGTTTCTTTGACAATTTCTAAGGGTGACAGTCTGAGAAAGGGTTCACCGAGAATGCTGCCTTTCACGTTTCCATATTTTTTAACCCCAAGAGGAGGGAAGACTGTATCTGGAATCCTACGGGGGATCTAGTTTTTTTTGTATTTAAGAGTGACCAACAGGGCTTTACCTAGTGCTAGACGTAGTTGCCGGGGAAAACTCTAAATAACTATACTAGTATTACACAGTGGATATATGACAAGTATATAAAAGGATGTGAAAGAAGACTTACAGTGCAGCCGCCCCACAATACAGTTATATACATATGAAAGCGGTAAATGAAAGCAGATAAACACTTACCCGTTGTAGAGCTTCCATGTTGTTTTGTTAGTTGTTCAACAAAGAAATTAAAGAAAGTTTTGATAACAACATATATTTGGATTCAAAATCAAAGGAGAAAGTGCTTTGAAAAGATTGTTGGGGCTTACAGCTCAAGGAGAGGCCCAAGTTTTAACGATGATCGCACCGTTGTTTTGAAAACTGTACATAGGGACTTATACAATATGTGAGGCCCAAAAGGTTTTTACGTACGGGGGATGGGGCTTACAGCTCATGGAGAGGCCCAATGATTCACTTTGAAAACGCGACGATCGCGCCGTGGTTTTTGAAAACACCGTGGGTCTTATACAATAACTGAGGCCCAACTATTTTGGTTTCAAAGAAGGATTGGGTCTTACACTCTATTAGATGCCCAAAGATTTTTGAAAATCAATAAAGGTGGGTCTTATAGCTCAAGGAGACGCCCAGTGATTATTTGGAAAAAATGACGATCGCGTCGTGGGTTCTGAAAACACCGTGGGTCTTATACAATAACTGAGGCCCAACTATTTTTGGTTTCAAAGAAGGATTGGGTCTTACACTCTATTAGAGGCCCAAAGATTTTTGAAAAATATTTATTTTAGGGTAATAAACCCATAAAACCCTAATTTCATCATTTTAAAGTAATTTATTCAAGGGAAATTAATAAAATGACAAAAATGCCAAATAAGTGCTAATAAACAACTTATGATTTATGGTTAAGGTTTGAAAAATAAGGGATTAATCACAAGATGAATTAAAACTCATTTGATTTTGATTTCCAAGATGAATATTCACTTTAAAAATGTTTAAAAACAATTAAAATGAATTTATTCATAAAAATACTAACTATATTAAATAAATAATATAACTTTGATTTTTTTGTGGAATAAAATATTTCAACATTTTTGTGATTTTTTGCAAAAAGAATCAATCAGAAATAATTAAAATTGAGGGAGTTGTTAATTTTTCAAATCATTTAAAAATAATATGAACAATTACAAAAAATATGAAAAAGTGGTAAAAAGAGGATCTGGGGCGAGGGGGATTCGAACCCAAGACCTCTTGTGTGCAGTGCGCGCGCCCTACCACTGGGGTGGTGATACATCAGTGTACTAAGCTCAACCTAAAAATATACATGGCATGCCTTGATTTTAGGCCTGACCAAGGCAAGGCAAGGCAAGATTTTGGTTAGAAACGTGAAGGCCATAATTTTCTCATTTCTCCATGGATTGGGACAAAATTTAGGTCTATCCAGCCTAGAATTTCACAAGGAATCCAATGGTGGTGGTGTTTTTTCAGATCATGCTCCTATTGAAAAACCCGATAGTGGTTTTGAAATAGGCCATGATTTGCATTTTCTGTGCTATCTCTTGTTACAGACATGAACTACATGATGAATTGGTTCAAACACAACACATATAACATGTATAAGATGTGCATGCTCAGTGGACATCAAAGAAAAGCATGATTCAAAGAATTCAAGTTGTGATGCTTACCTCTTTTTGGAGCTTTTGTGCAATCTGCCAAGTGTTTTGTTCCAGAAATGATTTGATGCTTTGGACACTCTCAAATGATATCTCAGAAGCTTTTAGGATGGTTGGAATCAGCTGGAAACCTCTGGAGCAAGTTTGAGCTCTTTCTTGCAAAAGGGGCAAAAGTGGCCAAAATAACAACTCTCTCAAATGGTGTTCCAGGTGTGGGGGAACCATTTGGGACAACTCAAGGATGATATTTGGAGTGTGTTTGAGGTTTTATCTGGGTTGGAAAGTGACTGATTCAAGATATGGCTTGAAAAATGCACAAAAGTCCTGAGGTTTTGAGAGGGGACTTTGAGATTTTGGTGTTACAGGTCATTTGTGAGAGTTTGGACAGCTTAGATATGACATATTGGATGTGTCTGGATCATGAGCTATAGTGGAATTGGTCTCTGACTCAAAAACTCAGAGTTACCTTGCTAAAGGAGGCATTTTTTCCTAGATAAAGAGATTTTGAGGAAAGCAAGTGTTGTAGTGCTTTGGTGTACTTAAACTGAGAACAAATGAGCTATATTTATAGTAGAGCAAGTTTGTTTTGGCTGCAATAGTGAATGGCAACTGCTGTAGAGGTTTGGTAAATGTTGAGCAATGAGAATCCAAGTCTCCTCTAGCCATTGACTAGAGGTTAGAGCACAGGCTGCTGGTTCCCTAGTTCTTGGATAAGTCTTGACTTAAATCAGTTGGAAAGGGCTCAGTCCATGCCACCTTGGTGCATCCATTAAATGCTCCAAACCAAAATTGGAGTCTTGTCCCTCTTTTAAGTATTTATAGGTTTGGCATGCTACTTTTGGTTCCAAGGACTTAGGAGGCTGATGGATCAGTGCCTGTCCCTCCTTGGTCTCCCCTTGAGGTGTTTAGATGGATAAATTTGCTTGCCCTTTGTAAAATTTGAGCAAATCGAGCAAAATGCCCAAATCTGCCTTGGCATGACAGTTTGCAGCAAGGCATATTGGCATGGTCATATCTCATGGCTCAGATTGAGTTTGGTGAAGTTCTTGGTCATTTTGGAAAGCCCTCATATGATACAACATATGTGTGATCATAGTTGGTCTTGACACTTTTTGGATCCAAGTGAAAAATGCCCCTACATTTTGGAAAAAGTGAGACAGATTCTGACTTAGTGAAAATTTACTAAGTGTTGGAAAATAGTGACATTTTCACTTTTCTTGATTTTGATCATTCCATAACTTAAACTCCATGAGGAATTGGAATGAGTGGTTGTTGAAGCTTTTGTAGAGGGCCATGAGAGCTCAAAATCCAGCTTTGAATGGGGAAAAATGGCCTTGTGATTTAGGATTTATGATCCTCCAAAGTTGGTACCCTAGCCACTTTGTTCCATAACTTAGAAATTTTCTAAGTTTTTATGGTTACCCCTTTTACAAGTTATCCCACTTTTCTTGATTTTTCTTGATGAATGATGATCCCAATCACACATTAACATCATTTTGAGGTCAAAGAACCATATTTGTGAAAAATCTCAAAAAGTCAAAGTTTGACTTTTGTGCACTGTTGACTTTTTATCAGATGAATTCCAAACTGTGCGATCCTTTGTGAAATCAAGTCCTTGACCTAAATCAAACTTGATGGACATGTTCCATGGGTGTTATAGGGTGTATTGAATCATGTCCCAAGGTTTGGGAGCATGCCTGGGTCAAAAGTCAAAGGTACAGTTGCCTTTTTTTCGCGAAACCCTAACTGTGGTTCAGATGAAATTGAAACTTGTTGATCAAGCTTCTTAGATCAATCCATTGTTGCAAATGGATCAATGTAGTGTGTTAGAGACCCTCAAATTATCTCTTGAGATCTTGGCTCATGTTTTGTCCCAAAAGTCAACTTAGGGGTGAATTAGGTCAAGAAACCCTAATTCCTGATTTTTGATAAATGCATCCTCTGAGGCTAAATTGACTGGATGATTGGGTCCATGTGGCCCCTTAGAGTATCTTAAGTTATGCTTTGAAGCATTGGCTCATGCCCAGATGAAAATTCCATCTGGAGGCCCTGGTCGACCAAAACCCTAATTTGGTGACACTAGCGATCCTGAGGCTAGATCCACTTGGAATGCTGCAACCTTGTGCTTGATTCTAGAAGTAGGAGTCCTCTTGATCCATTGTGGATGTTTGAGAGGTTTAGACAAGTTGAAAATTAGGTCATTTCTTGATTGATCCTTTGTCAAAGAGCTCTGAGAGGGTTTGAAACCCTAAGTTTGATTGTAGTGGATGCTCACCCATCTTTGGGAAGACTAATGAGGTATGATGGTTTATCCATATTGTGATGATGATTTGCACAATGATGGGGAACCTTAGTGGTCAAAATTTGAGGTATGATAGAAACCTCTTTTGAATTTCTTCAAACCCTAGAACTGTTCACTAAAGAAAGGATTATTCCCGGTGAAACCTTTCTTGAACTTTTCTTAGGTTTGGACCCACAGGCTTCCTAAAAGCATCCCCAGCCTCCTTTTGGGCTTTGTACAAGGACCCTTAGGCTTCTTAGAAGTTCTCATGCGTCCTTTTGGGCTCAGTACAAGGACCCAAAGACCTCCAACAGGTATAGGATAGAACTTAGTCATCCTTTGATAGTTCAATCCTCCAGAGAGTCAGAATCTCAAAATATCAGACCAGTTTAGGGTTGATTCTCATCCCTTAAAACATCAGCCTCCTCTTGGGCATCATACAATGATCATCCTCCAACTAAGAGGTAAACCTTTTCATACCAGTAGTCTTGGACAGTCTCATCTCCTCTTGGATCTCAAAGAAACCCTCAAGTTTCCTAAAAGCACAGGAAAAACCCTGATCAATCACCAGTAGAGTTAAAACCTCCAAAGGTTAAAAAACTCAATCTTTAAGCTTTCACTTTAAATTCCCCCAACTAGGGTCAGATTACTATCAATAAACCCTCAATCAGAACCTCAAGGCATCTGATATTTCAACTCTTCTGCAATCCTCAGCAAGAGTTGATTCCCTAATTTGGACCTGTCTCTGGATATCCATAATCCTCAGTAGAAGTTAGCCTCCTCTTAGGCTTCATATAAGAAATTCCCCAACCAGCCTGCTCTTAGGCTTGGTATAATGATCATCCCTCAGCTTTTTAGCCTCAATTTTGGGCTTTGTACAAGGCAGATAAAATATTCTCCAGCTGAGTCAATAACTTTTAGCCTCAATCTTGGGCTTTGTACAAGACAGATAAAATATTCTCCAGCTGAGTCAATAACTTTTAGCCTCAATCTTGGGCTTTGTATAAGACAGATAAAACCTCTCCTCAGTGGAGTCACTTCTTTTAGCCTCAATCTTGGGCTTTGTACAACACAGACAAAATCTTCCCCAAAAGAGTCAATCGCTTTTTAGCCTCAATCTTGGGCTTTGTACAAGACAGAAATAAAACTCCCTAAACAGAGTAAACCTTTTAGCTTCAACCTTGGGCTTTGATCAAGGCACACAAAAATCAACATCCCCTCAGAGGAAATAAAAAATCTCTCTGTAGGAAGACATTTCTCTGTACATCACACAGACAATCAAAAAACATTAATACCAGATAACTGTTGTAAGTGGCACACTTGTTGATTCAAAAATCCAAGTTGTGGTCATTCTCTTATCCTGGAAAATCCTCTTTTATCTAACAGCTATAAGTGGAAAGCCTCTGGATTTTTTTCATCCAAGCCAATGCCCCTCTCTTAACATGAAAGATTCCTAAGGAAAAATGGCATTGCTCAACACTAAGTTAAAGTTTCCTCCTTCAGGACAAATCCCTTATACAGGAAATTAAGGCATTGCTGGATTACATACATTCCAGTTAAAGTAATTCTCATTTATAATCAGTTACCCAAACAACTGTGATAAACAGATGAGATATCTCCCTTTAGAGATGACAAATTCTCTCTCAGTTAAAACCTTTTAGCTTCAATCTTGGGCTTTGAACAAGACACAAATACTCATCTAGCTTCAATCTTGGGCTTTGAACAAGACAACAAACAAATTTCCTTCCACAGAATAGGAGGAACTACGATTGCTCTGATTTCCCTATATAATTATAGGAATACGTAGGTATAAGATTGCGAAATCTTAGCGAGCACATATATCAAAAACCTTAGGTCCAGTACCTTACCAAAAACAACAAAAAATACTTTCTCAAACATTCCCAAAGAAGAAACTTTCCCAAATTTGTAACAGATAAACACCAGTAAGTAGATAACAGAAGAACATGCCAAACCATCTATGGATAACCATATATACGCTGGGTAAATGACAACTCCCCATTGTATAATCTGACCCTGGACCCCCCAATCTCTTAGCATTTGTTAAAGAAAACATTTTCATGCAAGGTTAGTTTTAGATAGCTTCCCTTTCCTTTCCAGCTTCATAGGATAAATAAGAAATCAGAAAGTAGCACCAAATTCCAACCAATGCGGTAAGGTGGTCGCGTCACCGACAAAAATCGCACGCTACAGAAAAATGGTGACTCTGCTGTAGAGTTTTTATGATTAAAGTTCCTATATATATATATATATATATATATATATATATATATTATTTGCTATTATTCCCACTTGATATCCGTGTTTAATTTTCTGTCAAATGGGAATGCGATTGATACGCAAGTGGAAAGTTTGAGAGAACATTAAGATAGGGGTGGCTTAGACAGGTAACACTTGTAGGGATTGAATCCCGACCAAGCTAACTTGGTAGCCCACCGAATCAGTCGAGGTACCCGTACAGAAGTATCGATGTTGAACGACCGATTGTCGTGAAAGCATTGTCTTTCCTAGTGTGGTACCCATGACCCTGTGGATTTAGTAGACATTAACCATATGACCATTTGGTACTACGGGGACTATCGAGAATAGTTGATACGTGATACTACACTCAAATGAGATTCATCCTAGGATATTACAGCTCACTCGAGTGAATCCGCTTGCTGTTTATATCCCTAGGGGGGTCAATGACTTTGGGAACTTTAGAACCCGTTCTATTAGTATAAAAATTGACCAAAATAGTACAACCTTTGGGGATGGGTAGAGCCATTACTTCATGCTCGTGACGTTGAACCCTTGAACCCATGTTTTCAAATGTTTTTGTGTGCTGCATTCATCTAAAAAACTCTTTTCAAACAAAAAAATATCTCTTTTTTTTTCTTTATTTTTTCAAAATTAACTGAAACAATAATTGCAAATATCAGAGGTTGCTTTATGGATTTCGGTAGAAGAAAGACGCACAAGTACACCTTCAAGGCTCTGAAACTAGAGGACTTAAGGAGTTTGCAATGATGATTACCAACCCCGAGGCTTTCATAGCTAAGCTCGGAGGACTGTTGTCTTTGTTAAGGGTCCACGTGGTTGAAGGAATCCTGTCTATGTTAATTCAGTTCTACGATCCGGTTTACCACTGCTTCACATTTCTGGATTACCAACTAGCACCAGCACTGGAAGAGTACTCCCACCTGATTGATTTACCTATCACTGACCGGGCTCCATTTTATGGACTAGAAGAAATTCGAAAGGAACAAACCATTGCAAGAGCAATCTCTTTGGACGAGTCAGAAATAAGGACTCACATAACCACTAAAGGAGGAATCCAGGGTTTACCAGCTAAATTCCTGATAGAGAAAGCTCTATACTTTGCTAGTATAGGAAACATAACTGCTTTCGAAGACGTCTTTGTTTTGCTCATATATAGGTTATTCCTTTTTACCAACATTGACAACTTCGTCAATACTGTCTCTCCCGGGATTTTCATCCAAGTACAAACGCGAAAGTGGCACCAAAACAGAGTCGCCAGCAATGTGCATTTATCCCAAGAGAGGGAAAGGAAACACCGCATAAACCTGAAGGGAAAGGAAAAGCATGGTCTTACGACCAAGAGAACTGGGTTCGGGAGTCGGTTACGCGTAGGGAAGGTATTAGCACCCCACGCGTCCATCGTACCCGATGGGATCCACGCTTGCTTGTCTCGATCAAAGGGTGTAAGGAAAAAATGCTGGAAAAGAATGAAAAGAGAACTGGAAAAGGAATGGAAAAGGAAAGGAAAGAGAAAGAGAAACAAACGTAGGGAAAATAAAAGAAGTGCTCGCATGGGCCCTACCCCACTGCCTACGTATCTCATCGGGAACATGAGAATCAGAGCGACGTAGTTCCCCTCACTAGGGATGGATTGTTTGTGTTTTTTAGTGGAATACGACAACGTTCGCGTCCTAGCAGTTTAGGTGTTGCAGCTCGCTGTAGGGAGACTTAGGTGTTACCTGTTTGCGGTAGAACGGAAATGACGCATCCTTAAGGGAGGAGTGAATGAGATGAGAAAAGAATTCCCGAAGGAAAGACGTTATTGTTTGTTTTTTGTATTTTAAGAGTTTTTTTCATTTGTTTGCATATGATAGTGTATCTGAATCTTAGTCATTGGAATGTGTACATTCTCACATTCCAAGATGGAATGAGTAAGAGAGCACACTAAGAGTGAAGAAGACCCCTACACTTAGTTCCAATTGTCAAGGTTCAAACACACTAACATATTTGTGTTTATCAAGTGTTTTTATTGATTATTAAATGAAGAAGTGTTTTTCTTATTTATTGACACCTTCAACAAGTATTGCATTTAAGTCCCTCATACAAGATCAAATGTTTAACACATTGACCCAAGATGGGCTATATGCTACACATTCTAAGATTATAAGAGAAGACCCATTTATAATCTCTTCTTTATATGAAAGGCCTAAATGCAATAAATGCCTACCCTTATTACATATTTTGAATTTTCTTTGAGATGAGAAGAGAGACTCAAGAGAGGAGAAAAGGTAAAATCTATATGAACTAAGACTCAATCCTAATTGAAAATTAAAGGGAGTGGTCCTAATGGTTGGTGAGGCTTCAACCTAAAGTCTAAAGAAAGAATGAATTAAACAATTCACTTCTAAGTTAGAAGATGAATTGTAATTCAAAAAGGGAAAGTGGTGAGTTATTAAGAAAAAGCACATAAGTGCTTAACAAAACACAAGATGGAATTGTAAAATAAAAGGGATAGAAGTTTGAATGTGGATTCCTTATCCACACTCAATTGCAACTTACCAAAGCCCCTACATGGTTAGTAAACATGTATAAGAAGTATAAGAAGTAAAAGAACATTTAATGCACCATAAAACTCAAAAGAATTAGGGGAGAAACCAAATCCTAATGTCACAACCAGAATGTACATCATATGGAAAACAAATGATTATTATCAAGCAAGTCCAAGTGAGCAAGCAACAAACATCATCCATAGCATTAGAACATGTTACCACAAGAAAAGGAAAATGAAAGATGAAAAGGAATGATAGAACATGCATAAATGGAACATGTAATCTAAGGATCAGAATTGAAATGAAATAAAAAATGATTCACCAACATCTCACAAGTATTTATGAAGTAAACATCAAGACATTTACGAAGTGATAGAAGAAGCAGAATTGAAATGGAAGTTCAAAAGAGAACACAAGTACAAACACAACATGTTAAAGGTGCACAAGGTTCAAATGAAAGTCAACATGCAAGGATGACATATAATATGTATCAATGACCTATAATGTCAAGTGAATGGTTCACCAAATATGCAAATGATCATGCAAGTATGTACAAAAGAAATCATGTAAACATGCACAAAGATTACAATGATATGACATGTTATCATGCTTCAAATGAAATGTTTTAAAAAAAAGTCAAATGAGTTCATGAGAATTATTCAAACATGGCATTGAGGTACACAAACCAGAAATGAATCACATATCAAAATAGCATATAAAAATTCAAGGCAAAAAGGTTTTATACAATGCACTTAGGTCAAATATCCACATCATACAAAGTAACACAAAAATGAACACCAAACATGCCATAACAAGACCTAAAAAATAAAATAAAAAATCATATGACATACTTCAAGATGTTAATGACTCAATACAAAAAGAAGAGCATCAAGACAATTTTTAATGATCAAGAACAAAATTAAACAAAATCATGTATCACTTTAAGCATGCACACCCAAAAAAATTCAAAGAGAATTATGGAGCAGGGGCAAAAAGGTGATAAAATCAAAAAATAAAATCACCAAAAATTTTATAAATGTTTTGTTGATGTTCATGAATTTTTGTAGAATTTTATAATGCAGTTTGGTATTTTTAAAAATTAAAAAGCAAACGTGTATGAAGATGGAAAAAATAAAATGACATGTAAATGTGAAAAGGGGTACAAACATAGTAAACTAACAGTTCAGATGATTGGGCTTTGAAAGCGTGAGGGTGTGATTAGCAATCAGATTTAAGTCCAATAAGCGCATAACACAATAACAAGCATGCACTTCAGTCAACGAGAGTCAATACATTCCAAGCCATCAGATTAAGTCATAGTCAAACGAAAGTCAAAGTAAACAACATCAACGCGCACATGTGAATGACCACACAACATACAATGCACCACACCACATAATGTTTAAATGAAATCAGAAAAAACGCACGTGAGGATCACATGAATTTTAATGTGCTGTCATCATACAAGCCTCACGATCATAGAAAATGGACGGACACGATTAAAACAAGACAAAACCCTAGCAATTACAGTCACCGGCCGGAGGTGACTTCCGGTCACCTTCTCCGGCCATACCACCACCGTCTGCAACTTCAAGTTTTCCAGAATCTCACAAACAATACACCAAAATGAAGAGGACGTAGTGGAGAGCACGAATCCAAAGACAAAATGCACAAGATGTTCATGAGATGAGAGAATCGAACAGAGGAAGATTTGCCCTAACTTTTCAACTATGCCTCAAAAGGCCTATCAACTAGCCAGACAAGTTCTTGAGCTTATAAGAAGCTTCAAGAACCTGAAAACAACTTCACATTAAGTCTATAATAGTGGAGATTCGTACCTGAAGTTTTGAAACCTTGAAGTGTTCTTCGGAAAACCAGAGGTCTTGTCTCTTCTACAATCTTCACTTGGCCAAATAAAGGCTGAGATGTAGAAATTGATGATGATTCAATGGAGAAAAGGTTGAAACCAATCTTCAAAACAAGTTGCAGTGTTGAGAAATTGAGAGAGAATCAGAGAGATTCTGAAGTGAGAGGAACAAAGTGAAGCTCGAGGATCAGTTCAATGGTGAGATTGAGAGAGAAGAAGAGAGTGTTTTGGAGTGAAATGAGAAGAATCAAGCTGAAAATGAAATTGGAGTGTGTGATTTTGTTTTATAGTGAGCTCTAATCAGGGTTGAGTGAGTTGAGTTAAATGAGTCAAGGTGGTTAAACTGAGTCCACCCTAACTAACTGAGTCAAGTTAGTTAAGGGCGAATAGCCAAGGCTGGGTTATGGTGAGGTCAAGCTCATAACAGTTGTGGTGAGGATGAGAGTGAAGCTGAGGTGGTGAGGTTATTGTGACAGAAACTTGCTAAGCAAGTTTGTTCTTTCTATTCCCATGTATGGCACGTGATAGTATGCATTGTGTAAGTAACATATGCTTGACTAAATGGGGAAATAAAATTCGTGAAGTGTTTGTGGGATGACTGAACCAAAATCATGCACTAAACTGTCAATGCACCAGTGCTAACATGAGGTGGTTTTCAAGTGAAATTCTCTCTAACTAGTGCATAATTTGATGAGATTTTGGATTCATTTGAAAGAGGATATATTGGAGAATATGTTTGGTGTTGAAAACAAATCAAATGGAAGTGTGTAAAATGGTGAAAAGTAGCTCAAAACATCAAGACACAAATCTGGCTTCATGAGCATGTGACTTGAAGCATGGCAAGGCAAAAATGGCACCTGGGTTTCAGTCACGATCATCATGCCTTTGGACCATCATAACTCCCAATCCATTGATTAGATGAAAAATTGATAAACACCAACTTTTAAGATCTCACATAGAGGAACAACTTTGATGTTGAAAGATTTTCCATTTGAGGCCTCTAACCATGAGAAATTGATCCATACATTTTTCCCACCAACTGTTTTAGAAAATGAGGTGCGCGTGACCTGAAAATCCTTGGTCATGACCTAGTTTTGAACCTACTTTACTCAAACTTTGATCAATCATATCTCACTCAATCTTTATCCAATGGAGATGTTCTACACATGGATTTGAAGCTTAAAACAAGATCTTTTGTTGTGGCCGAGTGGAATTTTCATTTGGTGCTTCAATTTTAAATGGCCTTGGTTCAAACTCTGATGCAAAATGGCCAAAGCTTGCTATTTTTAGTAACCCTTCTTCATCCAAAAATGGCAACTTTCCACATCTTGATTTTTTTATGATTCCTTTGGAGTTTCTTGATCAAATTTTGTACATTGGACACATATAACATGAATTTTATGAATTTGGCCTCAAAAGTCAAGAGTTGACTTTTTCCTCTGATTATTTGACTTGGCCCCAATTTCTCTGATTTTTTATTTTTCTTCCAATTGAACCACTTCTAAAACCAATTGAGAGGTGATTTTCCACATACATACACTTAAGAACATATAGAATACCATGACATCAAGTTTTTTCCAAAAAATCAAAGATATCCCGATTCTATTAGAAACCCTAATTTTGACCCCCTCTGGTTAGGAGGGAAAAGTGCAGTCTTCAATTTTAAATTCCTCAGAGTATGTTGTGTATCCCTTTAAAGAATGATGAGATATGCCACTTGAGATTGATTTTGGATCAATGAGCTATCTCTTTTGAGGGCTTTCCTTCAGGTTTTTGAACCTCTTGCATGTTGAAATATGTATGGCTTCAATCTCCCATTGGATCTCACTTCCTTGAGATTGTGGATGATCAATTGAGATGGTATGAGACATGAGAGACTCTTGGTTTGCCTTGAGGCGACTTGATTGACCTTTTTGTGCTTTGAATGATCCCTTGATTATCCACCTTCCACCTGATCACATGCCTTGATGGTAAGAGGAATGCTATGCTTCCTTTTTCTATGTTAAATGCAATGCAATGCTAATGAGATGGATATGATATTGTAAATGATAATGCTATGCTATGATGCAAAAAAGGGAGAGCAAATTTTGGGGTATTACAGCTGCCCCTATTCAAACACTGTAGACCTTAATGTCTGAAAGCTAATGCTTTCGGACTTTCAAGGTATATAGTGATTGAATACCAAATATAACCAAAAATTTGCTCTGGATGATGAAAAAGAAAAGGGATATAAACCCAACGCGATTGTTGGATTGAATCTTCAAGTGAAACGTTGTCGGAGAAGTCTGTCTTTTGAACGACGCCAGGCGACTATTGGCTTGCCATACTGTTGATGGACTTTAACAAATGTCTTTTTGAACGACGCCAGACGACTACTGGCTTGCCACACTGCTGGTGGACTTTCATAACGTCTTTTGTACGACGCCAAATGACTACTGGCTTGCCACACTGCTGGTGGACTTTCATAACGTCTTTTGTACGACGCCAGACGACTACTGGCTTGCCACACTGCTGGTGGACTTTCATAACGTCTTTTGTACGACGCCAGACGACTACTGGCGTGCCACACTGCTGGTGGACTTTCATAACGTCTTTTGTACGATGCCAGACGACTACTGGCTTGCCACACTGCTGGTGGACTTTCATAACGTCTTTTGTACGACGCCAGACGACTACTGGCTTGCCACACTGGTGGTGGAGTTTCATAACGTCTTTTGTACGACGCCAGACGACTACTAGCTTGCCACACTGCTGGTGGACTTTCATAACGTCTTTTGTACGACGCCAGGCGACTACTGGCTTGCCACACTGCTGGTGGACTTTCATAACGTCTTTTGTACGACGCCAGACGACTACTGGCTTGCCACACTGTTGGTGGACTTTAGCTGCTCTGCCATTCTAAACAATGGACTTTTACCAGTTCTTGCTGGATTTTTGTCAATCTGTCGTTGGACTTCAATGATTACCAAACAGGCTTTGGAATCTCAAAATTGCCATCCTCGGATGGACTTTTGCAGCTTTGCCAAATTAAACTTGGACTTTGATGCTTACCAAACCGGCTCTGGAAGCTTTGTCAGATGATCACCCCACCTGCTGGAACAACCACTTGCAATATTATCCCACAGGCTGGAATAATATGAACAAACTGTATATAATGATCATCCCACTGGCTGGAACAACCATCTTCCATACTAACCCACAGGCTGGAACAATATGAACAAACTGTATGCCAAAAATAAATTGGACTTTGGATTGTAACTGAGCAATGCTGAGAATTACACCACCTGCTGGGTAACATCATATGCTGACACTTTGCTGAAAAAGAGATTCCGTTGATCCATATAGACCATGCTGGGGAAATTACCGCGACTCGGCTGGGGAGCATAGCGGACAAGATTCAATGCCGAACTCTGTGGGGATATCATTACCAAAGATATGACCTTGCCGGGGACCAGGGCTGCTCTGCGGGGGACATCCAAATCTTGGTTGAAAGACAATCCGTTGCAACATGCTGAGAAAGAGTCCCTATAGATCTGTTAGGGAAACCCAAAGTAATTCCTCGGTACTCTGCTGAGGAAAAAGACTGTCGAGATTAGGATAAATGTCGCAGTGCCCCATGTTGGGCAAACTTTCCCTTTGACGACTCCGCTGGGGATAATGAGTTTACAACCCACTCTGCTGGAGAAAACTGCTTTAAAGCGTCTCTTGTTGGGGCTGCCCTCCGAGAGGATTTTACAGAAGACCAAATGTCCTCAAACTCTACTGGGGATTATAGATCGGGAATATCTTTTGCTGGGGAGATAACAGGTAACATGCACCATGCATGGGATGGTCAATAACTCCGCTGGGGATTATTCTTTGACAAATTTCCCATGCCGAAACCTGCGGAAGACATGATACTACCACTTGCTGGTACATCCTGCCAAGAGTGAACTCCACAAGGGATGTTAGTACTAAAAGTTTCGTCTCTTAAGAGGATTTTATAGAAAACCAAGCATTTTCAAACTCTTAGACAAACACTCTGCCTTGAACTACCTTTCACATCGTCTGCAAGGTACTGGAGGATTGGCACTCGTTGTCAACCTGGAGTATTCACTGCATTAATAACCATTATCAACACAGAAGAAATCCATCTTCGAACACCGTTGCCGTCACGAAACCTAGTGGGAACTCTTGAATGGAAGAATCGACTTAATAAGATGCAACAGTATCAAGTCATAGCAAATATCTGCTCGTGGTTACGATCATGCTGTTTGGATCGATCGTGCTCATTACCTGCAACAGAAAAAAGAATATGCACATGCCCCAGGATATTGCGTGGTCTTTTGGGTCCACCATCCAAGGTTGTCCAACAGGCAACGTAATTTCCATTGTCTTTGTGCATGTTTTTGCAAGGCCAAGATATTTTCAAAGTAACGTTTTATTATCAAAAATCGGACGTTTTTGCAAACAAGACAGTAAAATGAAAATAAAAGCCCGTGACTGAATATGCAACTTTATTGATGAAATGCCAAAAATTGGCGAATTTACAATCAGAAGCAAACCCCTGAAAGAGGCGATTGCCATAAAATTGAGAAAAGAAATCTATCCTAATGCTAATGCGGAAATTGGATTCCAACTGATTTCTGATTCTGTTATAGCCAGTATGTACTCTAACTCTCCTGATTATCTTTGCCTTCAGAAGCTCATGATTGGACCAATTCCTCCTTTGGAATTTTGCCAGTTTGCTGAAGAGTAGAAAATGTGCAGATTAATTCAGACTGTAGTCATTCGCTTTAATCCCTCTTTTGTGTGGATCGCCTTTTCAGGTTTTCAATCCACCGGGATACCCTTTTTTGCCTAAGTTGCCCTTTCGGGTTTTCAACTTACCGGATGTACAATTCTTTTCAATTATATCCCTAATTTTTGCCCGAACCTTTATTCTGTTTTTGGTTCGCCGGGATGCCCTTTTTTGCCTGGATTCTCTTTTTTTTTTTATCCAGCGGGTCTCTTTATACGAAGTATTTTTTAACTGCATCTGAATTACCAGGGGATGAAAAATCTTCACCATCCATGGTTGTCAGCAACAAGGCTCCACCTGAGAAAACCTTTTTTACCACGAACGGACCTTCATAATTAGGAGTCCATTTGCCCCTGTGATCTGTACTCGGAGGAAGTATTCTCTTAATTACCACATCCCCAACCTTGTAGACTTGAGGTCGAACCTTTTGATCGAATGCCCTCTTCATTCTGCGCTGATATAGGTGGCCATGGCATACTGCTGCTAAACGCTTCTCCTCAATAAGGCTCAGCTGATCAAATCTGCTCGTACCCATTCAGCTTCATCTAGTTTAACGTTCATCAATATTCGGAGAGAGGGAATCTCCACTTCTATCGGTAGAACTGCCTCCATACCATATACAAGCGAGTATGGTGTTGCCCCAGTGGACGTGCGGACTAATGTTCGATACCCATGCAAAGCCAGTGGTAACATCTCATGCCAATCTTTGTACGTGACAACCATCTTCTGCACAATCTTCTTGATATTTTTGTTGGCCGCTTAGACCGCGCCGTTCATCTTCGGGCGGTACGGAGAAGAATTGTGGTGCTCGATTTTGAAGTCCCGGCATAGCTCAGCCATCATCTTGTTGTTCAAATTAGAACCATTATCAGTAATGATTCTTTCGGGCACTCCATATCGACAAATGATATCTCGCTTCAAGAAACGAGCCACTACTTGCTTAGTGACATTGGCGTAAGATGCTGCTTCAACCCATTTAGTGAAGTAATCAATGGCGACCAAGATGAAACGATGGCCGTTTGAAGCAGTAGGCTCAATTTTCCCGATCATATCAATGCCCCACATTGCAAATGGCCACAGAGAAGACATGATACTCAACGGATTGGGAGGAACGTGCACTTTGTCTGCATAGATCTGGCATTTGTGGCACTTGCGAGCATACTTGCAGCAATTTGACTCCATGGTCAGCCAATAATACCCTAATCTCAACAATTTCTTAGCCATCGCATGTCCTCCGGCATGGGTACCGAAAGAGCCTTCATGCACTTCAATCATCAACAGGTCTGCCTCGTGTCTATCCACACATCTGAGCAGAACCGTGTCAAAATTCCTTTTATACAGCACACCATCTTTGTTCAAGAAGAAACTACCAGCTAGCCTTCTTAATGTCTTCTTGTCCTTGGAAGATGCCCCAGGCGGGTATTCTTGATTTTTTAAGAAGCATTTGATGTCATGGTACCAAGGCTTATCGTCAGACACTGCATCAACCTCAAACACAAAAGCAGGCCTATCAAGACGAGATACATCAATCCTGGGCACAAAGTTCCAACCATGCACTTTGATCATCGAAGAGATAGTGGCCAAGGCATCTGCAAACTTATTCTCATCTCGAGGAACATGATATAACTTGACAGTTGTAAAAAATGTCAGCAATCTCCTCGTATAATCTCTATACGGAATCAAATTCTGCTGATGTGTGTGCCAAGTTCCCTTTACTTGATTGATTACCAGTGCTGAATCACCAAAGATATCGAGGGTCTTGATTCGTAAATCAATAGCTTCCTTGATCCCTAATATGCAAGCTTCGTATTCTGCTTCATTGTTGGTACACCCGAAAGTTACTCGGGCAGTGAAGGGCATGTGAACACCTTCTGGCGTAATAAGGACTGCACCAACTCCGCACCCATTCATATTAACTGCCCCATCAAACATCAAACTCCATTTGGATTCAGGGTCAGGCCCCTCCTCCAGAAGTGGTTCCTCGCAGTCTTTCGCTCTGAGAAACATGATGTCCTTATCAGGGAAATCAAATCTCATGGGCTGGTAATCATCAAGAGGCTGTTGCGCAAGATAATCTGACAGTATACTTCCTTTGATTGCCTTTTGCGAAGTAAATTGAATATCGTACTCTGTCAGTACCATCTGCCACCTTGCAACTCTGCCTGTAAGTGCTGGTTTCTAAAAAATATACTTGACCGGATCCAATTTAGAGATCAACAGGGTTGTATGTGTGAGCATATATTGTCTCAGACGCTTGGCGGCCCATGCGAGTGCACAACATGTTTTCTCAAGCATTGAATAACGCGATTCACAATCTGTAAATTTCTTGCTCAGGTAGTAGATAGCATGTTCTTTCCTACCTGTCTCGTCGTGTTGACCGAGAACACAACCCATGGATCCTTCGAGCACTGTTAAGTACATAATCAGTGGTCTCCCTTGAACTGGAGGTATCAGAATTGGAGGTTCCTACAAATACCTTTTTATTTTATTGAATGCATTTTGACAATTATCATTCCACCTGACCGTTTGATCCTTTCGTAGCATTTTGAATATCGGTTCGCAAGTGGCAGTTAGGTGCGATATGAACCTTGAAATGTAGTTCAATCTTCCTAGAAAGCCGCGAACTTCTTTCTCAGTCCTTGGTACAGGCATATCTTGTATAGCTTTCACTTTAGCAGGATCAACCTCTATCCTTTTTTCACTGACAATGAAACCAAGTAATTTTCCGGACCGCACGCCGAAAGTACACTTGTTAGGATTCAGTCTCAATCTGAATTTCCTCAGCCTCTCAAACAACTTCTTCAAGTTGATCAGATGTTCCTCTTCTGTCTTTGATTTAGCAATCATGTCATCCACATAACACTCGATCTCTTTATGAATTAGATCGTGGAATAACGTCACCATTGCTCTTTGATAAGTTGCCCCTGCGTTCTTCAACCCAAAAGGCATTACTTTGTAACAGAAGGTACCCCACAGGGTAATGAATGTCGTCTTCTCCATGTCCTCAGGCGCCATCTTTATCTGATTATACCCGGAGAATCCATCCATAAATGAGAACACTGAAAACTGAGCGGTATTATCAACCAGCACATCAATATGAGGGAGTGGAAAATCATCTTTAGGGCTTGCCCTGTTGAGATCTCTGTAATCCACACACATTCTAACTTTGCCATCTTTCTTCGGCACCGGTACTATATTGGCCACCCAGGGAGGATAGTTGGTTACTGCCAGAAAACCTGCATCCAACTATTTCTGTACTTCTTCCTTAATCTTCAAAGCCATTTCTGGTTTTGTCCTGCGCAGCTTCTGCTTGACCGGTGGGCAGTCCTCTTTCAATGGTAGTCTATGCACAACTATGTCTGTATCTAAACCTGGCATATCTTGGTATGACCAAGCAAAGATGTCAACGTATTCACGTAGCATGACTATCAGCTCTTGCTTTACATCAGCCCGCAGACTCGCACCAATCTTGATCTCTTTCTTGCTTTCCTCTGACCCAATATTGATGATCTCAAGAGCTTCCTGATGAGGCTGAATGGTCTTCTCTTCCTGTTTCAACAACCTAGCCAACTCTTCCGGGAGTTCATAGTCTTCATCACTTTCTTCCTCAGCTTGATAGATCGGATTGTCGAAATCATACGTGGGCATAACAGAATCATTTTCAGAGAAATCCACAGAATCCAGTCTGCATGATTGGGTTTATGCTTTATTTTAGATTATTTTTTGCTTGAAAACAAAAGAAAAGAAAGTGCATTATCATTTTTTTAATTTTCTTTGTGCAAAAATAAAATAAAGAGAGAGTAAAGGAACACAAATTTGTAAACAAAAACGTCCTTTTATTGATATTTGAACATTATATGAGAAAATATGGTGGCCCTACAAATGGATCCTCACACCTTGGGCAGAGTGTGGGATTTCATGCATTATGAAAGACAAGAATTATTACTCTGAATGGTGAACAACATGAACGATTTCTTCACTAGACCAATTTTGCAACGCCTCGCCTGGAGCCAGTGCATATACCTATCTGTCCAGATAATCTGAGCTTTCAGCGCCATCTTCTATTGCTGAGCATGACTGATTGGGGTTGATAATTCCTCCACTGTTGAAACTGATTGGCCCACGGAATCGGGGAACTGGCGTCCGGCCCGGCTGGTATCCAATGCCAAACTTATCTTCTTTCACAAACACGTCAATAGCTTTACCCCAACCTTGGGCATTTCTGCTTTCGACCACTTCTCTGGCCTGCTTGTACGACGCAATTGATGCACTCGGCCCACCTGGCACATTTGACACCACTGCTGCTGAAGTAGACTCTGGTAAGTTATTGATATTCAGGGCTTCAAAAGATTGGCACAAAGTTTCATGAATCTCTCCATCCATTTCCACATATTTGAAAGTGGATAGATGACTCACGAATATATCTTCCTCGCCGCAAACAGTAACCACTTGACCCTCGAACACATACTTGAGCTTCTGATGAAGTGTGGAGGTAACTGCGCCTGCTGCGTGAATCCACGGTCGGCCCAACAAACAGCTATAAGCAGGCTGAATGTCCATAACATGAAAGATCGTCTTGAATATCTGTGGACCAACCTGTATTGGTAATTCAACCTCCCCAAACACCGATCTTTGGGATCCATCGAAAGCTCTCACAATCAGATCGCTGGGTCTCAGAACCAATCCATCTACTTCAATTTTCATCAGGGCTTTTTTGGGTAACACATTTAAGGAAGAACCTGTGTCAACCAGCACATGCAACAAAACTGCCCCTTTGCATTCAAGTGTGATGTGCAATGCTTTGTTGTGGTTACGTCCGTCCGGTGTCAAATCCCTGTTCGTAAATCCCAACCCGTGGCTCACATTCACATTAGAAATTACTCCCTCCAACTGATTCACTGTAATCTCTTGGGGAACGTATGCCATATTCAGAACTTTCAACAAAGCAGCCCGGTGTGCATTTGAACTCATTAACAAGGATAATATCGAAATTTTAGAGGGTGTCTGATTAAGTTGGTCAATGATCTTGTAATCACTCTTTTTGATAACCCTCATAAATTCCTCAACATCATTATCAAAATTGACTTTAGGGTCCTCTTCCTGAGCAGGCACCTTGTCATCAACAACCTGTTTTCCTTTTGCTCTTGCAGTGACTTCAGCCTCACTCCTTAAAGTCTGGGGAGCAAACAGTCGACCACTTCTGGTGAAACCACTTGGTCCACTGACATTCTCAATGCTAGTACCAACAGCCTCTGCTTTTTGCCGACTTCCTCCTTGACGAGTATCAGTTCCATACTGCCACGGAACTACCCTATTAGACACATAAGCAGCCGATTCAAGAACTATAATCGTGACTGGTCTCGGCCTCTCGGGCACGATGATAGCGACAGGCTCCTCAACAGGCACCTGTATCTCGACTGGATTATAGTAAATGGTAACGGCAGAAACATCCTGTTCTTTCTCTACTTTATCAAACTGAAGACTTCCCTCATCCATAAGATCCTGCAGTCCAACTCTCAACTTACTGCAGCCATTAACCTGCTTTGAACAATCCTCGCAATCAGAGGCGCATCCAGGAAATACCTTTCCTTTTATCAAACATTCTTTTACAATCAACAGCGGAGTCTTCACCAAATTAACATCAGTAATCAAATTCAACTTCTCGCCATCAAAAATGGCATTTGTGCCCGCACCTCCATGATGAGGCATTGGATTGTCACGAACATTCGGCGGCCTAGAGAAGTTGATAGCTTTTGTGTCGATCAGATCTTGAACCTTATGTTGAAAGGTCCAGCACTTTTCTATTGAATGACCTGGTGCACCAGAATGATATTCACATCGAGCATTAGCATTGTAACCTTGAGGCAATTTTCTGGAATCCAGCGGCTTCATAGTCCGAAGTTCAACCAACTTCTCTTTGAGCAGTTGTGGTAACAAAGCAGCATATGTCATAGGCAAGGGATCAAACTTATGGTCCCTTTGTCTATTGTTCTGAAATCGGGGTCTACCTTGCTGATCTGGCGTTTGCTGTCCAGCTGGAACCGGAATGGTTACCGCATCCACCTGATGATAGGACTGATTCCTTCCTCTGCCCCCTCCTCTATACACAGCGCTGGACTCCCCTTCTCTTTTCCTTGGTCCATTGGCAAAGGGTTTCTTCGAATTTGAAGCAACATCTTGAATCTTACCCAATTTCAACAGACTTTCTATTCGTTCCCCAGCAACGACAATGTCGGCAAACCCGGTGGAAGGACATGCAGCAAGTCTATCCAAATACGTCCCTTGAAGTGTACTCATAAACATATCAGCCATCTCACGATCACCCAAAGGTGGTTGAACTCGAGCAGCCAATTCTCTCCATCTCTGTGCGTACTGCTTAAAGCCCTCCTTGTTATCCTGAGTCATACTCTGCAATTGAGTACGATTAGGTGCCATGTCCAGATTATATTGATACTGCTTCAGAAACGCAGCGCACAAATCTTTCCAACTCCTTATATGAACCCTGTCCAGCTTAATGTACCATTCCAGGGAAGCGCCTGACAGGCTATCCTGGAAAAAATACATCCAGAGCTTTTGGTCCTCGGTATAAGCAGTAATCTTGCGATTGTAAGCTTGCAAATGTGTTTTGGGATAGGTACTGCCGTTGTACTTATCCAAAGCAGGAAGCTTGAACTTGGGAGGAATTCGCACACCCTGCACGAGACCCATGTCTTCTACATCAATTCCAAGAGGATTTTGGCTCTCAATAGCCTTGAATCTTTCGTCCAGCCCTTCATACTTCCGGTCGTCATTGTAGAAACCCATGTCATTGTTGAATGCAGTGAACTGGTCTTCCTGACCATCCTCATTGTTATCAAATCCCAGATGTACCCCACCAGCAGGGATTGTGCCAACAGGAGGAGTGCGCACGTTGCGATTTGGGATTTCAGTTTCCAGCCTCTTGATAGTGGTTCTCATAGCTTCTTGTCCAATCCTCATGTTTTCTTGACCGGTCCTCAGCTCTTGTTGACCTTGAGCAATCCCCTGCATGAGGTTCATGAACTGTTCCATCCTTCCCCTCAAATCGGCTAACTCTGTCTGAACTTGCTCCATTACTCTTGCTTGATTGCGTCGGGTAGAATATCGGTGAACTGGGGTATCAGCTATCGTGCCTGAAAACCAAATAAAGGTTAGCAGGCGCCTGCAAAAGGAAAACCTGCGATGCAAAAATGACATGCAAATGCAGATGCAAAGTTATGTTTGTCATTTCAAAATACTTTTCATATCCTGATTCCAATCGTAACCAAGAATTCCTGAAGATCAGGAGTCATGATTACTGAGTTTTGCCATGAAGAGATATTCATATACATCGATCACAGATGTCTGAAGACCAGAAATAGTGATTTTGTAGTGTGCTAGTGTGCAGATATCACATCACATATATCTGAAGATCAGAAATTGTGAACAGAAGTAACCCATTTCATACAAATTCCCAAAACTTCTCAAGCACGTTTGTCATAGTTTCAGCAACAAAATAAAAAATAGGCAGTCAAATGGATCCATCAACAATTCTGATGGTAACCATTACAAATTACAAAGAAATGACAAAAATCACTAATCCGACATCTCTACATCCTTCAGCTTCTGGCTGGAGTACTTAATCTCCTCAAACAGGATGCGGGTACGCTGATGATGCGGCTTCTCAATCAGCTCTTTAATCACTACGTCCCTTTTTTCCAATGCATCCTCTAATGACCCCACGTGCATCAGCAAGGCTTCATGTTCATTGGCTCCTTTGCGCCTCTTGATTCCAGCTTGAATTTTAACCAGTTTCAGCTCTGCTGTGACATCTTCAAGCTCCTTGTTGGTGATTCTCAGCTTACCTTCAGCATTTCTCACTTGTTCTTGACTTTTGCCAAGATCTTCTCGGTACTTTCTTCTTTCCACGTGGGCTTTCTTCAGCTCTTCATCTTTATCTTTTAACTGGGCCTGCAATTCAGAGTTCTCAATTCTGACCTCATCCCAAGCTTGTCGGAGTTTAGCTAACGAATCCTTGCTTCGGGCCAGCGCCTGCTTTGTAGCCTTATGAGCTTGACTAGTATCATCTGCTCCCAAGGTAAGCTTCCGGAAGTATCGAGCTCTCTCATCAAAATCTTCTTCTTTGTCCGCCAGGGTTTTTTTTGCTTTCAACGCTCTCTTTTCCAACTCTTTGTTGTCAGCTAGAGCTTTCTGAAGACATCTGCTCATTCCAAAGTTCTCTATCTGCAGATCTCTAACCATTTTCTTCAATTTCTCGTACTCCTCAGCCGGCACCATGGAATGTTGATCTGGACATAAGAGAACTTCTCGGGAAAAGGGTAACAACAACTTTTTGACCTTCATCTCAACCCAAGCATTGTATTCAGGGTATGATCTACAGTCTCCTTTGCCGAAAGTCAATTTTACCTCTCTTTGCCTAAATTTCCAAGCATTTATTACTTCCAGCACTCTTTCATTCTTGGTCCCTACGAAAAACAGAGAAGCGCTAATCTCTTCATCAGCAGGAGGATGTCTCGAGGCATAACCAAATTGTCTAACTGCCAACACTGGGTTGTAACTAATCCCACCTCTTCTTCCAAGTAGAGGCACATTAGGAAAACTTCCACATTTGACAGTAAGCTCTATCGTCAATAATTTGAGATCAAACCAAATAATATTATTGGTAGTCAAACCTATCAGTCTCTTGGACCACTTCATTGTTTCAGCAGTTTCTACAAACGCACCAGTCCGGGGTAAATGTTTGAAGAGCCAATGGCATAACAATTGGGTGCAACAACTAACCAAACTCCCTCTTGCCTTCTCATTTTTGTAGTGTACGGAGTGATAAAAATCCCCTAGCAGGGTAGGAATCGGATTCTTCGAGACAAACACTTTCAACGCCTGCATATCAACAAAATCAGGCTGACCGGGGAAAAGCACCAAGCCATAGATACCAAGAGCTAACACAGCGTTGTAAGTAGTCCAATTACTAGCCTTGGCAGCTTCGTGAGCTTGTCGAAAAAGAAACTCCAAGTGAAATCCTTCATCTTCTTTGAGTCTGCTTCGGCCACTTTTCACAACAAACAGGTCCAGATGCAGGACAGCAGCGATTACTTCAGGGGCAAGAGCACCTTCAGAAAAATACGGTATAGCAGACGTGATTGGAATTCCCAAAATAAATGAGAATTCCTCCAGAGTGGGCATCAGAATGTAATCAGGGAATAGGAAACATCTCATTGATGGCTCATAGAACTGTAAGAAAGTATGCAACCCATCCTTCTCATACTTTGTGAATGCACAGACCATCTTAATCAGCTCTCCATACTCCTTCTGAAAAGTGCTGAGAACATCAGAACCAGCAATACCTATCATCTTGTTCAATACATCCAGCTTAGGATCAGGGAATTTGTATGACACATTATTCTTCCATTTAACCTCAGCATCTTGGGAACTCATGATTGGAATCAGACAATATGGTAAGTACCTAAAAATGACAAACATAACCTGTTATGATATGATTATGCAAATGCAAAAGGCATGTGATCAGGTATCCAGGTGTCGGTGTCTGTGTTGAACTGTGTGCACTGTGTCTCTGTACTGAATCTGGCAATATATCTGAGATTAATACTCAAACCACTGTCATAGGATACACTGTCTGTAATAATCATAGAATCACAAGTACGGTACGTAGGAGGCTGGGTTACCTGCAAACCTGTAAACATCCCACCCATACTCACATGTGGTTCCTAGAAAATAAGGCTTGTCAGCTTCGGAGGTTTGAGAAGCGATAGCACATTCAGCCCGTAGGATACAATGCTATGCCAATCAAAGAGGTCATCCACTGACTCAGCTTAGAAAATAAAGGTCATCCTATGCAAGTACCAAGGTGGGCCCTCGGGTGCGAGTGGGTTTGCCACAGAATGTGGTCTGCCACTGTCACCGCTAAAGAGAGATGTTTCCACTAAGGTCCTCATGATCGGTCACTAGAGTCGACAGCTCTCTAGATCGACATCCTGGAATACGCAAGATGCGCACGCCATGATGGGTCCCAAGATAGCCTCGTCTAGCTGTGAATTTCGTGATTACCCACATACACAAATGGCACGTAGGTCCCACTACTCTCCACTCTAAGTCTAAGTGTATACTCGAGCCTGTGTACTGAGCTCATCTCTCAGAAATCCCATCCCGCCAAACAGACAGAACAGTGCAACACGGTATAATATATGAAATGTAAATGCTAACATGCTGTAAATATGGTACAAGTAATAAAACACAGTAAACAGCAAATACAAAACAACAGTAAACACCCAATGAAAGAAAAGCAAACAAGCGCTAGGATTGACTCGCATAGGATGGACCAGCAATAGGTCAACCTGTCCCCAGCAGAGTCGCCAGCTGTCGCTCCCGGGATTTTCATCCAAGTACAAACGCGAAAGTGGCACCAAAACAGAGTCGCCAGCAATGTGCATTTATCCCAAGAGAGGGAAAGGAAACACCGCATAAACCTAAAGGGAAAGGAAAAGCATGGTCTTGCGACCAAGAGAACTGGGTTCGGGAGTCGGTTACGCGTAAGGAAGGTATTAGCACCCCACGCGTCCATCGTACCCGATGGGATCCACGCTTGCTTGTCTCGATCAAAGGGTGTAAGGAAAAAATGCTGGAAAAGAATGAAAAGAGAACTGGAAAAGGAATGGAAAAGTAAAGGAAAGAGAAAGAGAAACAAACGTAGGGAAAATAAAAGAAGTGCTCGCATGGGCCCTACCCCACTGCCTACGTATCTCATCGGGAACATGAGAATCAGAGCGACGTAGTTCCCCTCACTTGGGATGGATTGTTTGTGTTTTTTAGTGGAATACGTCAACGTTCGCGTCCTAGCAGTTTAGGTGTTGCAGCTCGCTGTAGGGAGACTTAGGCGTTACCTGTTTGCGGTAGAACGGAAATGACGCATCCTTAAGGGAGGAGTGAATGAGATGAGAAAAGAATTCCCGAAGGAAAGACGTTATTGTTTGATTTTTGTCTTTTAAGAGTTTTTTTCATTTGTTTGCATATGATAGTGTATCTGAATCTTAGTCATTGGAATGTGTACATTCTCACATTCCAAGATGGAATGAGTAAGAAAGCACACTAAGAGTGAAGAAGACCTCCACACTTAGTTCCAATTGTCAAGGTTCAAACACACTAACATATTTGTGTTTATCAAGTGTTTTTATTGATTATTAAATGAAGAAGTGTTTTTCTTATTTATTGACACCTTCAACAAGTATTGCATTTAAGTCCCTCATACAAGATCAAATGTTTAACACATTGACCCAAGATGGGCTATATGCTACACATTCTAAGATTATAAGAGAAGACCCCTTTATAATCTCTTCTTTATATGAAAGGCCTAAATGCAATAAATGCCTACCCTTATTACATATTTTGAATTTTCTTTGAGATGAGAAGAGAGACTCAAGAGAGGAGAAAAGGTAAAATCTATATGAACTAAGACTCAATCCTAATTGAAAATTAAAGGGAGTGGTCCTAATGGTTGGTGAGGCTTCAACCTAAAGTCTAAAGAAAGAATGAATTAAACAATTCACTTCTAAGTTAGAAGATGAATTGTAATTCAAAAAGGGAAAGTGGTGAGTTATTAAGAAAAAGCACATAAGTGCTTAACAAAACACAAGATGGAATTGTAAAATAGAAGGGATAGAAGTTTGAATGTGGATTCCTTATCCACACTCAATTGCAACTTACCAAAGCCCCTACATGGTTAGTAAACATGTATAAGAAGTATAAGAAGTAAAAGAACATTTAATGCACCATAAAACTCAAAAGAATTAGGGGAGAAACCAAATCCTAATGTCACAACCAGAATGTACATCATATGGAAAACAAATGATTATTATTAAGCAAGTCCAAGTGAGCAAGCAACAAACATCATCCATAGCATTAGAACATGTTACCACAAGAAAAGGAAAATGAAAGATGAAAAGGAATGATAGAACATGCATAAATGGAACATGTAATCTAAGGAACAGAATTGAAATGAAATAAAAAATGATTCACCAACATCTCACAAGTATTTATGAAGTAAACATCAAGACATTTAAGAAGTGATAGAAGAAGTAGAATTGAAATGGAAGTTCAAAAGAGAACACAAGTACAAACACAACATGTTAAAGGTGCACAAGGTTCAAATGAAAGTAAACATGCAAGGATGACATATAATATGTATCAATGACCTATAATGTCAAGTGAATGGTTCACCAAATATGCAAATGATCATGCAAGTATGTACAAAAGAAATCATGTAAACATGCACAAAGATTACAATGATATGACATGTTATCATGCTTCAAATGAAATGTCTTAAACAAAAGTCAAATGAGTTCATGAGAATTATTCAAACATGGTATTGAGGTACACAAACCATAAATGAATCACATATCAAAATAGCATATAAAAATTCAAGGCAAAAAGGTTTTATACAATGCACTTAGGTCAAATATCCACATCATACAAAGTAACACAAAAATGAACACCAAACATGCCATAACAAGACTAAAAAATGAAATAAAAAATCATATGACATACTTCAAGATGTTAATGACTCAATACAAAAAGAAGAGCATCAAGACAATTTTTAATGATCAAGAACAAAATTAAACAAAATCATGTATCACTTTAAGCATGCACACCCAAAAAAATTCAAAGAGAATTATGGAGCAGGGGCAAAAAGGTGATAAAATCAAAAAATAAAATGACCAAAAAATTTATAAATGTTTTATTGATGTTCATAAATTTTTGTGGAATTTTATAATGCAGTTTGGTATTTTTAAAAATTAAAAAGCAAACGTGTATGAAGATGGGAAAAATAAAATGACATGTAAATGTGAAAGGGGGTACAAACATAGTAAACTAACACTTCAGATGATTGGGCTTTGAAAGCGTGAGGGTGTGATTAGCAATCAGATTTAAGTCCAATAAGCGCATAACACAATAACAAGCATGCACTTCAGTCAACGAGAGTCAATACATTCCAAGCCATCAGATTAAGTCATAGTCAAACGAAAGTCAAAGTAAACAACATCAATGCGCACATGTGAATGACCACACAACATACAATGCACCACACCACATAATGTTTAAATGAAATAAGAAAAAACGCACGTGAGGATCACATGAATTTTAATGTGCTGTCATCATACAAGCCTCACGATCATAGAAAATGGACGGACACGATTAAAACAAGACAAAACCCTAGCAATTATAGTCACCGGTCGGAGGTGACTTCCAGTCACCTTCTCCGGCCATACCACCACCGTCTGCAACTTCAAGTTTTCCAGAATCTCACAAACAATACACCAAAATGAAGAGGAAGTAGTGGAGAGCACGAATCCAAAGACAAAATGCACAAGATGTTCATGAGATGAGAGAATCGAACAGAGGAAGATTTGCCCTAACTTTTCAACTATGCCTCAAAAGGCCTATCAACTAGCCAGACAATTTCTTGAGCTTATAAGAAGCTTCAAGAACCTGAAAACAACTTCACATTAAGTCTATAATAGTGGAGATTCGTACCTGAAGTTTTGAAACCTTGAAGTGTTCTTCAGAAAACCAGAGGTATTGTCTCTTCTACAATCTTCACTTGGCCAAATAAAGGCTGAGATGTAGAAATTGATGATGATTCAATGGAGAAAAGGTTGAAACCAATCTTCAAAACAAGTTGCAGTGTTGAGAAATTGAGAGAGAATCAGAGAGATTCTGAAGTGAGAGGAACAAAGTGAAGCTCGAGGATCAGTTCAATGGTGAGATTGAGAGAGAAGAAGAGAGTGTTTTGGAGTGAAATGAGAAGAATCAATCTGAAAATGAAATTGGAGTGTGTGATTTTGTTTTATAGTGAGCTCTAATCAGGGTTGAGTGAGTTGAGTTAAATGAGTCAAGGTGGTTAAACTGAGTCCACCCTAACTAACTGAGTCAAGTTAGTTAGGGGCGAGTAGCCAAGGCTGGGTTATGGTGAGGTCAAGCTCATAACAGTTGTGGTGAGGATGAGAGTGAAGCTGAGGTGGTGAGGTTATTGTGACAGAAACTTGCTAAGCAAGTTTGTTCTTTCTATTCCCATGTATGGCACGTGATAGTATGCATTGTGTAAGTAACATATGCTTGACTAAATGGGGAAATAAAATTCGTGAAGTGTTTGTGGGATGACTGAACCAAAATCATGCACTAAACTGTCAATGCACCAGTGCTAACATGAGGTGGTTTGCAAGTGAAATTCTCTCTAACTAGTGCATAATTTGATGAGATTTTGGATTCATTTGAAAGAGGAGATATTGGAGAATATGTTTGGTGTTGAAAACAAATCAAATGGAAGTGTGTAAAATGGTGAAAAGTAGCTCAAAACATCAAGACACAAATCTGGCTTCATGAGCATGTGACTTGAAGCATGGCAAGGCAAAAATGGCGCCTGGGTTTCAGTCACGATCACCATGCCTTTGGACCATCATAACTCCCAATCCATTGATTAGATGAAAAATTGATAAACACCAACTTTTAAGATCTCACATAGAGGAACAACTTTGATGTTGAAAGATTTTCCATTTGAGGCCTCTAACCATGAGAAATTGATCCATACATTTTGCCCACCAACTGTTTGAGAAAATGAGGTGCGCGTGACCTGAAAATCCTTGGTCATGACCTAGTTTTGAACCTACTTTGCTCAAACTTTGATCAATCATATCTCACTCAATCTTTATCCAATGGAGATGTTCTACACATGGATTTGAAGCTTAAAACAAGATCTTTTGTTGTGGCCGAGTGGAATTTTCATTTGGTGCTTCAATTTTAAATGGCCTTGGTTCAAACTCTGATGCAAAATGGCCAAAGCTTGCTATTTTTTGTAACCCTTCTTCATCCAAAAATGGCAACTTTCCACATCTTGATTTTTTTATGATTCCTTTGGAGTTTCTTGATCAAATTTTGTACATTGGACACATATAACATGAATTTTATGAATTTGGCCTCAAAAGTCAAGAGTTGACTTTTTCCTCTGATTATTTGACTTAGCCCCAATTTCTCTGATTTTTTATTTTTCTTCCAATTGAACCACTTCTAAAACCAATTGAGAGGTGATTTTCCACATACATACACTTAAGAACATATAGAATACCATGACATCAAGTTTTGTCCAAAAAATCAAAGATATCCTGATTCTATTAGAAACCCTAATTTTGACTCCCTCTAGTTAGGAGGGAAAAGTGCAGTCTTCAATTTTAAATTCCTCAGAGTATGTTGTGTATCCCTTTAAAGAATGATGAGATATGCCACTTGAGATTGATTTTGGATCAATGAGCTATCTCTTTTGAGGGCTTTCCTTCAGTTTTTGAACCTCTTGCATGTTGAAATATGTATGGCTTCAATCTCCCATTGGATCTCACTTCCTTGAGATTGTGGATGATCAATTGAGATGGTATGAGACATGAGAGACTCTTGGCTTGCCTTGAGGCGACTTGATTGACCTTTTTGTGCTTTGAATGATCCCTTGATTATCCACCTTCCACCTGATCACATGCCTTGATGGTAAGAGGAATGCTATGCTTCCTTTTTCTATGTTAAATGCAATGCAATGCTAATGAGATGGATATGATATTGTAAATGATAATGCTATGCTATGATGCAAAAAAGGGAGAGCAAATTTTGGGGTATTACAGATACCAATGTTGTTAAGATATTTCTGATAGGAAACCCCGTACCAACCTTACTCGTAGATGCTTATCATTCTGTACACTTAAGGAATTTGTACAACGGAGGACCGATCACGTGTTGTGTACCCTTGCCCTACAAATGGTTCATTTCCCATTTACCCAAGTCTACTACTTTTTGGGATAACAAGAGTATTCTACGTTGGTCACATAGGATTATGTCTCTTACCAACACTGACATAGATTGGTACAATAGGATTTATGAAGGGATAGAGATCATCGACAGATGCGGAAATTTCCCTAACGTACCCCTCTTTGGAACTAAAGGAGGAATCAACTATCATCCAATTTTAGCTCGCCTTTAACTCGGATACCCGATGAAGAATATCCCACATAATGTTCATCTGGAAGGTCTTTTCTTCAAGGAAGGGGAAAATGACAGGGCACTAAAGAAAGAAATAGTACATGCCTGGCAACACATTCACAGGAAAGGGAGAGAGTCTCTAGGAAGACCAAACGGTACCTCCATGGAACCTTATCTCCACTGGGTGCAAACTAGAGCCCTTAAGCTGAGGATGCCTTACCCTCGTCAAGAAGTTTTTCCATTAAAGAAATTTGTCCTTTATTTCATGTCTGATGCGGAAAAACTCCAGGTCGCTCTCAACAAAGTTCAACGTGAAAAGAGCTCTTGGAAAAACAAGTACTGAAACCTCAATTTAGAGTGTACCAAGATTCAGGAACTATTAAAGGAAAAGGATGCTCTTATTAATATTTTAGAGCAGCATGCTGTAGAAAGTCAAGAAGATCGAAGAAATTTACTTGCTCTTTTCACTTGACAAAGGACTGACAACCCGAAAACAACAGAAGAGCCCCGGTCGAAGAAAAGGAAACTACTAGAACCAACATCTGAGCTCTCTTCAGAGAGAACTCAGGATCCATGAGCTTAGACATTTTCCTGATAGCACTTTGTAAAATATTGTACCTTTCTTTGTAAAATACTGCAATCTTTCAAATTCAATAAAAAAGGGTCTCCCCCACTGTATGATATTTGCAATCTATTTGTTGAAGTTTCTTTGTGAATAAAACAAAAACTAAAAAAATATCATTACATATCATTCATCAGTCTCTCATAACGCATTTTTCTTATCTTTGAGTCTCACGTATGTGTCACAATTCTAGAGTCAAACTGTCTCACTCATACAATACTCAGGCCAATCGACAAAAGAAAATGGACGATCTCGAGGAAGAGAATAGAGAGCTAAGAGAAGAAATTGATGCTCTGAAGGAAAGTTTGGAAAAACTTCACAGTGACATGCAATCCCTGGCAGCAGCTCAGGAGCAGCGGCATTAAAAGATTGTAATCTCAAAGATCACATCTACGCCCATAATGGAGACACATGAGAATCATTCCCGGTACAACATGCCTAAGGGTCGCCCCTGGGGCAGGCCTCTCAACTTTGTACCTGAAGGATACATCCCACCGGTCACTGAAGACCCAGAAACCGTAGCAGGAACCACTGGACCTGAAGGTTACAAACTTTGGGAAAGAGAAGCTGCAAGGTTTACGACAGGAACTCCTGAAGGTTACAAACTTCAGGGCACTGAAGCGCCAAGAGTCACCGCTGTAATGTTTATACCACAACCAGTGGTACACACTGTCTCGTAAGGGCAGATTCCGCAAGCAATTTTTGCTGGAAACGAAGACGTCTATGAAAGGATGAATGAGTTCCAGGAACAATTCTTGGAAATGCAGAAGGAACTACACGCCATTCGCTATCAAGACTTATTCGGAAAGGACGCTGCTGAGCTCTGTTTGGTCCCTAATGTAAAGATACCGCATAAATTCAAGGTGCCTGACTTTGAAAAATACAAATGCAACTCTTGCCCTCAAAATCATTTGGTGATGTAAGCTCGAAAAATGTCCACTCAGACAGAAAATCAACAGCTACTGATCCATTACTTTTAAGACAGTTTAACCGGTACCGCACTCAAATGGTACATGGGTTTAAACTACACCAAGATCAGTACTTTTAGAGATCTCGGGGCAGCCTTCGTTCAGTAGTATAAATACAACCTGGACATGGCACCAGATAGGGATCAACTCAGGGCAATGTCACAAAGGGACAAAGAACTTTTAAAGAATATGCTCAGAGATGGCGTGAAATTTCCGCCATGATCTGTCCCCCTCTTGAGGAAAAGGAGATGACCAAGATCTTCCTGAAAACGTTGAGCTCATTTTATTACGACCGAATGGTTGCAAGTGCGCCCAGTGACTTCACTAAAATGGTGAACATGGGAGTACGCCTTGAAGAAGCAGTCCGAGAAGGACGATTGGTCAAAGAGGCAAAGCCATCTAGAAGTACTAAGAGGTACAATAGTGCTTTCCAAAAGAAGAAAGAGTAGAAGATCAGTAATATCTCTCTCGGAAAGCAAAGGCGAAGGTATCAACCAGTAGCGGCTGTAACTCCCGCTATCAACCCTGCTCCAGCTCTGACTTATAAACCTCAGGTTGCTCAGAGCCTACCAAGTCAACAACAGTATCAGTAAAGGACACAACAGCCTCTTCAGTAGGCTCGTCCACAGTACAACAACAACAATCGTACGACACGACCATCAGGGTTTGACCCTATACCGATGTTGTACGTAGAACTATTTCCACTTCTACTGGCCAAGGGCCACGTCCAAACTAGGAGTCCTCTTACAGTGCCGGAAAATTCGCCTTTCTAGTTCAAAGTAAATCGAACTTACCCTTACAATCAAGGAGGATCGGGGCACAACATTGAGAACTGTCTCAGCTTCAAGTCTGATGCACAGTAGCTTGTCAGGAACGGGATCTTATCTTTCAAATATACTAATCCGAATGTTCAGACGAACCCTTTGCTGCAACATGAGAAGACTGCAGTGAATTTAATAGAGGAAGAATTTAGCCGCAGTTATCAAATTCATGATGTACTCCTATTAGGAACCAATCTAGTGAAAATGAATTGCAGACAGAGCGGGTACGGTTATGTGCCATCTCACAATTATCACCAGTGTGATACCTGCTCAAAGAACAATGAGGGGTGTTCCGTAGTGCAAGCAGCTCTACAAGATCAAATGGATTTGGGCTGGACTCAGGATCACAGGATCCATGAAGTAAACATGGCCCATGCACATCCCAACATTGTTCAGAACCATAACATTCTTGCAATGAATGTCAACTTAGTGGCAATGTATTCAAGACAGAATCAATATTATAATTTGCAACGGCAAAATTACAACACTTGTCCAGTCTGCTCAACAAACGATCAAGGATGCTCTTTTGTACAAGAGGCCCTCCAGCGTCAGATGGATCTCGGATGGATCCAAGACTACCATGAAGGAAATGACCATTAATTCAATATGGTTCAGATCTTTGACATACGCTTGATGAATACCAGTCTGGTAAAATTACATGCTAAACAAGTCAGGCTTGGCTTTCTGGCTTCACATGATTATCAAGACTGTGAAGAATATTGTCAAGACGACTAAGGCTGTGCACTTGTATGATTGACGGGAATCCTGGTAGACATCAAATTTGTGATGTCCGCTCAATGGATAAAGCTCTAGTAAAGATGAACTGCATACAAAGCAGGGGTGGTAAGGTACCACCACTTAATTATGAGCACTGTAGAGTATGCTCAGAGATCAACCAAGGATGCTACCTCGTACGAGCAACTCTTCAAAATCAGTTGAACCAGAAAGAGATGGGACCATGTTTGAGTTCTGGGTTGATTAACATGATACGAGACTATCTCCCTGATCAAAGCGAAAACATTGTCATAATCTCCGATCATGGGAAAACCAAGAACGTTTGCGCCATAATCCCCCTACTCAATGAGTCCAGAATCCCTCTTGATAGTAGAAAAGTTCCCAACCAGGAACTGATTGAGGTTGCCTATAACGGTCAGAGAAATCAAAAAGCTCCTGTGGTTATCTACCTGTCGGGACCAATATCATACAAATCAGAGAAGGCTATCCCTTACAAGTACGGTGCAACGGCCATCGAAAATGGAAAGGAAACTCCATTACCCTCCGACATAAACATTGCCGAGATCAGTCGAGTCACACGGACCGGTCGAATCTTCAACAGAGGAGTTGGGGAACCTGTTAAAGAAAAGGAACCTCAGATAGAAGTTCCAAATCAACAAGTTGGTCAATCCAGTAATCGAGAACTTGTAAAAAACAAAGATGAGATGCTGAAGATCATCCAGAAAAGCGAGTACAACATTTTGGACCAATTGTTGCAAACTTCATCTTGAATCTCTATACTATCTCTCCTGCTTAGTTCAGAAGCTCACAGGGAAGCTCTACAGAAAGTCTTAGAGCAAGCCTTTGTGGAACAAGATGTGACGGTAGGACAATTCGACAACATCATTTCCAACATCACTTCCTGCAACAATTTAGGATTCAGTGATGAAGAACTGCCGGAAGAAGGCAAGAATCACAATATGGCACTTAACATTACAGTTAACTACCAAGACGATGCTTTAACGAGCATGTTGGTGGACACAGGATCATCTTTGAATGTTGTGCCAAAATAAACTCTGATACGACTATCATTTCAAGGTGCCCCGATGAGAGGCAGTGAGATCATTGTCAAAGCCTTTGACGGATCTAGAAAAACAGTTATCAGCGAAGCTGATCTTCCCATAACCATCGGTCCTCACACTTTCCAAGTCACTTTCCAGGTCATGGACATCTAGGCAGCATACAGCTGTTTATCAGGAAGACCTTGGATACACAAAGGTGGGGCAGTCACTTCGACACTTCACCAAAAGCTGAAGTTCGTCAAGAATGACAAGTTAGTCACAGTCTATGAAGAGCAGGCCTTAATCGTGAGTAACTTATTATCATTCTCCTATGTGGAACTAGAGGAGGTTGTTGGAACCCAGTTCCAAGCAATCTCGGTGAGCAATGAGAATTGATCAGAAAGAGGGACGTTGATTTCCTCATACAAAGATGTTCTCGAAGTGATCAAGAGTAACGCCATAAAAGGATGGGGACAGCTTGTAATTCCTACTGATAACAAGACAAAGAAAGGTCTTGGTTTCTCTTCACCCTGTACCCAAACTACTCAGAAAGACAAAAGTTTTCGTCCCATTCAGGATTTCTTCCACAGTGGAGGCTTCCTCCACATAGTACTCAAGAAGTACACACCATCAATATGCGTGACTCCTCCGATACGGACGAAGATTAGAAATCTTATCTAAACGATAACGGTTATATATCTCAGGAAGAAGCGCACATACCATTCTGTTTTCCAAACCATAGGCTGAGATATATACCAAGATCAGACGTCCAGATGATCTATGGAGAGTACGATCCTAAAGGATGTCGTGCTCCAACTAACTCATTAGAAGATGATCTAATGAAAGACAACTTTGATCAAGATTATTATAATCCCCTAGATGACTTGCCTACTTGGAAACCGTACACAGAAGACTTGAGGCAAAAGAGTCAGCTTGATAATGCCTGTCAGCTGAGTAATATTGAAAAGAATACCCATGTCCCCACCGAGTCATGGGATCATTACTCAGGACACTCCAAAGATAATAAGCGCCATGATAATAAATCTGCAAAGATTGCAGGACAAGAGTTCATCAACTATGCTTTTTCGGAGATCAACGTCATTGAGGAAGATGACTCCTCTATCCCCACAGAAGTATGGGACACCTTAGGACAGCCGAGTAGCAAGTACGACTTCTTAGTCAAGTACACCGCTCCTGAAAGCTCTCGCATCTGATATGAGGACATCCAGCCAACTGGATGGGGAGATCCTCTTGAGAGTGAAAACACTAGGGAAGATACAACAGAAGAGTTCGTTTACGACAAATCTACTTGGGAGGAAGACTCCAATGACCCTACTCCGCCAGAAATCAGCGTCATTTCTGAAGATAAACCAAGGAAGAAGGTACCAGACTTTGTGATTCACAGAGGAGTTCGCCGCCAATGGGTTGTTGTCGATGTCCCGAAAGTCATAAATAAAGTCTTAGTAATTGCCATCTTTGTTTTAACCTTTCACCCTTCCCAGGTGGAACGGATGTTTTTATAGGGCTCACTTTTCTGTAAATGTCCCTCTTTGCTTTGCCCAAAGCGACAGAGTTTTGTATTCTGAACTCCCGCATTTATTGTTGTTTTCACTTTTCATTTTTTCAGGAAATGATAATCCTAAAAACAACCCAAAATAAAAACAAGCATTTTTCGGAAAAAATACACTGCACACACTCTTGCTTTTCTCTCTATCTCTTCTAAAAATGAATCATCACATCATGCAGATTGCTTATTTTAAACCCCATTGAAACATACGATCCAATGCCTTCTCCCAACTTTGAATTCCTGGTATTTGAAGCTGAAGAAGAAGAGGACGCAGAAATTCCAGAAGAGATCTCCCGACTACTCAGACTGTAACACCATATATAATAACATACATCAAAGCATATATTATACATGAATCCAAGTTTTGGTACTGAAATACCGATAAGTGCCTAGTAAACACATTGTATAAATTACATGCCCAAATACAAAAGGTACTACAAACGGCGGCATAATGTATACAAGATGTTCAAAAGATAAATACTAAGAACTAGATCGACAATGATCTCAAAAAAACTTCACAACAGAAGCTAAGCCATCAAACAAGTAAGGATAATCACACGACTTTATCCTTACCCTTCGCGGAACCTGATGTACCTGAAATATAATCAACAACATGGGGTGAGATAACAAATCTTAGTGAGTTCCCTATCTTATGGATTCTCTCGGCTTTACAAGGTTGTAACCAAATCCTAACTCAAGTCCAAGGGAAGTGGAAAGGACTTCGAGTTCACAAATCTCACACTAGAGAAATAACTTTCGAGTTTAACAACACCAAACCACACTAATCGAAAAACATGCCAACGCATCTTTCCCCGGCCAACCCTTCAAGAGAGTTTCAACACGGGTCACGGATCCTTAAATGTAGACATCCATTCCCGGCCAACCCTTCCAAAGAGTTCTCGACACGGGTCCCGAAAGCTAACATAGATAACTTTCCCCGACCATCCTGCACAAGAGGATCTCGACACGGGTCACGATTATCTAAACACGGGTACTTTCCCCGGCCATCCTGCACAAGAGGATTTCGACACGGGTCACTAATACCACCCACTAAGCAACTTTCCCCGGCCATCCCACACAAGAGGATATCGACACGGGTCACGGCTACTTACTTACTAAATACTTTCCCCATCCATCCCACACAAGAGGATATCGACACGGGTCACTAATATTTATTAAGGGATAAGACATACATTTAATTCGGAGGAGCTCACAAAATCAAGCCTCGAACCCCCACTAATAAACCTCTATCAAGACCTAGTTACATTTCTAGGTTATTCCATTGATTTTAGGTTTCCTCACTTCCTCACTTCTTGAAGCTTTTATTTATAAAAGAAATCAAAATTTCATAATCCCTTTTCATTCCCTTTAATTAACATAATTAATTAAAATCCACATTATACTCAAGATATTCATATTTCATAGCATAGAACACTTTCACAGCTTCATATCGATATAAAGAACGCTTAAATCGGACACCCGGGTCAAAAGATATGAATTTTAGAAATATTTTTGGAAAACAAACAGTGGTAACCGGTTACTCAAGCTTCATTGTTCACACAGAATCAAATTGAGAGTTAGAGGCACTTTCGGGTAACCGGTTACTCTGGGCGCAGAATAAAAAATTCTTGTTTTAATTGATACCTTTCCATCTCAAACTCATTCAAAACATAATTAAACTCTATAACAATTATCAACAGATGTTTCCACACATATATTGATCATACCACATAGTTTATATCGCATTTCAACCATTAGATTCTATTGATTTGCAAAATTACTCATGTTTCTCAATATCCAACCTAACTCTAGAACTCAAGAATTTCTACAACTAAAGTCTCTATTTAGAACCCACCTGGATTAGAGGATGATGATGAAGAAGATGAGATGAATTGATAAACAGTAGAGGATGATTCTTGATCTTGAGCTCTTTGGGTTTTTCTCTACTTTTCTTTCCTTTCCTCTTCCTTCTCTCTAACTTCTCTTTCTCAAAAGGTTTCTATGTCTGGCAAGGGAGGAAAAATAATGATATAGGAAATATTCATTAGTTAGTAACACTACTAAATGTCCAAATTATCTCAAATGCACCAATTAATAAAACCCTAGAGTTAGATAATATTAATCTGATCAGCTCTGAGTTCATCAGTTGCTCTAATTATCTTAACAGATAAAAACTCAGAGCACACTGGATCTCAACTGGTCTCAACTAATATTATCCAGAGTGTTTATAAAAATACGGGGTATTACATCCTCCCCTCCTTAAATAAAAATTCGCCCTCGAATTTCAAAGATTACCTGAACAGATGAGGGTAAGCATCTCGCATCTCCGATTCTAGTTCCCAAGTAGCATCACCCGGATGCGTCACATCCCATTGCACCTTAACAAGAGAAATATCTTTGTTCCTTAATACCTTCGTTTCTCTTCCCACAATACGGCTCGGTTGAGGTTCAAAAGTTAAGTCTGTTTCTATTTCCACTGACTCTTGTAGAATTGGCTGAAGAGGATTAGGAATAAACTTTCGGAGCTGAGATACATGAAAGACGTCATGCATGTCTGATAGAGAGGGTGGTAAGGCTAATCTATAAGCGACTTCACCAATCCTTTCTAAGATCTGATACGGTCCCACATATATCGGACTTAACTTGCGTGACTTAAACGGTCCTTTCAATCTCAATCTCGGAGTAACTTTCAAAAACACATGGTCAGCTTCCTCAATTTCTAAAGGTCTCCTACGATTGTCCGCATAACTCTTTTGATGATCTTGTGCTTGTTTAACTTTCTCACGGATCATTCAAATCTTTTTCTTAGTCTCTTGGATAATTTCGGGTCCCAAAATTCTATCTTCACCAACTTCCGCCCAACACAAAGGTGTTCTACATTTTCTCCCATACAATGCTTCATAAGGAGCTATACCGATGCTCGCATGGTAACTATTGTTATAAGAAAACTCAATCATCGGTAAAAGTTTCTTCCAATTTCCTCTACTTTCTAGCACACAAGCTCTCAACATATCTTTCATCGTTTGTATTGTTCGCTCAGTCTAACCATCCGTCTGAGGATGATTAGACGTGCTCAAATGCAACCTTGTACCCATAGCTTGTTGAAAAGCCTTCCAAAATCTTGAAGTAAACTTTGGATCTCTATCGGACACAATGTTAGAGGGAACACCATGCAATCTAACAATTTCAGAAATAAACAACTTTCCAAGATGACTTGCCTTGTAAGTAGTCTTCACGGCTAAGAAATGCGCAAATCTCGTTAGTCGATCCACAATCACCCAAATAGAATCATAACCACCTTGCGTACGGGGTAAACCTACTGCAAAGTCCATAGAAATACTATCCCACTTCCAAACTGGAATCTCTAAAGGTTGCAACAGACCACCCAGTCTTTGGTGTTCAATCTTCACCTGTTGGCACACTGCACATTCTGACACATACACCGCAATATCCTTTTTCATTCCGGACCACCAATAAGCCTTCTTCAAGTCCTGATACATCTTCGAAGAACTAGGATGTATCGTAAAAGTACCTTAATGAGCTTCTTCTAAAATCTTTCTTTTTAATACCGCATCCTTCGGAACACAGATCCTTTGGTTAAACAGGACGATCCCATCCGCTGCTCGTGTAAAACCCGGTTGAAGTAACATCTCTTGAAACTTCTCCTCTAAAACTTGTCCTTGTTGAATCTCATCTCTTAGAGTAGAATTGACATTCAAATTTCCCATAATTACACCATTCAGAGTCCACACAAATTGAAGATTAAGATCTCTAAACTTTTCCAAAAGGCATACTCCAATATCATTAATTCGGCACTATGAACCATTTTCCGACTTAACGCGTTTGCTACTTTATTTTCTTTTCCTGTATGATACTTTATTTCTAAGTCATAATCCTTTAAGTACTCCATCCACCTTCTTTGTCGCATATTCAACTCCTTTTGGTCAAATAAATACTTCAAACTTTTATGGTCACTGAACATTTCAAAACGTACACCATACAAATAATGACGCCATACTTTCAGTACAAACACAACTGCTGCTAGTTCCAAATCATGAGTTGGATAATTCTTCTCATGAACTTTCAATTGTCAAGCATAAGCTACCATTTGACCGCCTTGCATCAGAACACCTCCTAATCCCATCTTATAAGCATCGCAAAATACTTCGTAAGAGTTGTTAGGATTAGGAACGATTAACACAGGAGCAGTCGTCAATCTGTCCTTCAATTTCATAAAGCTTTGTTCACAACCCGAATCCCACTCATAAGCACAATCTTTTCGAGTAAGTTTTGTCATTGGTAGAGCCAATTGAGAAAAACCTTTGATGAACCTTCTATAGTAACCTGCCAACCCCAAGAAACTTCTAACTTCTGAAGCATTCTTCGGTCTCTCCTAATTAATCACTGCTTCTACCTTTGACGGATCTACCACCATACCTCCTTGAGATATAACATGACCAAGAAATTTAACTTCCGACATCCAAAACTCACACTTGCTTAACTTAGCGAAAAGTTGCTTCTCTTGCAATACCGATAAGACAATTCTCAAATGTTCTCCGTGCTCTTGTGGAGTACGAGAATAAATAAGAATGTCGTCAATAAGGATCACGACGAATTGGTCCAAGTAAGCTTGAAATATCCGATTCATATAATCCATAAAAACTGCCGGAGCATTCGTCACACCGAAAGGCATTACTAGGAATTCATAATGACCATAACGGGTTCTAAACGCGGTTTTAGACACATCGGAACTCTTCACTCGGATTTGGTGATAACCCGACCGTAAATCAATCTTCGAGAACACACATGCTCCTTTCAATTGATCTAAGAGGTCGTCTATCCTTGGTAAGGAGTACTTGTTCTTAATGGTGACTTTATTCAACTGGCGATAATCAATACATAGCCGCATTCCACCATCCTTCTCCTTTACCAACAAAATTGGAGCTCCCCACAGTGAAACGCTATGTCTAACAAAATGCTTAGCCATCAAATCCTCCAATTGATCCTTTAATTCTCTTAATTCAAGCAGTACCATCCGATAAGGAGAAACGAATATAGGAGCCGTTCCCTGTACCAGGTCAATAGAGAACTCAACTTCTCTCTCCGGAGGAAGAGAAGTAACGTCCTCGGGAAAAACTTCAGGAAACTCACAGACTATAGGAGTACTCAGCACTTGCTGGTCACTACTCTCCTCCTTAGTAAGAACCAGTAGGAAATATTTCTCCTTCTCAAACAAGAAATTTATCATTCCAACCGTACCTTCTAAAATAGTTGTTAACACATCCTTCAGGGTAACCTCAACAGATGGAATGATGATAAGTTTTTCCTTGCACCCAATAAACACCGAATTAGCAGAAAGGCAATCCATCCCCAAAATGACATCAACTTTCTTAAGCGGTAAACAAATAAGGTCAATCTGAAAAACTCTACCATCCACAGACAAAACACAGTTTTCACACATCAATGGTGTCTCAACCATTTCATCCATGGCGGTAGTGACCACCATAGGAGAAGACAAAGGAATAGCTTGCAACCCAAGTCGCTTCATGCATCGCATTGACACAAAAGAATGTGTTGCCCCACAATCAAATAAAACAAAACAAGGATGCCCGTTTACGAAACACGTACCCGCAATTAAAGACTTGTCATTCTTCGTCTTCCTCGCATCCCAAGTATAAACTCGTCCGGTATTCCTTCCTTGCACTTGGTTTGTATTCTGAGGACACTCTCTAGCCATATGTCCCATTCCATTACAATGATAACACTTAAGAGCTCCATTTGCACACTTCCCATAATGATACTTGTTGTACAACCGGCACATATGAGAAGTGTTAGGTTTAGTGCTTTGCACTTGCTTCCCTTTAAAAGTCGGTGGTCGAGGCATATTCTATTGACTTGACCTCCCACGGTCATCCTGATTCACCCTACTTATAACACCTTCAGCTTGGACTTTCTTCAAACTATGCTCCACCTCATAACATTGCCTTAGAACCTCATCATAAGTAGTGAACTCCCTCTGAGATACACTATGAGAGATTTCAGCTTTCGGTCCGAAAAGAAATTGGTCTATTTTCCACCTTTCATCCGGAGCATACATAGCCTTCCTAGAGTAAGCAGCCATGTCCTCAAACTTTTCAGCATAACTGGCCACAGTCATACTACCCTGTCTTAACTGTTGAAATTCAAACTCTTTATGAGTCCTCAAGGAGCTAGGAAAATATTTCTCCAAGAGATTTGCCTTGAATCGCTCCCAGACCTTGGGCACAACCTGAATGGTCATAAGAGCCAAAGTACTCTCCCACCATCTCATGGAAGGACCCTTCAACGAATGAGAAGCGAATACCACCTTATTCTCTTCACTATAGTGCACTATCCGAAAGATTCTTTCCATGCCAAACACCCATTCATGAGCCTTCACAAGATCTAATCCACTATGAAATTCCAGAGGATTCATGCGGAAGAAACCCCGAAAACTCCCACCTACAGCTTCTGGAACAACCACCTGAGGATGAAGACCTCCATTCATTTGTTGTACCATTTGCTGCATGAATTGGTTCTGTTGTTGCTGCATCTGTTGTATAAACTGATACAAAGGAGCATTCCCATCGCCGCCCGACAAATTTCCTGCTGGAGTAGTTGCGGTTCTACCACGAGTTCTGCGGTGCTCAGTCATGTTCCTAAGCGTCATACAGATAGGATTAAGTTGATCAGACTCAATACCATAATTATAACATTTATGACCAATGACGAGAACACGCATATGAACGGAAAAACAAATACTTATAATATTCCAAGGCTAGGTCGAGGATACGACCTGCTCTGATACCAACTGTAACACCCATATATAATAACATACATCAAAGCATATATTATACATGAATCCAAGTTTTGGTACTGAAATACCGATAAGTTCCTAGTAAACACATTGTATAAATTACATGCCCAAATACCAAAGGTACTACAAACGGCGACATCATGTATACAAGATGTTCAAAAGATAAATACTAAGAAATAGATCGACAATGATCTCAAAAAAACTCCACAACGGAAGCTAAGCCATCAAACAAGTAAGGATAATCACACGGCTTTATCCTTACCCTTCGCGGAACCTGATGTACCTGAAATATAATCAACAACATGGGGTGAGATAACAAATCTCAGTGAGTTCCCTATCTTATGGATTCTCTCGGCTTTACAAGGTTCTAACCAAATCCTAACTCAAGTCCAAAGGAAGTGGAAAGGACATCAATTTCACAAATCTCACACTAGAGAAATAACTTTCGAGTTTAACAACACCAAACCTCACTAATCGACAAACATGCCAAGGCATCATTACCCAGCCAACCCTTTAAGAGAGTTTCAACAGGGATCACGGATCCTTAAATGTAGACATCCATTCCCGGCAAACCCTTCCAAAGAGTTCTCGACACGGGTCCCGGAAGCTAACATAGATAACTTTCCCCGACCATCCAACACAAGAGGATCTCGACACGGGTCACGATTATCTAAACACGGGTACTTTCCCCGGCCATCCTACACAAGAGGATCTCGACACGGGTCACTAATACCACCCACTAAGCAACTTTCCCCGGCCATCCCACACAAGAGGATATCGACACGGGTCACGGCTACTTACTTAATAAATACTTTCCCCGGCCATCCCACACAAGAGGATATCGACACGGGTCACTAATATTTATTAAGGGATAAGACATACATTTAATTCAGAGGAGCTCACAAAATCAAGCCTCGAACCTCCACTAATAACTACTTATCAAAGATACACTTCTAGTATCGATGCATAAGCATTTTCATCTAAACCTCTATCAAGACCTAGTTACATTTCTAGGTTATTCCATTGATCTTAGGTTTCCTCATTTCCTCACTTCTTGAAGCTTTTATTTATAAAAGAAATCAAAATTTCATAATCCCTTTTAATTCCTTTTAATTAACATAATTAATTAAAGTCCACATCATACTCAATATATTCATATTTCATAGCATATAACACATTCACAACTTCATATCGATATAAAGAACGCTTAAATCGTACACCTGAGTCAAAAGATATGAATTTTAGAAATATTTTAGGAAAACAAACAGTGGTAACTGGTTACTCACCACAGGGTAACCAATTACTCAAGCTTCACTGTTCACACATAATCAAATTGAGAGTTAGAGGCACTTTTGGGTAACTGGTTACTCACCACAGGGTAACCGGTTACTCACCACAGGGTAACCGGTTAATATGGGCGCAGAATAAAAAATTCTTGTTTTAATTGATACCTTTCCATCTCAAACTCATTCAAAACATAATTAAACTCTATAACAATTATCAACAGATGATTCCACACATATATTGATCATACCACACAGTTTATATCGCATTTCAACCGTTAGATTCTATTGATTTGCAAAATTACTCATTTTTCTCAATATCCAACCTAACTCTAGAACTCAAGAATTTCTACAACTAAAGTCTCTATCTAGAACCCACCTAGATTAGAGGATGACGATGAAGAAGATGAGATAAATTGATGAAGAGTAGAGGATGATTCTTGATCTTGAGCTCTTTGGGTTTTTCTCTTCTTTTCTTTCCTTTACTCGTCCTTCTCTCTAACTTCTATTTCTCAAAAGGTTTCTATGTTTGGAATGGGAGGAAAAAGAATGATATAGGAAATACTCATTAGTTAGTAACACTACTAAATGTCCAAATTATCTCAAATGCACCAATTAATAAAACCCTAGAGCTAGATAATATTAATCTGATCAGCTCTGAGTTCGTCAGTTGCTCTAGTTATCTTAACAGATAAATACTCAGAGCACACTGTATCTCAACCGGTCTCAACTAATATTATCCAGAGTGTTTATAAAAATACGGGGTATTACACAGACAAGAGGAAAGGTCTATTGAGCCTCACAGAGAGCCGTTGGAAACGGTGAATTTGGGTTCAGAGGAAGAAAAGAAAGAAGTTAAGATTGGAGCACTACTCAATCCAATTGTCAAATAAAGTTTGATAAAACTTCTCGAAAAGTTTCCAGATGTATTTGCTTGGTCCTATCAGGACATGCCAGGGTTGGATACCAGCATCGTAGAACATGATTTACCGCTAAAGACAGAATGTCCTTCAGTGAAACAGGGACTGAGACGGACTCATCCAGATATGGCTATCAAGATTAAAGAGGAAGTGCAGAAACAGATCGACGCAGTTTTTCTCGCCACCTCAGAATATCCTCAATGGCTAGCTAACATAGTGCCAGTTCTGAAAAAGGACGGAAAAGTCAGAATGTGTGTAGACTACAGGGATCTGAACAAAGAAAGTCCAAAGGATGACTCCCCCCTGCCACACATTAACATGCTGGTAGACAGTACAGCAAAATTCAAAGTCTTCTCCTTCATGGACGGATTCTCGGGCTATAATCAAATCAAAATGGCACCGGATGATATGGAGAAAACTTCATTCATCACCCCATGGGGCACCTTTTGTTACAAGGTAATGCCATTCGGTCTAAAGAATGCAGGGGCAACCTATCAAAGGGCCATGACGACTCTATTTCACGACATGATGCACAAAGAAATCAAAGTGTATGTCGATGACATAATTGCCAAATCTAAAACAGAAGAAGAGCATGTGACACGCCTGTCAAAGCTATTCGAGTGTCTGAGAAAATACAAACTCCGCTTGAATCCCAAGAAATGCACGTTCGTTGTTCGCTCAGGAAAACTCTTAGGGTTCATCGTCAACCAGAAAGGAATTGAGGTTGATCCTGACAAGGTCAAGGCCATTCAAGAAATGCCTTCACCAAAGACTGAAAAAAAGGTCAAAGGATTTTTGGGACGTCTGAATTACATCTCAAGGTTCATATCCCTTATGATCGCGGTATGCACGCCGATCTTCAAACTACTCAGAAAGAATCAAAGTTGTGTATGGACAGAAGACTGCCAAAAGGCTTTCGACAGTATCAAAGAATATCTGTTGAATCCACCAATCCTGTCAACTCCAGTGGAAGGAAGACCACTGATCATCTACTTAGCAGTCTTGGAAGGCTCCATGAGTTGTATACTTGGCCAACAAGACGAGACAAAGAGAAAAGAGTCTGCCATCTACTACTTAAGTAAGAAATTCACAGACTGTGAGACTCAGTACACTATGCTTGAGAAAACTTGTTGTGCTCTGGGTTGGGCAGCCAAACGTTTTCGCCAGTACATGATTTGTCACACTACTTGGTTAATCTTCAAAATGGATCCGATCAAGTACGTCTTTGAAAAACCTGCTCTCACGGGAAGGATTGCCTGTTGGCAGATGTTGTTATCAGAATATGACATCGAGTACCATGCTCAAAAATCCGTCAAAGGAAGTGTTTTAGCCAATCATTTGGCTCATCAATCGATTGACGATCAGGAATCAGTCGGATTTGACTTCCCAGACGAAGACGTCATGTACTTGAAAATGAAAGATTACGATGAACCGCTACCTAATGAAGGACCAGAACCTGGTTCCCAATGGGGACTAATTTTTGATGGAGCTGTCAATAATTATGGAAACAGAATTGGGGTAATCATCGTAACACCTCAGGGTACCCATGTTCCTTTCACTGCCCGACAGACGTTCAAAGGCACAAACAACGAGTTCGAATACGAAGCTTGTATTATGGGTCTCGAAGAAGCTATTGACCTAAGGATTAAGAACTTGGATGTGTACAGAGACTCAGCCCTAGTTATCAATCAGATCAAAGGAGAGTGGAATACATACTAATCAGGATTAATTCCTTACAAAGGCTACGCGAGAAGGTTATTACCATTCTTCAACAGAATCGAGTTTCATCACATCCCTCGTGAAGAAAATTACATGGCTAATGCACTAGCCACTCTCTCCACCATGATTAGTGTAGTTCAATGGAACGACGTACCTAAGATTGACATAATGCACCTTGAAAGGCCCGCTTACATCTTCACGATCGAAGCACTCATAGACGACAAACCTTGTTATCACGATATCAAGTGTTTCCTTCAAAAACAGGAATACCCGCCTGGGGCATCAAGAAAAGATAGGAAGACTCTCAAAAGATTGGCAGGCAACTTCTTCCTATACACTCTATAAAAGAAACTTCGACATGGTTTTACTCAGATGCGTAGGTAGACAAGAAGCAAACATGTTGATGAAAGAGATTCACGAAGGATCCTTTGGCACTCGTTCCAACAGACACACAATGGCCATAAAAATTCTGAGAGCAGGATATTATTAGTTGACAATGGAATCCGATTACTACAAGTACATGAGGAGGTGTCACAGTGTCAGATATACGCTGACAAAATCCATGTACCGCCAATGCATCTCAAAGTTCTTTCTTCTCCATGGACTTTTTCTATATGGGGAATCAACATGATTGGCATGATCGAACCCAAGGGTTCGAACGTACATCAGTTTATCCTGGTAGCCAATGACTACTTCACCAAGTGGATTAAAACAGTATCATACGCCAATGTGACCAGACAAGTGGTGGTCCAATTTATCAAGAACAATCTCATCTGCCGTTATGGTGTTCCAAGCCAGATCATTACTGATAATGGATCTAACTTGAACATCAAGATGATGAAAGAGTTGTGTGTTGAGTTCAAGATTGAACAGCATAACTCATCTCCCTACCGACCTAAAATGAATGAAGCGGTAGAAGCGGCTAACAAGAATATTAAGAAGATTGTTTAAAAGGTGGTTGTAACCTACAAAGACTGGCATGAAATGTTGCCCTTCGCTCTTCACAGTTATCGCACATCTGTCTGCACTTCAACAGGGGCAACCCCTTTCTCTCTTATATATGGCATGGAGGCAGTGCTCCCCATAGAAGTAGAAATCCCATCAATCCGGGTATTGATGGAAGCTAAGCTAACAAAATCTGAATGGTGCCAAAACAGGCACGATGAACTAAACCTAATCGAAGATAAGAGAATGACAGCTTTATGCCATAGTCAGTTATATCAGCAAAGAATGAAGAAAGCGTTCGACAAGAAGGTCCGACCCTGCGTTTTCAGGAAATGAGACCTTGTGCTAAAAAAGATACAATCATTCCTCACTGATCCCTGGGGCAAATGGACTCTAAATTATGACGGCCCTTATGTGGTCAAGAAAGCATTTTCAGGCGGCGCCTTGAGACTCGCAACCATGTATGGAGAGGAGTTTACCTACCCCACGAATATTGATATTGTCAAGAAATACTTCGTCTAAAAAAATATCTCGGTGGATTGAAAACCCAAAAAGGCGATCCCGGCAAAAATTAGAGACATAAGCAAAGAATCATCCCGATGGATTGGAAACCTCAAAGGACAATCCAGGCAAAAGTTAGGGATTCATGGCAAGTAACTACGTCTGATTAGTTCGACTCCTCAGCAGTAATTCCATCCATCAGGAAAACTTCAGTCAAGTTCATCTTCGACAGAAGCCCAGAATATCCAGAATTCAAAGTTGGTAGAAGGATAACAGTCGTTATGTTTCAATGTAGCCTTTTTCCCGTAAATTACGATTTTCTAAACTTTGTAAATACTCTATGGGATCACGCACTTGGCTGATTACCATCCTATCAATAAAATTTGAGCCTTAGTGCTTTTGTTTGCAATTCTCATTTATTTTTTCTTTACAGAATGACATTTTTAACATGATCAACGATTCTTGAAAATAAAACAAAAATGAGTTTACTTGTAAATTTTTCTTCTGCTTTTAAAGGAAAGATGGAATTTCCTTTTGACTCTGAACATAAAAAGGAACATCGACGGCTTCTCCGGAAGTGATTAAACCTCAAAGGGCAGAATCAAAGTACTCCTTCTAACCCAGTACACCTGATTGGAGGATCAACCATTTCAAATATAATATCCTGTCTGATATCTCCAACAGAGGTCTTACCTCTGAAGACCAATCGATGGTTCTCTCTCCCCCACAGGGACTACCTCTCCTAAGCAGGACAGGATTGCTATCTTGAACCAATGGTACTTTTCATCCCCCGCAGTGGCCGAGTATCCAGTTGTGTTCATTCACTAGTCTGTATGCCGCGTCTGTTTTGTCAGAATAAACATGCATACATCATGCATAATTAATTCATATTCATATGTATGTTGCATTAATATCACTCTGGTCATTCATCCCCAAGTGATAAAAGTCCTCTCACCAATAGAGTTGTCAGTTCTGTCCCCGTCCGAAAAGTGTCGCCTAAGCAATCACTCCCCAGTTTATTTCTGGATTGGAGTCAGTCCTCGACCACTTTGATAACTTGAACCTCTGAAAGGAAAGAAAACCTTTGACAGACACCTTTGAAACATCACTCTTCACCATTGAAGATGATATTTTTCGCTTTCCCGGATTAAGGAAAATCCCCAGAGAAAGCCTCTTAACCGAAGACTCTCGGCAATGCATCAGTTTTTTCTCCCAAGAAGTCCGATGTTAATGAAGTCATCAGCACTTCAAAATTGGATCGCATCACTTGGCATTTCTCTGAAAGGATCTCGTAAAAAAGTAGGAAGTAATATCCCCAAGTAGAAAGCAGTCTCTCAAGAGACTCCTTTTCCCCAGTAGAGTCAACAAATGGCATCTCCAACAAAGAAGTTTGTACACCTCTACAGCTCAGATAAATGGGTTTCCCCAGCAAGTCTGACCTCATTTTTTCCATCAAATGGTGTCTCCCTGGTAAAAACTCGACGAGAAGTTTGATAAATACCGCTACACATAGCGTACCTTGTCAAGAAAAGAAACTCGACAAGAAGAAACTGAGACCAGTTCCGTGGCTAAAGACCAGGATCGATGGGAAGTTAAGTTCAAAAGAAACTGAGACCAGTTCCGTGGCTGAAGACCAGGATCGAGGGAAGCTTATTTCAAAAGAAACTGAGACCAGTTCCATGGCTGAAGACTAGGATCGAGGGGAAGTTTATTAAAGAAAACTAAGACCAGTTTCGTGGCTAAAGACCAGGATCGAGGGGAAGTTTTACCCTTTTCTAATTAAAATTGGTTAGCAAAAGAAGATGGATGAGCAAACTGCTATTCATAACCACCGTCAAAATTTTGAGTATTCTGATATTTAATCATCTTGCACCCTGAATGTCCGAATATATTCGCCATTCACACCTTCGGGTCCAAGAAGATTAAATAGGGGCATCTGTCATACCCCAAATTTTGACCACTAAGATTTCCCATTATTGTGAGAATCATCATCATAATATGGATGTGCCATCATGCCTCATCAATCTCCTCAAGGATTGTTGAGCATTCACTACAATCAAGATTAGGGTTTTGAACCCTCCCAGAGCACTTAGACAAATGATCAATCAAGAAATGACATGATCTTCAACTTGTCTAACCTCTTAAACACCCATAAAGGATCAAAAGATCTCCCACATCAAGAATCAAACACAAGATTGCAACATTCCAAGTGGATCAAGCCTCAAGATCGCCAGTGTCGCCAAATTAGGGTTTTGGTCGACCAAGGCCTCTTGATGAAAATTGTCATCTAGGCATGAGCCAATACTTCAAAGCATGACCCAAAATGCTCAAAGGGACCTCATGGATCCAATCATTAAGTCAAAATAGCCTCAGGGGAAGCATTCATCAAAAATCAGGAATTAGGGTTTCTTGACCTAATTGACCCCTAAGTTGACTTTTGAGCCAAGACATGAGCCAAAACCTCAAGACATGATTTGAGGGCCTTAAATACACCACATTGATCCATTTACAACAATGGATTGATCCAAGAAGTTGATTCACATGTTTCAGTTTCATCTCGACCACAATTAGGGTTTTGAAGAAAAAGTCAACTGTATCTTTGACTTTTGACCAAGACATGTTCTCAAACCTTGAGACATGGTTTAAGACACCCTAAAAGACCTATGGAATCCATACATTAGGTTTTAATTAGGTCAAGGACTTGATTTCATAGAGGATCACACAGTTTGGAATTCATCTGACAAAAAGTCAATTGTGCCTAAAATCAAGTTTGACTTTTTGGAAATTTTCACAAATATGGTTCCCCTAAGTCAAAAACAATGTTAATGTATGGTTTTGATCATCATTCATCAAGAAAAATCAAGAAAAGTGAGGTTTCTTGCAAAAGAGGCAACCATAAGAAACAAAAATTTTTGTAAGTTATGGGACAAAAGTGATTTGGTACCAACTTTGCAAGGTCATAACTCCTAAACCGCAAGGCCTTTTTCTCCCATCCAAAGCTCAAATGAAATCTCTCATTACAAACTTCAAAAGTGTCAACTACAAAAGATTCCAAATCCTCATGGATTTTGAGTTATGGATTGATCAAAATCACAAAAAGTGAAAATGACCACTTTTTCCAACACTTAGTGAAATTTTCAAAAAGTCAGAATCTGTTTCACTTTTTCCAAACTTTGAGGCCATTTTTCACATTGATCCAAGCTAAACCAAGACCAATGTTGGACATAAAAGTTAGAGTATGACATAAGGGCTTTCCAAAGAGTACAAGAACTCCTTCTAATTCAACTTGAGCTAAGAGTTACATCCATTGAAAGTTGGTCATTAAGAACTGATTTTTACAAGACAGATTTGTGCATTTTGCTCGAGTTGGCTAAATTAGACAATTACAAGTCTTGTTATCCATTTGGACACCTCAAGGGATAACATCTAAGGGAAAATGTTTGATCCACAAGCCTCCCGAGTCCAAGGATATACATGTAGCTATGTGTCCCCTAAAAAGGCTAAGAATCTCAAAGACTCCAATTTTGTTTCAATGCATTCAATGGATTCACAAGGTGGCAAGCATCAAGACATTGCTGACTGAATTGAGTCAAGCCTTGAGATTCCATTTGATCATCATTGGCCATGGGACTGTCCAAGCCTCCACTCACTATTGATGCCAAAATAAACTTGTTGCACTATAAATAAACATAAATTGTGATGAGTTTGAGTACACCAAAGCACCCAAACTGATGCTTTCCTCAAAATCACTCTAAAAAAACCAGATTTTCCTTCTTTTTCAAGTCACTATCGAATTTTGAAATAGGAAGCAAATCAAACCAAACCAATCATGCCAACACCTCATATACATCATATATGAGTGATCCATGGCCTTGAAACACATCTGGGACCTCAGAATCACAAAGTCACCATCCATTTGCTCAAGCTTTTGGTTTGTTTACAGTTTAGGTGCCAAAACCAGTTCTGAGCTAATTTAATCCATTCCAAGCTTTCAAACACATTACTTGAGGTCCATTGGAGCTGTCCAGATCATTACACAACATCTGTAACACCTCCAACATAGAATTCGATCACCAGCTGCAAGAGGTAAGCCTGAAGCCTTCAAACTTCATATTACATGCATCATAAATGAATTTTTGAGTTACCATCTTGTTTCTGCATGTATATAGAGTGATAACCCTCAATCAATTATTAAGTATGAATCGTGTATGGAATTTCATAGTGTTCATGCATAAATTAGGGTTCTTGAGTTTATCCTCTGATTTCTCACTCCATACTTAATATAAATGCAATTAATCTATATGGTTGTGATCCTTGTTCAAAAAAGAGTGAGATTGGTGTTTGAATCGTGCAAAATCATTGAGTATTCAGAGCGAAAAGTGATAAAATGCAAATCTGGACAAAACAGGGAACGCGGGCAAGAACAAGTGTTCTTGGCGCCCTTTTTCAAATTTTTGATATTTTATTTAATTGATTTCAAAAATTAATTTCTCTCTCATTTTTTTTATCATTTTTTATTGGTTCTTATTTTAAAAAGTCACAAAAATGTTAAATTATTTTATTTTGCAAAAAAAATACAATTTATATTATTTATTTAATATAGTTAGAATTTTTGTAAATAATTTCATGTTATTTGTTTTTAAACATTTTAAAATGAAATTCTCACTTTGATATTTTCATTTCAAATGAATTTTAATCTTTTATGTGATTAAATATGATTTTTCAAACATTTGTCCAAAATCACAATTTATTTTTCACACATGTTTGATAATTTTGATCATTTAAAATGTTTTTTTATTCAAATTAAAATACATTTTTAATCAAATTAGGATTTTGATTATTTTCACCCTCACAAACATTTTTTAAACACTTTTGGGCCTCTAATAGAGAGTAAGACCCATCCCTTGTCACACACAAACCATTTGGGCCTCAGTCATTGTATAAGTCCCGATACGATTTTAAAAATCTCGGCGCGATCGCCGTTTTCAAACAATTTTAATTTGGGCCTCCCCTTGTGTTGTAAGTCCCATTTTTCTTCTTTATCAAACATTTTTAGGCCTCTAATAGAGTGTAAGATCCAACCCATTTTGTACATAAATAATTTGGGCCTCAGTCATTGTATAAGTCCCGGTACAATTTTCAAAACGACGGTGCGATCACTATTTTTCATCTGGGCCTCTCCTTGAGCTATAAGTTCCATATCTTGTATAAAATAAACTTTGGGCCTCCAATAGAGTTTAAGACCCATCCTTTTTGTAAATATAATAATTTGGGCCTCAGTCATTGTATAAGTCCCTCTGTGATTTTCAAAACTACGACGCGATCGTTGCCTTTTCAAAAGAATTCATTTGGGCCTCTCCTTGAGTATAAACCCCAAAAATTCCTTTTAAAACAACTTTCCTTTTGATTTAGATTCAAATTTATAGTTGTATCAAAATTTTCTTTAATTTCTTGAATATCTAACCATACATCTGTGTTTATAATGCTGGAAGCTTGCTCAACTATAAGTTCTACTGTCTTCTTTTACATACTTGTTTATATATTTCATCTTTATATATATGCTTGTATATACTTGCTTAGAGTTTCCCCAGCAATTGGGTCTAGGATTAGATCAAGCTAGTGGTCACTCTTTCAACATAGTCAAAACTAGTTCCCCCATAGGAAATTCCAGATATAGTCTTGCCTCCTCTTGGGCTTATACAATATGGAACAGAGAAAGGCATTATTCCCGGTGAAACTTTTCTCAAGACTGTCACTACTAGAAATGTGTACAACAAATTCATTTCCCCAAAGAAGATTAATTCTCGGTGAAACCTCTTTTGAATTTCTTCAAACCCTAGAACTGTTCACTAATGAAAGATTATTCCCGGTGAAACCTTTCTTGAACTTTTCTTAGGTTTGGACCCACAAGCTTCCTAAAAGCATCCCCAGCCTCCTCTTGGGCTTTGTATAAGGACCCTCAGGCTTCTTAGAAGTTCTCAGCCTCCTCTTGGGCTTAGTACAAGGACCTAAAGACCTCCTATAGGTATAGGACAAAACTTAGTCATATTTTGTTAGTTCAATCCTCCATAGAGTCAGAATCTCAAACGAGTTTAGGGTTGATTCTCATCCCTTAAAACATCAACCTCATCTTGGGCATCATACAAAGATCATCCTCCAACTAAGAGATAAACCTTTTCATACCAGTAGACTAGGACAGTCTCATCTCCTCTTGGATCTCTAAGAAACCCTCAAGTTTCCTAAAAGCACAGGAAAAAACCTGATTAATCACCAGTAGAGTTAAAACCTCCAAAGGTTAAAAAACTCAATCTTTAAGCTTTCACTTTAAATTCCCCCAGCTAGGGTCAGATTACTATCAATAAACCCTCAATCAGAACCTCAAGGCATCTGATATTTCAACTCTTGTGCAATCCTCAGCAAGAGTTTATTCCCCAAATTTGGACCTGTCTTTGGATCTCCAAAATCCTCAACAGAAGTTAGCCTCCTCTTAGGTTTCATATAAGAAATTCCCTAACCAGCCTCCTCTTAAGCTTGGTATAATGATCACCCCTCAGCTTTTTAGCTTCAATTTTGGGCTTTGTACAAGACAGATAAAATATTCTCCATCTGAGTCAATAACTTTTAGCCTCAATCTCTGGCTTTGTACAAGACAGATAAAATATTCTCCAGCTGAGTCAATAACTTTTAGCCTCAATCTTGGGCTTTGTACAAGACATATAAAACCTCTCCTCAGTGGAGTCACTTTTTTTAGCCTCAATCTTGGGCTTTGTACAAGATAGAAAAAATCTTCCCCAAAAGAGTCAATCTCTTTTTAGTCTCAATCTTGGGCTTTGTACAAGACATAAATAAAACTCCCTAAACAGAGTCAACCTTTTAGCTTCAACCTTAGGCTTTGATCAAGGCAAACAAAAATCAACATCCCCTTAGAGGAAATCAAAAATCTCTCTGTAGGAAGACATTTCTCTGTACATCACACATACAATCAAAAAACACTAAACCCAGATAACTGCTGTAAGTGGCACACTTGTTGCTTCAAAAATCCAAGTTGTGGTCCTTCTTTTATCGTGGAAAATCCTCTTTCATCTAACAACTGTAAGTGGAAAGTCTTTGGATTATTTACATCCAAGCCAATATCCCTCTCTTAGCATGAAAGATTCCTAAGGAAAAATGGCATTGCTTAACACTGAGTTAAAGTTTCCTCCTTCAGGACAAATCCCTTATACAAGAAATTATGGCATTGATGGATTCCATGCATTCCAGTTAAAGTAATTCTCTTTTATAATCAGTTACTCAAACAACTGTGATAAACAGATGAGATATCTCACTTTAGAGATGACAAATTCTCTCTAAAGGGAGACTTGAGATATCTGGAATAAACTTCCGAAGTTGAGACACATGAAAGACATCACGCATTTCTGACAGAGAATGCGGTAAGGCTAATCTGTAAGCTACTTCACCAATCCTTTATAAAATTTGATACGGTCCCACGTATCTCGGGCTTAACTTTCGGGACTTAAACGGTCCTTTCAACCTCAATCTCAGAGTAACTTTCAAAAATACGTGATCACCCTCGTCAAACTCTAAAGGTCTCCTACGGTTATCCACATAACTCTTCTGACGATCCTGTGCTTGTTTAACCTTATCACGGATCATTCTAATCTTTTCCGTAGTCTCTTGAATAATCTTGGGTCCCAAAATTCTATCTTCACCAACTTCTTCCCAACACAATGGCGTCCTACATTTCCTTCCATATAATGCCTCGTAAGGAGCCATACCAATACTCGTATGATAACTATTGTTGTATGAAAACTCAATCAACGGTAAAAGTTCTATCCAATTTCCTCCACTTTCAAGTACACAAGCCCTTAACATATCTTCCATCGTTTGTATTGTCCGTTCCATCTGACCATCCGTTTGCGGATGATTCGACGTACTCAAACACAACTTTGTTCCCATAGCTTGTTGAAAAGCTCTCCAAAATCTTGAAGTAAACTTCGGGTCTCTATCGGACACAATATTAGAGGGAATACCATGCAACCTCACAATTTCTGAAATAAACAACCTTGCAAGATGACTTGCCTTTTAAGTAGTCTTTACGGCTAAGAAATGTGCAGATTCCGTCAACCGATCCACAATTACCCAAATAGAATCATAACCACCCTGGGCACAGAGTAATCCAACTGCAAAATCCATGAAAATACTATCCCCCTTCCATATCAGAATTTCTAACTGTTGTAATAAGCCACTCGGTCTTTGGTGTTCAATCTTTACTTGTTGGCATACTACACTCTCCGATACATACACCGCAATATCTCTTTTCATACCGGACCACCAATAGTCCCTCTTTAAGTCTTGATACATTTTCAAAGAACCAGGATGTATAGTAAAAGCACCCTTATGCGCTTCCTCCAAAATTCTTCTTTTTAACATCGCATCATCCGAAACACAAATCCTTTGGTTTAATAGAATAACTCCATCGTTAGCTCGCACGAAACCCGGTTGAACTAACGATCCTTGTAACTTCTCATCCAACACTTGTCCTTGTTGAATTTCCTCCCTAAGAGTAGAATGGACATTTAAATTTCCCATAATCACACCATTAGGAGTCCAAACAAAGTGGAGATGAAGATCTCAAAACTTTTCCAATAAGGTATACTCTAATATCATCAACTCGGCATTATGCAACACTTTTCGGCTTAATGCATCCGCTAATTTATTCACTTTACCTGGATGGTACTTTAGTTCCAAATCATAATCCTTCAAATACCCCATCCATCTCCTTTGACGCATGTTCAACTCTTTTTGGTCAAATTGGTACTTTAAACTCTTGTGGTCACTGAACATCTCAAAATGTACCCCATACAAATAATGACGCCACACTTTCAGTGTAAACACAACTGCTGCCAATTCCAAATCATGTGTTGGATAATTATCTTCATGAACTTTCAACTATCAAGAGGCATAAGCCACCACATGACTATCCTGCATTATAACACTTCCTAATCCCATCTTTGATGCATCACAAAATACCTCATACGACTTGCTAGGATCAGGAATAATCAAAACAAGAGCAGACGTTAATCTTTCCTTCAAACTTAAAAAACTTCATTCACAAGCCGAATCCCACTCATAAGGACAATCCTTTCGAGTAAGTTTAGTCATTGGTAAGGCCAATTGAGAAAAGCCCTTGATAAACCTCCTATAGTAACCTTCCGGTCCCAAGAAACTTCTAATTTCTGAAACATTCTTTGGTCTCTCCCAATTAATCACCGCTTCAACTTTTGAAGGATCTACCGCCACACCTCCCTGAGATATGACATGACCAAAAAACTAGCCTCCGACATCCAAAACTCACACTTGTTTAGCTTAGCAAAATTTTGCCTCTCTTATAGGATCGATAAAACGATTCTTAAATGCTCTTCGTGCTCTTGAGAAGTACGAGAATAAATAAGTATGTCATCAATGAAGATCACTACAAATTGGTCCAAATAAGCTTGAAATATCTGATTCATATAATCCATAAAAACCGTCGGAGCATTCGTCACACCGAAAGGCATTACTAAGAATTCATAATGACCATAACGGGTTCTAAACGCGGTCTTTGTACGTCTGAACTCTTCACACGGATCTGGTGATAACCCGACCTTAAATTAATCTTCGAGAACACACTGGCTCCTTTCAATTGATCTAACAGGTCGTCTATCCGGGGTAATGGGTATTTGTTTTTGATGGTGACTTTATTCAACTACCGGTAATCAATACAAAACCGCATTCCACCATCCTTCTTCTTTACCAATTACACTGGAGCTCCCCAGGGCAAAACATTGGGTCGGACAAACTGCTTAGCCATTAACTCTTCTAACTAATCCTTCAATTCCCTTAACTCAAGTGGTGTCATCCGATACGGAGAAACGGATATAGGAGCCGTTCCCAGTATCAGGTCAATAGAGAATTCCACTTCCCTTTCCGGAGGAAGAGAAGTGATATTCTCGGGGAAAACTTCAGAAAATTCACAGACTACAGGAATACTCAGAACTTGAAGGTTGCTACTCTATTCCTTAATGAGAACCAAAAGAACATATTTTTCCTTCTCAAACAAGAAATTTATCATTCCAACCGTACCTTTCAAAATAGTAGTCAACACATCCTTCAGAGTAGCCTCAACGGATGGAATGATGATTAGCTTTTCCTCACAACCAATAGATACCGAATTAGCAGAAAGCCAATCCATTCCCAAAACAACATCCACTTTCTTAAGCGGAAAACAAATAAGATCAATCTAAAAAACTCTCCCATCCACAGATAAAACACAATTTTCACACATTAAAGGTGTTTCAACTATCTCATCCATGGCAGTAGTAACCACCATGGGTGGAGACAATGGAATAGCTTGCAACCCAAGTCGCTTCACACATTGCATTGACACAAAAGAGTGTGTTGCTCCACAATCAAATAATACAAAACAAGGATTCCCATTAACGAAACACGTACCAGCAATCAAAGAGTTATCACCATTTGCTTTCTTCGCATCCAAAGTATAAACTCAGTCGGTATTCTTCCCTTGCGTCTGATTCCTACTTTGAGGACAATCCCTCGCTATATGACCCACTTTCTGACACTGATAACACTTCATTCCTTCCAAACTGCACCAACCAGAATGCATTTTTCCACAAGTACGACATACAGAAGGCGTACTTGGTCTAGAACTCTGAACTTGCTTCCCTTTGAAAGCTTGTTGTCTAGGTCTAAATTGTTGATTCGAACTCCCACGGTCTCCTTGATTCATTATACCTGCAACTCCCTCAGCTTGAACTTTCTTCAAACTATTTTCTGCCACATAACATTGCCTTAGCAATTCAGCATAACTAGTGAACTCTCTTTGAGACACACTATGCGAAATTTCAGTCTTCAAACCAAAAAGAAACTGGTCAATTTTCCACCTCTCGTCCGGAGCATACATGGCCTGCCTAGAATAAGCAGCTATAATCTAAAACCTCCTAGCATAGGTAGCTACAGTCAGAGTACCCTGTCTCAACTGTTGAAAATCAAATTCCTTAAGGATCCTCAAGGAACTACGGAAATAATTCTCCATAAAATTAATCTTAAATTTCTCCAAGACCTTAGGTACCTCTTGAATAGTTATTAGGGCTGAGGCACTCTCCCACGACCTCATGGCATGACCCTTCAATGAATGAGAAGCGAATACCACCTTATTCTCCTCACTAAAATGGACTATCAAGAAAATTCTCTCCATGCCAGCTATCCATTCATGAGCTTTCACAGGATCTAGCCCGCCATGAAATTTTGGAGGATACATGCGGATGAAATCCCAAAAGCTCCCACCTACCGCATCTGGAATAACCACTGGAGGATGAAGACCCCCATTTATTTGTTGTACCATCTGCTACATGAACTGGTTCTGCTACTGTTGCATCTGTTGCAAAATCTGAGGCCATGGGACATACTCCTCGCCGCCTGGCGGATTCATCCCAACTGGAGTAGTTCTGGGTCTACCACGATTGCTTCTGTGTCTGTCTGCGATGTTCCTAAATGTCATACAGATAGGATTAAGTTGATCAGGCTCGATACCATAAATATAACACTTAAGACCAATGGCGACACCACACATATGAAACGGAAAGAAAATACTTATACTATTTCATGGCTAGGTCGAGGATACGACCTGCTCTGATACCAACTGTAATACCCACATATAATATCATACATCAAAGCATAAATACTATACATGAATCCTGGTACTGAAATACCACAAGTTCCTAGCTAACACATTATATACATTACATGCCTAAAATACTTAATACAAAAAAACTGTGGCATAATGTATACAAAATGTTCCTAGACACTAAGAACTAGATCAAAACAATGATCTCAAAATAATCTTCACAACGGAAGTATTTCCATCCCAAAAGCCAAGATAAGTAAGGATAATCAAACGAGCTTATCCTTACCCCTCACGGAACCTGAAGCACCTACAATATAATCAACAACATGGGGTGAGATATTAAATCTCAGTGAGTTTCCTATCTTATAGATTCTCTCAGCTTTACAAGGTTCTATCATCCTAACCCAAGTCAAAAGGGAAGGGAAGTGACCTTGAGTACTCACTCACACTATATGGATACATGCTCATGAGTCTGTTAACTTAAAGTTTATCCTCATTAATCGAATATGTCATGAGCCTGTTAACTCAAGAATCTCACTAATCGAATATGTCCTGAGCCTGTTAACTCAAGAATCTCACTAATCGATATCCTTACCAAGGCATCCCCTTTTCCCGTCCGCATCTACGTCTAGAATTCGACCTGAGTCATGGATCCTTGTAGTTACTTGGCATACGAAATGGATTCCTGATCATCAGCCTGTTAACCGTGAACCGTCACTTCTCATGGCCTGTTAACCATCACAAGTCTCTACCCATATGTTCCATTCATACTACACACGGGAACCAAACCTGCCAAGTAATTATGCATACGTTTCAGAGGAGCTCGAGACTCATGAAACTGCATCTCAAGGGAAACGGTTACGATTACGTGATCATATACACAACTTGATTGTATTCGACAATCACAAGGCCACATTCGCCTTTAGTCTTCTTATGCCTTTTCTCAATACGTAACTCAGTTACACATGATCCATACTAGGGTGTTATTCTTTTCATACCATTCGGTACTGGATGCACGCCTCGTCCTCTTCTGCACGAGCGTCGTCATCAAGTTATTCATCAAATTTCCTAGCTCATTACTAGGTTCCAATGTAGTTTCATGGTAAGGTTTCCTCACTCTACCTATTCCATATTTTTAACATGCATTTACTCTCAATCAGGCTTAACATCAATTTTAGGCAAAGCATATTACAATTGCACATTTTGAATTACATATAATAATTCCATCATAAATTATACAAAAGCGTATTACAATTGTATAATAGAGTCACATATAATGACTCAATCACAAGTTATATCACCCTTAGGTTCCCTCCGATTTATTTAATCGGGCACCGAAAACAATATTTTTCATCTTTATCAGGTAGTACATTTCCATAGCTTTCCATCGGTACCAAGAACACCTCGATCGAAAGCACGGTTCAAAAGATATTAATTTTCTAAAATATTTTTCAAAACACAATAGCGGTAACCGGTTACCTTATATAGAGTAACCGGTTACTTATTCATTTTTCAAAACAGATCCAAAAATGTCAATAGGGTAATCGGTTACCTTATATAAAGTAACCGGTTACTCAAGCCAATTTTCCAAAACATAACTGAATTCACGTTTAGAGGCACAATTGGGTAACCAGTTACCTTATATAGGGTATCCAATTACTCAGTCCAATTTTGCGTAAAAACACCATTTTTCCTGCAAGTAACTGATTACCTTACATAGAGTAACCGGTTACCACTGATTCTGAGACCTAAAAACCTATTATTTTTAGTGTCAAACCCCAATGGAACCCATCAAAACTCATGAGAACATCATAGCAAGCATCAAACATTCATATTTCATACAACCCACACATATTATGTGTTCTATTTCAGATTTAAACCATAGCAAACATCATTTAGCATGATTAAATCAAATTTCACCATTTTCATCCAATTTCTAACCTAAGTTTATATACTTAGAGTTCTAACTAGAACTCACCAACAACAAGATGAGGAAGATGAAGAAGATGTTGGGATGATTTGATGAAGAAGAGATGATGATCCAAGCTCTTGATCTTCTCTTCCAAGTTTCTCTTCTTTCTTTCCTCTTCTCTTCCTTCTCTCTAACTTTTTCTATCTTTTCCAATTTTGTTTCTATTTTTTTTCTAAGTGTGAAAATGAAATGATATAGAGAAATTCAATTAGATAGTAACACTACTAAATGCCAAAAAAGTCTCTATAGCCCCAAAAGTTAAAACCTCAGAGTTAGATAATTATTAATTTGATCTGCTCTGAGCTCATCAGTTACTCTAATTATCTTTGCAGATAATTTCCCAGAGTACACCGGAACCCAGTTGATCACAACTAATATTATCCAAAGCAAAATAAAATACGGTGTATTACAATAAATAAGGAGGATATTAAAAGTGCATAAACAATGTTAACCAATAATAATGATTAAAATACAAGTGAAGATACAAGTGAAGAACCAATGGTCTCGGATAATGAAAGCTATTTTTAAACAAAGACAGAAAGTAACTCCTCAAGAGTGGCAAAGGCTGACAGCTCAACAGGTTGTTACTACTAGGAAAATTTACCAGATTTTTCAATCGAACTACGAGAAGGTAGCGTGGAGGAACATATGGATTTCTAATTGCGCAATGCCTAGGGCGAAACTTACTATGTGGATAACATGTAATGAAAGATTGACAACTAGAGAAAGAGTGGCTAAAGTTGGGTTTTTGGAGCAAACTAAATGCAGCTTTTGTGATAACAGTGAAAGTATGCAACATTAGTTATTTAATTGTGGCAGGATGAATGAGATTTGGCAGAATGTCCTTAATTGGCTCAACATCAATCACAATCCCCTAGGCTGGAAGGAAGAGCTACAATGGGTGTTGAAGAATAGTAAAGGTAAAAGTTGGAGAGCTAAGATCCTCAAGTGTGCATTTACGGAGACGGTTTATGAAGCGTGGATTTACAGGAACCTTTGTTGTTATGGAAACCAAATAGAGGTTGGTCTAATAGGGCCTAAGATTATTGAGATAGTGGCTAATAGATGTTGGGCAAGAGCTCACCTTAGAAACCATATAGGTAGATGATTGCTTCCTTAGTCGTTTGGTATTGTAGTGGAGTTCTTGGCTGGATCATTCGATCGCCGTGTTTAGTATTGTTTTTTGGGATTTAATAAAATCTTTTATCCCAAAAAAAATGTTAAAAATATTTCATATGGAAGTATTTATTTTAATTTTTTTTTTTAAAATTGAATTTATATTAGATGAGATAGTTATATAAGTTATTCTTAATTTCTTATTATACTACATTACCTTTTAGGTGTATCCTAAAAGCTAAAGAAAAAGTTATTATTATTCAAAAAATATTAAATTATTAGCATAAACTATATTTAAATGAATGAACTACATTTTAACTTGTAAATTATTATAAATTTTGGACCAAATGAGTATTGTTTATTAGTTATGATATAATCAACAAATATATTCCTATTACAATGAAGTCCTTCTAACTTTTAGTAAAATTAGTAAAACTCAATATAAATGTGTTGTGAAAAATGATATCGGAATAACAAAGTATATTTGGTTTCTTGAACACCAAATAATACACAAGGGTAGAAAAGAAGGAAAAACTTGAACAAACACACGAAACCCTATTAGGGTTCACAAAGGAAGATAAAAGAGGAAGAAGAATAGATAATTGGTTAAATCTATTTTACTATTCACTTTCTTAATAGGGTTCAAAGATTACAAGTGAATACCAACAATTAACCTCTCTCAACCTAATAAGGTTTTGTCATACTTAGGAAGAGAGACTAGTATGCTATTTATAATAAACCTAACATACTAAACTAATGGGATTTTTAATAATTACCCATTACAAGCTAACTTAGGGTACAAGCTAAGTTAAACAATTGGATCCATAACACAAGGCCCAATTTGATCTCCTACATACTAGAACACAATTCGACTACAGCATGTAGGTCTTCGACAACAACATGTGAGCGGACTTCGACGACATGCTAAAACTAGAGTTCAATCCAATATCTCACAAATCTCCACCTTCGATCTAACTCTATATCTTCAAGAAATAAACTAGCTTTCTTCATGCAGCTTTATCAATAGTATATAGTGGAAAAACTTGCTACTGGGCAACGTCTTGGTGATCATATCAGCAGCATTTTGATCTGTCAAAACCTTCAGCACTTAGACTTTTCCACGCTCGATTACCCCTCTGGCGAAAAGCAGCCTCACATCAATGTGCTTGGTTCGCTCATGATAGGATGAATTCTTCGACAAGTGTATTACAATTTGACTATCACATTTAACTGTGATAACTGGACCTTGAAGTTTCAGCTCCTTTGCAAAACCTTCAAGCCACAATGCTTCCTTTACAACTTCAGTTAGGGCAATATATTCCACTTTAGTTGTTGATAAGGCAACAACCTTCTGAAGTGTTGCTTTCCAACTGATTGTTGTCCCAAACATAGTGGACACATCTCCAGAAATAGATTTTCTGGAATCCATACAACCTGCATAATCAGAGTTGACATATCCTTCGATTGCTGCTTTACTATCTTCACCCAAGGCTCCACCATAAATTAGGAATCTATTCAGAGACCCATTTATGTACCTTAAAATCCACTTCAATTCTTGCCAGTGAGCCTTTCCAGGATTCGCCATGTACCTGCTTACAAGACTTATTGCATATGCTATGTCAGGTCTAGTACAAACCATAGCATACATCAAAGAACCCGCTATATTAGCATATGGAATGCTATTCATATAAGCTCTTTCAACATCATTACTATGACACTGATCTATACTCAGCTTGAATTGAGGATTTGTCGGAGCCAGAATAGGCTTTGAATTTGACATACCATACTTTTCGAGAATCTTCCGTAGGTATGCCTCTTGAGATAAGTATAATTTCGACTGCTTTCTATCCCTTCGTATGTCAATCCCAAGAATCCTAGACGCAGCTCCCAGATCCTTCATGTCAAAATCCTTATTGAGTTCAGCCTTCACCCTCATTACATCTTCGAGATTGTTGCTTGCTATTAGAATATCATTCACATAAAGCAACAAAATAACAAATGAATTACCAGGTCGAAATCTGAAGTAAACACAGTGGTCGAACTGACTTCTAATGAAACTTATGCGTGCCATGAACTTGTCGAATCTCCTATTCCATTGTCAAGGAGATTATTTTAGACCATATAAAGATCTCTTCAGTTTGCACACATAATCTTCCTTCCCCTTTTCGACATACCCATCAGGTTGCCTCATCAGGATTGTTTCATCTAGATCACCATCCAAGAACGCAGTCTTCACATTCATCTGTTCTAGTTCAAGGTCGAACTGTGCCACCATGGAAAGCAACATTCTAATGGACTTGTGCTTCACAACAGAGAGAATAAATCATTGAAGTCGACACCTTCTTTCTGAGTGAACCCCATAGCGACCAATCTTGCCTTGTATCTCTTCGACGCCACTCCTTCGATTCTTTCTTTAACTTTGAAAATCCATTTACAACTGACAAACCTGGCTCCAGCACATTTCCTGATCAGTTCCCATGTGTTGTTATCATGAAGAGATTTCATCTCATCATCCATGGCCTTCATCCATTCAGTCTTCTTTCGACTCCTCATAACTTCCTTAAAGTCTCTAGGTTCTTCGTCGAGAACCTTACTTGCAGAGATTAAGGCATAATGTAGCGCACGATTTTTGTCGGTGACGCGACCACCTTATCACAGAATTTGGGTTTTCTCCTCAATGAAGAGGAGGGGGGTGCTACTTTCTGATTTCTTATTTATCCGGTGAAGCTGGAAGGGAAAGGGAAGCTATTTAAAACTAACCTTGCACGCGAATGCTTAACTGAGCAAAAGCGTAAAGAGATTGGGGGGTCCGGGGTTAGGTTATACAATGGGGAGTTGTCAATTACCCATCAAATATATGGTTATCCACAGGATGTTAGCTTTAGGTTTCGCTTTGTACTTGATGGCGTTTATCCGTTAATGGGTTGGGAAAGTTTCTTGGGAAAGTATGAGAGAGAGAGTGAGTTTTTGTTGATGTTCGGGTTTTTTCCGATGTTTTTGGTAAGGTGCGGGACCTAAGTTTTGCTTGGTATGAAGGTACTGGACCTAGAGTTTTTGTTTAGTATGCTCACTAAGATTTCGCAATCTTATGCCTACGTAGTCCCATTTAAATGAAACAGGGAAATCAGAGCAATCGTAGTTCCTCCTATTCTAAGGGAGGAAAAAGATATTTTGGTGTCTTGTTCAAAGCCCAAGATTGAAGCTGAAAGGTTATTTATGTCTTGTTCAAAGCCCAAGATTGAAGCTAAAGGTTTGATTGAGAGAGAATTTGTCGTCTCTAAAGGGGAGACTTCTCGTCTGTTTATCACAGTTGTTGGGTGACTGTTTATAAAGGAGGATTACTTTAACTGGGATATGTGAATCCAGAAATGCCATAATTTCCTTTATAGGGGTGTTATCCTGAAGGAGAAAATGTTAACTCAGTGTAGAGCAATGCCATTTTTCCTTAGGAATTTCTCATGCTAAGAGAGGGACAGTGGCGTGGATGTAAATAATCCAGAGGCTTGCCACTTACCAAAATTAGATGGAAGAAAGGGTTTTACCAGGATAAGAGATGGACGACAACTTAGATATTTGAATTAACAAGTGTGCCACTTACAACAGTTATCTGGGATTAAGGTTTGTTTTGAGTTATCTGTTAGTGATTAACAAAGAAATGACTTCCTATAGAGGGATTTTGATTTCCTCTGAGGGGATGTTGATTTTTGTGTGCCTTGATCAAAGCCCAAGGTTGAAGCTAAGAGGTTGATTGACTCCACTAGGGAAGTCCTTATACAAAGCCTAAGAGGAGGCTAGGAATGACTGACTCAACAAGAGAATGCCTATATATGTCTTGTACAAAGCCCAAGATTGAGGCTAAAAGAGACTGACTCTTTTGGGGATATCATTATACAAAGCCTAAGAGGAGGCTAAAGGTTTGATTTTTTCGGGGAAAATGTTATGTCTTTCTTGTACAAAGCCCAAAATTAAGGCTAAAAGGTATTTTGACTCCATCTGGGAGGGTTTATATGTGTCTTGTACAAGGCCCAAATTGAGGCTGAAAAGAAATTGACTCTGTGGGAAAGAAATCTTTATATGTCGTGTACAAAGCCCAAGATTGAGGCTAAAATGAGACTGACTCGACTGAGGATACTTTAAGTGTCTTGTACAAAGCCCAAGATTGAGGCTGAAATGAGTTTGACTCTGATGGAGAGTATTATCTGTCTTGTACAAAGCCCAAGATTAAGGCTGAAAAGAGGATTGACTCTGCTTAGGGTATTATTTCTCATAGCCTAAAAAAGGCTGGGAGGAATTGACTTCACTGGGGAAAATATTTGTCCCAAGCTTAAGAGAAGGTTATGAAGATTTATGTCTTGTACAAAGCCCAAGATTGAGGCTAAAAGGGTTTGACTCAACAAGAGAGTGCTTTTATCTGTCCTGTACAAAGCCCAGGATTGTGGCTGAACAAGCTGGAGAAATCATTATACAAAGCCTAAGAGGAGGCTAACTTTTGCTAGGGGAAATCATTATATCAAGCCTAAGAGGAGGCTGGAAGATTATTTCAATAAGAGAATGGTTTTATCTATCTTGTACAAAGCCCAAGATTGAGGCTAAAAGGGTTGACTCAACAAGAGAGTCCAAAAAGGTGATTGACTCAACAAGAGTCTGAAAAGGTGATTGACTCAACAAGAGAGTCTGAAAAGTTGATTGACTCAACAAGAGAGTATGAAAAGGTGATTGACTCAACAAGAGAGTCTTAAAGGGTTAGCTCAGCTGGGGAGAATCATTGTACAAAGCCCAAGAGGAGGTTGGCTATGCTGAGGAAAGATCGTTATAGAAAGCCTAAGAGGAGGCTATCTTCTGCTGGGGATTATTGAGATCCCGAGGCAGGTCCAAATGGGGAATCAACTCTTGTTAAGGGTTACAGAAGAGTTGAGATATCAGATGCCTTGAGGTTCTGATAGTGTTATACAGATGATAAACTGACCCTGGCTGGGGGATTTCAGGAGAGAGACTGGGTTTTATAACCCATGTGTTTTAACTCTACGGGAGATTGATCCAGAATGGCCGGGGTTTCTCCTATGTTTGTAGGGAACTTGAGAATGTCTTTGAGACTCAAGAGGAGATTTAGATTGTCCAAGTCTATTGGTATGCAAGAGTTTATCTTTGTATGATGCCCAAGAGGAGGCAAGTGTTTTAAGGGATGAGAATCAACCCTAAATTGGTCTGAGATTTGACACTAGAAAGACTGCTTTAGCAAAGGATGACTAAGTTCTATCTTATACCTTTAGGAGGTCTTCAGGGTCCTTGTATTAAGCCCAAGAGAAGGCAAGAGAACTTCTAAGAAGCCGGAGGGTCCTTGCATAAATCCCAAGAGGAGGCGAGGATGCTTTTAGGAAGACTGGGGGTCCAAAGTTAAGAAGAGTTCAAGAAAAGTTTCACCGAGAATAATCTTTTCTTTAATGAACAGTTCTAGGGTTTGAATAAATTCAAGAGAAGTTTCACCGGGAATTAATCCTCTCTGGGGAAACTGAATTTCTTTGACAAGTTCTAATAGTAACAGTCTGAGAAAAGGTTCACCGAGAATACTGCATTTCTCTTTGTTCCATATTGTTTAAGCCCAAGAGAAGGAAAGACTGTATCTGGAAGTCCTATGTGGATCTAGTTTTGAATGTATTTAAGAGTGACCAACTGGCTTTACCTAGTTCTAGACCTAGTTGCCGGGGAAAACTCTAAATAACTATACTAGTATATATTCAGTTGATATATGATAAGTATTTAAAAGGATATGAAAGAAGGACTTACAGGGGAGTAGTTTCCCACGATACAGTTATATATATATATATATATGAAAGCGAGTAAATGAAAGTTGTTAAAACTTACAGGTGAGTAAGTTTCCATGCTGTATTGTTAGTTGTTCAAAGAAATTAAAGAAAGTTTTGATAACAATATGTATGTTTGAATCTAAATCAAAAGAGAAGTTGTTTTTGAAAAGATTGTTGGGGCTTATACTCAAGGAGAGACCCAAGGTTTAATAGTGATCGCACCGTTATTTTGAAGATCGTATCGGGACTTATACAAGAACTAAGGCCCAAAATGGTTTTGGTTAAAAAGGGATTGGGTCTTACATTCTATCAGATGCCCAAAGTGTTTTGACAGAGAAAGATGGGACTTACAACACAAGGGGACGCCCAAATGATTTTGTTTTAAAAGGCGATGACCGCTCCATGATTTTGAAAATACAGTGGGACTTATACAACATCTGAGGCCCAAAAAGGTTTGTATTTACAAAGGATTGGGTCTTACACTCTGTCAGAGGCCCAAAGTGTTTAAACTTTGAAATCAAGAGGAAACCCTAAATTTTAAATTAAAATGTTATTTTTCAAAGGAAATTAAATTAGAAAAAATGATATAAAATACCAAATATATTCAAAAGTAAGTTGTACACCTTGAAAAGTATTTTGAAAAATCATGTTTAATTACACGAGAGTTTGAAATTCAATTGGTTTTGAAAGATCAAAGTGGGAATTCCATTTAAAAATGTTTAAAAATAATTAAAATGAAATTAATTACAAAAATTCTAACTATATTAAATAAATAATATAAATTGGATTTTTTTTGTAAAATAAAATAATTTAACATTTTTATGAATTTTGAAAAAAAGAATCAATTCAAAAACATAAATATTCAAAGAGAAATTAATTTTTTGAATCAATTAACAAAAATAACAAAAATTCAAAAAATTGAATTATGGCGCCAAGAACACTTGGTTCTTGTCCGCGCCCTCTTTTTTTCCAGATTTGCGTTTTCTCACTTTTCTCCATGATTTTTCAATGGTTTTGCACGATTCAAGTATCAATCTTGTTCGCTTTTGAACAAGGATCACAACCATATAGTTTAATTGCATTTATTTTGAGTATTGAGTGAGAAATCATAAGAAAACCTCAAGAACCCTAATTTCAGCATGAAAAAAATGAAATTTCATACACTATTGATTCATGGCAATTGATTGAGGGTTATCACTCCATACATGATTATGAACATGTGGCAAAATTATTGTGTAGTAAAATATGCATGCATCATGGAGTTTAAAGAGTTCATGCTTACCTCTTGCAGCTAGTGATCGAGTTTGGTGATGGAGGTGTTGTAAGTTGGTTCCAATGATCTGGACAGCTTCCTTAGGTGTCAAGGAGTGTGTCTGAATGCTTGGAGTGGTTTAAAATGAACTGGAACTTGAGATGGTACCCCAACTGCAACTTTGTCAAGAACTTGAGCAGTTGGCTGGTGATTTTGTGAAATTGATGTTCCAGATGTTATGTAAGAGTTTGGATCACTTCTATATGTTATACGTGAGGTGTGTGAACCATTGGTTTGGTTGGAATCACTCTCAAATGCAAGACCCGATAGTGACTTGCAAGAGAAGGTGTTTTGGGAGTGAAAGAGGTGATTTTGAGAAAGGCATCTGTTTAGGACCTTTAGTGTCCTCAAACTGATCACAAATGAGGCCTGTTTATATTGTGTCAAGTTTGTTTTGCAAGCAACAGTGTGTGGCAACTGCAACAGGCCTTTGGCCAATTGTGATCAAATGGAATCTCAAGTCTCCTCTAGCCATTGACTTGAGATTAGAGCACAAGCCTATGGTTCTTTGTTGTATGAGCTTATCTTGACTCATTTGGTTGATCATGGACTGATACATGCCAGCTCTATGCATCCATTGAATGCCTCAAAACAAAATTGGAGTCTTGAGGTATCTTTAGCTTTTAGGGATGCCACCCCTATATGTAGTTCCAAAGACTTTGGAGGCTTATGAATCAGTGCTTGTTCCTCCTTGATCTCCCCTTGAGGTGTGCAGATGGATAACCATGTTTGTTTTTGCAAAATTTGATCAATTCGAGCTCTAATGTACAAATTTGCCTTGCAAAACAGTTTGCAGCAAGGCATGTTGCAACCGTCATATCCCCTAGCTCAGGTGGAGTTTGATGGAGTTCTTGGACATTTTGGAAAGCTGGCATATCCTATTTCAATATGATGTCCAACTTTGGTTTTGAATCAACTTGAATTACAATGAAAAATGCCTTTACATTTTAGAAAAAATAAGGCAGATTCTGACTTAGTGAAAATTTCACTAAGTGTTGGAAAAATGTCATTTTCATGTTTTTTGTGATTTTGCTCAAACAATAACTCAAAATCCATGATGATTTGGAATGAGGTCTAGTTGACATATTTTAAGTATGTAACATGAACTTTAATCTGAGCTTTGAATGGGGGAAAAGGCCTTATGGTTTGGGAGATATGGCCTTGCAAAGTTGGTACCCTAGCCACTTTGTTCCATAACTTAGAAAAATTCTAAGTTTTTTATGGTTACCCCTTTAACAATTTAACTCATTTTCTTTGATTTTTCTTAATGAATGATGATTCAAATCACCTATTAACATTGTTTTAGGGTTAAGGAACCTTGGTTAACCAAAAATCCAAAAAGTCAAACTTGGACTTTTGTACAATTGACTTTTTTCATCAGATGAAATTTTGACTTTGTGATCTTTTTGTGAAATCAATCCTTGGCCTCAATTAAACTCCATGGATGGCCTCCAAGGGTATTTAGGAATGTCTTGGACCCCTCCCCAAGGTTTGAGATCAAGGGTAGGCCAACAGTCAAGGGTAGGGTTGACTTTTTCCATCAGAAACCCTAATTTGTGATTAGATGGTTTTGAGTTCTTGTTGCTTATGAAGTGAGCTCATTGAATTAATCACATCTTGTAAATATGTCAATATGATGTATTTGAGGTCTTTGAAGTTCATTTTGAAGCTTCAAGCTAGGCCTCACTTCACAAGTTAACTCAAGAGTTGAATTAGGTCAAAACCCTAATTCTTGAGTTTTTTGATAGATGGACCCTCAAGGTGATTTTGCCATTGTGAATAGGATCTTGAGATTCCTTTGAGCTTAAGGGACCAAATATTGAGACATTGGCTCATGCCCAGATGGAATTTTTCATCTGGTTGGGTGACACTAGCGATCCTGAGGCTTGATCCACTTGGAATGTTGCAATCTTGTGCTTGATTCTTGATGTGGGAGTCCTCTTGATCCATTGTGGGTATTTGAGAGGCTAGGCAAGTTGAAGATCATGTCATTTCTTGATTGATCCTTATCTAAATGCTCTGAGAAGGCTCGAAACCCTAATCTTTGACTAAAGTGAATGCTTAACAAGCCCTGAGGAGATTTGATGAGGCATGTAAGTACATCCTTATTGTGATGATGATTTGCATAATGGTGGGAACTCTTGGTGGTCAAAATTTGGGGTATGACACATAAGCTATACGATCTGCATACCCAAGTCTCTGAGGTGGCTTGACGACTCTCCTCGACGTGTCTCTTGCTAGCAGGTAGTCATCATCAGTCTCCTCATCTTCGACAGCATCTTCTGCTTCTTCTTCGACTTCATCTGGGGTACGCAATTCAGCATCAACATGCTCCACCTCAATAGGAATCTCTCCCTGTTCCAGCTTTTCGTCAGCATCATCAGTTTTCTTGAAAGTTATCTCGGCTTCATTGAAAACTACATCTCGACTGGGGATACACCTCTTATAACCTGACTCTAGGCACCATATCCTATAAGCTTTGACTTCTTCATGGTATCCCATGAACATGCGTTTCAGAGCTCTAGGTTTGACCTTGTCTTTCCTAATGTGAGCATAGGCCACACAACCAAATACTCTCAGTCTGTCGAGACTAGGTGGATGTCCCGACCAGACTTCTTCAGGTGTCTTCATATCTAATGCACTCGAAGGACATCTGTTTATTAGATAAGCTGCTGTCGAAACAGCCTCCGCCCAAAACACCTTCTTCAATCTTGCATTAACCAACATGCATTTAACCCTTTCAAGGATTGATCGATTGAATCTCTCAGCTAATCCATTTTGTTGAGGAGTACCTACTACAGTCTTATACCTTGCAATCCCAAACTCAACACAGTAACTGTCGAACGTTTCATTGCAGAACTCAAGGCCATTCTCGGTTCTCAACCTCTTAACCTTTCTGCCAATTTGAGTTTCGACCAGAACCTTCCAACTTTTGAAATTCTCAAAAGTTTCATCCTTCGTCTTCTTAATGAATATCCATAACTTTCTGGAATAGTCATCAATGATAGATAGAAAATACCTTGCACCTGAATGTGAAGGATTCCTTGCAGGCCCCCAAAGATAAGCATGAATGTAATCCAGGGATCTATGTGTTCTTTGCTTGCCTTTTTAAAACTTAGCCTTACAGGATTTACCAAATATGCAAGATTCACAAAACTCCAACTTTTCGACTTTGTCACCACCTAGCAGGTTCTGCTTCCCCAAGTCGACTAGGCCTCTTTGGCTGATATGGCCCAATCTCATGTGCCATAATTTTGTCTTCGACACAGGTTTCGTGGATGCAATATTTGTCGAACCACTTACAACCTCAGCCTCAAGGGTATACAAGCCTTGTTTCTTCACGCCTCTCAAGACTTCCTTCGACCCTTTCATGACTCTTAGGATACTTTTCTCTCCTTGGAAAACATATCCCTTCCTGTCGAATTCACCAAGAGAAATCAAATTTCTCTTCAAATCAGGTACATACCTGACTTCAATTAATAACATTATTGACTCATCATGGAGCTTGAATCTCACAGATCCAATATCTGCAATTTTGCAGGATTTGTTGTTTCCCAACAGCACCGATCCACCATCTTGATCATATAGCTCCTTAAACAATTCTTTGTTTAGAGTCATGTGCCAAGTGCAACCTGAATCCATAACCCACTCCTTTCTTTAGTCGCCCCTTAAAACTACAAGGACATCAAATGAGTCAAAGTCATCTTGAACAATGGTTGCGTTTCCATTATCCTTACCTTCGTGATCTTTTAGGTGTTCAGGGCACACCTTTCTTGTGTGACCCTCCTTCTTACATTGATAACATCGAATACCAGATGTTTCGCCACTATAAGACTTCTGCTGACTTTTACCTTTCTTCTTGTCGAACTTACCATCCTTTCGCAAGAATTTTCCCTTAACGGCCAAACCTTCACCAACCGTCGAAGGTTTATGCTCCTTTCGTTCGTTCAGGTCCTTAGAATACAAGGCTGATTGAACTTCTTCAAAGCTCAGGGACTCCCTTCCATACAAGAGAGTTTCTTTGAAGTAAGCATGTGTTCCGGGCAAAGCACACAACCACAACGGTGCTTGATCTTCGTCATCGATCTTCACATTAATATTTTCAAGATCAAGAATCAGCTTGTTGAACATATCCAACTGCTTAGCCAAAACTTTGTCTTCACTCATCTTGAATGAATACAAAGCTTGCTTCAGGTAGAGTTGATTCACCAGAGATTTGGTCATGTACAAACTTTTAAGTTTCAGCCATAACCCTGATGTCGTAGTTTCCTTTGACACCTGTCGAAGAACCTTATCACCAAGGCTCAAAAATATTGTGTTGTGAGCTTTCTCTATCATGGCCGTGTTTTCTTTTACTGTTAACGCAGCATCCAGGCTGCCTCTCCCTTCAACGCTTCCAAACAACCCTGCTGAACCAGTAGGGCTTTCATCTTCAAGCGCCATAGACCGAAATCGTTCATTCCGATGAACTTTTCAATCTCATACTTTGTTGAAGGCATCTTCTCCACGTTTACCAAACCAATTTGTTTTGACAAACAATACCGTAATAACAAAGTATATTTGGTTTCTTGAACACCAAGAAATCCACAAGGGTAGAAAAGAAGGAAAAACTTGAACAAACACACGAAACCCTATTAGGGTTCACAAAGGAAGAGAAAAGAGGAAGAAGAATAGAGAATTGGTTAAATCTGTTTTACTATTCACTTTCTCAATAGGGTTCAAAGATTACAAGTGAATACCAACAATTAACCGCTCTCAACCTAATAATGTTTTGTCACACTTAGGAAGAGAGACTAGTATACTATTTATAATAAACCTAACATACTAAACTAATTGGCTTTTTAGCAATTACCCATTACAAGCTAACTTAGGGTACAAGCTAACTTAAACAATTGGATCCATAACACAAGGCCCAATTCGATCTCCTACATACTAGAACACCATTCGACTACAGCATGTAGGTCTTCGACAACAGTATGTGAGCGGACTTCGACGACATGCTAAAACTAGAGTTCAATCCACTATCTCACAAAATACTTATGTCTTTTCTAAAATAATTGTATTGTTTTTATTGTTTAAAATAGACTTAGACAAGTCAAAGAAACAACTTAAAGGCGAAAAAAGGAATGATATAGTTCTAGAACACAATAGTAACTCCAACTTTTTATAAAAAAAAATTAAATATTTTACTTTTAAATTAAAAGATAAAATATCTGAACAAAACTTCTAATTTTGTGTGGTTAGTTGTGTGTCAAATTAATATAAAATTGGAACACTTTGTGAATTTCTATTTTAGCATGCTTCAAACTTTTTTTGTTAGATTTGAACGTGGGAATATGATGACTTTACTAAATAAAAATTTCATATTTTTATAGTTTATCATTGTTTGTTAAAAGTTAATTTAGCTAGGGTTATGAATATTTTTTAATAATAAGAATACAACCATATATGACCTAAAAAACTTATAATATTATTATTTTTTATTTTATGGTATTTACTCATAATAATATGGTTTTAAGCTTTTAAAAATTGTTTGAAATATCATTAGTCTATACTCAATCTCTAAGTCTAAAAGAAATTTTTTTAATGTTGTGTACACTTTTTCTTAAATAGTTTAAAAAGTTAATAAATGTTTAATTTTAAAAGTTATTTAATAGATTACATATAAATTACTAACAAAATCAGTTAATGTGATACTTCATCCAATAATAACATGACGTGTCTCAATTTATAAAATAAAAGTGTCTCTATTATATAATAAAATATAACATAAATTTTGGCAAGTTATTAAAAGATATTATAATATAAAAAGTGATAGTAAAAAATAACTTAAAAAAACCTTATGTTTTATGAAAGTTAGAACAACATATTAAATTCAATTTAACGTTAAGATCATATCTCATATATTATAAACAAGACTTCGTTGATCATTGACTAATCAAATTATATCTCCAATAAGACTTTGATTAAAGAATCACTCTAAAATGGCCACGATATCATTCATTGGCTTTAATATAGTTGTGATCTTTATGATAAGTTTTGCTTTGATTTTGAGAACATCGATGTGCTCTGAGATTTCACAAGCACCTTCTGAACCTCCTTCACATGATATTGGTAATGCACCAAGACCATTGTCATCATATGAGAAATATTTAACTATTTGCTCAAGCAAATTAAAGAAAGAATGTGGTAAAGAGGTATTCCTTGGTGTATTAGTTGGAAATGGAACTGTTAGTGATTCTTGTTGTCATAGTCTTGTGAATGACGTTGGAAAAACTTGTCATTTTGACATTACAAGATATGCAACACAATTGCCAGCATATGTGAAAAGCAAAACTGAAATTTTAAATAGGTGTTTGAATGTTTGGAATCATTGCACATCGGTTCATCTAATGTAAGCATGATGTAAAATTCAGTAAAAATGAATAAAAAATAGTCACTTGATGTATCAAATAAAAAACTTATCTTGTATTAAATATATTATGCTTAACTCATGTTTTTTTTTTATTTCGTAATATTCTAGTTCATGTTTTTATTCTTCATTTTTATATAAACTAATAATGATACAAATAGGTATATCTAAAAAAAACTAGATAATCAAAATAAGGTTTTAATTTAATACAAACATACAATATTGAAATAAATTATATTAGAAAACCTCAGAATTTAAATTGATTCTCAATAATTAAACACAAAATTGAAATCATATATGGATCCAACAAAGTTTAAAGCATCAAAATCATTAGTTCATAACCAAATGAAATAGGACAACTATGTCCAGTTTTATTTAAAAAGTAAATTAAAATCTCTCTCTCTCTCTCTCTCTCCCTCCCTCTCTCTCTCTCTCTCTCTCTCTCTCTCTCTCTCTCTCTCTCTCTCTCTTCTCTCTCTCTCTCTCTCTCTCTCTCTCTCTCTCTCTCTCTTTCTCTCTCTCTCTCTCATGATCTCTCTTTCTCTCTCTCTCTCTCTCTCTCTCTCTCTCTCTCTCTCCCGCAATATATATCTATCCATCTATATATATTTATCTATATATATATATTTATATATATATATATATATATATATATATATATATTTGTTTAGCTATCTATTTATTAAACTCTCTACCTATTTATATATTTATCAAATTAAGTCTAAGACACAATGGAGTTACTTGAACGAAACTATATGTATTACTTATAATAGGTTTAATGTAATGCCCTGTACAATATATGTTTAGAATAATACCATACAAGCATTTTATTTGGTACTGACGCATGAAAAGTGCCTAATGGCATAGTTCACATACTTGTCCATATCTAAAACATAAATACAACACATGGCACAAGTCATGGAAACTAGCAAAAAATAAAATCTAAGAATAATATACAATATCCTCAATTGTATACAACAAAAGATTACACAGCAGAAATAAGCTCAACTAAGCTTCTCTTAAAACATCCAAGCATCGCTCCACTTGTAACCAAACCTGCACCTGAAATAAAGCAACTATAGTGGAGTGAGATACATCAAATCTCAGTGAGTTCCCTATCCTATAGGTCCTCTCGGCTTTACAGGGTTCTATCAATCCTAACTCAAGTCAAGGGAAAGGGAACAAATGACCTTGAGTACACAATCTCACAATCTCACACTATATGGAAACATGTTCATGAGTTCATCAACACAAAATATCACTAATCGGTAACCACACCAAGGCATCCCCTGTTCCCGTCCGCTTCTACGTCTAGAAGTCGACCCGAGTCATGGATCCTGGTAACCTACTTGACATAAGAATGGATTCAGGTTCTACAGGCCATTAACCGTTATGAATCGTCCCTTCACACAGGCCATTAACCGTCACAAGCATATGCTCCCAGAGCGCCATTCGTATTGCACGCGGGAATCAAACCTTCCAAGTAGTCGTGCACATGTTTCAGAGGAGCTCGAGACCCATGAAACGCACTCACAAGATAACCGGTTACGATTATGTGATCTCACACACAACGTGATTGTATTCGACAATCACAAGGCCACAATACCTTAAGGCCACATTCGCCTTTTCTCAAAGAACACAAAGGTTCACACACATGTTCCATACTAGTGTCTCACTATCTCCTAGAGAAATCTTGTCACGGATGCATCTTCCTACATCAGGTGCCCGAGCCTTGCCATCTAGGTTATCTACTCCAGGCCCAAACTCGCCAATCTGAGTCTAGAACACAGTAGTAACTCCAACTTTTTATAAAAAAAATTCAATACATTACTTTTAAATTAGAAGATAAAATATCTCAACAAAACATCTAATTTTTTGTGGATAGTTGTGTGTCAAATTAATATAAAATTGGAACACTTTGCGAATTTCTATTTTAGCATGCTTCAAACTCTTTTTGTTAGATTTGAACATGGGAATATAGTGACTTTACTAAATAAAAAGTTCATATTTTTATAGTTTATCATTGTTTGTTAAAAGTTAATTTAGCTGGGGTTGTGAATATTTTTTAATAATAAGAATGCAACCATATATGACCTAAAAACCTATAATATTATTATTTTTTATTTTATGGTATTTACTCATAATAATATGGTTTTAAGCTTTAAAAAATTGTTTGAAATATCACTAGTCTATACTCAATCTCTAAGGCTAAAAGAAATTTTTTTAATGTTGTGTACACTTTTTCTTAAATAGTTTAAAAAGTTAATAAATGTTTAATTTTAATAGTTATTTAATAGATTACATATAAATTACTAACAAAATATGTAAATGTAACACCCACATATAATATAATACATCAAAGCATCCATATCATACATGAATTCACGTTTTGGTACTGAAATACAATAAGGCCCTAGTTAACACATTATACATATACATGCCCAAAAAGCCTAATACAGAAAAACTATGGCATTATATATACAAGATGTTCCAACACTAAGAACTAGATCAAGTAATGATCTCAAAATAATCTTCACAACAGAAGTCTTGCCACTCAAAAGCTATGATCCGTAAGGAAAAGTCAATCAACTTTGTCCTTACCCTTCGCCGAACCTGTAGTACCTGTGATGTAAACAACAACAACATGGGGTGAGATACATCAATCTCAGTGAGTTCCCTATCTTATACGTCCTCTCAGCTTTACAAGGTTCTAATAAGCCTAACTCAAGTCAAAAGGGAAGGGGGATGACTTTGAGTACTCACACACACTATATGGATCCCTGTTCTTGAGTCTTGTCAACTCACAATACCACTAATCGATAACCTTACTAAGGCATCCCCTCTTCCCGTCCACTTCTACGTCTAGAAGACGACCCGAGTCATGGATCCTTGTAGTTACTTGGCATACGAATGGATTCGGAATTAAGGGACGTATTATCACCTTAATTCATCACTTCTCATGGCCTTTCATGCCATCACAAGTCTCTACCCGTAGGTTCCATCGTACTATAACATTGGGAATCAAACCTGCCAAGTAGTAATGCCTGCATTCAGAGGAGCTCGAGACTCATAAATGCCTCTCAAGGGAGATGGTTACGATTACGTGATCATATACACCAATGAGATTGTATTCAACAATCACCCAACCATATTAGCCTTCAGACCTCTTTTGTTTTTCTACAATTAACACAATTTCACATGATCCATACTAGTCTAACTCTTTCTATACCATTCAGAAATAGACGCACACCTCGGCCTCTCATGCACGAGCGTCGTCGTTATGTCATTCAATACTAGCCTAGCCATTACTAGGTTCCAATATAATTCAAGTGTAATATTCCTCACTCTACCTATTTCATATTTTAACATGCATTACTCTCAATCATGTTCAACCTCAATATTAGGCAAAGCATATCACAATTTCACATTAGAAATACATGTAATAATTCAAACATACGCTATTCCACTTTTGGAGTTTCCTCTGATTATTTAATCGGGCTATTATATCGACAATTTTCACTTCCATCTTATAGATTATTTCCACAGCTTTCTATTGGTACCAACAACATTTAAAACGGATAAACGAGGAAAAAGTTATGAATTTTTTAAAAGAAAATGTTTTTCTTTTGTTCCAGCTCGCGCTACGCGGGCCCTACCCCGCGCTAAGCGCGCTCCTCACTGCCTGGAATGGGTGCAAATTTTCCAGACCACGCTAAACGGGCATACCCGCGCTAAGCGCGCTCTGCGTTATGCAGAAAAATTCCCCTTTTGACAGCAGAAAAACTAATCCCCCAATTCATTCTCCACTCCATACCCAACAACCAAAAGAGATATATTTTCATGTTTCTATCATGATTTATCCATCAAACTTCGTAAAACACGATTTCCAACATCAATGCATAATTTCTACAGAAAACCTAATATTTTCATACCAATCCAAACATATCTAAAACTTCATAACAATATCAATAGATGATTCTACACATGTTATAATCATGCGACATAATTTATAACACATTTCAACCGTTAGATTCTTTGATTTTCCAAAACATCCATTTTTCTCAAAACCTAACATAACTCAAAAACCTCAAGAAAACTTACTCTAAAGTTTCTATCTAGAACCCACCTGGATTAGAAGATGATGATGAAGAAGATGAGATGAATTGATGAAGAGTTGATGATGATTCTTGCTCTTGAAATGTTGGATTTTCTCTTCTTTTCTTTCTCCCCCTTTCTTTCCTTTCTTCTAACTTCTTTCTTCTTTTTCTCTCTATGTTACTATCTTTCTCTTTTATGTTTGGCAAGTGGGAGGAAAGAAAACATATAGTAAGTATTATTAGTAAATAATACTCCTAAACGTTCAAAAAGTCTCTAAAGCTCCAATAATTAATTACCCCATAGTCAAATAATATTAATTGGATTTACTCTGAGCTCAATAGTTACTCTAATTATTTTTTGTAAATAATTTCTCAGAGTACACTGGGACTCAGTTGATCACAACTAACATTATCCAGAGCAATTTAAAATACGGGGTATTACATCCTCCCCCCTTGAATAGAAATTCGCCCTCGAATTTAAAACAATTACCTGAATAGATGAGGATAAACTCCTTGCATCTCGGATTCCAATTCCCAAGTTGCATCACCCAGATGCGTCTCATCCCACTGGACCTTAACAAGAGGAATCTCTTTATTCCTTAACACCTTAGTTTCTCTTCCTGTGATACAACTCGGTTGAGGCTCAAATGTTAAAGCGACTTCTATCTCTATCGTATCTGGCAGAATTTGCTAAAAAGGATCAGGAACAAACTTTCGAAGCTGAGATACAAGAAAAACGTCGTGCATCTCTGACAGAGAAGTCGGTAAGGCTAATCTGTAAGCTACTTCACCAATTCTTTCTAAATTCTGATACGGTCCCACGTATCTCGGACTTAGCTTGCGGGACTTGAACGGTCCTTTCAATCTCAATCTCGGAGTAACTTTCAAAAATACATGGTTACCATCCTCAAATTCTAAAGGTCTCCTACGGTTGTCCGCATAACTCTTTTGGTGATCTTACGCTTGTTTAACTTTCTCGCGGATCATTCGAATCTTTTCTGTAGTCTCTTGGATAATTTTAGGTCCCAAAATTCTATCTTCACCAACTTCCGCCCAACATAAAGGTGTTCTACATTTTCTTCCATACAACGCTTCATAAGGAGCTATACCGATGCTCACATGGTACCTATTGTTATACGAAAAATCAATCAACGGTAAAAGTTCCTTCCAATTTCCTCTACTTTCTAGCACACAAGCTCTCAAAATGTCCTCCATCGTTTGTATTGTTCGCTCAGTCTGACCATCCGTCTGCGGATGATTCGACGTGGTCAAACTCAACCTCATACCAATAGCTTGTTGAAAAACCTTCCAAAACCTTGAAGTAAACTTCGGGTCTCTATCGGACACAATGCTAGAGGGAACACCATGCAATCTCACAATTTCAGCAATGAACAACCTTGCAAGATGACTTGCTTAAAAAGTAGTCTTCACGGCTAAGAAATGCGCAGATTCCGGTAGTCGATCCACAATCACCCAAATCGAATCATATCCACCTTGCGTACGGGGTAAACCTACTGCAAAGTCCATAGAAATACTATCCCACTTCCAAACTAGAATTTCTAAAGGTTGCAACAGGCCTCCCGGTCTTTAATGTTCAATCTTTACCTGTTGGCATACTGCACATTCCGACACATACACCGCAATATCCTTTTTCATTGCAGACCACCAATAATCTCTCTTCGAGTCTCTATACATCTTCGAAGAACCAGGATGTATCGTAAAAGTACCTTTATGAGCTTCATCCAAAATCTTTCTTTTTAACACCGCATTGTTCGGAATACAAATCCTTTGGTTAAACATAATAATTTCGTCGGTACCTTGAACAAAACTCGGTTGTACTAACATTTCTTGTAACTTCTCATCCAACACTTGTCCTTGTTGAATCTCAACTCTCAGAGTGGAATTGACATTCAAATTCCCCATAATTACACCATTTAGAGTCCACACAAATTGAAGATTAAGATCCCTAAACTTTTCGAACAGAGCATACTCCAATATCATCAATTCTGCACCATGTACCCTTTTCCAACTTAATGCATCTGCTACCATATTTGCTTTTCTTGGATGATACTTTAATTATAAGTCATAATCCTTTAAGTACTCCATCCACATTCTTTGCCGCATATTTAACTCCTTCTGGTCAAATAAATACTTCAAACTTTTATGGTCACTGAACAATTCAAAATGTACACCATACAAATAATGGCGCCACACCTTCAGTGCAAAAACAACCGCTGCTAGTTCCAAATCATGAGTTGGATAATTCTTCTCATGAACTTTCAATTGTCGAGAAGCATAAGCTACCACTTGCCCGCTTTGCATTAGAACACCTCCTAATCCCATCTTAGAAGCATCGCAAAATACTCCGTAAGAGTTGTTAGGATCAGGAATGACTAACACAGGAGCCATCGTCAAACTTTCCTTCAATTTCATGAAGCTTTGCTCACAACCCGAATCCCACTCATAAGCACAATCCTTCCAAGTAAGCTTGGTCATTGGTAAGGCCAACTGAGAAAAACCTTTGATGAACCTCCTATAGTAACCTGCCAATCCTAAGAAACTCCTAACTTCTGAAGCATTCCTCGGTCTCTCCCAATTAATCACTGCTTCTACCTTCGACGGATCCACTGCCACACCACCTTGGGATATAACATGTCCAAGAAAATTGACTTCCGACATCCAAAATTCACACTTGCTTAACTTAACAAAAATTTGATTCTCTTGCAACACCGATAAGATAATTCTCAGATGTTCTCCGTGCTCTTGTGGAGTACGAGAATAAATAAGAATGTCGTCAATAAAGATTACGACAAATTGGTCCAAGTAAGCTTGAAATATACGGTTCATGTAATCCATAAAAACAACTAGGGCATTAGTCACACCGAAAGGCATCACCAAGAATTCGTAATGGCCGTAATGGGTTCTAAATGCAGTCTTAGGCACATCGGAACTCTTCACACGGATCTGATGTTAACCCGACCGTAAATCAATCTTCGAGAACACACAGGCTCCTTTCAATTGATCCAACAGGTCACCTATCCTTGGTAAGGGCTACTTGTTCTTAATGGTGACTTTATTCAACTTACGATAATCAATGCGCAACCGCATTCCACCATCTTTCTTCTTTACCAACAGCACTAGAGCTCCCCACGGTGAAACGCTAGGTCTAACAAAATGCTTAGCCATTAAGTCCTCCAATTGGTCCTTCAATTCTCTTAATTCAAGCGGTGCCATCCGATACGGAGAAACGGATATAGGATTCGTTCCCGGTACTAGGTCAATAGAGAATTCAACCTCTCTTTCCGAAGGAAGAGAAGTAACGTCCTCGGGAAAAACTTCAGCAAACTCACAGACTACAGGAATACTCAGCACTTGCTAGTCACTAGTCCCCTCCTTAGTAAGAACTAGTAAAACAAATTTCTCCTCCTCAAACAAGAAATTTATCATTCCCACCGTACCTTCTAAAATAATCGTTAACACATCCTTCGGGGTAGCCTCCACGGACAAAATGATGATTAGCTTCTCCTCACAACCAATAAATACCGAATTAGCAGAAAGCCAATCCATTCCTAGAAAAACATCCACTTTCTTTAGCGGCAAACAAATAAGATCAATCTGGAAAACTCTTTCATTCACAGATTAAATACAATTTTCACACATTAACGGTGTTTCCACAATCGCATCCATGACAGTAGTAACCACCATGGTGGAGACAATGGAATAGCTTGTAACCCTAGTCGCTTCATACATTGCATCGATATAAAGGAGTGCGTTGCTCCACAATCAAATAAAACAAAGCAAGGATTTCCATTAACAAAACACGTATCAGCAATCAAGGAATTGTCACCCTTTGCTTTCCTTGCATCCATTATGTAAACTCGCCCGGTATTCTTTTCTTACATTTGGTTTCTATTTTGAGGGCAATCCCTCGCCAAATGACCCCTTCTATGACAACGATGACACTTCACTCCCTGGAAATGACATCTACCATCATGCCTCTTTCCACAAAAGTGGCACATAGGAGGTGCACTAGTCCTAGAATTCTGAACCTGCTTTCCCTTAAAAGTTTGTTGTCTCTGTCTAATTTGTTGATTTGATCTTCCACGGTCACCTTGATTCAACCTATTCAAGTCTCCTTCCGTTTGCACCTTCTTCAAGCTATGTTCTGCCACATAACACTGCCTTAACAATTCCGCATAGCTAGTGAATTCCCTGTGAGACACGCTATGTGAAATTTCAGCCCTCAAACCAAAAAGAAACTGATCAATCTTCCACCTCTCGTTCGGAGCATACATAGTCTGCCTAGAATAAGCAGCCATCACCTTAAACCTCTCCGCATAAGCGGCCACAGTCAAGTTACACTGCCTCAACTGTTAAAACTTGAATTCCTTATGAGTCCTTAAGGAACTTGGGAAGTGCTTCTCCATAAAATTTACCTTAAACTGCTCCCAGACCTTGGGTACCACTTGAATTGTCATTAAGGCTGAAGTACTCTCCCACCACCTCATGGCAGGACCCTTTAATAAGTGAGAAGCAAAGACCACCTTATTTTCCTCACTGCACTGAACTATCAAGAAAATCCGCTCTATACCGGATATCCATTCATGAGCCTTTATCGGATCTAACCCTCCCTGAAACTCCAGAGGATTCATACAAATGAAATCCCTAAAGGTTCCCCCTGCAGCTTCAGGAACAACCACTGGAGGATGCAGACCACCAACCATTTACTGTACCATTTATTGCACAAACTGATTTTGTTGTTGCTGCATCTGTTGCATGAATTGATACAAAGGGGCATTCCCCTCGTCACCTGGTGGATTTGTTCCAGCTGGGGTGGTTCTGCGTCTACCGTGAACATTTCTGCGCCCGTCCGCCATGTTCTTGGATGTCATCCAGATAGGATTAAGTTGATCAGGCTCAATACCATAAATATAACACGCAAGACCAATGGCGATGCCACGCATATGAAACGGAAAGAAATGCTAATCCTATTTCATGGCTAGGTCGAGGATACGACCTGCTCTGATCCAACTGTAACACCCACATATAATATAATACATCAAAGCATCCATATCATACATGAATTCACGTGTTGGTACTGAAATACAATAAGTCCCCAGTTAACACATTATACATATACATGCCCAAAAAGCCAAATACAGAAAACCTATGGCATTATATATACAAGATGTTCCAACACTAATAACTAGATCAAGTAATGATCTCAAAATAATCTTCACAACAGAAGTCTTGCCACTCAAAAGCTATGATCTGTAAGGAAAAGTCAATCAACTTTGTCCTTACCCTTCGCCGAACGTGTGGTACCTGTGATGTAAACAACAACAACATGGGGTGAGATACATCAATCTCAATGAGTTCCCTATCTTATACGTCCTCTCAGCTTTACCAGGTTCTAACAAGCCTAACTCAAGTCAAAAGGGAAGGGGGATGACTTTGAGTACTCACACACACTATATGGATCCATGTTCTTGAGTCTTGTCAACTCACAATACCATTAATCGATAACCTTACCAAGGCATCCCCTCTTCCCGTCCGCTTCTACGTCTAGAAGACGACCCGATTCATGGATCCTTGTAGTTACTTGGCATACGAATGGATTCGGAATTAAGGGACGCATTATCACCTTAATTTGTCACTTCTCATGGCCTCTCATGCCATCACAATTCTCTACCCGTAGGTTCCATCGTACGATAACATTGGGAATCAAACCTTCCAAGTAGTAATGCGTGCATTTAGAGGAGCTCGAGACTCATAAATGCCTCTCAAGGGTGATGGTTACGATTATGTCATCATATACACCAATGAGATTGTATTCAACAATCACCCGACCATATTAGCCTTAAGACCTCTTTTGTCTTTCTACACTTAACACAATTTCACACGATCCATACTAGTGTAACTCTTTCTATACCATTCAGAAATAGACGCACGCCTTAGCCTCTCATGCACGAGTGTCGTCGTTATGTCATTCAATATTATCCTAGTCGTTACTAGGTTCCAATATAATATAAGTGTAATATTCCTCACTCTACCTATTTCATATTTTAACATGCATTACTCTCAATCATGTTCAACCTCAATATTAGGCAAAGCATATCACAATTTCACATTAGATATACATGTAATAATCCAAACATACGCTATACCACTTTTGGAGTTTCCTCCGATTATTTAATCAGGCTATTAAGTCGACAATTTTCACTTCCATCTTATAGATTATTTCCATAGTTTTCTATTGGTATCAAGAACATTTAAAACGGATAAACGAGGCAAAAGTTATGAATTTTTCAAAAGAAAATAGTTTTTCTTTTGTTCCAGGTCGCGCTAAGCGGGCCCTACCCCGCGCTAAGCGCGCTCCTCACTGTCTGGATGGGGTACGAATTTTCCAGAATACGCTAAGCGGGCATACCCGCGCTAAGCGCGCTCTGCGTTATGCAGAAAAATTCCCCTTTTGACAGCAGAAAAACCAATCCCCCAATTCATTCTCCACTCCATACCCAGCAACCAAAAGAGGTATATTTTCATGTTTCTATCATGATTTATCCATCAAACTTCATAAAACATGATTTTCAACATCAATGCATAATTTCTACACAAAACCTAATATTTTCATACCAATCCAAACCAATCTAAAACTTCATAACAATATCAATAGATGATTTTACACATGTTATAACCATGCTACACAATTTATAACATGTAACGCCCCAGTTTTGGTTAGTTTTATTTAATCGAGTCGTTTTGATTATTTTATTATTATATTATTTTATTTTTGACTTTTATTTGGAAATATATTATTTTTCATTGTTATGTTTTATCGCGTTTTAGGAGCGTTTGCGAGATATTTGAATGTAGGGGTAATTTGGTCGTTTTACTTTATTTTCCTTAAGTTAGAAAATAGAAAGAAAATAGAGAAAAATAGCAAGGAAAGAAAAAGAGAAGAAGAAAAAGAGAAAGAAGGAAAAGAAGAATATAAAAATAGAGAAAACTTGTGGATTAAGAAATCGATCAACCGACTTTCAAAAACAAGATTAAACTCGATTATCTTATACTTGTGTATGATTATGTATGTATGTTTTTGGTTGATATTGGATTGAAATTGAAATATAGAGTAAAACCCATAATATGTTGGAATCGTTAGAAATTGATATAATTTATGTCTGAAATCATGTTTTAGTGTCCCTTATTGTTGATACATGATAGATACATGTTGTTAGGCATTCTATTGGTAATTTTCTGGTGTTTATGTGAGATTGGGAGTGAGTTTTGGGTGAAATTCGCGGAAAAATTATGCAGGAAATTTTTGGTTTTTCCACTGCCCATACACGTATCACTCAAGGCAATACGCGTATTGGTTTAGGCAATATGCGTATGCCAATGAAGAAATGTGGGCAATTCGCGTATGGAGTTCCATTTTTCTCGGCCATCTGCCCATTTGCGTAATGGTACGCGTATAGTTGAGGGCAATACGCCTATGAAGTGAGGCTATACGCGTATTGGAGTTTTTAGTTGGATTTTTAGGAGGAATTAGTCTCTGCCATACGCGTATCTAGTTGGGCAATACGCGTATGGAATGGGCGAGGGACTAAGGAAATACGTGTATGGCTCAGGGCAATACGCGTATGGCCAGGAAGATTGCAGAATTGTGTTTTTTCGCGATTACTTTCTTGTTCAGTCTGTAACTTGTGTTCCGATTATCCGTTTTTAACATTCTTGGTATCGTTGAATAGCTATTGAACTGTACTTTCTTATGATGATGGTTTTGAGATTGTTGACCGATTTAATTATGTCGGGAATTTGGAAATGTTTTGTTTTGTCGACTTTTACCGTTTTAATTGTACGTAATTGATGTGTTATCATGCAATGTGCTGGTGATATCTGTTGTATACTTGTGTGCTGATTATATGAGGTGAATGCATGTGTTTAAATGTTGTGATGAGGGTTTGTGGCCTTATGGCAATTAAATGCATTGTTTTGGGCTTGAGTGCAAAGCATGATTATTGTTGAGTGAGATGATTGCATATATGTGTGCATTTGAATGTCATGAGTCATTGTATGCCAAGCATCTTGATATGCATTCTTGTGATGTCGTGTGCTCTAGTGGGTGTGAGCGACGAAACGATTCCAGAGGGAATCCTCTATAACATCGTGCGCCTTATACAAAGAGGACCTAAAGCGATGATTATAGACGATCGTGCGCCTTATACAAAGAGGACCTAAAGCGATCGGATTGTACACCTTATACAAAAAGGACCTAAAGCAATCCATAAACGTCGTGGGCCTTATACCAAGAGGACCTAAAGCGACGGGGAACATCGTTTGCCCGACGGGGAGTTACACTAAGTAACAAGCGATGATTCCAATAGTTCCTGAGTGAACTAGTGTTGAGATGATGGATGGATGGTACCGCATTGCATTGCATAGAGTCGTTGTGTCAGTCTCTGTGCATTTGCATAAATCATGAATGGATTGATTTTGTGTGGAATTGTGATTGGAATTGATGTGTGATGTATGTATATATATATATATATATATATATATATATATTGTGTTGGTGGTAATTGTATTGTGCATGATTGATATGCATTGGTGATGGATATATGAGATATGCATTGTGTTGTTTTGCATTTGAATTCTGGTGTAAGTTGTGGTGAGAATATTTTACGTGTGTATTTTTGTGTTATTATATAATTATATGCAATTATATTATGATTGTGTTTCTCACCCTTCTGGTGTTTTAATGCTCTATGAGGCATTGCAGATTAGATTGCTGGAGGTCTTTTTGTGAAGCTTAGGTCTTCATTCTTTTGTCGGTCGGCTATGTTATGTAGCACCGGGTAGTCGGGGAGATCGTTGTGATTTATGTGTATATGTGTATATGCCTTATGGATTGTATATGTATGGATCTGTGTATGACAGACAAACCCTTTATGTGATATATATATATAAGATTCAATTGCATATTTTCCGGTTTTATTCTGTATCTGATTTGTGGGTATTAGGAACTAAGTTCCTCTGTTAATTGCTACTTGATTGTTGCATATCTTTATGAGTAGGTTTATTGTGTCTTGTCTCAATTGATGTGATGCCTCAGTCTATGCCATGAATGTTTTCATTTTACTCTGATTATTTGTTATCGCTTTATTTAATTGGGGGTATAGATTGGAGGTGTTACATTAAGTGGTATCAGAGCTAGTCCGTGTTAGTTTGTGTCAGTCCTTGTCGGTGTTTGTGTTTGGATGAGCTGTTTGTTTAACCATAGTTGCTGTTATTGGATATGAACAGAATATGGCTGGTAGGAATGACGCTGCTTTGGCTGCTGCTATGCAAGCTATGGCTCGGGCTATGCAGGGTGCAACTAATGCTGCTGGGAATGATGAGTTCAGGAAGAACAAACCGCCTGTCTTCAAAGGGAGGAATGATCCTGATGGTGCTCAGACTTGGCCGAAGGAGATTGAAAGGATTTTACGAGTGATGGATTGTGCTGAGGATCAGAAGGTGAGACTGGGTACTCACATGTTGCAGGAGGAAGCGGATGACTGGTGGGTTAGTACTCATCATGTGTTGGAAGCTCCGGAGGAGGAAGTCACTTGGGCTTTGTTTAGTGTTGAGTTTCTGAGAAAGTATTTTCCCGAAGATGTTAGAGGAAAGAAGGAGATAGAGTTCTTGGAATTGAAATAAGGTAATATGTCTGTTGTTGATTATACTGCTAAGTTTGTGGAGCTTGTACAGTTTTATCCACATTATGCTGAAGCGACTGTGGATTTTTCTAAGTGTGTGAAGTTTTAGAGCGGATTGCGTCCTAAGATTAAGCAGGTAATTGGCTATCATAGAATTCGAAGGTTTTCTGATTTGGTGGATTGTTGTAGGATTTATGAAGAAGATAGCAAAGCTCATTCTACTCAGTATAAGAGTGTGAACGAAAGGAAAGGGAAACAACCGTTTCGTAGTGGTCCGTATGTGACACCAGCTGATAAGGGTAAGCAAAGGGGTAACTTTGATAAAAGGTCAAGTGGAGGAGGTATGGCTAATTCTCCGAGATGTTTTAGGTGTGGTGAATTAGGACATCATCAGTTTGAATGCAGAAAAGATATGAGGAAGTGTTCCAATTGTGGAGGTTTAGGACATGTAGTGGCTGAGTGCAAGAGGAAGATTGTGGCGAAGTATTTCAACTGTGGTGAACCTGGTCATATTAGTACAAAGTGTCCGAAACCGAACCAAGCTCCAGCTGGTGGGAAAGTTTTTGCCTTGGCAGGAACTCAGACTACAAGTGCAGACCGTCTGATCAGAGGTACTTGTTTTATTAATAGTACGCCTTTAGTTGCTATTATTGATAATGGAGTGACTCATTCGTTTATTTCGTCTGAGTGCGCGAAGCGTTCGAATCTTGTGTTGTCTTCGATGGGTGGAGAGATGGTTATTGATACTCCATCAATGGGGTCAGTAACTACTTCTTTGGTTTGTTTAAGTTGTCCTTTGACCATTTATGGTAAAGACTTTGAGATGGATTTGGTGTGTTTGCCATTGGAGGGTTTAGATGTGGTTTTGGGAATGAATTGGTTACAGTTTAATCGAGTTGATATTGATTGTCATCATAAGCTGGTAAGATTTCCTTCTCTTGAGGAAGACGAGGACTCGAGTTTCTTATCTACCAAAGAGTTGAAGAAACTTTTGGCGGATGAAGCTCAGTTGTTTGGGTTGTTTGCATCGTTGACTGTGGATAGTCAAGTTTCACTTGATGTGTTTCCAGTTGTGTGTGAATTTCCTGAAGTGTTTCCTGAGGATATTTCAAATGTACTGCCAGAGAGAGAGGTGGAGTTTTCTATAGATCTAATTCCTGGTACTAGACCAGTTTCTATGGCACCTTATCGTATGTCGGTATCTGAGTTGGTTGAGTTAAAGAAGCAGTTGAATGAATTGTTAGAAAAGAGGTTTGTGAGGCCAAGTGTGTCGCCTTGGGGTGCTCCAATTTTATTGGTGAAAAAGAAAGATGGAAGTATGCGACTGTGTATTGATTATCACCAGTTGAATAAGGTGACGATTAAGAATAAGTATCCTCTTCTAAGAATTGATGATTTGATGGACCAGTTGGTAGGTGCGTGTGTGTTTAGTAAGATTGATTTGAGGTCGGGGTATCATCAGATTAGGGTGAAAGAGGAAGATCTTTAGAATACGGCTTTTAGGACACGATATGGTCATTATGAATATTATGTGATGTCGTTCGGGGTTTCTAATGCGCCAGGTGTGTTTATGGAGTATATGAATCGTATTTTCCACGAGCATTTGGATCGATTTGTTGTTGTGTTTATTGATGACATCTTGATTTATTCTAAGTCCCGGGAGGAGCACGCGGAGCATTTGCGTGTGGTGTTGCAAATTTTGAAGGAAAAGAGACTTTTTCCCAAGTTGTCCAAGTGTGAGTTCTGGTTGTCGGAAGTGAGTTTTCTTGGGCATGTGATTTCAGGTAATGGTATTGTTGTGGATCCATCTAAAGTAGAAGCAGTTCTACAATGGGAGGCTCCTAGATCTGTTACTGAAATTAGAAGCTTTTTGGGTTTAGCTGGTTATTATCGAAGGTTTATTGAAGGTTTTTCCAAATTAGCACTTCCTTTGACCCAGTTGACTTGTAAAGGTAAAGCGTTCATTTGGGATATTCGGTGTGAGGAAAGCTTTAGTGAGCTGAAGAGAAGATTGACGAAAACTCCGATTTTGATCTTACCGAATCCTACTGAACCATTTGTGGTGTATTGTGATGCGTCCTTGATTGGTCTAGGTGGTGTGTTGATGCAAGAAGGTAAGGTGGTGGCTTATGCTTCGAGGCAGTTGAGGGTGCATGAGAAAAATTATCCTACTCATGATCTTGAATTAGCGGCCGTGGTTTTTGTGTTGAAAATTTGGAGGCATTATCTCTTTGGTGCAAGATTCGAAGTCTTTAGTGATCACAAAAGTTTGAAATATTTGTTTGATTAGAAAGAGTTGAATATGAGGCAACAGAGATGGTTGGAATTTTTGAAGGACTACGATTTTGGCTTGAATTACCATCCTGGTAAAGCTAATGTGGTAGTCGATGTGTTGAGTCGGAAATTGTTGCATATGTCCGCTTTAATGGTTAAAGAGTGGGAACTTTTGGAAGCTTTTAGGGACTTGAGTTTGGTGTGTGAAGTGACATCCGACAGTGTGAGGCTGGGTATGCTAAAGGTTACTAATGAGTTTCTGTTGACCGTAAGCGAGAAACAGAAGTTGGATGTGAAATTTGTGGATTTGATGTTGGTTGGAGAAAAAGATGCGAATGGTGATTTTAGAGTGGATGATAATGGTGTTTTGAGATTCCGTGGTAGAATTTGTATCCCTGATGATTCGGACTTGAAAAGGATGGTTTTGGAGGAAGGACACCGGAGTAATTTGAGTATACATCAGGGAGCTAATAAGATGTACCAAGATTTGAAGAAGATCTTTTGGTGGTCTGGATTGAAAAGAGATGTGGCTCAGTTTGTGTATGCGTGTTTGACGTGCCAAAAGTCGAAAGTGGAACATCAGAAGCCTAGTGGTTTGTTGCAACCGTTGGATATTCCTGAGTGGAAATGGGATAGCATTTCTATGGATTTTTTAACAGGGTTGCCGAATACACTGAGGGGACATAATGCTATTTGGGTGGTTGTGGACAGACTGACTAAATCGGCGCATTTCATTCCGATTGACATCAGTTTTTCTTTGGAGAGGTTAGCTGAGATTTATATCAGTGTGATTGTGAAATTGCATGGTGTTTCGTTGAGTATTGTTTCGGATCAAGATCCGAGGTTTACCTCGAGATTTTGGGAAAGTTTGCAAAAGGCGTTGGGTTCTAAGTTGAGGTTGAGTTCTGCTTATCATCCTCAGACGGATGGACAGACGGAGAGAACGATTCAGTCGTTGGAAGATTTGTTGTGGGCTTGTGTTCTTGAACAAGGTGGTGTGTGGGATAGTTATCTTGCGTTGGTGGAATTCACGTATAAGAATAGTTTCCATTCGAGTATTGGAATGGAACCTTTTGAAGCGTTATATGGATGAAGATGTCGAACACCGTTGTGTTGGCACGAATCTGGTGAGAGTTCGGTGGTTGGACCAGAATTGATTCAATAGACTACAGACAAGGTGAAACTTATTCGTGAGAAAATGAAGGCTTCTCAGAGTAGGCAAAAGAGTTATCATGATCGAAGAAGGAAAGATCTTGAGTTTCAAGAGGGCGATCATGTATTTTTGAGAGTTACGTCGGTAACGGGTATGGGTCGTACATTGAAGTCGAAGAAGCTTACTTCTCGGTTTATTGGTCCTTACCAGATATTCGCGAGAGTGGGTGTTGTGGCTTATCGGGTGGCGTTGCCGCCGAATCTGTCAAATTTACACGATGTGTTCCATGTTTCATAGCTTTGGAAGTATGTTTCGGATCCGTCGCATGTGATTCCGATGGATGAAGTTGAGGTAAGGGAGAACCTTACGATGGAGGCATTACCAGTGAGGATTTTGGATCGCGAGTTGAAGCGGTTGAGGGGCAAGGATATTGCACTTGTGAAAGTAGCGTGGGGAGGCGCTACTGAGGGCAATTTGACTTGGGAGTTGGAGAGTCGGATGCTGGAGTCGTATTCAGAGTTGTTCGTCTCAGGTAATATTTTCGAGGACTAAAATTTCTAAGTGGGGGAGAGTTGTAACGCCCCAGTTTTGGTTAGTTTTATTTAATCGAGTCGTTTTGATTATTTTATAATTATATTATTTTATTTTTGACTTTTATTTGGAAATATATTATTTTTCATTGTTGTTATGTTTTATCACGTTTTGGGAGCGTTTGCGAGATATTTGAGTGTAGGGGTAATTTGGTCATTTTACTTTATTTTCCTTAAGTTAGAAAATAGAAAGAAAATAGAGAAAAATAGCAAGGAAAGAAAAAGAGAAGAAGAAAAAGAGAAAGAAGGAAAAGAAGAGAAGAAAAAGAGAGAAAACTTGCGGATTAAGAAATCGATCAACCGACTTTCAAAAACACGATTAAATTGGGTAAGGGTGCGAAACTTGATTATCTTATACTTGTGTATGATTATGTATGTATGTTTTTGGTTGATATTGGATTGAAATTGAAATATAGAGTAAAACCCATAATATGTTGGAATCATTAGAAATTGATATAATTTATGTCTGAAATCATGTTTTAGTGTCCCTCATTGTTGATACATGATAGATACATGTTGTTAGGCATTCTATTGGTAATTTTCTGGTGTTTAGGTGAGATTGGGAGTGAGTTTTGGGTGAAATTCGCGGAAAAATTATGCAGGAAATTTCTGGTTTTTCCACTGCCCATACGCGTATCACTCAAGGAAATACGCGTATTGGTTTAGGCAATACGCGTATGGCAATGAAGAAATGTGGGCAATACGCGTATGGAGTTCCATTTTTCTCGGCCATCTGCCCATTTGCGTAATGGTACGCGTAAGGTTGAGGGCAATACGCGTATGAAGTGAGGTAATACGCGTATTGGAGTTTTTAGTGGGATTTTTAGGAGGAATTGGTCTCTGCCCATACGCGTATCTAGTTAGGCAATACGCGTATGGAATAGGCGAGGGAGCAAGGTAATACGCGTATGGCTCAGGGCAATACGCGTATGGCCAGGAAGATTGCAGAATTGTGTTTTTTCGCGATTACTTTCTTGTTCAGTCCGTAAATTGTGTTCCGATTATCCGTTTTTAACATTCTTGGTATCGTTGAATAGCTATTGAATTGTACTTTCTTATGATGATGGTTTTGAGATTGTTGACCGATTTAATTATGTCGGGAATTTGGAAATGTGTCGTTTTGTCGACTATTACCGTTTTAATTGTGCATAATTGATGTGTTATCATGCAATGTGCTGGTGATATCTGTTGTATACTTGTGCGCTAATTATATGAGATGAATGCATGTGTTGAAATGTTGTGATGAGGGTTTGTGTCCTTATGGTAATTAAATGCATTGTTTTGGGCTTGAGTGCAAAGCATGATTTTTGTTGAGTGAGATGATTGCATATATGTGTGCATTTGAATGTCACGAGTCATTGTATGCCAAGCATCATGATATGCATTCTTGTGATGTCGTGTTCCCTAGTGGGTGTGAACGACGAAACGATTCCATAGGGAATCCGCTATAACATCGTGCGCCTTATACAAAGAGGACCTAGAGCGATCGGATTGTGCGCCTTATACAAAGAGGACCTAAAGCAATCCATAAACTTCGTGCGCCTTATACCAAGAGGACCTAAAGCGACGGGGAACATCGTTTGCCCGATGGGGAGTTACACTAAGTAACAAGCAATGATTTCAATAGTTCCTGAGTGAACTAGTGTTGAGATGATGGATGGATGGTACCGCATTGCATTGCATAGAGTCGTTGTGTCGGTCTCTGTGCATTTGCATAAATCATGAATGGATTGATTTTGTGTGGAATTGTTATTGGAATTGATGTGTGATGTATGTATATATATTATGTTGGTAATAATTGTATTATGCATGATTGATATGCATTTGTGATGGATATATGAGATATGCATTGTGTTGTTTTGCATTTGAATTCTGGTGTAAGTTGTGGTGAGAATATTTTACGTGTGTATTTTTGTGTTATTATATAATTATATGCAATTATATTATGATTGTGTTTCTCACCCTTCTGGTGTTTTAATGCTCTATGAGGCATTGCAGATTAGATTGCTGGAGGTCTTTTTGTGAAGCTTAGGTCTTCATTCTTTTGTCGGTCGGCTATGTTATGTAGCACCGGGTAGTCGGGGAGATCGTTGTGATTTATGTGTATATGTGTATATGCCTTATGGATTGTATATGTATGGATCTGTGTATGACAGACAAACCCTTTATGTGATATATATATATATATATATATATATATATATATATATATGAGATTCAGTTCAGATTTTCCTCTTTTATTCTGTATCTGATTTGTGGGTAGTTGGAACTAAGTTCCTCTGTTAATTGCTACCTGATTGTTGCATATCTTTATGAGCAGGTTTATTGTGTCTTGTCTGAATTGATGTGACGCCTCAGTCTATGCCATAAATGTTTTCATTTTACTCTGATTATTTGTTATCGCTTTATTTAATTGGGGGTATAGATTGGGGGTGTTACATAACACATTTCAACCGTTAGATTCTTTGATTTTCCAAAACATCCATTTTTCTCAAAACCTAACATAACTCAAAAAACACAAGAAAATTTACTCTAAAGTTTCTATCTAGAACCCGCCTGGATTAGAAGATGATGATGAAGAAGATGAGATGAATTGATGAAGAGTTGATGATGATTCTTGCTCTTGAAATGTTGGATTTTCTCTTCTTTTCTTTCTCCCCTTTTCTTTCCTTTCTTCTTCCTTCTTTCTACTTTTTCTCTCTATGTTACTATCTTTCTCTTTTATGTTTGGCAAGTGGGAGGAAAGAAAACGTATAGTAAGTATTATTAGTAAATAATACTACTAAACGTTCAAAAAGTCTCTAAAGCTCCAATAATTAATTACCCCAGAGTCAGATAATATTAATTGGATTTACTCTGAGCTCAACAGTTACTCTAATTATTTTTTGTAAATAATTTCTCAGAGTACACTGGGACTCAGTTGATCACAACTAATATTATCCAGAGCAATTTAAAATACGGGGTATTACAGTAAATGTGATACTTCATCCAATAATAACATGACGTGTCTCAATTTATAAAATAAAAGTGTCTCTATTATATTAAAATATAATATAAATTTTGGCAAGTTATTAAAAGATATTATAATATAAAAAGTGATCGTAAAAAATAACTTAAAAAAACCTTATGTTTTATGAAAGTTAGAACAACATATTAAATTCAATTTAACGTTATGATAATATCTTATATATTATAAATAAGACTTCGTTGATCATTGACTAATCAAATTAAATCTCCATTAAGACTTTGATTAAAGAATCACTCTAAAATGGCCACGATACCATTCATTGGCTTTAATGTAGTTGTGATCTTTATGATAAGTTTTGCTTTAATTTTGAGAACATCGCTGTGCTTTGAGATTTCACAATCACGTTCTGAACCTCCTTCACATGATATTGGTAATGCACCAAGACCATTGTCATTATATGAGAAATATTTAACTATTTGCTCAAGCAAATTAAAGAAAGAATGCGGTAAAGAGGTATTCCTTGGTGTATTAGTTGGAAATGGAACTGTTAGTGATTCTTGTTGTCATAGTCTTGTGAATGACGTTGGAAAAACTTGTCATTTTGACATTACAAGATATGCAACACAATTGCCAGCATATGTGAAAAGCAAAACTGAAATTTTAAATAGGTGTTTGAATGTTTGGAATCATTGCACATCGGTTCATCTAATGTAAGCATGATGTAAAATTCAGTAAAAATGAATAAAAAATAGTCACTTGATGTATCAAATAAAAAATTTATCTTGTATTAAATATATTATGCTTAACTCATGTTTTTTTTATTTCGTAATATTCTAGTTCATGTTTTTATTATTCATTTGAATATAAACTTATAATGATACAAATAGGTATATCTAAAAAAAACTAGAGAATCAAAATAAGGTTTTCATTTAATACAAACATACAATATTGAAATAAATTATATTAGAAAACCTCAGAATTTAAATTGATTCTCAATCCTTAAACACAAAATTGAAATCATATATGGATCCAACAAAGTTTAAAGCATCAAAATCATTGGTTCATAACCAAATGAAATAGGATAACTATGTTCAATTTTATTTAAAAAGTAAATTAAAATCTCTCTCTCTCTCTCTCTCTCTCTCTCTCTCTCTCTCTCTCTCTCTCCGTAAGACCCATATATATACATACATCAGAGCATATATTATACATGCAAACCACAAATTGGGTAATGAAATATCATAAGTTCCTAAATGACAATTTATACATATACATGCCCCAAAATACTATGTACAAAACTATGGCATCATAAGTACAAAATGTCTCAATTCTAAGAACTAGATCAAATAATGATCTCAAAATAATCTTCCCAACGGAAGTTTGCCACACAAAAGCTACGATCCGTAAGGAAAAATCAAACAACTTTGTCTTTACCCTTCGCCGAACTTGTAGTACCTATGATGTAAACAACAACATGGGGTGAGATGCATCAATCTCAGTGAGTATTCTATCTTATCAGCCCTCTCGGCTTTACAAGGTTCTAACAATCCTAAATCAAGTCCAAGGGAAAAGGGGAAAGGACTTTGAGTTCACAAATCCAATTCTCACACTATATGGAAACGTTATTGAGCCCGTTACTCAAAAGTTTATCACTAATCGATAACCGTACCAAGGCATCCCCTTTTCCCGTCCGCTTCTACGTCTAGAAGTCGACCCGAGTCATGGATCCTTGTAGTTACTTGGCATACGAAATGGATTCGGGATCATCGGCCCGTACACCATGATCCGTCACTTCACACGGCCCGTACACCGTCACAAGTCTCTTTACCCGTAGGCTTCATTCGTACTACACACGGGAATCAAACATGCCAAGTAATTGTGTCTGCACTTCAGAGGAGCTCGAGACTTATGAAGGCCTCTCAAGGGCAACTCAAAAGAAAATGGTTACGGTTACGTGATCATAGACACAAGCGTGATTGTATTTGACAATCACAAAGCCACAGACACCTTAAGGTCTCTTTTGCCTTTCACCAACATAAGGTTTACACATGTTCCATACTAGTGTTCACTCTCATCTAGGCCCTTACTCGACAAGGATGTGTAGCGAGCGATTTTGGACGTGGTTCTTAAGCACTGTCGCTCTGGGGTACTACAGGTCGATTCATTTTTTATCCTATTAAAGCTGATGAAGGAAGGGAAATAGATGTCTCCAATTAACCCTGCTTGCATAATGAGTTTAAACAGTCAAAACTGTTGGTTTACAGATGCTATTAAGATGTGGGCCCCTCTTCGGTTATTTTGTTAAGAATAGAATGTTTGGACCATTTGTGAGGTTTTAAGATGTTAGGTCTGATGCTTTTTTATTGATGTGTGAAGGTACGGGATTTTGGGATTTTGATTAGTGTGCTCGCTAATATTTTTCAATCATATGGCTACGTATCCCTGGGATAGGGAAATCAGAGCGATCGTAGTTCCTCCTATTCTATGGGAGGAAAAAGGTTGTTTTGGTGTCTTGTTCAAAGCCCAAGATGTGAAGCTAAAGGTGATTTGTATCTTGTTCGAAGCCCAAGATGTGAAGCTGAAGGTGGTTTGTTTGTATCTTGTTCAAAGCCCAAGATATGAAGCTAAAGAGTTTATTTGTATCTTGTTCAAAGCCCAAGATGTGAAGCTAAAGGGTTCCTAACTGAGCGGGAATTTTGTCACCTCTAAGGAGGGGGTGTTGTTTTTTGTATGTTGTGAGCAAGGCATGACTTTTATGCTAAAAGGTTGATTGACTCAACCGGTGTTTTCCTTATACAAAGCCTAAGAGGAGGCTATTGGCCCAACAAGAGGGTGTTTTTATGTGTCTTGTACGAAGCCCAAGACGGAGGCTAAAGGTTTGACTCAACAAGAGAGTCTTTTATACTCAACAAGAGAGTGTTTTGTATCCCGTACGAAGCCCGAGATGGAGGCTAAAGGTTTGACTCAACAAGAGAGTCTTTTATACTCAACAAGACAGTGTTTTGGTATCTCGTACGAAGCCCGAGAAGAAGGCTAAGGGGTGATTCAACAAGAGAATCTTCTATACTCAACAAGAGAGTGTTTTGGTATCTCGTACGAAGCCCGAGATTGAGGCTAAGGGGTGATTCAACAAGAGAATCTTTTATACTCAACAAAAGAGTGTGAAAAGGTTAGCCCAGCTGGGGAGAATCATTGTACAAAGCCCAAGAGGAAGCCATAATAACTGTTTCAGTTGAGTGACAGGTCCAGTGTGTAGGTTAAAAGAGAAAATCAGTTCTTATATGAGTAACGTGGTACTCATGGATTTGATCTGAGGATTGGGATTATTTCCTGTTCTCTAAGAAAACGGGGAATCCAAAAGGTTTTTGAGACTGTCTAAGTCTACGGGTTTTATCTTTTGTACTATGCTTTAAGAAACAGTAGTAGTGAGATCTAGACTCTTTGAAAGACTGTTCTATTAAGATGACTAATTCCTGTTCATATACCTCTAGGAGGTCGTCGGGACAATTTGTACGAAGCCCAAGAGGAGGCTGGAAACTTTTTAGAAGCCGAGGCACAATTTGTACGAAGCCCAAGAGGAGGCTATCTTCCCGGAGGAAGAATCATTATACGAAGTCTAAGAGGAGGCTGTGAAAACTTCTAAGAAGCCGACGTGTCCTTGTACAATGCCCAAGAGGAGGCGGGGGTGCTTTTAGGAAGCCTGCGGGTCCTTGTACTAAGCCCAAGAGGAGGCTGATGAACAGTTCCAGAAGGGGTTTCACATGGAACAATGTCCTTCTGTATATGAACTATTCACGGGGGGAAATTACATAGATCTAGTTATCTAAAATTGATGTAAGGAGACGAGGTTTTGTCTAGTTCTAGACGTAGTTGCCGGGGAAACTCTAAATATCTATACTATTATTACACAGTCGATATGAGTTTATGAAAGAAGACTTATAGTGGAACAGCCCCACAATACAGTTATATTACAAAGAAAAGTTAGTTGCTCAACAAAGAAAAGTTGAAAACAGTATATTACAAAATCAAAGGAGAAAATGCTTTGAAAGGAAAATTGGGGCTTACGGCTCAAGGAGAGGCCCAGGGTTTTATTAGTGATCGCACTGTCATTTTGTACAGGGACTTATACAAGTGACTGAGGCCCAAGAAAGGTTTTCTGTACAAGGGGATGGGTCTTACACTCTCTCAAGAGGCCCAAAGGTTTATTTTTATACAAATGGTGGGGCTTACAGCTCAAGGAGAAGCCCAATGTTTTTGAAAAGGGCGACGATCGCGCCGTGGTTTTGAAAACACAGTGCGTCTTAGACAATGACTAAGGCCCAAAAGTTTTTGGTTTCAAAAGGGGATTGGGTCTTACACTCTATTAGGGCCCAAGTGAGTTTTAAGAAAAGAAATGGGTCTTACTACTCGAGGGTAGACCCAGGGTTTGTTTTAAACGGGCGACGATCACGCCGAACTTTTGAAATACTACGATACTTATACAATAAGTGAGGCCTGAAAATAGGTTTGTATTTACAAAAAGGCTTGGGTCTTACACTCTCTTAGAGGCCCAAGTGTTTGAAAATGACTTGTGAGGGTGAAAATCAAAGAAATCCTAATTTTATCTTCTTTAAAAGTAAATATTTAAAGAAAATCAAATAAAAATGATAAAAATACCAAATAAATTTGAATAAACCACTTGTGATTTTTTTTTAGGTTTAAAAAATGAAGGATTAATCACAAGATGAATTAAAACTCATTTGGTTTTGATTTTCAAAGTAAATATTCACTTTTAAATGTTTAAAAACAATTAAAAAGGAATTTATTTACAAAAACACTAATTATATTAAATAACTAATATAAACTTAATTTTTTTGATGAATAAAATATTTTAACATTTTTGTGATTTTTTTCAAAAAGAACCAATAAAAAATAATTAAAATTGAAAGAGTTATTAATTTTTCAATTAATTAACAAAACATGAAAATATAGGAAAAATAGAAAAATTTGAAAAAACACAAAATGGCATGTGTAAGACCCTAATTTTTACCCCTAAGATTTCACACATTTCATTTGCATCTCATACCACAAGCAAGATCACAATCTTTGTTTCTCCTGGGCATCTGTTTATTTGCTTTACTTGCTTCTGTTTATCTAACCTCTAACCAAAAATACAAAAAAATATATTGCTGTTTGCTTGTTTCTTTCTCAGTGCGTTGTGCAGGTTTGTCAAAGGCAATGAAGTGAGTTCAAGTCACAGGTGTTTGTTCAAAAGCAAGATGTCCTGTGTTGAGATTCTTCAGTTTATCAGGCAGTGGTTCATATGAGTTTTGGGTTCAAACAGATTCAGATGGCCGTTGTTTCAGTTGTGGTTTGTTGTGTGGCATATGTTTATCAGAGGCTTGTGAAAAAATTCAAGTTTGGTTTTGGGCTAAAAAATAGAGCTTGACTATCCATTCACTTCCATATCCATTTTTTTTAAACCATTTTTTTTTTATTATTCCATTTAATCTCATTTTTATCCAAACTTGCCATAAACCATTTACACCTAAATTCTACCAAAAAAATGAAAACCCATTCATCAAAAAAATTCACACCAAAATAAAGGCCCATATGATAAGCCCATTTCATTATAACAAAAAAAAAAGAAAAAACATGCTCATAGAAGACAAAACACCATGGCCCATTTCCATGTTAATGACTTCATGTCTCATGAACTTTCTTCAGCCGTGTGAACACAAGCCCAGCCACTGTACATGAAATGCTTTAACAAGCCACCAAATTACAAAGCCATGAAACAAACCATGAGCTTCACGCCAGACCAAACTACTACGCCCAAACTCAAGCCTTCCCAGCCTTCACACGATACAACTACAAGTCCAAGCCGAGCTCCTACACCAACATACACACTCCAAGCTGACCCCACATGAAACGCAGCACATACACCAGTAAAACGCTGCACTGCAAAGCCTTCACCAAAAGCTAAAACGCACAACATCAATACACAAAACGCTGCACCAAAGTTCAACATCACACGAGAAAAACACTGAAGTCAAAACGCAAACTGTAGAGAGCAAAACGGCATCACCAATTTCAGAAAATCAAATTTCATTAATCCATTTCATCTATAAATAGCACCCTTTCTTCACTCTAATCTCAAGCTTGGACAGCCCTAAAAATTCTGCCAAAATCCATACTCAACCTTCATCAAATTCAAGCTTCAACCATTTCACACTCCAATTCCATAAACCTTCTTTAATCCGAAACTCATAAACACCACTCCACAACCATATACAAACTATTCATCCATCTTCAACCTCTTTCAACATCACACAACTTCGAACCACATAACAACACAAATTGAAAATAACTCACCGCGGATGCATCAATAAAGTTTCAGAGCTTCAACACAAACAACAACACCACGCGTTCAAGGAGGAAAAGGAAGAATCAAAGCAATTTTTCACCAATTTCTAAAGGTAGTGGATGGTTTTCTCGCTAACTTTCGCTCCTCAGATCCGTGCATATCCGTGAATGATTCTCAAAACAGAGTTTAGATTCAAGTGTAGCTTCAATTTTCATTCGAAGTTGTGTAAAAAAATTCCTCCGTCGCTCCTCCTTGAGGCTTACCGCGAGCAACCCCTCCGCCGGTGAATAATACACGCGAATGAGAATGAAGAAGATGATGTTGCCTTTTCCATTTTTCTTTCTGATATTCTTGCCTTTTTTTTCTTTTTTTGTTTTATTAAGATATTAATGTGAATATTGGGCCGTGTAGCACGTTGAGGCTACTAAACCACCACCTCTATTTTCATTTCATAAACCTCCCTCCCTACTTTTTTTTTAATTAACTCTCTACTTTTTTTATTAATTCTCTACTAACTTGTTTTTACTTTAAATAATCTTTTTTATTAGTCTTAATCTTTTTTTAACCTTTTGACTTTTGACTTGAGTCTTACTTTAAAAATTTCTTGAAAAAATTAGCTTGAAAAATATTTTAATTCTTTTTTCCATTTGATTTCTTTTTTTTCTAATTGTTGCTTGGTAGTTTGAATCATAATTATTTTTAGATCCACTTTTCTTCATCTATTTTCTTTTTGATCGATGAAAGTCGAAATGATCTTAAAATTCCTTTGTTGAATTTCGATCGAGACAAGATCATTACCACCTTTTCTTTTCGTGTGGCATCGCTTTAGGATAACGATCCATATATCGTTCATCTCGCGTGCATTAACACATATATCTCATGGCCGGCCTCATTCGTAGGGTAATTGCTCGAACAAATTACTCGGCGTGCGCTTAACATAGACCAAAATTTGTCCCTACTCGGAATTAATCCAATTCAACACTTGTACTTTCGTGGACCGGACTTTGATTAGTCGCGTCATCCTAAGGTTGATTATTTGTTTGTGTTAGTTCCATAAACTTTGAAGCTTGATGCGTAGTTGCTTTGGGTATCCCAATCTTCTTTCAAGTCTTCACTAAATTTGGACTAATTGCATTAATTAATCACCGTAATGCAAGATATGAAGCGGAACCGGTTACCTTTTCATTCTCTTTGACACTATTTGCTTTGTCTTTGATTGTGGATGATTAAGTTCACCATACCATTATTCACTAACATTTCTATTGTACTAATCATTTATTATATCTTGTTTCCTTCTTATCCCTTATCTCTCTTTTACTTTTATGCTTCATTATTATCATATCATATCATGTTTATGCTTCCGCCTTTTTTTCTTTGTCCACTTGGACCAAAAACATTAATAAAGGCCAAAACCTCTAAAAAAAAACTTGTGCTTTTAATCTTGGACTATGGTTACTATCCTTTGCAATGGACATGGAGTTTTGAACTTAGACCTTGGACATCCAAAGCAATTCTTGGAACCTTGGACTTAGAACTTATGACCTTTCTCCCTTTGCTTTGGAATTATAGTTTGAAGACTTGGAAGCATACTTGTGTGGTTAGGCTCTTCTCTTCCTTAACTTTTCTTTTATGCTTTAGGATAGTCTCTTCTTCTCCTTCCCATTCTTTAATTTTCAAAATTCTCCCTCTTTTTCAAAACCTTCTTGATTTCAAATTTTAACCGCTTTCATAAACAAACCTTGACTTTGTCAAGTGATCTTACTCTTTTCCTTTCATTTCTTAATCAAATGCTAAACTACATAAGCATATTGACACCTTTTTCAAAAGACTTAAAAAACATCAAACTCATCACTCTCTTTTTTGTGCCCTCGCGCACTTTTTCCTTTAACTTTTTCATAAGTTTAGACATGATTCATTTCTTTAAGCGGAATTATTCTCTTGGAAATGACGACTTGTCTTTACATTTAAAAACAATCAAAACAAACAAAATTTTCATTCTTTGTACCACGAACTACGGGGTTTTGATCCTATATTGCACATCGTGGGTACGTAGGCATGAGACGACAAGTCTCTTCAAACACAAAAATCTTAAAAACAATTTCTCTTCTCATCTCCTCAATCACTTTTCAAGCAAACCATTTTCAGACCAAAAGCGGTAGATATTTCAAAGGGCTCCTATAGAGTACTATAGACATTTTGGGTGCTAACAGCTTCCCATTGCGTAACCAACCCCCTTACCCAGTTTCTCTTCACTTGTTCTTGTTTAGAGCTTGTGTAGGTTTTGTTCGCTCTTTTTTCCTTTCCTTTTTGGATAAAATAAAAGTGCGGTGGCGACTCTTGCTTCTCGAGTTAAGTTAATCAATACCTTACACTCACGATTTTGCCGCTACAGAAAAGTGGCGACTCTGCTGGGGAGCACATTGACCTCTTGCTGGTCCATCCCTTAAGGGGTTTAGCCTACTTTGATTTATTTACTGCTTTCTGTCTGACTTGCTTGTTATCTGTTTGTTCTGGTTGGGATGTTCTGAGAGATGAGCCCAATACCCAGGCTCGAGCATACACCTAGGTTTTAGCGTGGGCAGGCGTGACGCTCCCATGGTGTTGGCCACGTGTGGGTGATCACGATCCCTACAATCAGGCAAGGTTCTATCCGGAGCTATCTGCTACTGTATGTTGATACAGGCCAGTAGTTATTCTCTGGAGGAATTGTCGACTCTGATGACCATTCCCGAGGACTCAGTTGCGGCACTCCTCCCGAAATGTGACAGCGGCAGACCACGCTTTGTGGCAAACCCGCTGCATATTCTCGATCCGAGGACCCAATGCTGGGAACTTGCTATAGGATTTCCCTTTTGAAGTGAATCAGCAGACGACCTCTTTGATTGGCGATAGCATTGTATCCTTCGGGCTGAATGTGCTATTGCTTCTCAAACCTCTGAAGCTGAGGATCTTTCGTCTTGGAGAATCAGTTGAGGCCTCCTCGATTGATGATGATGCCAAACCAGAAATGGTGAACGTATCATCATTTCTCGACCTGAGAGCCCGGGATACTGAACATCCTAGTACCCACATGTGAGAATGGGCGGGTGTTTACAGGTTTGCAGGAAACCCTGACTTCCAACATGCCCGGTACTTTGGATTTCTTATCAGTGTGGACTTACCAACTTGGTATTCCGGTTTTCTCTTCAGAGCGAACCTTTGAACCTGTGTGTTTCGAGTGATCTTGTTTGTGGTTGTTGCATTCATGCACTCTTGCATCCATGAGAATACATATGCATTCTTCCAAGTTGCCTCAGAAACTCATTTCAACTGTCTCCTTCTTCAGTTACCTGTTCACCGTCAAGCTGTTTCCTCAACACAACTACGGAACTAGAGCTGCTGTCAGATTGAGAATGGAAAACGAAGAACAACATAACGCCGAAGTCAGAATGGAAATTGATGAGTTGAAGGCCGGTATGACCAAGCTCACAGAAATGCTGCATGTTCTGATTGCTAGAGGTGAACCACCTCAGAGGACTGTGATTGTTGAAACCTCAACTGCTGCTGTTGACCCTCCACTGACTCAGCAACCCGCTTCTACTTGGCCAGAATTTGGGTTACCTCCGAATTACTCGCCACCCTTTGCAACTAATCTTGTGTTTGTCTCGCCAGTATCTTCAGCTCCATTGTTCACTGAACCTCAGCCTGTTGTGCATTCTGTTGCTCAAGCTGCTCCTGAGAATCCTTTCGTGTACCATGCTGCTGGTCCGCAATCTGAAAGTCAAGGAGAAGCTGGGCACATTGAAGAAGTCAGAGAGCAATGGCAAACTCTGGACAAAAGGATAAGAGCCGTGAAAGGAAGTGATGTCTTTAATGCTGCCGCAATGGACATGTGCTTGGTTTCCGACTTGGTTATTCCTCCAAAATTCAAGACTCCTAATTTTGAAAAATACCAGGGGCACACCTGTCCCAGAACCCACTTGGTAATGTACTACCGCAAGATGGCTGCTCACGCAAAAGATGGCAAACTGCTCATTCATTGTTTCCAAGACAGCTTGAGTGGGGCTTCAATGAAATGGTATATGGGACTTGATAAGAACCGTATCCAAAGCTGGATGGATTTGTCTGATGCTTTCTTGAAGCAGTATAAGTACAATCTGGATATGGCACCTGACCACCGTCAATTGCAGAATATGGCTCAGAAATAAAAAGAATCCTTCAAAGAGTACGCTCAGCGATGGAGAGAGCTAGCTGCTCAAGTGGAGCCACCCTTGGCTGAAAAAGAATTGACTGGATTATTCATGGACACTCTTCAGCCACTCTATTGGGAAAATATGATAGGCAGTGTATCATCTGGTTTTGCTGACCTAGTCACTATTGGAGAAAGACTAGAAGAAGGTATCAAGAAAGGAAGGATTGCTAATGTTGAAGCCTTCAGCGGTGCTAAAAAGTATGCTGGGAATTTTCAAAAGAAAAAGGATGGTGATACTCATGCTGTTTCAGTTGAGAGGAAGCCTCGTCAGAGACAACAATATGTAGCTGCAGTTGCTCCAGTTGTTAATGCTCAACCAGCTCAAGCTCCTCGTCAGACTGTTAGACAGAATCCGACTCGCAATAGGGTTAACTTTGATCCTATCCCGATGTCCTACACTGAGCTGTATCCTTGTCTTGTAAAGAAAGTATTGATTACAACGAGGGCTCTACCTCCTCCTCCAAATCCTCTTCCAGCCGGCTACAGGGCTGATCTTCACTGTGAGTTCCATCAAGGTGGGGCAGGTTATAACTTAGAAGGCTGTTTCGCATTAAAAGCTAGAGTGCAAGAGTTGGTGAACTTAAAGATTCTGGACTTTATTGATAATAATCCAAATGTTGTCAACAACCCTTTGGCAGAGCATGCCAAGTGAAGTTTGAGTCAGTTCAGACGGATCATCTCCTAAAGCCAGTGTTTCAGACAGGATAGCTCATCCTTGTTGCTGATTAGTCACTAGGCCTTGTTTCTTTCTGTTTGCATTTTCCTTTGATTGTATTGACTGTTTGCTTTCAAATTTTATTTGTACTTTCATGGTAATTTCAATGAAATGAGCAATGCAATGTTTGATTCATATTCATTTATGTCCACTGTGCGCATCTTTATGCTTTCTTTTTCATAAAACAAAAATTTATCTCCTGTTCACTTTCTTTATTAAGCTTTTGTTTATGCAAAGATTGGAGGGAGGATGATGAAAGCAAAATACCTGAAATTGCTACTGTATGCTTTCAATCAAAACTTGGCTGAGGATGTACAGTCATTGTTTCGACTCCCAAACACTGGAGAAATAAGGAAGTTAATCCTTTGTCAACCCCTTCGAGCCTAGAAGTTGGAGTTTCTTTCTGTACGAAAAAACCCGCAATTTTAACCTGGGGATGGGTAGTTCTCAGTTAATTTGACTGTGCATGCAAAATACTTTCCAATAAAGGTTGCAATCACATGCTTTCCTTCGCACACATAAAAAAAGAAGTGTCGAAGATGTCTTTCAAATCAAAAGCCAATGATGGTTCACCGTAATCATTAAGCCAGGCAGTCACTATCTTTAAAAAAAAAATCAAATGAAAAGCCCGCTAAGTCAAAACCTATGAAGGAGACTTAGGCAAAAATTGGGGCATCCCGCTGACTGTAAAATCAAATGACATAGTTCAGGCAAAATTTAGGGATAACAAAAGATCAATCAAGAGGTTACCAAAATCCTCAAAGACAAAATGAGTTGACTAAGGTCCTCATCAAAAACAACAAAACGTTGTAAGAGAGAAGTGACTGCCATGTCAAAAAATACCTTAGTCCTTGAACCATCATCATAACAGTGTTGCAATTCCAAAAACTCCTGGAACCTGAATGCATAGTTTGAATTAACTGAGCATAGGACTGGAGGTCATCACGAAGAATGGGTTGGGTACAAATAAACTTTGAGCCTACATCCTTTGTTTCAAAAACCATGAACTAGACCACGTTACAACCTTCAAAAGACCAAATTGAAGCCAGGTTTCTTTTGAAAGCATACTACGGCAAGGTTGCGTAAATTGACTCCTATGTTTGTTGCCAATCATTTGCTTTGATGTCTTACCTTTGCTTTCTTTTTCACATTGCATGTCTAAACCTCCGTGTTTTGACAAGTGATTCATCTTGCTTTACATCAATAACATCATTCCAAAAATGATTTTTGATTTCAAAATTGCATGAGCTTTGCATTAAAATTACCATGTCTGTTTGAATAATCTTATTTACAGGCAAACTTTCCTCATCAAGGAATTTTCAAACAGTTGAGAAACCTGGTCAGTGATCTTATCAGGGGCACATTACATCCAGATCCTGTTGTGAATCAGATTTGTTGCTCAGTGCAAGTTATTCTCATATCTGGTTAACTAGAAGATCTCTTTCAAGATTCATACTGAGTTTAGACTTCTCAACAATCATCTCAAGAACTGAAGCCATGATCAGTTCATTCATCCCCAGCAACTGAAGCCATGATCAGTTTATCCTCAGTATTTATTTCAAGAATTGAAGCCATGATCAGTTCATTTTTTCCCCTGCAGCAGACAGACTGAAGCTATGATCAGTTTATCATCATCAGTCAAGCAATCTGGGGCAGTCTTCTTCAAGAATCCTCAAGATGTCTTTCCTCAAAAGACCATTAGTCTGATACAATTCACAAGTGTGACAGAGATGTGTTCAACATCATCTATCCAAGCAGAGTGGCCAGCGTTCCCTGTGTTGAGGAATCAGAGTTCCATTCTACCCTCACAAAAGAGTCTATCTCAGTTGTCTCTATCATCTGCATCGCATACATAAATCATTCACATATCATTACATAGAAAGATTTTTCATAGCTCGGAGTGTGCTTCGTGCTCATATGCATTTTTCCGAGGTCTTGTTGCTTTCAACATCTTACCTTGTGACTAAAGTCCAACTTACTTGGCACCTACCAAAACTTTTACCTGCCTTTTCATTCAGTGCCATTCCTGAATTTTGTCTTTTACCTGTCTTTTCACCCAGTGATATTCCTGGACGTCCTGCTTTCCTGGATCTTTGTATTCTTTCACTCCAGTGCCATTCCTGGATGTCCGTCTCTTTTGATCTCCAGTGCCATTCCTGGATACCTTGTTCCTCTCGTTTCTCATAGTGCTATTCCTGGAAGTCTTTTCTCTCCTCTATAATCCCCAACAGATCTGCTTGGATATCTTTCAGTGCCATTCCTGAAAGTTTTACCTGTTCATTCAGTGCCATTCCTGGATGAGATTTTACCTTTACTTTCAGTGCCATTCCTGAAAGTTTTACCTGTTCATCCAGTACCATTCCTGGATGAGTTTTCTCCTTTGCATTCAGTGTTATTCCTGGATGTTTTTTTCACTGTCATTCAATGCCATTCTTGAATGAAGTGATTTACCTTTACCTTTCAGTGCCATTCCTGAAAGTTGTATCTGTTCATTCAAAGCCATTCCTGAATGAGTTTATCTTTACCTTTCAGTGCCATTCCTGGAGGTCCTTGCTCACTTTATTCAATGTCATTCTTGGATATTGTGAACCTTTTATCCAATGCCATTCTTGGATAATTCTGATATATTTTCCAGAACTTTTCTCACTACATTCAATGCCATTCTTGGATGTTGTGATTTCTTCTGTCCAATGCCATTCTTGGATATGATTTCCTCAACAGAGTCCAATGCCATTCTTGGACACCTTTTCCCCAGCTAAGTCCAATGCCATTCTTGGATATCTTTTCCTCAGCTGAGTCCAATGCTATTCTTGGATGTCTCTGATGCTTGTTGTTGCCTCATTCAATGCCATTCTTGAATGTTGCAGTGCCTTTATCCAATGCCATTCTTGGATATCTTACCCAACAGAGTGTTTTTCACCTCCATCCAATGCTATTCTTGGATGACGTTATTGTTTTACCAGAAATTTTCTTGTTGCTGTCCAATGCTATTCTTGGACATCTTTTGACACACCTTTTGTCTCGTTTGTAGTTTATATCTAATGCTATTCTTGGATGTCGCTACTCGTCTTCCAGGGCCTTGTCCCTCTCTTTCCAACTATTGATGGATACTCCTTGTCACCTTGACAGATATCTAGAAATAGCTTGTGTTCTCTGGCATGTCTTTTCACGTTTTCTCTCTCAATTTACCTTATACCCTTTGTTTCAAGTTTCCTTGCAGTGTGTCTCATCCTTTGCATTCATATCATCTTGTGACATCTTATGGCTAAAAATTCGAATTTCTATATTTAAGTATCTTCATTCTTGTCGAGACGAAGTTTTCAACCTTCATATCTCCCGATTGAAGAAACTTAAATAGGGGCAGCTGTAAGACCCTAATTTTTACCCCTAAGATTTCGCACATTTCATTTGCATCTCATACCACAAGCAAGATCGCAATCTTTGTTTCTCCTGGGCATCTGTTTATTTGCTTTACTTGCTTCTGTTTATCTAACCTCTAACCAAAAATACAAAAAAATATGTTGTTGTTTGCTTGTTTCTTTCTCTGTGCGTTGTGCAGGTTTGTCAAAGGCAATGAAGTGAGTTCAAGTCACAGGTGTTTGTTCAAAAGCAAGATGTCCTGTTTTGAGATTCTTCAGTTTATCAGGCAGTGGTTCATATGAGTTTTGGGTTCAAACAGATTCAGATGGCCGTTGTTTCAGTTGTGGTTTGTTGTATGGCATATGTTTATCAGAGGCTTGTGAAAAAATTCAAGTTTGGTTTTGGGCTAAAAAATAGAGCTTGACTATCCATTCACTTCCATATCCATTTTTTTTAAACCATTTTTTTTATTATTCCATTTAATCTCATTTTTATCCAAACTTGCCATAAACCATTTACACCTAAATTGTACCAAAAAAATGAAAACCCATTCATCAAAAAAATGCACACCAAAATAAAGGCCCATATGATAAGCCCATTTCTTTATAACCAAAAAAAAATAAAAAACATGCTCATAGAAGACTAAACACCATGGCCCATTTCCATGTTAATGACTTCATGTCTCATGAACTTTCTTCAGCCGTGTGAACACAAGCCCAGCCACTGTACATGAAATGCTTTAACAAGCCACCAAATTACAAAGCCATGAAACAAACCATGAGCTTCACGCCAGACCAAACTGCTATGCCCAAACTCAAGCCTTCCCAGCCTTCACACGATACAGCTACAAGTCCAAGCCGAGCTCCTACACCAACATACACACTCCAAGCTGACCCCACATGAAATGCAGCACGTACACCAGCAAAACGCTGCACTGCAAAGCCTTCACCAAAAGCTAAAACGGACAACATCAATACACAAAACGCTGCACCAAAGTTCAACATCACACGAGAAAAAAACTGAAATCAAAACGCAAACTGTAGAGAGCAAAACGACATCACCAATTTCAGAAAATCAAATTTCATTCATCCATTTCATCTATAAATAGCACCCTTTCTTCACTCTAATCTCAAGCTTGGACAGCCCTAAAAATTCTGCCAAAATCCATACTCAACCTTCATCAAATTCAAGCTTCAACCATTTCACACTCCAATTCCATAAACCTTCTTCAATCCGAAACTCATAAACACCACTCCACAACCATATACAAACTATTCATCCATCTTCAACCTCTTTCAACATCACACAACTTCGAACCACATAACAACACAAATTGAAAATAACTCACCGCGGATGCATCAATAAAGTTTCAGAGCTTCAACACAAACAACAACACCACGCATTCAAGGAGGAAAAGGAAGAATCAAAGCAATTTTTCACCAATTTCTAAAGGTAGTGGATGGTTTTCTCGCTAACTTTCGCTCCTCAGATCCGTGCATATCCGTGAATGATTCTCAAAACAGAGTTTAGATTCAAGTGTAGCTTCAATTTTCATTCGAAGTTGTGTAAAAAAATTCCTCCGTCGCTCCTCCATGAGGATTACCGCGAGCAACCCCCTCTGCCGGTGAATAATACACTCGAATGAGAATGAAGAAGATGATGTTGCCTTTTCCATTTTTCTTTCTGATATTCTTGCCTTTTTTTTCTTTTTTTGTTTTATTAAGATATTAATGTGAATATTGGGCCGTGTAGCACGTTGAGGCTTAAACCACCACCTCCATTTTCATTTCATAAACCTCCCTCCCTACTTTTTTTTTTAATTAACTCTCTACTTTTTTTATAAATTCTCTACTAACTTGTTTTTACTTTAAATAATCTTTTTTATTAGTCTTAATCTTTTTTTAACCTTTTGACTTTTGACTTGAATCTTACTTTAAAAATTTCTTGAAAAATTAGCTTGAAAAATATTTTAATTCTTTTTTCCATTTGATTTCTTTTTTTTTTATTGTTGCTTGGTAGTGTGAATCATAATTATTTTTAGATCCACTTTTCTTCATTTATTTTCTTTTTGATCGATGAAAGTCGAAATGATCTTGAAATTCCTTTGTTGAATTTCGATCGAGACGAGATCATTACCACCTTTTCTTTTCGTGTGGCATCGCTTTAGGATAACGATCCATATATCGTTCATCTCGCGTGCATTAACACATATATCTCATGGCCGGCCTCATTCGTAGGGTAATTGCTCGAACAAATTACTCGGTGTGCGCTTAACATATACCAAAATTTGTCCCTACTCGGAATAAATCCAATTCAACACTTGTACTTTCGTGGACCGGACTTTGATTAGTCGCGTCATCCCAAGGTTGATTATTTGTTTGTGTTAGTTCCATAAACTTTGAAGCTTGATGCGTAGTTGCTTTGGGTATCCCAATCTTCTTTCAAGTCTTCACTAAATTTGGACTAATTGCATTAATTAATCACCGTAGTGCAAGATATGAAGCGGAACCGGTTACCTTTTCATTCTCCTTGACACTATTTGCTTTGTCTTTGATTGTGGATGATTAAGTTCACCATACCATTATTCACTAACATTTCTATTGTACTAATCATTTATTATATCTTGTTTCCTTCTTATCCCTTATCTCTCTTTTACTTTTATGCTTCATTATTATCATATCATATCATGTTTATGCTTCCGCCTTTTTTTCTTTGTTCACTTGGACCAAAAACATTAATAAAGGCCAAAACCTCTAAAAAAAAAAACTTGTGCTTTTAATCTTGGACTATGGTTACTATCCTTTGCAATGGACATGGAGTTTTGAACTTAGACCTTGGACATCCAAAGCAATTCTTGGAACCTTGGACTTAGAACTTATGACCTTTCTCCCTTTGCTTTGGAATTATGGTTCGAAGACTTGGAAGCATACTTGTGTGGTTAGGCTATTCTCTTCCTTAACTTTTCTTTTATGCTTTAGGATAGTCTCTTCTTCTCCTCCCCATTCTTTAATTTTCAAAATTCTCCCTCTTTTTCAAAACCTTCTTGATTTCAAACTTTAACCGCTTTCATAAACAAACCTTGACTTTGTCAAGTGATCTTACTCTTTTCCTTTCATTTCTTAATCAAATGCTAAACTACATAAGCATATTGACACCTTTTTCAAAAGACTTAAAAAACATCAAACTCATCACTCTCTTTTTTGTGCCCTCACACACTTTTTCCTTTAACTTTTTCATAAGTTTAGACATGATTCATTTCTTTAATCGGAATTATTCGCTTGGAAATGACGACTTGTCTTTACATTTAAAAACAATCAAAACAAACAAAATTTTCATTCTTTGTACCACGAACTACAGGGTTTTGATCCTACATTGCACATCGTGGGTACGTAGGCATGAGACGACAAGTCTCTTCAAACACAAAAATCTTAAAAACAATTTCTCTTCTCATCTCCTCAATCACTTTTCAAGCAAACAATTTTCAGACCAAAAGCGGTAGATATTTCAAAGGGCTCCTATAGACTACTATAGACGTTTTGGGTGCTAACACCTTCCCATTGCGTAACCAACCCCCTTACCCGGTTTCTCTTCACTTGTTCTTGTTTAGAGCTTGTGTAGGTTTTGTTCGCTCTTTTTTCCTTTCCTTTTTGGATAAAATAAAAGTGCGGTGGCGACTCTTGCTTCTCGAGTTAAGTTAATCAATAGCTTACACTCACGATTTTGCCGCTACAGCATGGGTGGGGTTTAAACCCACGACCTCAAGGTTATAGGGCGCGCGCCTTACCACTGGGGTGGTGATACATCCGTTGATTGAAACAAACCAACAAATACACAAGGCTTGCCTTGTTTTCTAGGCCTGGCCAAGGCAAGGCAAGGCAAGTTTTGGCAAGAAACGGGAAGGTCCATAACTTTCTCATTTCTCCATGGTTGGGGACAAAATTTATATGCATCTGGCCTAGAATTTCACAAGAAATCCAATGGTGGTGGTATTTTTTCCAGATCATGCTCCCTCCTCAAAATCCGATAGTGGTTTTGAAATAGGCCTATAATTGCATTTTCTATGCTACACTTTGGTACAGGCATGAATTACATGATGAATTGGTTCAAACACAACATATATAACATGTATAAGATGTGCATAATCAGTGGACCTCAAAGCAATGCATATTTTGGGAAGTTCAAGTCAAGATACTCACCTCTTTTTGAGCTTTTGGAGTTTTCTGTGCAATCTGTCAAATTTCTTGTTCCAAAAATGGTTTGATGCTTTGGACACTCTCAAATGATCCCTTAGAAGCTTTTAGGATGAGTGGAATCAGCTGGAACCTGCAAAAACACAAACTGGCGCTTCCTTGCAAAAGGGGTTAAAATGGCCAAAATAGCAACTCCCTCAAATGGTGTTCCAAATGAGGTAACCATTTGGGACAGTTCAAGGATGATATTTGGAGTGTGTTTGAGGTTTTATCTGCTTTGGAAAGTGACTGAATCAAGACATGGCTTAAAAAAATGCACAAAAGTACTATTTTGATGTTTTGAGAGGTGACTTTGTGATTTTAGGATTACAGGTCACTTGTGTGAGTTTGGACAGCCTAGATATGATATATTGGATGTGTTAGGATCATGAGCTGTGGTGGAAATGCTCTCTAACTCAAAAACTCAGAGTTACCTTGCTAAAGAAGGCATTTTTGCCAAGAGAAAGAGATTTTGAGGAAAGCATCTGTTTGATGGCTTTGGTGTACTCAAACTGAGCACAAATGAGCACTATTTATAGTAGAGCAAGTTTGTTTTGGGATCAATAGTGAATGGCAACCACAACAGAGATTTGGCCAATGTTGATCAATGGGAAGCCAAGTCTCCTCTAGCCATTGACTAGAGGTTAGAGCAAAGGCCTTTGGTTCCCTAGTTGTTGGGTCATTCTTGACTGAATTCAGTTGCAAATGTGTCAGTCCATGGCACCTCTAAGCATCCATTAAATGCTCTAATCTAAAATTGGAGTCTTGTCCCTCTTTTAGGGATTTCTAGGTTTGACGTGCTACTTCTTGTTCCAAAGACTTTGGAGGCTTGGATCAGTGTTCGTTCCCTTTAGATTTGATCTTCAGATGTGTCCAAAGTGATGACAAGGCTTGGAATTATCTGATTTTGCCAAATCGAGCAAAAGTACAAAATTCTGCCTAGCCTTGGCAGTTTTCAGCAAGGCATATTGCCATTGTCATATCTCATGGCTAAAGTGGAATTTGGTGATGTTCTTGATCATTTTGGAAAGCCCTCATATGATACAACAACTGTTTGATCATAATTGGTTTTGATACTTTTTGGATCCAAGTGAAAAATCCCCCTACATTTGGAAAAAAGTGAAGGCAGATTCTGACTTAGTGAAAATTTCACTAAGTGTTGGAAAAAGTGACATTTCATGTTTTCAGCCATTTTGATCATTCCATAACTCAAAATCCATGATGAATTGGAATGAGGTGTAGTTGAAGCTTTTGTAGAGGGCCATGAGGGCTACAAATCCAGCTTTGGATGGGAAAAAATGGCCTTGTGGTTTAGGAGTTATGATCCTTCAAAGTTGGTACCCTAGCCACTTTGTTCCATAACTTAGAAAATTTCTAAGTTTTTTATGGTTACCCCTTTTACAAGTTATCCCACTTTTCTTGATTTTTCTTGATGAATGATGATTCCAATCACACATTAACATTATTTTAGGGTTAAAAAAAAAATTTGTGAAAAATCTCAAAAAGTCAAAGTTGACTTTTGTGCAAAGTTGACTTTTTATCAGATGAATTCCAAACTGTGCAATCCTCTATGAAATCAAGTCCCTGACCTAAATCAAACTTGATGGATTGATTTCATAGGTGTTATAGGGTGTATTGAATCATGTCATAGGGTTATGGAGCATGTTCTGGTCAAAAGGCAAAGCTACAGTTGACTTTTCCCGCAAAACCCTAATTGTGGTTCAGATGAAATTGAAACTTGTTACTCAAGCTTCTTGGATCAATCCATTGTTGCAAATGGATCAATATGGTGCATTAGAAACCCTCAACCCATGTCTTGAGGTCTTGGCTCATGATTTGTCCCAATAGTCAACTTAGGGGTGAATTAGGTCAAGAAACCCTAATTCCTGATTTCTTTAATGAATGCATCCCCTGAGGCTAAATTGACTTGATGATTGGGTTCATGATGTCCCTTGCAACATCATAGGTTATGCTTTGAGGCATTGGCTCATGCCCAGAGGAAAACTTCCATCTGGAGGCCCTGGTCGACCAATACCCTAATTTGGTGACACTGACGATCTTGAGGCTTGATCCACTTGGAATGTTGCAGCCTTGTGCTTGATTATTGATGTGGGAGCCCTTTTGATCCATTGTAAATGTCTTAGACAAGTTGAAAATCATGTCATTCCTTGATTGATCCTTTGTCTTAGAGCTCTGAGAGGGCTTGAAACCCTAAGTTTGATTGTAGTGGATGCTCATCCATCTTTGGGGAGACTAATGATCCATCCATATTGTGATGATGATTTGGACAATGATGGGAAACCTTAGTGGTCAAAATTTGGGGTATAACAGATGCCCCTATTTAATCTTCTTGGACCCGAAGGCGTGAATGGCGAAGGTATTCGTTCATTCGGGGTGCAGGAGGATTAAATATCGGAATACCCAAAATTTTGATGGTGGTTAAAAATGGTAGTTCACGCATCCTTCTTCTTTGGCTAAGCAATGATGCTCAAAAAAGGTAAAAACTTCCCCTTGATCCTAGTTTCCTACCAAGGAATTGGTCTCAGTTTCTAAAATAAACTTCCCCTCGATCATGGTTTCCTACCAAGGAACTGGTCTCAGTTTCTGAAGTAAACTTCCCCTCGATCCTGGTTTCCTACCAAGGAACTGGTCTCAGTTTCTTTTGTCAATAAACTTCTTGACAAGGGACGCTGTTTGTAGCCATTTTCCTCAAACTTCTCGTCGAATTTTCTTGGAGAGATGCCATTTGATAGAAACTCATCTGTCTAAACTCCTCTGTTGGAGAAGTCATTTGTTGACTCTACTGGGGAAAGCAGGTCTCTTGAGAGACTCCTGTTGATTGAGGATATTACATCATACTTTTCTCGGGATCTCCTCGGAGAAATGCCATATGATGTGATCCAATTTTGAGGTACCGATGACTTCATTAACATTGACTTTCTAGAGAGAAGAACCAATGTGCTGCTGAGAGTCCTCGATTAAGAGGCTTCCTCTGGGGATTTTCCTTAATCCGGGAAAGCGACGACATCATCTTCAATGGCAAAGAGTGACATTTATTGAATGTCTTCTCTGGTCTTTCAGAGGTTCAAGTTATCAAAGTGGTCAAGGGCCGATTCTAATCCAGAAATAAACTGGAGGAGAGATCGTTCAGACGCAACATTTCCTGACGAGGAGAGAACTGAAAACTCGATTGAGAGGACTTTTATCACTAGGGGTTAAGACCGACTAGAGTGATAGTGATGCAATATAAATGTGAATGAAAATCAACAATGCATGATGTATGTATGTATATACTGACAAAACTGACGCGACATACAGACTAATAGATGAACATGACTGGATACTCGGCCTCGGTGGGAGACAAAAAGTATCACTGGTTCACGATAGCAATTCTGCCTTGCTTAGGAGAAATAGTCCCTACGGGGAACAACCGTTGGTCGAACTTAGGAGATAAGAACTCTGTCGGGGTGTGTCAGACGAAACAAGGTCTCTGACACAGCTGATCCTTCATTCAGACGTACTGGTTTAGAAGGAGTACTTTGATTCTGCACTTTGAAGCTCGATTACATCTGGAGAAGCGATCGATGTTCTTCTGATGTTCAACAGTCAAAAGAAATTACCATCATTATTTTTAAAGCAGAAAATTTTTATCAAGTAAATTCATTTTTGTTTTATTTCTAGAAGCCTTGATCACGTTAAAACGTCATTCTATAAAGCTAAAACAAATAAGAATTGCAAACAAAAGCACAAGGGCTCAAATTTTATTGATAGGATGGAAATCAGCCCAACGCGTGATTCCATAGAGTATTTACAAACTAAGAAAATGGTAATTTAAGGGAGAAGGTCTACATTGAAACATAACGACCACTACCCTTCTACCAACATTGAATTCGGGGCATCCTGAGCTTCTGTCGAAGCTGCCCATGACTGGAGTCTTTCTGATGAATGACGTAACTGCTGCTGAGGACTTGCCCCTGTTGAACATAGTTACTTGCCATTATCCCTAATTTTTGTCTGGATTGTACTTTGAGGTTTCCAATCCACCGGGATGATTTTTGATCATGTCTCTAATTTTTGCCTGGACTGCCCTTTTGGGTTTTCAATCCACCGAGACGTTTTTTTTAGGCGAAGTATTTCTTGACTACAACAACATTTGTGGGGTAGGAAAATTCCTCTCCGTCCATGGTTGCAAGTCTCAAGGCACCGCCTGAGAAAGCTTTCTTGACCACATAGGGGCCGTCATAATTCGGAGTCCATTTGCCCCGGGAATCAGTGAGAAATGATTGTATCTTCTTGAGCACGAGGTCTCCTTTCCTGAAGACGCGAGGTTGAACCTTTTTGTCAAACGCCTTCTTCATTTTTTGTTGATACAATTGACCATGGCATAGTGCCATCATTCATTTTTCTTCGATCAGATTCAATTCATCGTGTCGACTTTGACACCATTCTGCTTCTGTTAGCTTAGCTTCCATCAATACCCGGATTGATGGGATCTCTATTTCTATGGGGAGCACTGCTTCCATGCCATATACTAGAGAGAAAGGGGTTGCCCCTGTTGAAGTGCGGACAGATGTGCGATAACCGTGAAGAGCAAAGGGTAGCATCTCGTGCCAGTCTTTGTAGGTTACAACCATCTTTTGAACGATCTTTTTGATGTTTTTGTTAGCCGCTTCTACCGCTACGTTCATCTTCGGTCGGTAGGGAGATGAGTTATGGTGTTCGATCTTGAACTCAGCGCACAACTCTTTCATCATCTTATTATTCAAGTTAGATCCATTATCCGTGATGATCCGGCTTGGAACACCATAACGGTAGATGATATTGTTCTTGATAAATCGTACCAATATTTGTCGGGTTACATTAGCGTATGACGCTGCTTCGACCCACTTGGTGAAGTAGTCAATGGCTACCAGGATGAACCGATGTCCATTTGAAGCCTTGGGCTCAATCACGCCGATCATGTCGATTCCCCATATGGAAAAAGGCTATGGGGAAGAAAGAACTTTGAGATGCGTTGGCGGTACATGAATTTTGTCGGAGTATATCTGACACTTATGACACCTCCTCATGTACTTGTAGCAATCAGATTCCATGGTCAACTAGTAGTACCCTGCTCTCAGAATTTTTCTCGCCATTTTGTGTCCTTTGGCATGAGTGCCAAAGGATCCTTCGTGAATTTCTTTTATCAGCATGTTTGCTTCTGGTCTGTCTACACATCAGAGCAAGACCATGTCAAAGTTCCACTTATAGAGTGTATTACAGCTCAGAAAGAAACTGCCTGCTAGCTTTCTGAGGGTCTTTTGGTGTTTTCCAGATGCCCCAGGTGGGTACTCTTGTTTTTTAAGGAAGCTTTTGATATCGTGATACCAAGGTTTGTCGTCTATGACTGCTTCAATCGTGAAGATGTAAGCGGGCCGTTCAAGGCGCATTATGTCAATCTTAGGTATGTCGTACCATTGATCTAAACTAATCATGGAAGAGAGGGCGGCTAATGCATCAACCATGTGATTCTCATCACGGGGGATGTGATGAAACTCGATTCTGTTAAAGAATGGTAACAACCTTCTCGCATAGTCTTTGTAGGGAATCAATCCTGATTGGTAAGTGTTCCAATCTCCTTTGATCTGATTGATGACCAGAGCTGAGTCGCCAGATACGTCCAAGTTTTTGATCCTTAAGTTGATCGCTTCTTCGAGACCCATGATACAAGCTTCGTATTTGGCCTCGTTGTTTGTGCACTTGAACGTCAGTCTGGCAGTGAAAGGAATGTGGGTACCCTGAGGTATTATGATGATTGCCACAATTCCATTTTCATAATGATTAACTGCTCCATCAAAGATTAGTCCCCATTGGGAACTTGGTTCTGGCCCTTCACTGGGTAGTAGTTCATCGCAGTCTTTCATCTTTAGATACATGACATCTTCGTCTTGGAAGTCAAACCTGATTAATTCTTGATCGTCAATCGGTTGATGAGCCAAATGATCGGCTAAAATACTTCCTTTAACGGCTTTCTGAGCATGGTATTCTATGTCATATTCTGATAGCAACATCTGCCAACGGGCAATCCTTCCCGTGAGAGCAGGTTTTTCAAATACATACTTGATTGAATCCATTTTGGAGATTAACCAAGTAGTGTGATGAATCATGTATTGGTGAAGACGTTTGGCTACCCAAGTTCACATCCCATTTCTTGCTTAGATAGTAAATGGAAAACTCTTTCCTTTTGGTTTCGTCTTGTTGGCCAAGTACACATCCCATTGAGTCCTCTAGGACTGTGAGGTAGATGATCAGTGGTCTTCCTTCCATTGGAGGTGATAGAATCGGTGGGTTCAACAGGTATTCCTTAATACTGTCGAAGGCGGTTTGGCAGTCCTCTGTCTAAATGCAGTCCTGATTATTTTTGAGTAATTTGAAGATCGGCGCACATGTCGCGGTCATGAGGAATATGAATTTGGAGATGTAGTTCAAACGTCCCAGGAATCCTCTAACTTGTTTTTCAGTTTTCGGAGAAGGCATTTCTTGAATGGCCTTGACCTTGTCAGGATCAACCTCAATTCCTTTCTGGCTGACGATGAACCCTAAAAGTTTCCCTGAGCGGACACCGAAGGTGCACTTGTTGGGATTCAAGTGGAGTTTGTACTTTCTCAGCCGCTCGAACAGTTTTGACAGGTGGGTCACATGCTCCTCTTCTGTTTTAGATTTTACAATCATGTCTTCGACATATACCTCGATTTCTTTGTGTATCATGTCATGAAACAGAGTAGTCATGGCCCGTTGATAGGTTGCCCCGGCGTTCTTTAAACCGAACGACATTACCTTGTAACAAAAGGTACCCCATGGGGGTAATAAATGAAGTTTTCTCCATGTCATTCGGCGCCATTTTGATTTAATTATAGCCCAAGAATCCATCCATGAAGGAGAAAACTTTGAATTTTGCTGTACTGTCAACCAGCATGTCAATGTGTGGTAAGGGAAAGTCGTCCTTTGGACTAGCCTTGTTTAGATCTCTGTAGTCTACACACATTCTAACCATTCTGTCCTTTTTTGGAAAGGGTATGATGTTGGCTAACCATTGAGGATATTCTGATGTAGCGAGGAAACCCACGTCAATTTGTTTCTGTACCTCCTCTTTGATTTTGATGGCCATGTCCGGATGAGTCCGTCTCAACCTCTGTTTTACTGGCGGACATTCTGACCTCAATGGTAGATGATGTTCCAAGATGCTGGTATCCAACCCTGGCATATCCTTATAGGACCACGCAAACACATCAGGGAATTCTCTGAGAAGCTTTGTCAAACTCTCCTTGACAGTTGGCTTGAGCAGTGCCCCAATCCTGATTTCTTTTCTCTCATTTTCTGAACCCAAGTTTACCGTTTCCAACGGCTCTTTGTGAGGTTCAATGGACCTTTCCTCCTGTCTGAGTAGTCGGGAGATCTCCTCTGTAATTTCATAGTCATTTTCTTCTTCAGCCTCAAATACAGGGAATTCAAAGTTGGGAGAAGGCATCGGATCCTATGTTTCAACTGGGTTTAAAACAAGTAATTTGTATGACGTGATGATTTGTTTTAGAAGAGATAGAGGGAATGCAAGAGTGTGTGCAATGTATTTTCTGATAACTGCTCGTTTTATTGTTTTTTGAGTTGTTTTTTAGGATTACCATTTTCTGAAAAAGTGAAAAGAGAAAACAACAATTAATGCGGAAATTACAGAACGACATTATTTTATTAATGAACAAGTCGATTCTTGAAACTACAGCCCTATAAAACAAAACTTTGTCGCTTTGGGCAAAGCGAAGAGGGATATTTACAAAAAGTGAGCCCTATCAAAACATCCATTTCACCTGGGCAGGGTGAAAGGTTAAAGTAAAGACGGCAATTACTTTAACTTATGAATAATCTTCGGAACATCAACTACGACCCATTGGCGGCGAACTCCTCGGTGAATCACAAAGTCTGGTACCTTCCTTGATTTGTCTTCAGAAATGACGCTGATTTCTGGTGGAGCAGGATCATTGGAATCTGTCTCCCAGGAAAAATTGTCGTAGGAGGATTCCCCAGTTGTATTTTGCGTAGTATTTGTACTCTCATCTGTATCTCCCCATCCAGTTGGCTGGATGTCTTCGAGCCTGATACGAGAGCTTTTAGGAGCGGTGTTGTTCGTCGGGGCGAACAATCGCTGGCCTTCCATCGTAGGTTCTCTTGCGGGATCGGCCACACAAATCCCAGAACAAGAGAATTGGAAGCGTATGTTTATGCTGCATTTTAGTTTCTTGGTTTTTTAGTGAGAGTTGTCATGCTGAGGTGACCTTGGTGACGCAAAGAGTTTTCTAACGATCAACGGGTTTGGCGCAAAAACAAAGAAATAAAGGAAAGGCTGAGTAAAACGAGAAAAAACAATGTCTTAAATTAAATACTGGAAGTAAATTGCATTAAGTAGAATTTGGACGCAAGTGTACATTTATTTGCGGGAGTGAACTCGTTTCTCTCTATGCTTGGTACTTTGAGTATTTTCCCCTTACAATGTAAAAAAAAGCGACCTTTGAAAATGAAAAGTACAACGCCTTATATAGGCTTAAAATGTAACTGTTTGTCAACTCAAACGTCTTCTGAAGCTGACACGTGGCACCCCACTTTCTTTTCAACTTCCCATAGTCTTGGAAGTTTCAAACTTTTCCCGCCTAAGCATTTGTTCCTTGCAGTTAAAATCAGCTTGTCACCTCATTTCCCTCCGACGCCAAGGCTTGTCGCCGTTTCTTCGACGTGCCTTTCTGCTGGTGTCGACTCAACACCTTGACGTGCCTCTTTGCGTCGACACGCCCTGGAATCTCCGGATCCCACTGCCAGTTGAAATCTAGTGTCAACAAATTGCCCCCCAAAAGGCCAGTTTCAACTGAATACTGTGTCGATGGAGAAATCTGGCTTTTTGATTTCTTACAGGATTTCGACGGCTTTTCTTTTAACGCCTTTGCCAATCATTTTTTCTTTTCTCTCAACACGTGGCGAGCACCGTCTGGCATGATGATGGCAATCTCAATCCCACGATTCCCAAGAAAAACGCCATGATGGCTAGTCCCGTCTAAGTCATGGGCCTCGAAACCAAACCCCACTTACTTCTCAGAAGTTGAAAAGTTCTTTGATCTTTCATTTTTCTGCATGCGTCCTATAAATAGTCTTCTTTAGGAACTCACCACTTTTCATAACTCCTTCTTCACGAAACTGTCATTTGCTCCGCAACCCAGACTTTGATTTCCTCTTCCTAAAGCTTCTACCGCCTCAGAGCACCCTTTGCGTTCTTTCTTCCAATGGCTTCATCAAGAACCCCTACAACTCACATTCCTCAAAGCACTGGTAACAACCCGGTCGCGTACGTAATCTCTGAAGCAGAAACACAACATCCTCTTCCTCAGCCATCTTCCACTGATGAGACGGTGGTAGCCAACTGGTACCGCCAAATGGTTATCCCGTTCACGGTTGAGAATAAGCTGTGTGGTTTCCATGGCCCCCTTCTAGACAACAAACCTAATCCACAAGAACTCCAGAAGTTCTTCCCTTGCTTCGACCAAACGATCCCACCTACTGTCGAGAAAGGGGCACCTTAGACCTCAAATACATGGCACCCAAATCTCGCGTTTTCAGATCCATGCCAACTCCAGGAAACAAAGATTACCTGGCCTGGCTTGACAAATTCGAAGGGAAATGCCAAAGGCATTGGAAGGAGTACAGTATCTTCGGCGCCATCCAATTCTCCAGAACTGCCCACAGGGTCAACCCTTGTTTGCTGCTGTCGTCGATGTATTTTTGGGAAGGATCGACAAACACATTCCACCTTCCTTGTGGCATGCTCACGCCAACACTTTTCGATGTGGCAGCTATCACCGGCCTTTCACCACTTGGTGAGACGTTCGACCCGACTTTGGAGACGGACAACGCCTTCGCCTTTGAGCGTGCTAGCTTCCAAAACTACATCGAAGATCATCATGACAAACGCTCTAAAGAAGTCTCTGATGAAGATCATATTGCCTTCTTGACTCTCTGGTTGTCATATTATATGTTTTGCCCTGGCTCCTTGCAAATAGCCAAAAGTTTCATCAGTTTGGCCATTCAGATCCACGAAGGCCGACAGATATCTCTGGCCAAACTTCTGTTGGCCTCCCTCTACCATTCTCTTGGCCTGTCGGCCATGAGACTGAAACTTCTCCACCAAACCACTAAAGCCTTAAACATCTCAGGGCCTATGTGGTTGTTGCAACATTGGCTCAACGCCACTTTCGAGCACAAATTAGGATATCCAGCCTCTGCAATGATGGAGCATCTAAACAAAGCACGTTCTGTCGAGGGACTGCGACTAGCCTCGATGACCACTCAAGAAGCTCCAAGACAAGCCCTCTTTATGAGGTGTCTCAGTATGTTTGTGGAAACCTCTTCTTTAGTCCCTGACATGGCGCCATTTGTGGAGCGTAAGGCCTGACTGGTTCAGACACCCGTTCCCTGGAGTCTCACCTCAAGCTACTGCGTTGTCGAATGCTATATGGTGGGCGTTTCTTACTCCCACCATGATCTCTTTCCGCATCGAAACGGGGAACAATGGATATGGTTTCATGAACTACTGTCCAAATTTGGTGGCTCGACAACTTGGCCTGAGCCAGATGTTGCCAAAACCCTTAGTGAGGCATCTTGAGGATATAGTACGGTCTGGTCGATGCTTGACTCACGTAGGTCACAAAGCTTGCATGAGGTTTGTTAGGGCCTCTCAACACTTGGAGCTACCAGTTTTCTCCTTCCAGCCTTCCTTTTTCACTACTCAGGAATTTGAGGCTTGGTGGTTGGAGTACCAAACTCAAGCTTTCACTCCAAATCTTTTCTTGGCGAACGTGGTCAACGGTTTTGCTTCTACAGCTAGTATCCCTAAATCATCGACTACAACCCCTATCATAGATGTCGACCCTGCAGAGGATACTTCGACAAAGGTAGACCCTGGACTCTTGATTTCGTTTGCCCATAGGTCTGAACTAACTAGTTTCAGCTTTGCTTTCAGGGGCGCAAACGAGAAACGACTGCTGCGTCGACTTCCACCAGACCTGCCAAAAAACCTAGGGCCAACTTTCTACAGGTATTTTTAAATTTCTTGTTCTGCGTCCTTGTCTTCTCTTTGTTCTTACATCATTTATGCGCAGGTTTCTGAAAAAGTACCTTCCCCAGAAAAGACTGAATCGAATGAGAGCACTCACTCTCGAGTCTTCACTGTAGCAGCTCCAGCGTCTCCTCCATCTACCCCTTTGGTGAGGAAGAAAAAGGCTATAACACGGAGGACACCTTTAAAACCCAGCGTCTCGACGGTGGCCCAATCTTGAAGATGTTTTCGATCCAATTCCCTCTGTCGCCCTCCCCAAGACAACAACTCCTGTGCAGGTATTCCAACTTTATTTGTATCCTAGACGACCTTGGGGTGACGAAGCTCACTGGCATTTTGTCTTTTGCAGGAAAATGTGGTTACTTCAACCAGTGTTGGTGAGGGTGATACTGAATCGGCCGCAGACGCCCCTACTGCCAATGTCGCAGTTACGCCAAGTCCCCAAAAGATTGATGAGTTTCACCCACTTATTCCCGAGGAAAGCTTGTCGAAGATGTCTCCCGCTGCAACTTATAACTTGGAGCATGATGATGCATTCCTTGGGGTGACTATTAATCCTTCTCCCACCATGGATACTGACGTCGGGGAGACACTCCAAATCCCTAAACATCAACCAGAGAAGGCTTCGGCTGCTGTCGAGGAGTCTCTTACTCCGAAGGAACTCTTGGCGGCCAAGGCAACAAATCCAGCAGCAGCTCTAAAGGCATTACACAAACTTCGCCAGGAAGTCGAAGAGATTCAACCCACCGGTTCGACCGCAATCCCAACTCCAGAAGTGGATGCTTCTTTCAATCTCAAACTTCAGCAGCTGCGGTCTTATCTCTTTGAGGAACAGTTTCTGGCGGCCGTCGCTGAGGAATCTTACATAGCCAATGACGTCTTCAACCTTCTGAATGAACTCTCTGAGTTCCAACTTCCTGCCCCCATGGCCACAGACCTGATCCAGTTCGAAGCCTTCTTCACTCAAATGGCCAAGGACCTCGCTATGCATCATCAGGCCGACGCCCAAATTCGGTTCCGCCATGACGACATGAAACGCGAGGGCATCTTAGCTCCGTCTGCGAACAGAAGCTTGGGGACTATGAAACCAAAAAACAAGAGCACTCCAACAAACGCCAAGCCTTCAACCAACAGATATCTGAATATCAAGCCCAGATCACGGAGCTGACAAAAAAGATAGATGAGGTCGAACACCAAAAAGCCTCTTTGGACTCAGCTGAGCCTCTGCCTTCTCAAGAAACCATCGACCACAAAGTCGCTCAAGGACTTGTTCACGTCGAAGCGGGTATGAAGATTAGAGATACTATCAGCCGCATGCAGCGACAAAAGGTTCTTCTTGAGAGCAAGATAGTTCATGAGAAGGTCCTCTTTGATGATTTTAAGGCTAGATTCCCTGAATTTCCTTTGTTTGTATGTTGGTATAATGTAATGCACCATATTTTGTAAGCCATTCTTGGCCTTAAATTAATGAAAACTATGTTTTGATGTGAACCTCTTGTAGCATAGGTCTGTATCTTTTCAAATATTTCCCATTTACTCTTAAGATTCGTTGGTCTGCTCCCAACTCCTGCACTTCGTATGCGTTGTTACTAAACACTCGTGTCACCTAAAATGGTCCCTCCCAGTTAGGAGACCATTTTCCCATCGTTCGATCTCGTGGATCCATGGGCAACACCGCTTTCCAAACATAGTCGTTTGCGGCAAAGGTTTTTCTTTGGACTTTCTTATTATATGCCCTGGGGACTCGGGCCTTTTGGCGCAACAACACATTTAAAGCCACCATTCTTTCCTTGTCTAAGTCCACGAGTTCATCTAACATCATTTCCCAGTATTGTTCCGACAAAATCTCATACTGTCGTTGCATTCAAATGGACTGTAAGCATACTTCTGCGGGTAGCACAGCGTCATGTTCGTAGGCTAGACGGAATGGAGTAGAGTTGGTCGACTCTTTGGGTGACGTTCGACTAGCCCACAACACATGAATCAACGCCTTATGCCAGTTCTTTGGCTTTTTTGCAACGTGCTTCTTGATTAAACCAATGATTATCTTGTTAGCTGCTTCGACCTGACCATTTTCCTGAGCATAGTATGGCGTCGAAGTAACCAACTTGAAACCTGTTTCCACCGCAAACTCTTGCATCTTCTTCCCCACAAAAACAAAACCTTGATCTGTTGCGATGGTCTCGGGTATCCCAAATCTATACATGATATGATTCTGGATGAAGTCTATCACAGCCTCTTGATCCACTTTCACCAAAGGCACAACCTCTATCCATTTCGTGAAATATTCTATTCCTACGAGGATGAATCTTTGCTGCTTTGACGAAGCTGGTCGAATCTCCCCTATTACATCCAAAGCCCATCCTCGAAAAGGCCATGGTTTGACAATCACATGTAATTCGCTGGCTGGGACATGCTGGATGTCTGCGTGCTTCTGGCAATCCTGGCATCCTTTCACGAAATCTATACAATCCTTAAGCATGCTGGGCCAGTAGAATCCTTGTCGAAACAAAAGCCATTTCATTTTTTGGCCAACCTGGTTAGCTCCACAAGCCCCATTATGCACCTCAGAAATTTCCAAATATACATCAGTGTCTCCTAGACACTTGAGCAATACCCCTTCTGGAGTTTTCTTCAACAACTCGTTTCCTACTAAGACATAACTCATTGCCCTGTACTTAGTTTTTCGATCGGTGCTGCCCAACGGGTTTTCCAGATACTCTATGATTGGCCTTCGCCAGTCTGTTGGTGGCATATCGTTAACGAAAACCTCACAACTATCTAAACCTTCGACTAAGCTCATCGAGACTTTAGATATCTACCAACTTGATGTGACGTGTGCATTCGACACCATCTTTTTCCTAGTTTCGATGAATCCTTTCAACTTACCTTCCTAAACTTTATAACCAGAGGTAATTTGTGCCAGCTCGTTAGCTTTCTGGTTTTTTATCCTCGGCACATGCGAGATGTTGACAATTTTGAAATGTTCCAATAAACGCTTCGCCAGCGAAAAGTAACTTAAAAGATGCTCCTTTAAGCATTTATACTCCCTCGTGATTTTTTTAATCACCAATTCTGAATCTCCTTTTATATCAAGCTCTTTGGCTCCCAAGTCTTTGAGTATCTCGAGACCAGTAATTAAGGCTTCGTACTTTGCCTCGTTGTTTGAACACTTGCCATCGACTTTGCATTTAAAGGTAGTTGGGATTCCTTGTGGGGATATTATTAGGATTCCAACACCTGCCCCATTTTTATGGCTTGACCCGTCAAAGTACAATTTCCACGAGGCGACGTCGATGCTATGTATCGACGTTTCGACTACAGCGTGGTCGACAATGAAGTCTGCCACTATTTGACCCTTCATCGCCCTCAAAGGAACATATGTCAAGGAGAATTCAGTTAACGCTAGTGCCCATTTCCCAATTCGACTATGCAAAATAGGTTTGGACAACATATGCTTAATGACATCAAAATGCGACGAAACATAAACATTAACTGGTTTGATATATTGTTTCAATTTCATACATGAGAAGTACAAACATAGGCACAATTTTCAATTATACTGTACCTAGTCTCAACATCTATCAATATCCTACTAAGGTAATAGATGGGTCTTTCGACGCCACCATCATCCTCTTGAGCTAACATACTGCCTATGGTCGTATCCGACGTTGCAATGTACAACTTCATGTGTTTATTTATACTAGGTGGTAATAGGATTGGAGGCTTCGTAAGGTATTCCTTGATTGCGTCGAAAGCCTCTTGTTGCTCTTGCCCCCAGCGGAACTCACATTCCTTCTTGGTCTTGAGCAGTGGTGAAAACACTTTCGTCTTGCCACTTAGGTTTGAGATGAACCTCCTCAAGAAATTTATCTTCCCTAACAAAGACTGGAGCTGTTTCTTTGTTGTTGGAGGCTTGAGATCTAAGATGGCCTTTATTTTGTTCTGGTTGATCTCGATGCCTCGCTTATGGACTACGAATCCCAGGAAATCCCCTGCACGAACACCAAAGGCAAATTTTAGTGGATTCATTTTTAATCCAGATTTTCTCATTCGCTCAAATGAGCGTCGGAGGTGGTCGAGATGACCATCCTCTGATGATGATTTTATGACTATGTCGTCAATGTATACCTGCATAAAATTCTCAATAAAATCAGCGAATATAGCATTCATAGCCCTTTGGTAGGTTGCCCCAGCGTTCTTTAACCCAAAAGGCGTCACCACCCATTCATATGTCCCCAAAGCCCCGGGGCATCGAAATGCGGTTTTGGGGACATCTTCCTTGGCTATGAGAATTTGATTGTAACCGGAATAGCCTTCGAGCATGCTCAAATACTCAAACCCCGCGGCTGAGTCGACTAGCATCTCTGCCACGGATATCGAATATTCGTCTTTAGGAGTAGCGTTGTTCAAATCCCTAAAGTCAATGTACACTCGAAGGGTCCCATTTTTCTTAATAACATGAACTATGTTTGCTATCCATTCCACATACCTTGCAGTTCTGATGAACCAACTTTTGAGCAATCTTTCAATTTCCTGCTTGATCTTCGACGTGACTTCTGGGGCGAAACGCCGAGGGTGTTACTTTACTGGCCTTTTTCCTGGCTGGATTGGGAGACGATGCTCAACTACACTCCGACTCAAACCAGGCATTTCGCCATAATCCCAAGCAAAACAATCCTTGTACTCTTTCAACACTTTAACCAATTTGGCTTTCATTGTTGGTCCTGCCTTGGCACTCACGTAGGTGGGCCTTTTGGTTGTTCCATCCCCCAAGTCGACTTCCTCAAGCGGGTCCTGGGCTTGCATTCTCTGTAGTTCATGATCTGGCCCTTTTTCGAACCCTAAAGGTTCGTCATCATAAATACCATCAAGCCTCTGATTTTCTACAGCTTCCCTTTGGCCTTGTGAGCCATTAGCTTTTTTGTCATGGTCGACCCACTTAGTTATTTGGAGAGTCTCGTCCTTTTCGAGTGCCGACATCTTTCTGTTTTCGGCCAGATAGGCCGAAATCCGAGTCATGCTTTCTGACTCAGCAGTCATTTTCACCAGTAGTGGGCCATCCCGTTGGTGGCATTTCCATTGGCTCCATACCTTCGTCGGTAGTGTCCCAGATGAACCCATAGTCGGGATCTAGGTTCAGGACACGACCCGTGTCGACGGAGGTGTAAGACCTTGATCCGTCATCACAAGGAGCCACATTTGCTAAGTGCTAGTCAAAAGACTTCTTGGTACCCTTGGCTTCGTTGACCTTGTAATAGCTTTGGTTTGCCTCAATATTTTCGACGATGCCATCCTTCCTCCAAATGATCAATCTTTGGTGCATTGTTGATGGTACTGCCCCCATTCCATGGATCCACTCACGTCCCAACAACAGATTGAAGTTTTCTTTCGATTTGATGACCATGAAAAGTGTCAGCCTGTTGGGTGTACCTACTGTCAAGTCCACTTGGACAACCCCCTGGATGTTACTGGTCTTGCCTTCGTAGTTGGACAAAATCACGTTGTGCTGTCGGAGGTCAGCCTCCGTCTTTCCAATTTTCTTAAACAGACTGTGAGGCATTAGGTTCACAGTCACTCCACCATCTATAAACACTTTGTTGACAGACACCCCATCAATCTTCGCCTTTATGAATAACGACTTTAAATGATACATCATCCCAGGGCTAGGACATTCAAACATAGTCATTTGTTCTTCGACCACGCCACTGTTCATTACATAATAGCATAGCGGCTTGTCATCCGCATTCTCACCAGTGATGAAGTCTTCTTCAGTCTCAGAGATTTCAGACACCACATCGTACTCAGCTAGTAGAACCGACACGATACCATAGTTTACCTCAAAATCTTCGCCATAGGTGTCATCATTGGTGTCGTTGTACATGTCTTCATCAAAATCTCCTTCAGGTGATGGGTCATACTCTTCATCGGACTGAGGGGAGTATTTCGGCTCTTCTTCATCTGACTGAGGAATATACTCTGGCTCTTTCTTGCTCTCCGACAGTGAAGTACACTTTGAGCTATGGGTCGACACCACCTCCTTTTCTCCTGAAGTGTTCATAGTCACTGCCATGGTATGGTTCGTCGCCACCTTGTTCTTTTCTACCCATCTCCCTCTTGGGTGCTGGCGCTTCTGTCCAGATATTCCGACAGGCTTCACTTTTGAAGTGGTAGCCTCTCTTTCAGCCTTTTTACTGCGCTGATAGCGCCTCCACTGGGTCTTAGTCATAGGGTTTTTCCCTTTGTAGTTGGGGGACACCCTATATCCTGCTTGTTCGACCCCTTTATCGGCGACATTCGCCTCCTTTTCCAAATCAAGAGCTTTCCACTTTGGTCTTTTGCTTCCTTTCTGATTCACTGGTGCCATCCATCTTTCCAGTGGGGAGTCATATGGGGGCACAAAAGTTTTAGGCCTTGCCCCTTGAAACAGCTTTCTGTACTTCTCATTTCGACGAGGGGCCCCGCTCCCATCGAACACAAACCTTGGGACAGGTGGCTTACTCTCTGGCAGCACTTCTCTCTTGCTTGCCTCATACCTCTCAGCAGCTTTCTCATTGAACACAGCATTCCATCTGGGACATAGTGCGGCTTTCGAGCAGCTTATCCTACACTTTTCCTAAAACTCCTCTAAACTTTCACCAGCCTGGGGGTACACTGCTTCAAGTTTGTCCTCTGCTCTCTTGTCGGAACCTTCAGTAGTTTCGACCATCATGCATTCTACCACTTCAGTCATTGGTGGCTTGTCAAGACCCTCAGTAGCTTCGACCATCAAACACTCGTACACCTCTGAATACAAAGCCTCTTCAACCTTCAGTGGGTCGGTATCAACCTGCATCTTCTGTTTCTCGCCAAATTGGAGTCGACCCTCCTTCAAAGCCTTCTGCACCAAATCCCTGAAAAGAACACATTGAGTTGTTTTATGACCAAGGAAATTATGAAACTTACAAAATCCCCTCTTTTTCTTTTGCTCTAGAAGGGGATCTTTCAAACCAGACGGAATAATTATTTGACCATCTTTAACCAGTAAATCAAATATTTCATCAAATTTGGAAACGTCAAAAGTATAAATTTTAGCGACGTATTTATCCGTCTTGTTAGTTTCGGTGGGATTTTTCCCGTTCGATGGTTTCAACAGCTTGCATGTATAGGGAGGTCCTGGCTTAAGTTCAGCCACGTGGATCTCACTTTCGTCGACGACTTCTTCATCGTCGGACGAATATTCGTTAGCAGCCACATAAGATACTTTTTATTTTTTACGATATTTGTTAGACTGGGCCTTTTCAGCTTTCAGTCGTTCGACCTGGCGAACCCGGTCAGCCAGTTGCGCCATATCTCTAAGATACTGTGTGTCCAACTTCTTCCTGATCGAATAGTCCAAGCCGCCAGCAGCCATTTCGACTAATTCGTGTTCAGGGACTTGAGTAAAGCACTGTGCTTTCAAAAGTCTAAACCTATTCAAGTACTGGTCTACTGATTCCATGGCCTTGCGTTTGACGCTTGCCAACTCTTCCAAACTTATTTTCGACTGTCCCATATAAAATTGTTCGTGAAACAGTCCATCCAATTGTGCCCATGTATGAATGGACTGAGGCGGCAACGTGGTAAACCACGTGAACGCATTCTTCGTGAGGGAACTTGGGAAATATTTCATTTTCAAGTCCTCATTGTTCGCTATGTCGCCTGCTTCGGTTTGATACCTAGCGACATGTTCGACCGTGGACTCTTCTGTTTCCCCATCGAACTTGGTGAACTTAGGCACTTTCCATCCCTTGGGAAATTTTGTTTGTAATACAAAATCAGGTAATGGGGATGTATATGTCGGCCGTCGCAGGCCTGGGTTCGCCCCATTACGGACCATGATACGTTCGACTACGGCCTCCAAGTTATATTCTCCAGCCAAGGCGTCCTGTCGCACCTGCTGGACAACAAAATCTGGATCTTGGTTCCTATGGACAATCACAGGAGGCCTTTGAACTCTCCTAGGGGTCTCCTCAAACTCACGAGGTTGTTCTATAGTTTCGTCGAAGACTTCATCCTGATGACGAGGCGTCTCTGGTCGAGGTGGTGGGGTCTGTCGACCCTGAGCCCAAGGGGTCCCTAAGAAGTCACCGATTCGTGTCATCTGAGTCGCCAGTTGTTGGTAACTCTAGGTTAACTCTTGTATCAGTGGTCTTAATATTGTACCCATTTGTTGGGCCAACATGTGGACCATCTCATGATTACTCTCATCCATCTGTTGCCTCATAACCGCGACGAAGGTAAAGGTCGGTATGGATTGAGAGACAAGGTTGAATCCTGGGGGTCGAATCATCTGGTTCGGCACGTGTCCTGTCCCTTGATAAGTCAAAAATACTGGGGACGAACTTTTCCCAAATAAATGGCCGCTAGAATGCAAACTTGACATGAACTCTGGCGGCATTCCATACGATCTAGGTATAGGCATGGTGATACTAGGCATATATTACCCCGTAGTCCCTGCCATTTTCGATCTCGGGTCGTTTTGACGCGGCTTTGCAATTGGTCTACTAGGAGAGGTTGACACCGCTGATATGTTACCAGAGCCAACATCAGTTTTCTGTGTTCCCACTGTAGTTTCCACCGGAGATGGTTCTTCGTTCGGTCGTGGTGTTACCATCTTACCACTACGCAAAAACATATACTCAATTCACACGGGTCCCACCAGGTGTGCCACTTTGTTCGCCGGGGCGAACAATTGTTGGCCTTCTGTCGCAGGTTCGCTTGCGGGATCGGCCACACAAATCCCAGAACAAGAGAATTGGAAGCGTATGTTTATGCTGCATTTTAGTTTCTTGGTTTTTTAGTGAGAGTTGTCACGCTGAGGTGACCTTGGTGACGCAAAGAGTTTTCTAACGATCAACGGGTTTGGCATAAAAACAAAGAAATAAAGGAAAGGCTGAGTAAAACGAGAAAAAATAATGTCTTAAATTAAATACTGGAAGTAAATTGCATTAAGTAGAATTTGGACGCAAGTGTACATTTGTTTGCGGGAGTGAACTCGTTTCTCTCTATGCTTGGTACTTTGAGTATTTTCCCCTTACAACGTAAAAAAATGCGACCTTTGAAAATGAAAAGTACAGCACCTTATATAGGCTTTAAATGTAACTGTTTGTCAACTCTAACGTCTTCTGAAGCTGACACGTGGCACCCCACTTTCTTTTCAACTTCCCATAGTCTTGGAAGTTTCAAACTTTTCCCGCCTAAGCATTTGTTCCTCGCAGTTAAAATCAGCTTGTCACCTCATTTCCCTCCGACACCAAGGCTTGTCGCCGTTTCATCGACGTGCCTTTTTGCTGGTGTCGACTCGACACCTTGACCTGCCTCTTTGTGTCGACACGCCCTGGAATCTCCGAATCCCACTATTAGTCGAAATCTAGTGTCAACAGGTGTATTTGACCATGAAGTCGAATTTTCCACTCGGTTATCCCAAGGTGTCCCACACTTCTTTGGAACTGGAGGAGTCCTCTCTCTCGATGACGTTGACCTTGGGAAAAGCATAGTTAATGAATTCTAGTCCTACAAACATTGTGAATTCATCGTCGGGCTGGGTATTTTCAGGATAACCTGGGTGTTGATCCCATGACATGGTGGGGACGCAGGTATTCTTTTCAATGTTGCCCAGCTGATTTTCATTGTTCGACTGGATCTCTTGCCCCAAGTTTCCTAGGTAAGGCTACCACATTGGCAAGCCATCCATCGGGCCATAGTAGCTATGGTCAAAGTTGTCTTTCATCAGAGTGTCTTCCTCTAATGAGTTTGGCGGAGCACAGCATCCTTCCGAATCACAATCTCCATATATCATTTCGACATCTGACTAGGGTATAAATCTCGGGCTCTGTGCGGGAAAGCAAAAGGGAGTATGCATTTCGTCCTGAGACATATAACCGTCCCCGTTGAGATAGGACTTGGTATGCACTTCTTGAGTCACTGGTTGAAGGAAACCTCCACTATGGAAGAAGTTCTGAATGTGATGAAAACATTTATTGTTCGTAGCCGTCTGAGTGCAGGTTGAGGAAAAACCAAGACCCTTCTTTATTTTATTGTTAGTAGGAATGACAAGCTTCCCCCGTCCTGTTGTATTGGTACTTTCGACCGCTTTGATAGCATCTTTATACGAGGAAATCGAATTCCCCCTTCGGATTGATCGTCCTTGTGTAGCGAAAGCATTTGGAACTGGGTTCCGATTATACCCTCCGGTTCTACATAAGTGGATGACGATAAGTTGCTTACCAGCAAGGCATGTTCTCCACAGACTGTGACGAGTTGGTTATTCTGGACGAACTTTAGCTTTTGGTGGAGGGTTGAAGTGACCGCCCCATCCTGATGTATCCAAGGTCTTCCTAATAACCAACTGTAAGTTTCCCGGATGTCCATGACCTGGAAAGTGACTTGGAAAGTGTGAGGACCGATAGTTATGGGAAGATCGACTTCGCCGATAACTGTTTTCCTGGATCCGTCAAATGCTTTGACGACGACCTCGCTGGTTCTCATCGGAGGTCCTTTGAATGATAATTGCATCAAAGTGGACTTTGGCATAACATTCAGGGCTGACCCTGTGTCTACCAGTATGCTGGCTAAAGCATCGTCCTGGCAGTTGACTGTAATGTTGAGCGCCATGTTATAACGGCGACCTTCTTCAGGTAATTCCTCATCACTAAATCTCAAGTTATTGCAGGAAGTGATGTTAGAGACAATGCTATCGAACTATCTGACTGTTACATCCTGTTCCACAAAGGCTTGCTCCAAGACTTTCTGTAGAGCTTCCCTGTGCGCTTTTGAACTGAGTAACAGTGATAATACCGAGATCTTTGAAGGAGTCTGTAACAGTTGATCAACAATGTTATATTCACTCCTCTGGATGAGCTTTAGCATCTCATCATTTTTTTTGAAAGGTCGGTATTACTGGATTGACCGACTGATGGATTAGGAACTTCTGTCTGAGGTTCCTTTTCTCTGTTAGGTTCCCCAACTCCTTTGTTGAAGATTCGACAGCTCCGTGTTACTCGACTGATGTCTGCGATATTCATGACGGAGGGTAATGGAATTTCCTTTCCATTCTCAATTATTGTTGCACCGTATTTGTAAGGGATGGCCTTAGCGGATTCATACGGTAATGGTCATGGAAGATAAATAACTACCAGAGCCTTCTGATTTTTCTGACCATCGTACGTAATTTTGATCCGTTCCGGGTTGGGAATTATCGATTCGTCAAGTAGAGGGATGATGGCACAAACATCCCTAGTCCTCTGATGATCAGAGATTATGACAACATCCTCAATTTGATCAGCGAGGAAGTTGACTGATCCAGAACTTGACCATGGTTGAATCTCTTTGCGATCCAACTGACTTTGAAGGGCTGCTTGCATGAAGTAGCATCCTAGATTATCCACTGAGCAAACTCCACACCGCTCATAGTTGTGTAGTGGTACCTGGCCACGCCCACTTTTAATACAGTGTAACCTCACGAGGTCTGTTTCCATCGACCAAACATCTTGACTTTGATACCAAGTAGGATTCCCGTTAGTGATACTAATTTGTTGGGTGTCTTCATCCATATAGATTGGAAGCCACCAGTGGTTCAACAAGTGCTGAAGTGTTTCCTGGACAAGGGCACGACCTTGATCGTTTTCGCAACCCGCTTTACAACTCTGATAATCATGTGAAGTGAGAAAACCGAGTTGGACCTGTGTAGCATGTAACTCCACCAGGCTGGTATTCATCAAGCGAATATTGAAGATTTGAATCATGTTGATTTAATAATGATTCCTATCATGGTAGTCTTGGATCCATCCAAGATCCATCTGAAGCTGGAGGGCCTCTTGTACAAAAGAGCATCCCTGTTTGTTTACCGAGCAAGTTAGACAGGAATCGTACTCATGCCGCGGCATATTATGATACTGGCTTTTCCTTGAGCGCATCGCCACCAAGTTGACATTCATTGCACAAATGTCGTGATTCTGGATGATGTTGGAATTTTTATAAGTCATGTTAACTCCACGAACTCGGTGCCCTTGGATCCATCTGAGATCCATCGGTTCCTGTAGAGCTGATTGCACCACGGAACATCCTTGATTACTTTTAGAGCAGACATCACACTGGTGATAATTGTGAGGTGGCACATGGCCATATCCACTCTGTCTACAATGCATCTTGACCAGATTGGTCTTCAACAGGAGTACATTGTGAATTTGATAGACGTTGTTAGACTCTCCCTCTATCAGATTGACTGCAACTTTCTCGTGTTGAGGCAGCGGGTTTGTGAGGACATTCAGATTTGCATCTTTGAAAGATAGGACCCCGCTCCTAACAAGCTTTTGCACGTCGAATTTGAAACTGAGACAGTTCTCTATGTTATACCCTGGTCCTCCTTGATGGTAAGGGCAAGTCTGATCCACCTTAAACCAAAAAGGTAGATTTTTCGATACTATAAGAGGAGCCTTGGTCTGGATGTGCCCTTTGACCAGCAGTAACGGAAATAGTTCTGCGTACGATACGGGTATAGGATCAAATCCTGGTGGCCGCGTTGTACGATTGTTGTTGTATTAAGGATGAGCCTGCTGAAGAGGTTGTTGTGTCCTTTGCTGAAATTACTGTTGATTAGGTTGGCTCTGCGTAACCTGAGGTTGATACGTAGAAACAGGCGCAGGGTTGATAGCAGGTGTTACAGCTGCTACTGGTTGGTACCGTCGCCTTTGCTTTCCGAGAGAGATATTCCCAATATCTTGCTATTTTTTCTTAGGGAGAGCATTACCGTATATCTTAGTACTGCTTGTCGACCCAGTGTCTTTGACTAGACGTCCTTCTCGAATGGCTTCCTCAAGACGCACTCCCATACCGACCATTTCGGTGAAGTCACTAGGCACACTGGCAACCATTCTGTCGTAGTAAAATGAGCTCAAGGTATTTAAGAAAATCTTTGTCATCTCTTTTTCCTCAAGAGGTGGACAAATTTGAGCGGCAATTTCACGCCATCTTTGAGCGTATTCCTTAAAGGTTTCCTTGTCCTTTTGCGACATTGATCTAAGTTGATCCCTTTCTGGTGACATGTCCAGATTGTATTTATATTGTTGGAAGAAGGCAGTGCCAAGATCTCTGAAAGTGCTGATCGTAGCGCGGTTTAATCCCATGTACCATTTGAGTGCGGCACCGGTTAAACTATCTTGAAAGTAGTGAATTAGTAGCTCCTGATTCTCTGTCTGAGCTGACATTCGTCGAGCGTACATCACCAAATGGCTTTGAGGGCAAGAGTTACCCTTGTACTTTTCAAAGTCGGGCACCTAGAATTTGTGCGGAACTTTCACATTGGGGACCAAGCAGAGGTCCGCAGCGTCTTTCCCAAATAAATCCTGACCGCGGATAGCTTGCAGTTCCTTCTGTATTTCCAGGAACTGCTCCTAGAATTCATCCATTCTGTCAAACATAGTTTCCTTTTTACCAGAAGGTATCTGTGGAATCTGCCCTTCTGGGACAGTGTGCACCACAGGGGGTGGTACTGTTGCTACGGCAGTGAATCTTGGCGTTTCCCGAAGTTTGTAACCTTCAGGAGTTGTTGGTATGCCCCTGGCATCTTCTCTTTCCTGAACTTTTGTAACCTTCAGGCCCAACGGCTCCTGCTGAAGTTCACGGATCTCCAGTGATCGGCGGAATATGTCCTTCCGGGATATAGTTGGGTGGCATGCCCCAAGGACGATCTTTCGGCATTCTGTACCTAAGATCAAACTTCTCCACTATTGGCGTTGATGTGATCTCTGAGATCACAGTTCTTTATAGCTGAGCTTCTGCCATGGCTTGCATGTCGTTACGAAGCTTTCTCATATCCTCTCTCAGAGCGTCGATTTCCTCTTTCAACTCTCTGTTCTCTTCCTCAAGATCATCCATCTTTTTCTGACGATTGGCCAGAGTATTGTACGAATGAGATAGTTTGACTCTAGAACCGAGACACAAACGTGAGATTCGTAGGTAAGAAGAATATGTGATGTGAGAATGATGAATGCAACGATTAATTGTTTTTTGGTTTAATCAAAATAAACTTCGACAATTAGATTGCAAATATTAAACAGTGGGGAAACCCCCTTTTTATTGAATTCAAAGGATTTCAGAAATGGAAATACAGTAGATTACAAAGTGCGGAAACAGAAACCTAAGGTAATGGGTCCCGAGTCCTCTCTAAGGAGAATCCGGGTGTTGATTCTGATACTTTTCTTTTCTTTGACCGGGGCTCTTGGGCCGTTGTCGGGTTGTCATTCCTTTGCCAAGTGAAAGGAGCGAGCAAATTCCTTTGGTCATCTTGATTCTCTACAGCATGTTGCTCCAAAATCTCAATCAGAGCATCCTTATCTTTCAACAGTTGCTGTATTTTGGTACACTCCACATTGAGAATGCGGTACTTGTTCTTCCAAGACCTCCTATCCTGTTGAACTTTGTTGAGAGTAACCTGAAGTTTTTCCGTTTCAGTCTTGACATGACAGATTCCCTTGGTGGAAGAACTCCGTGACGAGGATAAGGCATCTTTAGCTTGAGAGCTCTAGTTTGTACCCAGTGGAGATAAGGCTCCACCGAGACACAGTCCAGTTTTCCTAGAGACTCTCGTCCTTTCTTATGAACATGTTTCCAAGCGTGCACTATTTCCATTTTTAGTGCCCTGTCAGTTTCTCCTTCCTTGAAGAAAAGACCTTCCAGATGAGAATTACGCGGGACATGCCTCATCGGGTATCCAAATTGACGACGAACTAAAACTGGATGATAATTGATTCGTCCTTTAGTTCCTATGAGGGGTACGTTGGGGAGATTTCCACAATGATCAATGATCCTGATCCCGTCATAAATCCTATTGCACTAATCTATGTCAGAGTTGGTAAGAGACATGATTTTATGCAAATAAACCATTTATATAGCAAAGGTACACAACACGTGATCACCCTTCCACTGTACAAATTCCCTAAGTGTACAGAATGATACGCATCTGCGAGCAAAGTTGGTACAGGGTTTCCAATGAGAAAAACCTTAATGGCATTGATATCTACAAAGTTATCAATGTTGGGAAACAAAAATAACCCATAGGTGAGCAAAACAAAGATGCTCTCGAAAGCGGCCATGTTCCCTATACTAGTATAGTATAGAGCCTTCTTTACCAGAAACTTGGCTGGTAAACCCGGGATTCCTCCTGTGGTGGTCATGTGAGTCTTGACTTCTGACTCATCCAAATAAATTGCTCTTGCAATGCTCTGATCCTTTGGAATTTCTTCCAGTCCAAAAAAGGGAGGTCTATTAGTAATGGGTAGATCAATCAGATGGGAAAACTCCTCCAGCGTTGGTGCGAGCTGGTAATCCGGGAATGTGAAACAGTGATAGACCGGATCGTAAAACTGAATGAGTGCCTCCGTGATTCTTTCAATTACTTGGACCCTTAACAAAGGTAGTAGACCTCCGTATTTGGCTCTGAACGCGTCAGGGTTAGTGATCTTCCTTGCTAATCCTCTCAAATCCTCTAGTTTTGGAATCTTGAAGGTATACTTGTGAGTTCTCCTTCTACCAAAATCCATGAGCGCAATCTTTTTCTCTCTGATATTTGCAATCATTGTCTTAGTTTAATTTTAAAAAGAGACTAGAAGAGAAATTTTTCTTTGTTTACTGTTTTTAAAATGAATGCATGAATGCAGCACACAAAAACATAGAAAAAACACGGGGTCAAAGGGTCGGTGTCATGAAGTCAAGGCTCTGCCCGCCCCCCAAAGGTTTATACTAGTGACTTTTGTACCTGTCTCTCAAAATCATTAATTCTTGTCGAGATCACATCAGCGGGCCGGGAACCGTGCTAGGTGATGTAATTCGAAGAATCTCAGAAGAGAGTAGTATTGCGTAACAACTATTTCCGATAGCTTCTGCACTGCTAGAAGAGGTTTTTCCTAGGTGTATACTCAATCTTTCCACATGCGGAATCACACGCATTCCCATTAGCAGAAAAATAAACACAGACATCAATTAGGAAAAGCAGTATATATATTTGTCCTAATGTCCTAGACTTTTTAAGAGCTATGAATCCTATGATCCTAATAGAAAATGGCTCCCCGGCGGAGTCGCCATTTTGTGGTACCTTCCCAACTTTAAAGGTTTTGATCTAAGATCCTAGTGAAGGCCGATCCTAGCAACAATATTTGTCCCCAGTGACATCACCATGCCTGTGACACCTGGAATTCAAGATTTTCATCCCTTGGGAAAAAAACTCTACCACTGTGGTCGCCATTTTGGCGGGCACAGTGAACATGACTTGTTCAAAGTTTCTACCTAAAACTGTAAGATACATATACTCCCACTGTGGTCGCCATTCTTCTATTGCGTTTTCTAAACTTAAGGTTTCTACTGAAGATTGTAAGAAATAGAAGAAAGCCCCACGGTGGGCGCCATTTTTCTGTAGCAAGCGATTTTGGACGTGGTTCTTAAGCACTGTCGCTCTGGGGTACTACAGGTCAATTCATTTTTTATCCTATTGAAGCTGATGAAGGAAGGGAAATAGATGTCTCCAATTAACCCTGCTTGCATACTGAGTTTAAACAGTCAAAATTGTTGGTTTACAGATGCTATTAAGATGTGGGCCCCTCTTAGGTTATTTTGTTAAGAATAGAATGTTTGGAGCATTTGTGAGGTTTTAAGATGTTAGGTCTGATGCTTTTTGATTGATGTGTGAAGGTACGCGATTTTGGGTTTTTGATTATTGTGCTCGCTAAGATTTTTCAATCTCATGCCTACGTATTCCCGAGATAGGGAAATCAGAGCGATCGTAGTTCCTCCTATTCTATGGGAGGAAAAAGGTTGTTTTTTTGTCTTGTTCAAAGCCCAAGACGTGAAGCTAAAGGTGATATGTATCTTGTTTAAAGCCCAAGATGTGAAGCTGAAGGTGGTTTGTTTGTATCTTGTTCAAAGCCCAAGATATGAAGCTAAAAAGTCTATTTGTATCTTGTTCAAAGCCCAAGATGTGAAGCTAAAGGGTTCCTAACTGAGAGGAAATTTTGTCATCTCTAAGGAGGGGTTGTTGTTGTTTATATGTTGTGAGCAAGGCATGACTTTGATGCTAAAAGGTTGATTGACTCAACCGGGGTTTTCCTTATACAAAGCCTAAGAGGAGGCTATTGGCCCAACAAGAGGGATTTTTTATGTGTCTTGTACGAAGCCCAAGACGGAGGCTAAAGGTTTGACTCAACAAGAGAGTATTTTATACTCAACAAGAGAGTGTTTTATATCCCGTACGAAGCCCGAGATGGAGGCTAAAGGTTTGACTCAACAAGAGAGTCTTTTATACTCAACAAGAGAGTGTTTTGGTATCTCGTACGATGCCCGAGAGGGAGGCTAAGGGGTGATTCAACAAGAGAGTCTTTTATACTCAACAAGAGAGTGTTTTGGTATCTCGTACGAAGCCCAAGATGGAGGCTAAAAGGTGATTCAACAAGAGAATCTTTTATACTCAACAAGAGAGTGTGAAAAGGTTAGCCCTGCTGGGGAGAATCTTCGTACATAGCCCAATAGGAGGCCATAGTAACTGTTTCAGTTGAGTGACAGGTCCAGTATGTTGGTTAAAAGAGAAAATCAGTTCTTATATGAGTAACGTGGTACTCATGGATTTGATCTGAGGATTGGGATTATTTCTTGTTCTCTAAGGAAACTGGGAATCCAAAAGGTTTTTGAGACGGTCTAAGTCTATGGGTTTTATCTTTTGTATTATGCTTTAAGAAACAGTAGTAGTGAGATCTAGACTCTTTGAAAGACTTTTCTATTAAGATGACTAATTCATGTACCTATACCTCTAGGAGGTCTTCGGATAATTTGTACGAAGCCCAAGAGGAGGCTGGAAACTTTTAAGAAGCCGAGGGACAATTTGTACGAAGCCCAAGAGGAGGCTATCTTCCCGGAGGAAGAATCATTATACGAAGCCTAAGAGGAGGTTGTGAAAACTTCTAAGAAGCCGACGGGTCCTTGTACAACGCCCAAGAGGAGGCGGGGATGCTTTTAGGAAGCATGCGGGTCCTTGCACTAAGCCCAAGAGGAGGTTGATGAACAGTTCCAGAAGGGGTTTCACATGGAACAATATCCTTCTGTATATGAACTATTCACGGGGGAAAATTCCTTAGATCTAGTTATCTAAAATTGATGTAAGGAGATGAGGTTTTATCTAGTTCTAGACGTAGTTGCCAGGGAAACTCTAAATATCTATACTATTATTAAACAGTGGATATGAGTTTATGAAAGAAGACTTACAGTGGAACAGCCCCACAGTACAGTTATATACAAATGAAAGCAGTGTGAAAATGGGTAAACACTTACTCGGTTGTAGAGCTTCCATGCTGTATTGTTAGTTTTTCAACAAAGAAAAGTTGAAATCAGTATATTACAAAATCAAAGGAGAAAATGCTTTGAAAGGAAAGTTGGGGCTTACAGATCAAGGAGAGGCCCAGGGTTTTATCAGTGATCGCACTGTCATTTTGTACAGTGACTTATACAAGTGACTTAGGCCCAAGAAAGGTTTTCTGTACAAGGGGATGGGTCTTACACTCTCTCAAGAGGCCCAAAGGTTTATTTTTATACAAATGGTGGAGCTTACAGCTCAAGGAGAAGCCCAATGTTTTTGAAAAGGTCGACGATCGCGCCGAGGTTTTGAAAACACCGTGGGTTTTATACAATGACTGAGGCCCAAAAGTTTTTGGTTTCAGAAGGGGATTGGGTCTTACACTCTATTAGAGACCCAAGTGAGTTTTAAGAAAAGAAATGGGTCTTACTACTCGAGGGTAGGCCCAGGGTTTGTTTTAAACGGGCGACAATCGCGCCAAACTTTTGAAATACTACGGGACTTATACAATAAATGAGGCCTAAAAATAGGTTTGTATTTACAAAAAGGCTTGGGTCTTACACTCTCTTAGAGGCCCAAGTGTTTGAAAATGACTTGTGAGGGTGAAAATCAAAGAAACCCTAATTTTATCTTCTTTAAAAGTAAATATTTAAAGAAAATCAAATAAAAATGATAAAAATACCAAATGAATTTGAATAAACCACTTGTGATTTTTGTTTTAGGTTTGAAAAATGAAGGATTAATCCCAAGATGAATTAAAACTCATTTGGTTTTGATTTTCAAAGTAAATATTCACTTTTAAATGTTTAAAAATAATTAAAAAGGAATTTATTCATAAAAATACTAATTATATTAAATAACTAATATAAACTTAATTTTTTTGTGGCATAAAATATTTTAACATTTTTGTGATTTTTTGCAAAAAGAACTAATAAAAAATAATTAAAATTGAAAGAGTTATTAATTTTCCAATTAATTAACAAAACATGAAAATATAGGAAAAATAGAAAAATGTGAAAAAACACAAAATGGCATGGGTGGGGTTTGAACCCACGACCTCAAGGTTATAGGGGGCGCGCCTTACCACTGGGGTGGTGATACATCCTTTGATTGAAACAAACCAACAAATACACAAGGCTTGCCTTGTTTTCGAGGCCTGGCCAAGGCAAGGCAAGGCAAGTTTGGCAAGAAACGGGAAGGTCCATAAATTTCTCATTTCTCCATGGTTGGGGACAAAATTTATATGCATCTGGCCTAGAATTTCACAAGGAATCCAATGGTGGTGGTATTTTTTCCAGATCATGCTCCCTCCTCAAAATCCGATAGTGGTTTTGAAATAGGCCTATAATTGCATTTTCTATGCTACACTTTGGTACAGGCATGAATTACATGATGAATTGGTTCAAACACAACATATATAACATGTATAAGATTTGCATAATCAGTGGACCTCAAAGCAATGCATATTTTGGGAAGTTCAAGTCATGATGCTCACCTCTTTTTTAGCTTTTGGAGTTTTCTGTGCAATCTGCCAAATTTCTTGTTCCATAAATGGTTTGATGCTTTGGACACTCTCAAATGATCCCTTAGAAGCTTTTAGGATGAGTGGAATCAACTGGAACCTGCAAAAACACAAACTAGCCCTTTCTTGCAAAAGGGGTTAAAATGGCCAAAATAGCAACTCCCTCAAATGGTGTTCCAGATGGGGGGAACCATTTGGGACAGTTCAAGGATGATATTTGGAGTGTGTTTGAGGTTTTATCTGGTTTGGAAAGTGACTGAATCAATAAATGGTTTGAAAAAATGTACAACAGTACTATTTTGAGGTTTCGAGAGGTGACTTTGTGATTTTAGAATTACAGGTCACTTGTGTGAGTTTGGACAGCCTAGATATGATATATTGGATGTGTTAGGATCATGATCTGTGGTGGAAATGCTCTCTAACTCAAAAACTCAGAGTTACCTTGCTAAAGAAGGTATTTTTGCCAAGAGAAAGAGATTTTGAGGAAAGCATCTGTTTGATGGCTTTGGTGTACTCAAACTGAGCACAAATGAGCTCTATTTATAGTAGAACAAGTTTGTTTTGGGATCAATAGTGAATGGCAACCACCGTAGAGGCTTAGCCAATGTTGATCAATGGGAAGCCAAGTCTCCTCTAGCCATTGACTAGAGGTTAGAGCAAAGGCCTTTGGTTCCCTAGTTGTTGGATCATTCTTGACTGAATTCAGTTGCAAATGTGTCAGTCCATGCCACCTCTAAGCATCCATTAAATGTTCCAATCCAAAATTGGAGTCTTGTCCCTCTTTTAGGGATTTCTAGGTTTGACATGCTACTTCTTGTTCCAAAGACTTTGGAGGCTTGGATCAGTGTTTGTTCCCTTTAGATTTGATCCTCAGATGTGTCCAAAGTGATGACAAGGCATGGAATTATCTGATTTTGCCAAATCGAGCAAAAGTGAAAAATTCTGCCTAGCCTTGGCAGTTTTCAGCAAGGCATATTGCCATTGTCATATCTCATGGCTCAAGTGGAATTTGGTGATGTTCTTGGTCATTTTGGAAAGCCCTCATATGATACAACAACTGTTTGATCATAATTGGTTTTGATACTTTTTGGATCCAAGTTAAAAATCCCCCTACATTTGGAAAAAAGTGAAGGCAGATTCTGACTTAGTGAAAATTTCACTCAGTGTTGGAAAAAGTGACATTTCATGTTTTCAGCCATTTTGATCATTCCATAACTCAAAATCCATGATGAATTGGAATGAGGTGTAGTTGAAGCTTTTGTAGAGGGCCATGAGGGCTACAAATCCAGCTTTGGATGGGAAAAAATGGCCTTGTGGTTTAGGAGTTATGATCCTTCAAAGTTGGTACCCTAGCCACTTTGTTCCATAACTTAGAAAATTTCTAAGTTTTTTATGGTTACCCCTTTTACAAGTTATCCCACTTTTCTTGATTTTTCTTGATGAATGATGATTCCAATCACACATTAACATTATTTTAGGGTTAAAAAACCTTTTTTGTGAAAAATCTCAAAAAGTCAAAGTTGACTTTTGTGCACAGTTGACTTTTTATCAGATGAATTCCAAACTGTGCAATCCTCTATGAAATCAGGTCCCTGACCTAAATCAAAATTGATGGATTGATTTCATAGGTGTTATAGGGTGTATTGAATCATGTCCTAGGGTTAGGGAGCATGTTCTAGTCAAAACGCAAAGCTACAGTTGACTTTTCCCGCAAAACCCTAATTGTAGTTCAGATGAAATTGAAACTTGTTGCTCAAGCTTCTTGGATCAATACATTGTTGTAAATGAATCAATATGGTGCATTAGAGACCCTCAACCCATGTCTTGAGGTCTTAGCTCATGATTTGTCCCAAAAGTCAACTTAGGGGTGAATTAGGTCAAGAAACCCTAATTCCTAATTTCTTTAATGAATGCATCCCCTGAGGCTAAATTGACTTGATGATTGGGTTCATGATGTCCCTTGGGGCATCATAAGTTATGCATTGAGGCATTGGCTCATGCCCAGAGGAAAACTTCCATCTGGAGGCCCTGGTCGACCAAAACCCTAATTTGGTGACACTGGCGATCTTGAGGCTTGATCCACTTGGAATGTTGCAGCCTTGTGCTTGATTTTTGATGTGGGAGCCCTTTAGATCCATTTTAAATGTTTTAGACAAGTTGAATATCATGTCATTCCTTGATTGATCCTTTGTCTAAGAGCTCTGAGAGGGCTTGAAACCCTATGTTTGATTGTAGTGGATGCTCACCGATCTTTGGGGAGACTAATGATCCATCCATATTGTGATGATGATTTGCACAATGACGGGAAACCTTAGTGGTCAAAATTTGGGGTATGACAGGATACACATTCCTACAACACATGCCTGAGTATCGCCATCTATAGTTTTCTATAAATTCCTAATCACAACACTAGATTACACTATAGTTCCACATTGAGGTTTCCTCACTCTTCCTATTCCATCTTTTCTTTTAGCATGCATAGTCACTCTCAATCATAATTAAACAACAAGAGAAATAAGTAAACCCAAGTCAATTACATAATAGAATCACATAAACAACATATCACGAGTTCCACCAATTCCGGTTCCCTCCAATTTATATAATCGGGAATCGAAATTAATATTTGTTACTTCCAACAGGTATAATATTTCCCTAGCTGTCTCTCAGTACCAAGAACATTTAAACCAGATAAACGAGGCAAAAGTTATGAATTTAAAAAAAAAAGGTTTTCTTTTCTTTTGCTCTAGGTCGCGCTAAGGGGGCCTCACCCGCGCTAAGCGCGCAACTCTCGGCCTGGAAGGGTTGGAAATTCTGCAGACCGCTCTAAGCGCGCTCTGCGATATGCAAAAAAATAAAATTCATGACAGCAACTTCCAACCTGCACTTTCATCCTCAATACCATACCCAATTAACCAATAGAGGTAGGTTTTCATGATTCAAACATAGTTTATCCCACAAACATCATAAACCATAATTTCCAACATTAACACAATGTTTATACACAAAACCCTCAAAATTCCAACCAACTCAAACCAATCCAAAATTCATAACAATTATCAATAAGTGATTCTACACACACATTGATCATACTACACAATTTATATCGATTTCCAACCGTTAATTCATTTTTTAGCAAAACCCCATTTTTCCTCAAAATCTAACCTAACTCTAAAACCCTCTAGAAATTCTACAATAAAGTTTCTATCTAGAACCCACCTCGAATAGATGATGATGATGATGAAGATGAGGTGATTTGATGAAGACTAGAGGATGATCCAAGCTTTTCTCTTCAATTCCAAGTTTTTCTTCTCTTTCTTTCCTTTGCTCTTCCTTCTCTTTATTTTCTCTCTATCAAAGGTTACTACCTTTGCCAAATGAGGGAAAAGGAAAAGATATAGAGAAAAGTCACTAATTAGTAATACTACTAATTTTCCAAATCATCTCAAATGCACCAATTAATAAAAAATCATAAATAAATAATATTAATCTGATCAGCTCTGAGTTCGTCAGTTTACTCTAATTATTTTATCCAATAATTTCTCAGAGTACCCCGGAACCCAGTCGATCAAACTAATATCATCCAGAGTAAAATAATTTACGGGGTATTACATCGTCCCCCCCCCCCCAAATAGAAATTCGCCCATGAATTTAGAGCAATTACCTGAAAAGATGAGGATAAACTTCTCGCATTTCTGACTCGAGTTCCCAAGTTGCATCACCCGGATGCGTCTCATCCCACTGGACCTTAACAAGAGGAATCTCTTTATTCCTTAACACCTTGGTTTCTCTTCCTGTGATACGACTCGGTTGAGGCTCAAACGTTAAGTCTTCTTCAATCTCAATAGTATCTGGTAGAATTGGTTGAAGAGGATCTGGAACGAACATCCGAAGCTGAGATACATGAAAAACATCGTGCATTTATGACAGAGAAGGTGGTAAGGCCAATCTGTAAGCGACTTCAGAAATTCTTTCTAAGATCTGATACGGTCCCACGTATCTCAGACTTAACTTCCGCGATTTAAACGGTCCTTTTAACCTCAATCTCGGAGTAACTTTCAAAAACACATGATCCCCATCATCAAACTCCAAAGGTCTTCTACGGTTATCCGCATAACTCTTCTGACGATCTTGCACTTGTTTAACTTTCTCACGAATCATTTGAATCTTTTTTGTAGTATCTTGAATAACTTCGGGTCCCAAAATTCTATATTCACCAACCTCTGCCCAACACAATGGCATCCTACACTTCCTTCCATACAATGCCTCGTAAGGAGCCATACCAATACTTACATGATAACTATTGTTATAAGAGAACTCAATCAATGGTAAAAGTTCTATCAAATTTCCTCCACTTTCAGGTACACAAGCCCTTAACTTATCTTCCATTATTTGTATTGTTCGTTCCGTCAGACCATCCGTTTGCGGATGATTCGATGTGCTCATACACAACTTCGTTCCCATAGCTTGTTGAAAAGCTCTCCAAAATCTTGAAGTAAACTTCGGATCTTTATCCAAAACAATACTAGAGGGAATACCATGCAATCTCACTATTTTTGAAATGAACAACCTTGCGAGATGACTCGCCTTGTAAGTAGCCTTTACGGCCAAGAAATGCGCAGATTTCATCAACTGATCCACGATCACCCAAATCGAATCATAACCACCCTGAGTACGGGGTAGTCCAACTGCAAAGTCCATAGAAACACTATCCCACTTCCATACCGGAATTTCTAAAGGTTGCAACAAGCCACCCAGCCTTTGGTGTTCAATCTTCACTTTTTGGCATACTGCACATTCTAACACGTACACTGCAATATCCTTTTTCATCCCGGACGACCAATAGTCCCTCTTTAAATCCTGATACATCTTCGAAGAACCAGGATGTATAGTAAAAGTACCCTTATGCGCTTCTTCCAAAATCCTTCTTTTCAACACCATATCATCCAGAACACAAATCCTTTGGTTAAACAAAATAATTCCGTCGGTAGCTCACACAAAACCCAGTCGAGCCATCACTTCTTGTAACTTCTCATCCAACCCTTGTCCTTGTCGGATTTCCTCCCTAAGGGTAGAATTAATATTCAAATTCCCCATAATCACACAATTAGGAGTCCAAACAAATTGAAGATTTAGATCTCTAAACATTTCCAATAAGGCATATTCTAACATCATCAACTCGGAATTATGCAACACTTTCCTACTCAGTGCATCCGCTACTTTATTCGCTTTACCCGGATGGTATTTTAGTTCCAAATCATAATCCTTCAAATACTCCATCCACCTCCTTTGACGCATGTTCAACTCTTTCTGATCAAAAAGGTACTTTAAGTTCTTGTGGTCGCTGAACATCTCAAAACGTACACCATACAAATAATGGCGCCACACTTTCAAAGTAAACACAACTGCCGCCAATTCTAAATCATGCGTTGGATAATTCTCTTCATGTACTTTCAACTGTCGAGAAGCATAAGCCACCACATGTCCATCTTGCATTAACACACCTCCTAATCCCATCTTCGATGCATCACAATATACCTCATACGACTTACTAGGATCAGGAATAATCAAAACAGGAGCGGTCGTCAATCTTTCCTTCAGACTCATAAAACTCCTTTCACAAGCCGAATCCCACTCATACGAATAATCCTTTCGAGTAAGCCTCGTCATCGGTAAAGCCAGTTGGGAAATGCCTTTAATAAAGCTTCTATAATAACCTGCCAATCCAAAGAAACTCCTAACTTCTGCAACGTTCTTCGGTCTCTCCCAATTAATCACCGCTTCAACTTTTGATGGGTCTACTGCCACACCTCCTTGAGATATGACGTGACCAAGAAAATTAACCTCCGACATCCAAAACTCGCACTTGCTCAGCTTGGCAAAAAGTTGTCTTTCTTGTAAGATCGATAAAACCATTCTTAGGTGTTCTCCGTGTTCTTGAGAATCACGAGAATAGATAAGAATGTCATCAATAAAGATCACTACAAATTGGTTCAAGTAAGGTTGGAAGATCCGGTTTATATAATCCATGAAAACTTCCGGAGCATTAGTCACACCGAAGGGCATCACTAAGAGTTCATAATGACCATAACGGGTTCTAAATGCAGTCTTCGGTACATCCGAACTCTTTACACGAATCTGATGATATCCCAACCGTAAATCAACCTTCGAGAACACACAGGCTCCTTTCAATTGATCTAACAGGTTGTCTATCCTTGGTAATGGGTATTTGTTCTTGATGGTGACCTTATTCAAGTGACGGTAATCTATACACAACCGCATCCCACCATCCTTCTTCTTTACTAACAACACTGGAGCTCCCCAGGGCGAAACACTGGGTCGAACAAAATGCTTAGCCATTAATTCCTCTAATTGATCCTTCAATTCCCTTAATTCACATGGTGCCATCCGATACGGAAAAATGGATATAGGAGCCATTCCCGGTATCAGGTCAATAGAGAATTCCACTTCCCTCTCCGGAGGGAGAGAAGTGATATCCTCAGGGAAAACTTGGGGAAACTCATAGACTACCAGAATACTCCACACCTGAAGGTTGTTACTCTCCTCCTTAGTAAGAACCAAAAGAACAGACTTTTCCTTTTCAAACTAGAAATTAATCATTCCAACCATACCTTCCAAAATAGTAGTTAACACATCCCTCGGAGTAGCTTTATCGGATGGAATAATGATTTGCTTCTCCTCACAACCGATAAATACCGAATTAGCCGAGAGCCAATCCATTCCCAGAACAACATCCACTTTCTTTAGCGGAAAACAAATAAGATCGATTTGAAAAACTCTTCCATCCACCGATAAGACACAATTTTCACACCTTAACGGTGTTTCAACCATCTCATCCATGGCAGTAGTAACCACCATGGGTGGAGACAACGTAACAGCTTGCAACCCTAGTCGCTTCATATATTGCATCGATATAAAGGAGTGTGTTGCTCCACAATCAAATAAAACAAAGCAAGGATTCCCATTAACAAAACACGTACCCGCAATCAAGGAGTCGTCACCCTTTCCTTTCTTTGCGTCCAACGTGTAGACCCGGCCGGTACTCTTCTCTTGCATTTGGTTTCTTCTTTGAGGACAATCCCTCACCATATGGTCCACTTTATTACACTGGTAACACTTCACTCCCTCAAATATGCATCTACCCGTATGCATCTTACCACAAGAATAGCACACCGGAGGCGCACTTGACCTTGAACCCTGAACTTGCTTTCCCTTGAAAGCTTGTTGTCTTGGTCTAAACTGTTGTGTTGATCTCCCTCGATCGCCTTGATTCGTCCTACTCAACACTCCTTCCGCTTGCACCTTCTTCAAGCTACTCTCCGCTACATAGCATTGTCTTAACATTTCGGCATAGCTAATGAATTCCCTTTGAGACACGCTATGTGAAATTTCAGCTTTCAACCCAAATAGAAACTATTTAATCTTCCACCTCTCATCAGGAGCATACAAAGCTTGCCGAGAATAAGCGGCCATAATCTCAAACTTTTCCGCATAAGCGGCTACGGTTAAGTTTCCTTGTCTCAACTATTGAAATTCAAATTCCATCTGAGTCCTTAAAGAACTTGGAAAGTAATTCTCCATAAAAGTTATCTTAAACTGTTCCCATACTTTCGGTACCTCTTGAATCGTCATTAAGGCTGAAGCACTCTCCCACCACCTCATAGCAGGACCCTTTAGTAAGTGAGAGGAAAAAACCACCTTATTTTCCTCACTGCATTGAACTATCAAGAAAACCCTTTCCATACCCGCAATCCATTCATGAGCCTTGATTGGATCTAACCCTCCCTGAAACTCCAGATGATTCATACAAATGAAATCCCTAAAGGTTTCCCCTGCAACTTCAGGAACAACCACTGGAGGATGCAAGCCACCAGCCATTTGCTGTACCATTTGTTGCATAAACTGATTATGTTGTTGTTGCATCTGCAGCATGAATTGATACAGAGGAGCATTCCCATCGTCACCTGGTGGATTCGTCCCTGCCGGATTGGTTCGGGGTCTACCACGAGTGTTCCTGCGCTCGTCAGCCATATTCCTAAATGTCATACAGATAGGATTAAGTTGATCAGGCTCAATACCATAAATATAACACGTAAGACCAAGGGCGACACCACGCATATGAAATGGGAGGAAAATACTTATATTGTTTCATGGCTAGGTCGAGGATACGACCTGCTCTGATACCAACTGTAAGACCCATATATATATACATACATCAGAGCATATATTATACATGCAAACCACAAATTGGGTATTGAAATATCATAAGTTCCTAAATGACAATTTATACATATACATGCCCCAAAATACTATGTACAAAACTATGGCATCATAAGTACAAAATGTCTCAATTCTAAGAACTATATCAAATAATGATCTCAAAGTAATCTTCACAATGGAAGCTTGCCACACAAAAGCTACGATCCGTAAGGAAAAATCAAACAACTTCGTCCGTACCCTTCGCCGAACCTGTAGTACCTGTGATGCAAACAACAACATGGGGTGAGATACATCAATCTCAGTAAGTTCTCTATCTTATCAGTCCTCTCGGCTTTTCAAGGTTCTAACAATCCTAAATCAAGTCCAAGGGAAAAGGGGAAAGGACTTCGAGTTCACAAATACAATTCTCACACTATATGGAAACACGTTATTGAGCCAGTTACTCAAAAGTTTATCACTAATCGATAACCGTACCAAGGCATCCCCTTTTCCCGTCCGCTTCTACGTCTAGAAGTCGACCTAAGTCATGGATCCTTGTAGTTATTTGGCATACGAAATGGATTCGGGATCATCGGCCCGTACACCGTGATCCGTCACTTCACACGGCCCGTACACCGTCACAAGTCTCTTTACCCCTAGGCTCCATTCGTACTACACGCGGGAATCAAACCTGCCAAGTAATTGTGCCTGCACTTCAGAGGAGCTCGAGACTCATGAAGGCCTCTCAAGGGAAACTCAAAAGAAAATGGTTACGATTACGTGATCATAAACACAAGCGTAATTGTATTCGACAATCACAAGGCCACAGACGCCTTAAAGTCTCTTTTGCCTTTCACCAACATAAGGTTTACACATGTTCCATACTAGTGTTCACTCTCATTTAGGCCCTTACTCGGCAAGGATGCACCTTCCTACAACACATGCCCAAGTATCACCATCTAAAGTTTTCTATAAATTCCTAATCACAGCACTAAATTACACTATAGTTCCACATTGAGGTTTCCTCACTCTTCCTATTCCATCTTTTCTTTTAGCATGCATAGTCACTCTCAATCATAATTAAACAACAAGAGAAATAAGTAAACCTAAGTCAATTACATAATATAATCACAAAAACAACATATCACGAGTTCCACCAATTTCGGTTCCCTCCGATTTATTTAATCGTGCATCGAAATTAATATTTGTCACTTCCAACATGTATAATATTTCCCTAGCTGTCTATTGGTACCAGGAACATTTAAACCGGATAAACGAGGCAAAAGTTAGGAATTAAAAAAAAAAGGTTTTCTTTTTTTTTGCTCCAGGTCGCGCTAGGCGGGCCTCACCCGCGCTAAGCGCGCAACTCTCGGTCTGGAAGGGTTGGAAATTCTACAGACCGTGCTAAGAAGGCATGACCGCGCTAAGCGCGCTCTGTGATATGCAGAAAAATAAACTTCATGACAGTAGCTTCCAACCTGCACTTTCATCCTCAACACCATACCCAATTAACCAATAGAGTTAGTTTTTCATGATTCAAACATAGTTTATCCAACAAACATCATAAACCATAATTTCCAACATTAACACAATGCTTATACATAAAACCCTCAAAATTCCAACCAACTCAAACCAATCCAAACTTCATAACAATTATCAATAAGTGATTCTACACACACATTGATCATACTACACAATTTATATCGATTTCCAACCATTAATTCATGTTTTTAGCAAAACCCCATTTTTCCTCAAAATCTAACCTAACTCTAAAACCCTCTAGAAATTCTACAATAAAGTTTCTATCTAGAACCCACCTCGAATAGATGAATATGATGATGAAGATGAGGTGATTTGATGAAGACTAGAGGATGATCCAAGATTTTCTCTTCAATTCCAAGTTTTTCTTCTCTTACTTTCCTTTGCTCTTCCTTCTCTCTATTTTCTCTCTCTCAAAGGTTACTACCTTTCCCAAATGAGGGAAAAGGAAAATATATAGAGAAAATTCACTAATTAGTAATACTACTAATTGTCCAAATCATCTCAAATGCGCCAATTAATAAAACCTCAGAACTAAATAATATTAATCTGATCAGCTCTGAGTTCGTCAGTTTACTCTAATTATTTTCTCCAATAATTTCTCAGAGTACCCCGGAACCCAGTCGATCAAACTACTAATTCTCCAATACGGGGTATTACACACACACTCTCTCTCTCTCTCTCGTAGCATATATCTATCCATCTATATATATATATATATATATATATATATATATATATATATATATATATATATATATATATATATATATATATATATATATATATTTGTTTATCTATCTATTTATTAAACTCTCTACCTATTTATTTATTTATCAAATTAATTCTAAGACACAATGGATTTACTTGAACGATACTATTTCAACCAGTGTTTTAAAAACCGGACCGGTCATCAAATCGGTGAGGGTACTGGGTCACTGGTTTATTGGTCGAACCACTAGGTCATTGGTCGAACCGCATGACAAAACCGGATTAAACCAGATAACTCGGTTGAATAGACCGGTCTATATAACAAAACTATATAGATATAAAACTGGTCGAACCGGATGATTCAGTCTCTACAAAATATAACTAACAATTAAATTTATTTAAAATATCATATCATATGTTCACAAGTTTATTATCTAGATTCAAATTTAAAACAAAGGTATCATGTAAAGCCCATATATATATATATACATACATCAAAGCAGATATAATACATGAATTCCACATTTGGTACTGAAATATACAATAAGTTCCTAGTAAACACTTTATACATATACATGCCCAAAAAGCCTAATACAAAAAAACTACGGCATCATATATCTACAAGATGTTCCAAAGACAAATACTAAGAACTAGATCACTAATGATCTCAAAAAACTCCACAACGGAAGCAAAGCCATCAGCTAAGCAAGGATAATCACACGGCCTTATCGTTACCCTTCGCGGAACCTGCAGTACCTGTGATGTAAACAACAACAGCGGGGTGAGATACATCAAATCTAAGTGAGTTCCCTATCTTAGAGTCCTCTCGGATCTACAAGGTTCTAATAGACCTAACTCAAGTCAAAAGGGAAGGGAAGTGACTTTGAGTACACACACACTATATGGAAACATGCCATGAGTTCATCAACTCACAATATCACTAATCGGTAACCACACCAAGGCATCCCCTTTTCCCGTCCGCTTCTACGTCTAGAAGTCGACCCGAGTCATGGATCCTCGAAACCTACTTGACATACGAATGGATTCGGGTTCTACGGGCCATTAACCGTTATGAACCGTCACTTCACACGGGCCATTAACCGTCACAAGCATACGCTCCCAGAGCGCCATTCGTACTGCACGCGAGAATCAAACCTGCCAAGTAGTTGTGCACATGTTTCAGAGCAGCTCGAGACCCATGAAACGCACTAGCAAAAATAACCGGTTACGATTACGTGATCGCACACAAACGTGATTGTATTTGACAATCACAAGGCCATTATGCCTTATCACAACCAAACGGTTAACAAGCATGTTCCATACTAGTGTCTATTCATTCTATATTTTCTCGACATTGCTTATGGTAATGTTTCTCACCCTACCTATTCCGTATTTTAACATGCATCCGTATTCAACAACGATTACACACCATCCAAACGATAAAAGTCGACAAAACGACACTATTCCCAAAATCTCGACATAATTAAATTGGCCAACAATATTAAAACTATTTTAATAAGAAAGTATATTTTGTTAGCTTTCCAACGATATCAAGAATGTTAAAAATGGATAACCGAGTCAAAAGTTATGGACATAACGAAAAATAGTATCGCGAGAAAACACAATTCTACATTTTTCCTGACCGAACGCGTACTGCCCTAAGCCATACGCATATCGCCCAGCTGGCTCGCCCAGTTATACGCATATTGCCCAAGGTGATACGCGTATGGGAAGATGCTGATTTCCCTTCAAAATTCCATTTTTTCCCTCCAATACGCGTATTGCCCAAACCATACGCGTATTGCCTCCTCCATACGCGTAACGCCCAAAATCCTTCACTTCCATACACGTATTGCCCAACTCAATACGCGTATGGCCGTGTGTGTTACGCGTATGGATAGGTGAAACCCAGAACTTTTTCTGCAGACAAGTTCTGCTACGGGTTGATCCAATTCAACCCCAAAATCCCACTTTTCTCAGTCAAAATACACCAAAACATGTTATAATTATCGCAACCAGTATGATACACAATCAATTAACGAATTTTAGCAAATAGATTAGGATTCTATTGTAAAATTCTACATTTTCTAACAATATCAAACTAATTCTAAAACTCACTAAAACCTTAATCTAAAGAGTCTAACTAGAACCCACCTGGATTACAAGATGACGAGGTTGAAGCTGAGATGAAAAGATGAAGATTGGTTGATGATTGAAGTCCTAGAGCTCTTGAGGAATTTTTTCTCTTCTTTTCCCTTCCTTTTCCTTCTCTTCCTTTTCCTTCTCCAAGTTTCTATCTTTTCTCAAATAAGGAAAATGGAAAGAAAATGTACATAGAAAACATTAATTGGCAATACTATTAATTATCCAAATTATCTCAAATGCAGCAATTAATAAAATTCCAAGCTAAATAATATTAATCTAATCAAATTTCCGAGTTCATCGGTTTACTCTAATTACTTTATCCAATAATTGCTCAGAGTACCCCGGAACCCAGTTGATCATCATAATATTATCCAAAAATGCTCACAAAATTATGGGGTATTACATATCACACATAACAAAATAGTACAAAATTATATAGTTTAATGGCAAACAAAGTCTAATTGCAACATAATTTAATTAAATAGTTTATAACAAAATAACTCTAATGTGCACCATTTCAAAGGAGGAAAAATTGTTTCAATGTTGGGATCTCTTTCTTCAATATTAAAATCGTCTGCAGTAAAATCAACCGCATCCGCAACAACTTCTCCGTCAATGATATCATTAGTTTGTTTTATTTTTTATTTTAATTTTTTATTTCATTTATTTCATATTTTATTTTAATTTTTTAATTAAAATAATAAAAAAAGACGTCGTTTTAATTTTTTAAAAAAAATGCAATTAAACCGCCGGTTTTTCTGGTTTACACCGGTTTTTACCGGTTCACACCGGTTCAATGACATGAGCGATCTAACAACTGAACCCGACCGGTTCCCATTTCGACCGGTCCGACCGGCCGGTCCGGTCCGGTTTTTAAAACGCTGATTTCAACTCAATTATGAGATGATGCTAAAACCATTAATATGGGGTGGCAACACTTACATGTAACATATCATCATCCCTAACAGAACAATGTATGACGACTCAAAATCCTATTCATAAACAATCTTATGATATAATTGAAAATATTGAAAATATTGAAACTTAACTTATCAAAAAAGGATAAAAAAACTATATGTATTACTTATAATAGGTTTAATGGTTTGAAAATTTAAAAAGACGATAGATCACTAGTACAACATAAATAAGGAGGATATTAAAAGTGCATAAAGAATGTTAACCAATAATAATGATTAAAATACAAGTGAAGAACCAATGGTCTTGGATAATGAAAGCCATTTTTAAACAAAGACAGAAAGTATCTCGTCAAGAGTGGCAAAGGCTGACAGCTCAACAGGTTGTTACTACTAGACAAATTTACCAGATTTTTCAATCGAACCACGAGAAGGTAGCGTGGAGGAACATATGGATTTCTAATTGCGCAATACCTAGGGCAAAACTTACTATGTGGATGGCTTGTAATGAAAGATTGGCAACTAGAGAAAGATTGGCTAAATTAGGGTTTTTAGAGCAAACTAAATGCAGCTTTTGTGTTAACAGTGAAAGTATGTAACATCTGTTATTTGACTGTGGCAGGATGAAAGAGATATGGCAGAATATCCTTAATTGGCTCAACATCAATCACAATCCCCTAGGCTGGAAGGAAGAGCTACAATGGGTGTTGAAGAATAGTAAAGGTAAAAGTTGGAGAGCTAAGATCCTCAAGTGTGCATTTACGGAGACGGTTTATGAAGCGTGGATTTACAGGAACCTTTTTGTTATAAGAACCAAATGGAGGTTGGTCTAATAGGGCCTAATATTATTGAGATAGTGGCTAATAGATGTTAGGCAAGAGCTCTCCTTAGTTGTTTGGTATTGTAGTTGAGTTCTTGGCTGGATCATTCGATCGCCATGTTTTGTATTGTTTTTTGGGATTTAATAAAATCTTTTATTCCAAAAAAAATGAGAAAAATATATTGAAGTATTTATTTTAATATATTTTAAAAAAAATGAATTTATATTAGATGAGATAATTATATAAGTTATTCTTAATTTCTTATTACACTACATTACTTTTTAGGTGTATCCTAGAAGCTAAAGAAAAAGTTATTATTATTCAAAAAATATTAAATTATTAGCTTAAACTATATTTAAATGAATGAACTACATTTTTACTTGTATATTATTATAAATTTTGGACCAAATAAGTATTTTTTTATTAATTATGATATAATTAACAAACATATTCCTATTACAACAAAGTCCTTCTAACTTTTAGTAAAATTAGTAGAACTCGATATATATGCTTATGTCTCTTCTAAAATAATTGTATTGTTTTTATTGTTTAAAATAGACTTAGATAAGTCAAAGAAATAACTTAAACGCGAAAAAAGGAATGACATAGTTCTAGAACACAGTAGTAACTCCAACTTTTTATAAAAAAAATTCAATACATTACTTTTAAATTAAAAGATAAAATATCTCAACAAAACTTCTAATTTTTTGTGGTTAGTTGTGTGTCAAATTAATATAAAATTGGAACACTTTGCGAATTTCTATTTTAGCATGCTTCAAATTCTTTTTGTTAGATTTGAACGTGGGAATATGATGACTTTACTAAATAAAAAGTTCATATTTTTATAGTTTATCATTGTTTGTTAAAAGTTAATTTAGTTGGGGTTGTGAATATTTTTTAATAATAAGAATGCAACCATATATGACCTAAAAACCTATAATATTATTATTTTTTATTTTATGGTATTTACTCATAATAATATGGTTTTAAACTTTTAAAAATTGTTTGAAATATCATTAGTCTATACTCAATCTCTAAGGCTAAAAGAAATTTTTTTAATGTTGTGTACACTTTTTCTTAAATAGTTTAAAAAGTTAATAAATGTTTAATTTTAATAGTTATTTAATAGATTACATATAAATTACTAACAAAATAAGTAAATGTGATACTTCATCCAATAATAACATGATGTGTCTCAATTTATAAAATAAAAGTGTCTCTATTATAATAAAATATAACATAAATTTTGGCAAGTTATTAAAAGATATTATAATATAAAAAGTGATAGTATAAAATAACTTAAAAAAACCTTATGTTTTATGAAAGTTAGAACAACATATTAAATTCAATTTAACGTTAAGATCATATCTCATATATTATAAATAAGACTTCGTTGATCATTGACTAATCAAATTAAATCTCCATTACGACTTTGATTAAAGAATCACTCTAAAATGGCCACGATATCATTCATTGGCTTTAATGTAGTTGTAATCATTATGATAAGTTTTGCTTTGATTTTGAGAACATCGATGTGCTCTGAGATTTCACAATCACATTCTGAACCTCCTTCACATGATATTGGTAATGTACCAAGACCATTGTCATCATATGAGAAATATTTAACTATTTGCTCAAGCAAATTAAAGAAAGAATGTGGTAAAGAGGTATTCCTTAGTGTATTAGTTGGAAATGGAACTGTTAGTGATTCTTGTTGTCATAGTCTTGTGAATGACGTTGGAAAAACTTGTCATTTTGACATTACAAGATATGCAACACAATTGGCAGCATATGTGAAAAGCAAAACTGAAATTTTAAATAGATGTTTGAATGTTTGGAATAATTGCACATTGGTTCATCTAATGTAAGCATGATATAAAATTCAGTAAAAATGAATAAAAAATAGTCACTTGACGTATCAAATAAAAATTTTATCTTGAATTAAATATATTATGCTTAACCCATGTTTTTTTTATTTCGTAATATTCTAGTTCATGTTTTTATTTTTCATTTGAATATAAACTTATAATGATACATATAGGTATAACTTAAAAAAACTAGAGAATCAAAATAAGGATTTCATTTAATACAAACATACAATATTGAAATAAATTATAATAGAAAATCTCAGAATTTAAATTGATTCTCAATCTTTAAACACAAAATTGAAATGATATATGGATCCAACAAAGTTTTAAGCATCAAAATCATTTGTTCATAACCAAATGAAATAGGACAACTATGTTCAATTTTATTTAAAAAGTAAATAAAAATCTCTCTCTCTCTCTCTCTCTCTCTCTCTCTCGCTCTCTCTCGCAATATATATCTATCCATCTATCTATATATATATATATATATATATATATATATATATATATTTGTTTATCTATCTATTTATTAAACTCTCTACCTATTTATTTATTTATCAAATTAAATCTAAGACACAATGGATTTACTTGAACGATACTATTTCAACCAGTGTTTTAAAAACCGGACCGGTCATTAAACCGGTGAGGGGACTGGGTCACTGGTTTATTGGTCGAACCACTAGGTCATTGGTTGAACCGCATGACAAAATCGGATTAAATCGGATAACTCGGTTGAATAGACCGGTCTATATAACAAAACTATATAGATATAAAACTGGCCGAACCGGATGATTCAGTCTCTACAAAATATAACTAACAATTAAATTTATTTAAAATATCATATCATATGTTTACAAGTTCATTATCTAGATTCAAATTTAAAACAAAGGTATCACACATAACAAAATAGTACAAAATTATAAAGTCTAATGGCGAACAAAGTCTAATTGCAACATAATTTAATTAAATAGTTTATAACAAAATAACTCTAATGTGCACCAATTCAAAGGAGGAAAAATTGTTTCAATGTTGGGATCTCTTTCTTCAATATTAAAATCATCTGCAGTAAAATCAACCGCATCCGCAATAACATCTCCGTCAATGATATCATTAGTTTGTTTTATTTTTTATTTTAATTTTTTATTTCATATTTTATTTTCATTTTTTAATTAAAATAATCAAAAAAGACGTCGTTTTAATTTTTAAAAAAAATGCAATTAAAGTGCCGGTTTTTTCGGTTTTTTTGCTTTTTCCGGTTTACACCGGTTTTTACCGGTTCACACCGGTTCAATGACATGAGCGATCTAACAACTGAACCAGACCGGTTCCCGGTTCGACCGGTCCGGTCCAGTTTTTAAAACACTAATTTCAACTCAATTATGAGATGATCCTAAAACCATTAATATGGGGTGGCAACACTTACATGTAACATGTCATAATCCCTAACAAAACAATGTATGACGACTCAAAATCCTATTAATAAACAATCTTATGATATAATTGAAAAAATATAAAATATTGAAACTTAACTTATCAAAAAAGAATAAAAAAACTATATGTATTACTTATAATAGGTTGAATGGTTTGAAAATTTAAAAAGACGATAGATCACTAGTACAATATAAATAAGGAGGATATTAAAAGTGCATAAAGAATGTTAACCAATAATAATGATTAAAATACAAGTGAAGATACAAGTGAAGAACCAATGTTCTTGGATAATGAAATCTATTTTTAAACAAAGACAGACAGTATCTCCTCAAGAGTGGCAAAGGCTGACAGCTCAACAGGTTGTTACTACTAGGCAAATTTACTAGATTTTTCAATCGAACCACGAGAAGGTAGCGTGGAGGAGCATATTTGTAATACCCCGTATTTTAATTACTTTGAATAATATTAGTTGTGATCTACTGAGTTCCAGTGTACTCTGAGAAATTATCTGCAAAGATAATTAGAGTAACGGTTGAGCTCAGAGCAAATCTAATTAATATTATCTGTCTCTGAGATATTTTAATATTTGAAACTTTAGAGACTTTTTGGGAAATTAGTAGTATGACAATTGATGATATTTTACTATATCATTTCTTTTTCCACTTTTTTCCATTTAGAAACAAATAAAAGAAAAGGATAGAAAGAAGTTGGAGAGAAAGAAAGAGAAAGGAAAGGAAAGAAGAGGAAAAAGCTCAAGAACACAAGATCTTCAAACATCATCCATTTTTCATCAAATCATCTTCCAATCTTCATCATCATCTTCTACTCAAGGTGGGTTCTAGATAGATACCTTAGTTGTAGAATTTCATGAGTTTTAGAGTTAGGTTGGAATTGTGAGAAAATGAGAAATTGTGCTAAAATCATGAATCTAATGGATGAAATGCAATATAAATGTTGTTCAATGATTGTTGCTATGATTATACTATGTTTTGATTGTTATGGTAAGGGTTGATTGTGTTTTGGATGGAAAAACTATGGAATTTTGATGAAGAACAGCGCTGTTGAGAAGTTGGGGTTTCCAGGCTTCGCCTAGCGAACCTGGGGCGAGTCCCAGCGAACAAACTTTCGAGGGTTCGCCTAGCGAACCCGGTAGTGAAGGTTAGCGAAGGTTCGCTAACGACGTTCGCCTAGCGAACTTTGTGCCTTTTCAGGGCTGTTTGGTTCTGTCTTGCTTCGCTGAGTTGTTCGCGAAGCGAAGGGCGAGGCAAATGTTCGCCAGGGAGTTCGCGAAGCGAACTTTAGGTCTGTTTTTGTTATGTTTGTTCATTCGCCAGGGGCTTCGCCTAGCGAAGGCTGGAGCGAATGCTCGCTGGGTAGTTCTCCTAGCGAACATGTCAGGTTATGCAGTTTTGTTTCTTTCATAACTTTTGACTCGTGTATCCGATTTGCGTATTCTTGGTATCGGTGTGAAGCTATGAAAATCCTCTATATAATGGAAGGGGGGAAGTACTGGTTTTGATGTCAATTAAATAAATTGGAGGGAAATGTGATGTAATGCCCTGCATAATATATATCTAGAATAATACAATACAAGCATTTTATTTGGTACTGACCCATCAAAAGCGCCTAATAGCATAGTTCACATACTTGTCCATTCTTAAAACATAAATACTCTACACGGAACAAGTCATGGAAACTAGCCAAAAATAATAAAACAAATAATGTTATACAATATCCTAAATTGCATACAACAAAAGAATACACTGCGGAATAAGCTTAACTAAGCTTCTCTTGAAACATCCGGGTATCGCTCCACTTGTAACCAAACCTGCACCTAAAACAAAGCAACTATAGTGGGGTGAGATACATCAAATCTCAGTGAGTTCCCTATCCTATAGATTCTCTCGGCTTTACAGGGTTTAATCAATCCTAACTCAAGTCAAGGTGAAGGGAAAATGACCTTGAGTACACAACCTCACAAACTCACACTATATGGAAACATGTCATGAGTCTGTTAACTCACAAAGTTCACACGGAAGGAATTACGTCCTGAGCCTGTTAACTCAAGATTCCTTATGAATCGATAACCATACCAAGGCATCCCATTTTCCCGTCCGCTTCTACGTCTACAAGTCAACCCGAGTCATGGATCCTTGAAGTTACTTGATATACGAAATGGATTCGGGATCATCGGCCCGTACACCGTGATCCGTCACTTCACACGGCCCGTACACCATCACAAGTCTCTACCTGTAGGCTTTATTTGTACTACACGCGGGAATCAAACCTGCTAGTGGTGGTGCTCGAGTCTCATGAAACTACACCGCAAGATACATGGTTACGATTACGTGAACATTCACACAACGTGATTGTATTCGACAATCACAAGGCCACCATGCCTTAAGGCCACATTCGCCTTACTATAAAACATAACAATTACACATGTTCCATACTAGTGTTTTCACTCAATTCTATACCATTCTGCAATTGACATACGCCTCGGTCTCTTCTGCACGAGCGTTGTCATTACGTTATCTACTCTAGGCCAAAACTCGTCAAAGAATGCACGACCGTCGTCATCCAGAGTTTCTATCAAAATTCTAATTAGAAACTAGAATTATACCAATCTTAACTATGCCATTTGTTTTCGGGGTAAAGTTTCCTCACTCTCCCTAACTCATTTTAACATGCATATTATCTCATTCATTTTAACAACAACATTAAATAGATATGGCATAACACAATATTACAAGTAAATACATATAATCACACATCACATAAAACATCACTTTCGGTTTCCCTCTGGTTCATTTAATCGGATCACGAAATCAATATTTCTCACTCTCATCCCGTAGGATATTCCACAGCTTTGCATCGGCTATAAATATGCCTCGATCAGATTTACGATCCAAAAGATGTCAATTCTGACATTTCGTAAAACATTAATTCCCTCCATTTCCCACTAAATAAAATATCCCTCATCAGATAGAGGGTCGTCATAGCTTTCTAATGACACCAAGAACGTCCCGATCCGAGTTACGGATCAAAAGTTATTAAGGAAACAAAACTGCACAATTGCCATGTTCGCTAGGCGAACGTCCCAGCGAGCATTCGCTCCAGCCTTCGCTAGGCGAAGCTCCTGGCGAATGAAAAACAGAACAAAAACAGACATAAAGTTCGCTTCGCGAACTCCCTGGCGAACATTCGCCTCTCCCTTCGCTTCACGAACAACTCAACGAAGCAAGGCAGAACCAACCAGCACTTAAAAGGCACAAAGTTCGCTAGGCGAACGTCGTTGGCGAACCTTCGCTAATCCTCGCTGCCGGGTTCGCTAGGCGAACCCTCGAAACCATTCACTACGCTTCGCCCCAGGTTCGCTAGGCGAACCCTGCGAAAGCTAGAAATTCAGCAGCGCTGCTACTCATCAAAATCAATTATTTCCTTAATCCAAACACTTCCAAATCACACCATGACAATCAAAACATACTCCAATCATAACAAAAAGTATTCTACACAGTCTATACCATATTTCATCCATTAAATTCATTGATTTTATCCGATTAATCAATTTCTCTCAAAACTAACCTAAGTTCAAATCATTGATTTCTAGAACTTAGAGTTTATATCTAGAACCCACCTGATAATCGAAGAGGAGTTTGAAGAAGATGCTGATGATCCATGGGTTCCTCTTCTTCATCTTCTCCATTTTCTCTCTTTCTCTTCTTTCCTTTCCTTCTTCTTCTTTACTAACTTTTTCTTTTCTCTTTTTCTTTCTCTTTCCAAAATATATACATATATTATACTATTAGTAAATAATATAAATCCAATAGAGTAAAATATCTCCAATTGATATTTTGTCATCTCAACCAATTGATCATTTATTAAAGTTATCATAAAAGTCTCTCTTGTACTAATAATAAATTGACCTCTTCAGAGTTCATTAGTTTCTCTATTGATCCCAATTGATAATACTTAAAGTACTTAGAGGATTCCCTTAATCCATTTTACCAAGGGTAGAGCACATAGATGCTCATCTGATCTCATCTGATATCCAATTGAACATTTAGGTAATACGGGGTATTACACGTGAATTAGTATAATTGGGAGTATGTGGAATTATGTGTTTCCATTATGTGACTGATGACTATTTGCCTATGCTCTTATTGTTAAACATGTTTGAATACGTATGCATGTTAAAATACGAAATAGGTAGAGTGAGGAATATTACCATAAATAATGTAAGAAAGTGTGGAATGACATAGTGACAACGCTCGTGCATGAGAGGCCGAGGCGTATGTCTAGTAATCATAACCAGTTTATCTTGCGGTGTAGTTTCATGAGACTCGAGCTCCTCCTCAGAAATGTATGCACAATTACTTGGTAGGTCTGATTCCCTACGTGTAGTACGATTGGAACCTATGCTATGGATAGAGACTTGTGATGGTTAACAGACCATGAGAAGTGATGATTCACGGTTAACAGGCCGATGATCCTGAATCCAATTCTTATGCCAAGTAACTACAAGGATCCATGACTCGGGTCATCTTCTAGGCGTAGAAGCGGACGGGAAAAGGGGATGCCTTGGTACGGTTATCGATTAGTGAGATTCTTGAGTTAACAGGCTCAGGACTTACCTTTGTACTAGTGTGAGTTAACAGACTCACGAGTGTGGATCCATATAGGGTGTGTGAGTGCTCAAAGTCATTTCCCTTCCCTTTTGACTTGAGTTAGGCATGTTAGAACCTTGTAAAGCCGAGAGGACTATAAGATAGTGAACTCACTGAGATTTGATGTATCTCACCCCATATTGTTGTTTACATCACAGGTACTACAGGTTCGGCGAAGGGTAAGGACAAAGTGGTTTGACTTTTCCTTACGGATCGTAGCTTTTGAGATGACATGGCTTCCGCTATGGCATTTTATTTTGAGATCATTGTATTGATCTAGTTCTTAGTGCATTTTGGGACATCTTGTATATGTTATGCCGTAGACTTTAGAACTTTGTATTTAGGGTATTTAATGTATATAATGTGTTAACTAGGAACTTATGGTATTTCAGTACCAAATACTTGGATTCATGTATAATATATATGCTTTGATGTATGTGTGTTATGTATGGGTGTTACAGTTGGTATCAGTGCAGGTCGTATCCTCGACCTGGCCATGAAATAGTTTAAGTATTTCTTTCCGTTTCATATGCGTTGTGTCGCCATTGGTCTTACATGTTATATTTATGGTATTGAGTCTGATCAACTTAATCCTATCTGTATGACATTTAGGAACATGGCCGAAGGGCGCAGAAACAACCGTGGTAGACCGAGAACTACTCCAGCAGGGACAAATCCGCTAGGGGACGAAGGGAATGACCCTTTGTATCAATTTATGCAGCAGATGCAGCAACAACAGAATCAGTTTTTGCAACAAATGGTACAGCAAATGGCTGGTGGCGTGCACCCTCCAATGGTTGTTCCTGAAGCTGCAGGGGGAACCTTTAGGGATTTCATTCATATGAATCCTCTGGAGTTTCCGGGAGGGTTAGATCCAGTAAAGGCTCATGAGTGGATATCCGGTATGGAGCGGATTTTCTTGATAGTTTAGTGCAGTAAGGAAAATAAGGTTGTTTTCGCTTCTCACTTGTTGAAGGGTCCTGCCATGAGGTGGTGGGAGAGTGCTTTGGCCTTAATGACAATTCAAGAGGTACCGAAAGTATGGGAGCAGTTTAAGATAAATTTTATGGAGAAGTATTTTCCAAGTTCCTTAAGGTCTCAGAAGGAATTCGAGTTTCAACAATTGAGACAAGGCAACTTGACCATGGCTTCTTATGCAGAAAAGTTCGAGGTTATGGCTGCTTATTCTAGGCAGGCTATGTATGCTCTGGATGAGTGGTGGAAGATTGATCAGTTTCTTTTTGGTTTGAGGGCCGAAATTTCACATAGTGTGTCGCAGAGGGAATTCACTAACTATGCCGAATTGTTACGACAGTGTTATGTGGCGGAGCATAGCTTAAAGAAAGTGTAAGCAGAAGGAGAGTTAAGTAGGGTGAATCAAAGTGATCGTGGGAGATCGAATCAACAATTTAGACCGAGACAAAAAATGTTTAAAGGGAAACAAGTTTAGAGTTCCAGGACTAGTGCGCCTCCGGTATGTCGTACGTGTGGTACGAATTATATTGGTAGGTGCAGTTTAGAAGGAATAAGGTGTTATCAATGTAATCAGGTGGGCCATTTAGCGAGGGTTTGTCCTCAGGGTAGGAATCAGACACAAGGGAGGAATACCGGTCGAGTGTATACCTTGGATGCAAGGAAGAAAAAGGGTGACAATTCCTTGATTGCTGGTACGTGTTTTGTGAATGGAAATCCTTTCTTTGTTTTATTTGATTGTGGAGCTACACACTCTTTTGTATCGATGCAATGTGTAAAGCGGCTTGGGTTGCAAGCGGTTCCGTTGTCTCCACCCATGGTGGTCACTACCGCCATGGATGAGATGGTTGAAACACCTTTAATGTGTGAAAATTGTGTTTTATCTGTGGATGGAAGAGTTTTCCAGATTGATTTGATTTGCTTACCGCTTAAGAAAGTGGATGTTGTTCTGGGAATGGATTGGCTTTCAGCTAATTCAGTATTTATCGGGTGTGAAGAAAAACTAATCATTATTCCATATACCGAGGCCACTCCGAAGGATGTGTTAACTACTATTTTGGAAGGTACGGTTGGAATGATTAATTTCTTGTTTGAAAAGGAGAAGTCCGTTCTTTTGGTTCTTACTAAGGAGGAGAGTAGCAATCTTCAAGTTTTGAATATTCCAGTAGTTTGTGAGTTTCCTGAAGTTTTTCCAGAGGATATCTGTAACGCCCTAGTTTTGTCAGTTTTATTTAATCTAGTCGTTTTGATTATTTTGATTATTATTTTATTTAATTTTTGACTTTTATTCAGAAATATATTATTTTTCATTGCTGTGATATTTTATCGCGTTTTGGGAACGTTTGCGAGATATTTGAGTGTAGGGGTATTTTGGTCTTTTCATTTATTTTTGTTAAGTTAGAAACATAAGAGAAAAGAAAGAGAGAAAAATAGAGAGAAAGAAAATGAGAAGAAGGAAAAGGGGAAGAAAAGAGAAAGAAAGGAGAAAGAGAGAAAACTTGGAAAATCTAGGAATCGAAACAACCGACTTTCCAAACACGATTAAATCGGGTAAGGGTGCGAAACTCGATTATCTTATGCTTGTGTATGATTATGTATGTATGTATGTTTTTGGTTGTTATTGGATTGAAATGGAAACATAGAGTAAAACCCATAAATGTTGAAAGTGTTAGAAATTGATCCAAATGTGTTTGAAATCATGTTTTAGTGTCCCTTATTGTTGATACATGTTAGATACATGTTGTTAGGCATTCTATTGGTAATTTTCTGGTGTTTAGGTGAAAATTTGAATTGATTTTGGGTTGAAAACGCAGAAAAAATTCTGCAGAAAATTCTGGTTTTTCCACTACTCGTACGCGTATCACCCAATGCAATACGCGTATTGGTTAAGGCAATACGCGTATGGCATTGAAGAAAGGTGGGAAATACGCATATGGAGTTCCATTTTCTCGGCCATCTGCCCATTTGCATAATGGTACACGTAAGATTTTAGGGCAATACGCATATGAAGTAGGGCAATACGCGTATTGGGGTTTTAGTGGGAATTTTGGGGAAAATTTGTCTCTGCCCATACGCGTATCACTTTGGACAATACGCGTATGGAATGGGCGAGGGAGCAGGGCAATACGCGTATGGCTCAGGGCAATACGCGTATGGCCAGGAAGATTGCAAAATGTGGTTTTTTTCGCGATGTCTTTTCTTGTTTAGCCCGTAACTTGTGTTCCGATTATCTGTTTTTAACATTCTTAGTATCGTTGAATAGCTATTGAACTGTACTTTCTTATGATGATGGTTTTGAGATTGTTGTCCGATTTAATTATGTCGGGAATTTGGAATAGTGTCGTTTTGTCGACTTTTCTCGTTGTAATTATGTGTAATTGATGTGTATCATGCAATGTGCCGTTGATATGGATATGGTATGACTTGTGTGCTGTTGTATGGTGTAAATGCATGTGTTTAGATGGTGAGATGATGGGTTGTGGCTGTATGGTAAATAAATGCATTATTTTGGGCTTGAATTGCAAAGCATGATTAATGTTGAGTGAGATGATTGCATGTATGTGTGCATTTCAATGTCATGAGTCATTGTATGCCAAGCATCATGATATGCATTCTTGAGATATCGTGTTCCCTAGTGGGTGTGAACGACAAATCGATTCCTGAGGGAATTCGCTATAACATCGTGTGCCTTATACAAAGAGGCGTGAGCGATGATTATAGACGATCGTGTGCCTTATACAAAGAGGTGTGAGCGATCGGGTCGTGTGCCTTATACAAAGAAGTGTGAGCGGTCCATAAACGTCGTGTGCCTTATACAAAAGAGGTGTGAGCGACGGGGAACATCGTTTGCCCGACGGGGAGTTACACTAAGTAACTAGCGATGCTTCCAATAGTTCCTGAGTGAATTAGTGTTGAGATTATGGATGGATGGTACCGCATATGCATTGCATAGAGTCGTTTTGTCGGTCTCTGTGCATTTGCATAAATCAAGAATGGATTGATTTTGCGTGGAATTGTGATTGGAATTGATGAGTTGAGATATATATATATATATGTATATATATATATATATTGGTGTTGGTGATAATTGTATTGTGTATGATTGATATGCATTGGTGATGGATAAATGAGATATGTATTGTGTTGTGTTGTATTTGGATTCTGTTGTACGTTGTGGTGAGAATATTTTACGTGTGTAATTTTGTGTTATTATATAATTATATGCAATTATATTATGATTGTGTTTCTTACCCTTCTGCTTTTTTAAATGCTCTATGAGGCATTGCAGATTAGATTGCTGGAGGTCTTTTTGTGAAGCTTAGGTCTTCAATCTTTTGTCGGTCGGCTCTGATATGTGGCATCAGGTAGTTAGGGAGACCGTTGGTGATTTCTGTGTATATGTATATGTTTCTTTTGGGATTGTACATGTATGATTGTTTTTGGCAGACAACTTTTCTTGATATATATATATATATATATATATATGAGATTTCAATACAGATTTTTCCGCTTTTATTCTGTATCTAAATTATGGGTAGTAGGAACGAAGTTCCTCTGTTAATTGCTACCTGATTGTTGCATATCTTTATGAGCAGGTTTATGTGTATTTTGTTTCAAATTGATGCGATGCCTCAGTCTATGCCATGAATGTTTAATTACACTCTGATGAAATTTTTATCGCTTTATTTATTTGGGGGTATAGATTGGGGGTGTTACATTAAGTGGTATCAGAGCCAGTCCGTGTCAGTTTGTGTCAGTCCTTGTTGGTGTTTGTGTTTGGATGAGTTATTTGTTTAACCATAGTTGCTGTTATTGGAAATGAACAGAATATGGCTGGTAGGATTGATGCTGCTTTAGCTGCTTCTATGAAAGCTATGGCTCGGGCTGTGCAGGGTGCACCTAATGCTGCTGGTAATGATGAGTTCAGGAAGAACAAACCGCCTGTCTTCAAAGGAAGATATGATCCTGATGGTGCTCAGATATGGCTTAAAGAGATTGAAAGACTCTTCTGAGTGATGGATTGTGCTGAGAATCAGAAGGTGAGACTGGGTACTCACATGTTACTGGAAGAGGCTGATGATTGGTGGGTTAGTACACGTCATGTGTTGGAAGCTGCAGAGGAAGAGATCACTTGGGTTGTCAGAGGAAGTATTTTCCCAAAGATGTAAGAGGAAAGAAGGAAATTGAGTTCTTGGAATTGAAACAAGGTAATATGTCTGTTGTTGATTATACTGCTAAGTTTGTGGAGCTTGTGCAGTTTTATCCACATTATGCTGAAGCGACTGCGGAATTTTCTAAGTGTGTGAAGTTTGAGAACGGATTGCGTCCTGAGATAAAGTAGGCAATCGGTTACCAAAGGATTAGAAGGTTTTCTGATTTGGTGGATTGTTGTAGGATTTTTGAGGAGGATAGTAAAGCTCGTTCAACTCACTATAGGAGTGTGAACGAAAGGAAAGGGAATCAACCGTTTCATAGTGGTCCTTATGTAACACCAGCTGATAAGGGTAAACAAAGGGGAAATTTTGAGAAAAGGCCAAGTGGGGGAGGAATGTCTAATCCTCCGAGATGTTATAGGTGTGGTGACCTAGGACATCGTCAGTTTGAATGCAGGAAAGATATGAGAAAATGTTCCAATTGTGGAGGTTGAGGACACATTGCAGCTGATTGTAAGAGGAACGTGATGAAGTGTTTCAATTGTGGTGAACCTGGGCATGTTAGTACAAAGTGTCCGAAACCAAAGCAAGCTCCAGCTGGTGGGAAAGTTTTTGGCTTGGTAGGGACTCAGACTACAAGTGCAGACCGTCTGATCAGAGGTACTTGTTTTATTAATAGTACGCCTTTAGTTGCTATTATTGATACTGGAGCGACTCATTCGTTTATTTTGTCTAAGTGCGCGAAGCGTTTGAATCTTGTGTTGTCTTCGATGGGTGGTGAGATGGTTATTGATACTCCAGCAATGGGGTCAGTAACTACTTCTTTGGTTTGTTTAAGTTGTCCTTTGTCCATTTATGGTAAAGACTTTGAGATGGATTTGGTGTGTTTACCGTTGGAAGGTTTAGAAGTGGTTCTAGGAATGAATTGGTTGCAGTTCAATAGGGTTCATATTGATTGTTATAATAAGCTGGTATGATTTCCTTCTCTTGAGGAAGACGAAGACAATAGTTTCTTATCTACCAAAGAGTTGAAGAAACTTTTGGCGGATGAAGCTCAGTTGTTTGGGTTGTTTGCATCATTGACTGTGGATAGTCAAGTTTCACTTGATGTGTTTCCTGTTGTGTGAGATTTTCCGGAAGTGTTTCCTGAGGATATTATGGATTTGCCGCCAGAGAGTTAGGTGGAGTTTTCTATAGATCTAGTTCCTGGTACTAGACTCGTATCGATGGCACCATATAGAATGTCAGCATCTGAATTGGTGGAGTTAAAGAAGCAGTTGAATGAATTGCTAGAAAAGAGGTTTGTGAGACCAACCGTTTCTCCTTGGGGTGCTCCAGTTTTATTGGTGAAAATGAAAGATGGAAGTATGTGGTTGTGTATTGATTATCGCCAGTTGAATAAGGTGACGATTAAGAATAAGTATCCTCTTCCGACAATTGATGATTTGATGGACCAGTTGGTAGGTGCTTGTGTGTTTAGTAAGATTGACTTGAGGTCAGGGTATCATCAGATTAGGGTGAAAGAGGAAGATATTCAGAAGAAGGCTTTTAGGACACGTTACGGTCATTATGAATATTCTGTGATGCCGTTCGGGGTTTCTAATGCGCCAGGTGTGTTTATGGAGTACATGAATTGTATTTTCCACGAGCATTTGGATCGTTTTGTGGTTGTGTTTATTGATGATATCTTAATTTATTCTAAGTCTCGAGAGGAGCACGCGGAGCATTTGCGGATTGTTTTGCAGGTTTTGAAAGAAAGAAAGCTTTTTGCTAAATTGTCTAAGTGTGAGTTCTGGTTGACGGAGGTGAGTTTTCTTGGGCACGTGATTTCAGGTAATGGTATTGCTGTGGATCCATCTAAAGTAGAAGCAGTTCTACAATGGGAGGCTCCTAGATCCGTTACTGAAATTCGAAACTTTTTAGGTTTGGCCGGATATTATCGAAGGTTCATTGAATGTTTTTCTAAGCTAGCACTTCCTTTGACCCAGTTGACGTGCAAAGGTCAAGCGTTCATTTGGGATATTCGGTGTGGAAAGTTTTAGTGAGCTGAAGAGAAGGTTGACGACAACTCCGATTTTGATTTTGCTGAATCCTACTGAACCATTTGTGGTGTATTGTGATGCGTCTTTGATTGGGCTAGGTGGAGTGTTGATGCAAGAAGGTAAGGTCATGGCTTATGCTTCGAGGCAGTTAAGAGTGCATGAGAAAAATTACCCTACTCATGATTTGGAATTAGCGGCTGTGGTGTTTGTATTGAAGATTTGGAGGCATTATCTCTTTGGTGCTAGATTTGAAGTCTTTAGTGATCACAAAAGTTTGAAATATTTGTTTGATCAGAAAGAGTTGAATATGAGGCAACGGAGATGGTTGGAATTTTTGAAGGGTTACGACTTTGGCTTGAACTACCATCCTGGTAAAGCGAATGTGGTAGCCGATTCATTGAGTCGGAAATCGTTACATATGTCCGCTTTAATAGTTAAGGAGTTGGAGCTTTTGGAAGCTTTTAGGGACTTGAGTTTGGTGTGTGAGGTGACGCCCGACAGCGTGAGGCTGGGTATGCTAAAGGTTACTAATGATTTTCTGATGACTGTTAGTGAGAAATAGAAGCTGGATGTGAAATTTGTGGATTTGATGTTGGTTGGAGAAAAAGATGCGAATAGTGATTTTAAAGTGGATGTTAATGGTGTTTTGAGGTTCCGTGGTCGAATTTGTATTCCGAATAATTCGGATTTGAAAAGGATGATTTTAGAGGAAGGACACCAGAGTAATTTGAGTATACATCCGGGAGCTAATAAAATGTACCAAGATTTGAAAAAGATTTTCTGGTGGTCTGGATTGAAAAGAGATGTGGCTCAGTTTGTGTATGTGTGTTTGACGTGCCAAAAGTCAAAAGTGGAACGTCAGAGACCTAGTGGTTTGTTGCAACCGTTGGATATTCCTGAGTGGAAATGGGACAACATTTCTATGGATTTTGTGACAGGGTTGCCGAGTACACTGAGGGGGCATAATGCTATTTGGGTGGTTGTGGACAGACTGACTAAATCGGCGCATTTCATTCCGATTGACGTTAGTTTTTCTTTGGAGAGGCTAGCTGAGATTTATACCAGTGTGATTGTGAAGCTGCATGGTGTTCCGTTGAATATTGTTTCGAATCGAGATCTGAGGTTTACCTCGAGATTTTGGGAAAGTTTACAGAATGCGTTGGGTTCTAAGTTGAGGTTGAGTACTGCTTATAATCCTCATACGGATGGACAAACGGAGAGAACGATTCAGTCGTTGGAAGATTTGTTGAGGGCTTGTGTTCTTGAACAAGGTGGTGCGTGGGATAGTTATCTTGCGTTAGTGTAATTCACGTATAATAACAGTTTCCATTCTAGTATTGGAATGGCACCTTTTGAAGCACTGTATGGACGAAGATGTCGAACACCGTTGTGTTGGCATGAATCTGGTGAGAGTTTGGTGGTTGGACCCGAATTGATTCAATAGACTACAGACAAGGTGAAGCTTATTCGTGAGAAAATGAAGGCTTCTCAGAGTAGGAAAAAGAGTTATCATGATTGTAGAAGGAAGGATCTAGAGTTTCAAGAGGGCGATCATGTATTTTTGAGAGTTACACCGGTGACGGGTGTGGGTCGTGCATTGAAGTCGAAAAAGCTTACTTCTCGGTTTATTGGTCCTTACCAGATATCCGCGAGAGTGGGTGATGTGGCTTATCGGGTGGCGTTGCCGCCGAACCTCTCGAATTTGCACGATGTGTTCCATGTTTCACAGCTTCGGAAGTATGTTCCGGATCCGTCGCATGTGATTCTGATGGATGAGGTTGAGGTAAGGGAGAACCTTACGGTTGAGGCATTACCAGTGAGGATTTTGGATCGCGAGTTGAAGCGGTTAAGGGGCAAGGATATTACACTTGTGAAGGTAGCGTGGGGAGGCGCCGCTGAGGGAAATTTGACTTGGGAGTTAGAGAGTCGGATGCGGGAGTCGTATCCAGAGTTATTCGTCTCAGGTATATTTTCAAGGACGAAAATTTCTAAGTGGGGGAGAGTTGTAACGCCCCAGTTTTGTCAGTTTTATTTAATCAAGTCGTTTTGATTATTTTTATTATTATATTATTTTATTTTTTACTTTTATTCGGAAATATATTATTTTTCATTGCTGTGATATTTTATCGCGTTTTGGGAGCGTTTGCGAGATATTTGAGTGTAGGGGTATTTTGGTCTTTTCATTTATTTTTGTTAAGTTAGAAACATAAGAGAAAAGAAAGAGAGAAAAATAGGGAGAAAGAAAAAGAGAAGAAGGAAAAGGGGAAGAAAAGAGAAAGAAAGGAGAAAGAGAGAAAACTTGGAAAATCTAGGAATCGAAACAACCGACTTTCCAAACACGATTAAATCGGGTAAAGGTGTGAAACTCGATTATCTTATGCTTGTGTATGATTATGTATGTATGTTTTTGGTTATTGGATTGAAATGGAAACATAGAGTAAAACCCATAAATGTTGAAAGCGCTAGAAATTGATCCAAATGCGTTTGAAATCATGTTTTAGTGTCCCTTATTGTTGATACATGTTAGATACATGTTGTTAGGCATTCTATTGGTAATTTTCTGGTGTTTAGGTGAAAATTTGGATTGATTTTGGGTTGAAAATGCAGAAAAAATTCTGCAGAAAATTCTGGTTTTTCCACTGCCCGTGCGCGTATCATCCAAGGCAATACGCGTATTGGTTAAGGCAATACGCGTATGGCATTGAAGAAAGGTGGGCAATACGCGTATGGAGTTCCATTTTCTCGGCCATCTGCCCATTTGCGTAATGGTACGCGTAAGATTTTAGGGCAATACGCGTATGAAGTAGGGCAATACGAGTATTGGGGTTTTAGTGGGAATTTTGGGGAAATTGGTTTCTGCCCATACGCGTATCACTTTGGGCAATACGCGTATGGAATGGGCGAGGGAGCAGGGCAATATGCGTATGGCTCAGGGCAATACACGTATGGCCAGGAAGATTGCAAAATATGGTTTTTTTCACGATGTCTTTTCTTGTATAGTCCGTAACTTGTGTTCCGATTATCCGTTTTTAACATTCTTGGTATCGTTGAATAGCTATTGAACTGTACTTTTTTATGATGATGGTTTTGAGATTGTTGCCTGATTTAATTATGTCGGGAATTTGGAATAGTGTCGTTTTGTCGACTTTTGTCGTTGTAATTGTGTGTAATTGATGTGTATCATGCAATGTGCCGTTGATATGGATATGGTATGATTTGTGTGCTGTTGTATGGTGTAAATGCATGTAATTAGATGGTTAGATGATGGTTTGTGGCCGTATGGCAAATAAATGCATTGTTTTGGGCTTGAATTGCAAAGCATGATTTATGTTGAGTGAGATGATTGCATGTATGTGTGCATTTGAATGTCATGAGTCATTGTATGCCAAGCATCATGAAATGCATTCTTGAGATGTCGTGTGCCCTAGTGGGTGTGAGCGACGAATCGATTCCAGAGGGAATCCGCTATAACATCGTGTGCCTTATACAAAGAGGTGTGAGCGATGATTATGGATGATCGTGTGCCTTATACAAAGTGGTGTGAGCAATCGGGTCGTGTTCCTTATACAAAGAGGTGTGAGCGATCCATAAACGTCGTGTGCTTTATACAAAAGAGGTGCGAGCGACGGGGAACATCGTTTGCCCGACGGGGAGTTACACTAAGTAACAAGCGATGGTTCCAATAGTTCCTGAGTGAACTAGTGTTGAGATGATGGATGGATGGTACCGCATATGCATTGCATAGAGTCGTTGTGTCGGTCTCTGTGCATTTGCATAAATCATGAATGGATTGATTTTGCGTGGAATTGTGATTGGAATTGATGAGTTGATATATATATATATATATATATATATATATATATATATATATATATATATGTATATATATATATATTGGTGTTGGTGATAATTGTATTGTGTATGATTGATATGCATTGGTGATGGATAAATGAGATATGTGTTGTGTTGTGTTGTATTTGGATTCTGTTGTACGTTGTGGTGAGAATATTTTACGTGTGTAATTTTGTGTTATTATATAATTATATGCAATTATATTATGATTGTGTTTCTCACCCTTCTGCTGTTTTAAATGCTCTATGAGGCATTGCAGATTAGATTGCTGGAGGTCTTTTTGTGAAGTTTAGGTCTTCATTCTTTTGTCGGTCGGCTCTGATATGTGGCACCGGGTAGTTAGTGAGACCGTTGGTGATTTGTGTGTATATGTATATGTTTCTTTTGGGATTGTACATGTATGATTGTTTTTGGCAGACAACTTTTCGTGATATATATATATATATATATATGAGATTTCAGTATAGATTTTTCCGCTTTTATTCTGTATCTGAATTGTGGGTAGTAGGAACGAAGTTCCTCTATTAATTGCTACCTGATTGTTGCATATCTTTATGAGCAGGTTTATGTGTATTTTGTTTCAAATTGATGCGATGCCTCAGTCTATGCCATGAATGTTTAATTACACTCTGATGAAATTTTGATCACTTTATTTATTTGGGGGTATAGATTGGGGGTGTTACAATATCACTTCTCTTCCTCCGGAGAGGGAAGTGTAATTCTCTATTGGCCTGATACCGGGAACGACTCCAATATTCGTTTCTCCGTATCGGATGGCACCACTTGAATTAAGAGAATTAAAGGGTCAATTGGAAGAATTAATGGCTAAGCATTTTGTTCGACCAAGTGTTTTGCCCTGGGGAGCTCCAGTTTTGTTGGTAAAGAAAAAGGATGGTGGAATGCGGTTGTGTATCGATTACCGTCAATTGAATAAGGTCACCATCAAGAATAAATACCCATTACCAAGGATAGACGATCTGTTAGATCAATTGAAAGGAGCCTGTGTGTTCTCGAAGATTAATTTACGGTCGGGTTATCATCAGATTCGTGTGAAGAGTTCAGATGTACCAAACACTGCGTTTAGAACCCGTTATGGTCATTATGAATTTTTGGTGATGCCTTTCGGTGTGACGAATGCTCCGGAAGTTTTCATGGATTATATGAATTGGATATTTCAACCTTATTTGGACGAATTTGTGGTGATTTTCATTGATGACATTCTTATCTATTCTCGTGATCCTCAAGAGCACAGAGAACACCTAAGAATCGTTTTATCCATCTTACAAGACAGACAACTTTTTGCCAAGCTAAGTAAGTGTAAGTTTTGGATGTCGGAGGTTAATTTTCTTGGACATGTCATATCTCAGGGAGGTGTAGCGGTTGATCCATCAAAATTTAAAGCAGTGATTAATTAGGAGAGACCGAAGAATGTGTCTGAAGTTAGAAGCTTCTTGGGATTAACAGGTTATTACAGAAGGTTTATCAAAGGCTTTTCTCAACTGGCTTTACCGATGACGAGACTGACTCGGAAGGATTATTCGTATGAATGGGATTCAGCTTGTGAGCAAAGTTTTATGAGCTTGAAGGAGAGATTGACGACCGCTCCTGTTTTGGTTATTCCTGATCCTAGCAAGTCGTATGAGGTATATTGTGATGCATCGAAGATGGGATTAGGAGGTGTGTTAATGCAAGATGGACATGTGGTGGCCTATGCTTCTCGACAGTTGAAAGTCCACGAAGAGAATTATCCAACACATGATTTAGAATTGGCGGAAGTTGTATTTACTTTGAAGGTGTGGCGTCACTATTTGTATGGTGTACGTTTTGAGATGTTTAGCGACCACAAGAGCTTAAAGTACCTCTTTGATCAGAAGGAATTGAACATGCGTCAAAGGAGGTGGATGGAGTATTTGAAGGATTACGACTTGGAGCTAAAATACCATCCGGGTAGAGCGAATAAGGTGGCGGATGCATTGAGTAGGAAGGTGTTGCATAATGCGGAGTTGATGATGCTAGAGTATACTTTGTTGGAAAAATTTCGAGATCTAAATCTTCAATTTGTTTGGACTCCTAATGGTGTGATTATGGGAAATTTGAATATCAATTCTACTCTTAGGGAAGAAATCCAACAAGAGCAAGGGTTAGATGAGAAGTTACAAGAAGTGTTAGTACAACCGGGTTTTGTGCGAGCTACCGACGGAATTATTTTGTTTAATCAAAGGTTTTATGTTCCGGATAACACGGAGTTAAAAAGGAGGATATTGGAAGAAGCGCATAAGGGTGCTTTTACTATACATCCGGGGTCTTCAAAGATGTATCAAGATCTAAAGAGGGACTATTGGTGGTGCGGGATGAAAAAGGATATTGCGGTGTATGTGTCGGAATGTGCGGTGTGCCAACAAGTGAAGATTGAACACCAAAGACCGGGTGGCTTGTTGCAACCTTTAGAAATTCCAGTATGGAAATGGAATAGTATTTCTATGGATGTCGCCGTTGGACTACCCCTTACTCAGGGTGGTTATGATTCGATTTGGGTAATCGTGGATCGGTTAACTAAATCCGCGCATTTCTTAGATGTGAAGACTACCTACAAGGCGAGTCATCTCGAAAGGTTGTTCATTTCGGAGATAGTGAGATTGCATGGTATTCCCGCTAGTATCGTTTCGGATAGAGATCCAAAGTTTAATTCCAGATTTTGGAGAGCTTTTCAACAAGCTATGGGAACGAAGTTGTGTTTGAGTACGTCTAATCATCCGCAAATGGATGGTCAGACGGAACGGACAATACAGACAATGGAAGACATGTTGAGAGCTTGTGTACTTGAAAGTGGAGGAAATTGGATAGAACTTTTGTCGTTGATTGAGTTCTCTTATAATAACAGTTATCATGCAAGTATTGGTATGGCACCTTATGAGGCGTTGAATGGAAAGAAGTGTAGGACACCTTTGTGCTGGGCAGAAGTTGGTGAAGATAGAATGTTAGGACCAGAGATTATTCACGAAACTACGGAGAAGATTAGGATGATCCGTGATGAGGTCAAACAAGCACAAGATCATCATAAGAGTTATGCGGATAACCGTAGAAGACCTTTAGAATTTGAAGAAGGCGATCATGTGTTTTTGAAAGTTACTCCGAGATTGCGGTTGAAAGGACCGTTTAAGTCGTGGAAATTAAGTCTGAGATACGTGGGACCGTATCAGGTTTTGCAAAGAATTGGTGATACCGCCTTCTCTGTCGGAGATTCACGACGTTTTTCATGTGTCTCAGCTTCAAAAATTTGACCCAGATCCTCTTCAGCCAATTTTACCAGATACAATTGAGATAGAAGCAAATTTAACGTTTGAGCCTCAACCGAGTCGTATCACAGGAAGAGAAACTAAGGTGTTAAGGAATAAATAGATTCCTCTTGTTAAGGTCCAGTGGGATGAGACGCATCCGGGCAATGCAACTTGGGAATTGGAATTGGAGATGAGGGAGGTCTATCCTCATCATTTTCTCACAAATTCGTGGGAAGTTGGGGTTTCCAGGCTTCGCCTAGCGAACCTGGGGAGAGTCCCAGCGAACAAACTTTCGAGGGTTCACCTAGCGAACCCGGCAGCGAAGGTTAGCGAAGGTTTGCCAACGACGTTCGCCTAGCGAGCTTTGTGCCTTTTCAGGGCTGTTTGGTTCTGCCTTGCTTCGCTGAGTTGTTCGCGAAGCGAAGGGCGAGGCGAATGTTCGCCAGGGAGTTCGCGAAGCAAACTTTAGGTCTATTTTTGTTCTGTTTGTTCATTCGCCAGGGGCTTTGCCTAGCGAAGGCTGGAGCGAATGCTCGCTGGGTAGTTCGCCTAGCGAACATGTCAGGTTATGTAGTTTTGTTTCTTTCATAACTTTGGACTCGTGTATCCGATTTGTGTATTCTTGGTATCGTTGTGAAGCTATGAAAATCCTCTATATAATGGAAGGGGGAAGTACTGGTTTTGATGCCGATTAAATAAATTGGAGGGAACCGTGAATTAGTATAATTGGGAGTATGTGGAATTATGTGTTTCCATTATGTGATTGATGACTATTTGCCTATGCTCTTATTGTTAAACATGTTGGAATACGTATGCATATTAAAATACGAAATAGGTAGAGTGAGGAATATTACTGTAAACAATGTAAGAAAGTGTGGAATGACATAGTGACAACGCTCGTGCATGAGAGGCCGAGGCATATGTATAGTAATCATAACCAGTTTATCTTGCGGTGTAGTTTCATGAGACTTGAGCTCCTCCTCTGAAACGTATGCACAATTACTTGGTAGGTTTGATTCCCTACGTATAGTACGATTGGAACCTATGCTATGGGTAGAGACTTGTGGTGGTTAACAGGCCATGAGAAGTGACGGTTCACGGTTAACAGGCCGATGATCCCGAATCCAATTCGTATGCCAAGTAACTATAAGGATCCATGACTCGGGTCGTCTTCTAGACGTAGAAGCGGACGAGAAAATGGGATGCCTTGGTACGGTTATCGATTAGTGAGATTCTTGAGTTAACAGGCTCAAGACTTACCTTTGTACTAGTGTGAGTTAACAGACTCACGAGTGTGGATCCATATAGGGTGTGTGAGTGCTCAAAGTCATTTCCATTCCCTTTTGACTTGATTTAGGCATGTTAGAACCTTGTAAAGCCGAGAGGACTATAAGATAGCGAAATCACTGAGATTTGATGTATCTCACCCCACGTTGTTGTTTACATCACAGGTACTACAGGTTCGGCGAAGGGTAAGGACAAAGTGGTTTGACTTTTCCTTACGGATCGTAGCTTTTGAGATGACATGGCTTCCGCTATGGCATTTTATTTTGAGATCATTGTATTGATCTAGTTTGTAACGCCCTGTATAATATATATCTAGAATAATACCATACAAGCATTTTATTTGGTACTGACACATCAAAAGTGCCTAATGGCCTAGTTCACATACTTGTCCATTTCTAAAACATAAATACAACACTCGACACAAGTCATGGAAACTAGCCAAAAATAATAAAACTAAGAATGATATACAATATCCTCAATTGTATACAACAAAAGAATACACAGCGGAATAAGCTTAACTAAGCTTCTCTTTAAACATCAGAGCATCGCCCCACTTGTAACCAAACCTGCACCTGAAATAAAGCAACTATAGTGGGGTGAGATACATCAAATCTCAGTGAGTTCCCTATCCTATAGATTCTCTCGGCTTTACAGGGTTCTATCAATCCTAACTCAAGTCAAGGGGAAGAGAAATGACCTTGAGTTCACAATCTCACACTATATGGAAACATGTCATGAGTTCATCAACTCAAAATATCACTAATCGATAATCACGCCAAGGCATCCCCTATTCCCATCCTCTTCTACGTCTAGAAGTCGACCCGGGTCATGGATCCTTGCAACATACTTGACATACGAATGGATTCGGGTTCTACGGGCCATAAACCGTTATGAACCGTCACTTCACACGGGCCATTAACCATCACAAGCACACGCTCCCAGAGTGCCATTCGTACTGCACGCGGGAATCAAACCTGCCAAGTAGTCATGCATATGTTTCAGAGGAGCTCGAGACCCATGAAACGCAACTCAAAGAACCGGTTACGATTACGTGATCACATGCACAAACGTGATTGTATTCGACAATCACAAGGCCACAATGCCTTAAGGCCACAATTGCCTTTTCTCAAAGAACACAAAGGTTCACACACATGTTCCATACTAGTGTCTCACTCTCCTCTAGACCATTACTCGGCAAAGATGCATATCTACATCGAATGCATGAGCATCGCCATCTAGATTATTTATCAATCATAATCACAACCTAGAATCATATCATTAGGTTTGGGGGTATGTTTTCTCACTCTTCCTAATTCATTTTAACATGCATATTCTCTCATTCACGGTTCACAATTAAATAGACATGGTATAACACAATGTACACAAGTAAAACATTGAACACAACATATCACATAAAAATTATTTCATCAATCCATGTCATACAACCATATTTCTACCTCACCATCACAAAGATTATGAAATTAACTTTCCAACGCTTCGAACGGGGACCAAAACGGACTTACGGTTCAAAAGTTATGGGTTTTTGAAAATATTATTTTTCTAAAAACCTACACTATTAATCGATTAACGCATTTGGTTAATCGATTAACCGTCGCAAAATAGCAGAAAAACCAGAATTTTATGGCCCAAAATCCCTCCAAACTCATCCTTAAACCCCCCGATCATACCAACAAGCATTCCCGACTAAATCCTATCATTTCCCGACTATTCTACGCGAACTATTCCGCATTCTATCCGTTAGATTTCATTGATTTAGAAAAATTACTCGTTTTATCAAAATCTAACCTAACTCTAAAACCTCCAGAAATTTACTCTAAAGTCTCTATCTAGAACCCACCTGATGATCGAAGAGGAGTTTGAAGAAGATGATGAACATTGATCCACGTTTCCTTCCCTCTTTTCCATTTTCTCTTCTTCTCTTCTTTCTCCTTTTCTTCTTCTTCTTCTGCTATGTTTTTCTTTTCTTTTCCTTTCCAACAATATATATATATAATACTATATTATATAATATAAATCCAACCAGGCAAAATATCTCCAATTGATATTTTGTCGTCTCAACCCAATTGATCAATTATTAAAGTTACCAAAAATTAGTTTCTTGAATTAGTAAATATTAATCCGTCTCTTTAATCAAATAATTGATCTCTTTAGAGTTCTCCAGTTGCTCTATTGATCCCAAATGTCAATACTTAAAGTACTTAAAGGATTCCATTAATCCAATTATCCCAAGATAGGGCACATAGGTACTCGTCTGATCTCGTCTGATATCCAATTGAGCATTTACAATAATATGGGGTATTACACTCTCCCCCCCTTAAATTGAAATTCTCCCCCGAATTTCCTCTATTCAACAACAACCGCAGTCTGTATCCTGGTCTTAGATTCACACTTAACTTTACGTCCGTCCAAATTTCTGACGTATTCCAATATTGGGTTAACTTCCAACGTTGCTTCCTCTCAATCCATCTGTTATTTTATACCAAAACACTTGGTTGCATTCTACCTTCGGAAAGAATGTACCATTCCATATTCCTCTACTGAGTCACAAACAAAATCATAACATTTCAGCTCGATTCAGGAAACAAGCACTCATCAAATCTTTGCGATGTAAATCAGTGATTCCTTAACTTCATGCAGTCAACGACGACTATCCTTTCATAAATTCCTTAATGTTCAAACCACTTCATAGATTGTCAAACAACTTAATTACCAATTCCATCTAGCCTGAGGTTGTACACTATACTCATTCAATCCGATATTTCGTCTCTTTCGTATCACACCAAAATGGTAACATACTTAGAACAAAACCTTCTTATTTCTATACTTACTAGCAATAATCTTCAAGTTCTTACTATTCTGACTTAACTCTTTAATCGGTTACTTCAACTGCGCAATCCAAAACCAAACAGTGGAACACCATGAATTCGTAAACACTACTAATTAGCTAACAGTCTGCAGAGAAACACACTCACCCCCTTGGATCCATACTAACCAATGGTACAAAACTTACGGACGTCTTAGGGTAGAACAATTTCTTTACCAACACATAATATCTGAACATCCGTCCAACACTCTCTAGACGATAAAGATGCAGGAGTTACACTGTTACTACCACAACATAAACAACTCCAAATTTATTCCAACTTGAACCAATATAACCAAAATAGTTTAACAACCTCCGGTTCGGGTTACCACATTCCAAATCGAGTATTCTTATGGTCTTCCGACTTACTCAAGGTTTCTGTCGCCACAAAATCTCATCTAATAACAACGTAACACCAACATAGGACCATAATCCTATGTGAGTCACCACTTATCAAAACTTAAACCATTCAAAGCAAAATTGTGAGTTTCCATACTACTCACCAATCCACATACAACACTTCACACGTACACACACCCTCAAAGGACATGCCACGTTTCTCAACTGAATCCACTTTCCTCATTCGTTTCGTTTCATAAACGATTCCAAGTCACATACTTAACTTCAGAACGTCTAATTCTTACTCGTACTTGGAAAGATAACCCTCAAAGTTCTCCTCTGGGTAAAACACAACTGCACACAACTGGTACCACTCTCACGGTCTAAATCACATACCATGAACTCACGGAAGATAACAATCACTAAACTCTGACCAACCGCTCGTACCTTACTAACACCAACCATTAAAATACCAAAACGTCTTTCATTTACTTGGAATTCCGTTTTACATTCACACAAAACTCTCCACTCGGAGCAACATAAGGTAACAAAACGCAGATGATGGTTCTTAAGGGATTTCACAATTTACCCACACGTTAATCGATTAACCACCGGAGCTAATCGGTTAACTCCTCAAATTTTAGCACAAAACACCATCCCTGCATGTGTTAATCGGTTAACCCTTTGTGTTAATCGGTTAACACTGCTGCAGAATAAAAAAAAATCAGTTTTCCTCTTAATTCAAAGCCATCCCAACTCAAACCATCAATCTAGCTTGCTCTAACCCATAATATCATTCTCAACTTGTGGCTCCTTAACTTATATAACATTCACCAACCAAGTGACAAGGAAAATTCCAAATTCCGTCGCAGTCACCCTACAATTTCAGCCGAACAGTTCACTCTCTGTTGATACAACGACACTAACGGGAAACCAATAAGGATGACATTCTAGGGTCTTAACCGCAACTCATCCTTGAGTCGTCCATAAGCAAAATCCAACATACAACCAATATACTATACCACGAAAGTGATGGACATAACCTATAGCACACAACCTTGTTCTCACTCGAATCCCGGGGTGAGAACTAAAACAACAACGTTCTTAGTCCAACAAAAGGTAGATTCCAAATATTCCGATTATTCACAAATACAGAAGTTCCTCTATACTTGAAATAACTTGGGGCAATATATCCTCTTGGAGAACCTTCTCATCACTTCGCACATGTTAACCAGGATTTCTTACTCTTTACTATCCATTACACACCACCCTTACACCAAGTTGCTTAATGGAAAATCCGCAACTGACAATTCTCATCGACTATTTCCAAAACCCTTCCGGTATAAATCATTCCAGGATTTATACTTAGTCCGTAATAAGTCCTGAATTTCTTTTCATTTTTTTTCCGCAATCTTACTTCTTAAAATACAATATTCACTGCTCCACAAGGTACGTCCCTTCACACTTGTCTCAAGAATAAGAATCCATCACATACATTGTGACTACGGTGCTACTACTACGTTTGTTCTTAATACCGAGGTGTAACTTTCTCATTCCACGTCATACTAATACGGTTCTCATGAGTGAACCATCTGTAATTACACTTCCTTAATTATAGGTTCATTAATACCTTAATAACTCTATAGCACACCCGTCCAAAAGACATTCCGTTGATACCGTTTCCACACCACGTTTACCTTGCTCTCCGTGGTAATCCTCTTAGGTCCAATTATAAACCCATCTTACTAATATTCCCTTAGATCCAAGATACTTACTCTGTTTCTTAATACAACTTCTTCCGGTCCGTAACACTACACTTTCCGTTACTTCATGAAGCTCATTCTTTCTCCAACACAAAACTTTATACGGTTCCTTGGGTAAGTTAAAAAATTCTAAATTGATCTCTCACCGAAAACAGAAATCCTGATGTATTACCTTGAACTTAATCTCCACGCATAACTGAAGATACACAACTCATTTCTTACTCTTCTTTCGGCTCACACTTGCTTCACTTGAAGCATGTAGACACATCCTGGTGTTCCTTCACACACTTCTCTACTATTTTAAGTTCCCCTAAAAGCCGAACGTCCTTAACTCTCAACTTTTAACCAGTCGGAAGATATTGTTCCGAACACATTCCTTAAGGTACTCTCGTTCATTCAAGATACCTTATCGACCTTAGAAACAGAAGCGCCAATACTTATCTCACTTCTGGAACTTACGTCACACGTTCCACCAAACAACTTTTCGTTTCCTCGGGATGAGATTACTCGAAACCCTTATCTATACCAGTAGTCAATCCAGCTCTACTAGCGACTTTACCTATTCCTTAATACTTAAAGCAATCATCCGCTAAAGATTCTTAACTTTCAGACTCCATAACTTCCAAAGGATTTCTTGAACAACACAACACTCTTAAATTCCATGCTACCCAAGGCACAACTTCTACTAAGACCTCAACTGAGCTGACCAAAACTCCCTACTACTTACTCTTGGCTTGAGCCTATTCTCATAGTACAAGTTCCGACAACACTTCGGAGTCCTCGTGGTCGCTCAACCATGATTCTACCTATCACATTCATAGTATTAGGTTGATCAGGCCCAACACTAGAGAGTATGATATTAAGTTTCATGCTGGCAAGACACACTTAAGAGGCAGGAATAGATTTACTTATGATGTTTCAAGGCTAGGTCGAGGACACGACCTGCTCTGATACCAACTGTAACGCCCTGTATAATATATATCTAGAATAATACCATACAAGCATTTTATTTGGTACTGACACATCAAAAGTGCCTAATGGCCTAGTTCACATACTTGTCCATTTCTAAAACATAAATACAACACTCGGCACAAGTCATGGAAACTTGCCAAAAATAATAAAACTAAGAATGATATACAATATCCTCAATTGTATACAATAAAAGAATACACAGCGGAATAAGCTTAACTAAGCTTCTCTTTAAACATCCGAGCATCGCTCCACTTGTAACCAAACCTGCACCTGAAATAAAGCAACTATAGTGGGGTGAGATACATCAAATCTCAGTGAGTTCCCTATCCAATAGATTTTCTCGGCTTTACAGGGTTCTATCAATCCTAACTCAAGTCAAGGGGAAGGGAAATGACCTTGAGTTCACAATCTCACACTATATGGAAACATGTCATGAGTTCATAAACTCAAAATATCACTAATCGATAACCACGCCAAGGCATCCCCTATTCCCGTCCTCTTCTAGGTCTAGAAGTCGACCCCGATCATGGATCCTTGCAACCTACTTGTCATATGAATGGATTCGGGTTCTACGGGCCATAAACCGTTATGAACCTTCACTTCACACGGGCCATTAACCGTCACAAGCATACGCTCCCAGAGCGCCATTCGTACTGCACGCGGGAATCAAACCTGCCAAGTAGTCATGCATATGTTTCAGAGGAGCTCGAGACCCATGAAACGCAACTCAAAGAACCGGTTACGATTACATGATCACACGCACAAACGTGATTGTATTCGACAATCACAAGGCCACAATGCCTTTAGGCCACAATTACCTTTTCTCAAAGAACTCAAAGGTTCACACACATGTTCCATACTAGTGTCTCACTCTCCTCTAGACCATTACTCGGCAAAGATGCACATCTACATCGAATGCACGAGCATCGCCATCTAGATTATTTATCAATCATAATCACAACCTAGAATCATATCATTAGGTTTGGGGGTAAGTTTTCTCACTCTTCCTAATTCATTTTAACATGCATATTCTCTCATTCACAGTTCACAATTAAATAGACATGGTATAACACAATGTACACAAGTAAAACATTTAACACAACATATCACATAAAAATTATTTCATCAATCCATGGCATACAACCATATTTCTACCTCACCATCACAAAGATTATGAAATTAGCTTTCCAACGCTTCGAACGGGGACCAAAACGGACTTACGGTTCAAAAGTTATGGGTTTTTGAAAATAATATTTTTCTGAAAACCTACACTGTTAATCGATTAACACATTTGGTTAATCGCTTAACCGTCGCGAAATAGCAGAAAAACCAGAATTTTATGGCCCAAAATCCCTCCAAACTCATCCTTAAACCCCCCGATCATACCAACAAGCATTCCCGACTAAATCCTATCATTTCCCGACTATTCTATGCGAACTATTCCGCATTCTATCCGTTAGATTTCATTGATTTAGCAAAATTACTCGTTTTATCAAAATCTAACATAACTCTAAGACCTCCAGAAATTTACTCTAAAGTCTCTATCTAGAACCCACCTGATGATCGAAGAGGAGTTTGAAGAAGATGATGAACATTGATCCACGTTTCCTTCCCTCTTTTCCGTTTTCTCTTCTTCTCTTCTTTCTCCTTTTCTTCTTCTTCTTCTGCTATGTTTTTCTTTTCTTTTCCTTTCCAAAAAAATAGATATATAATACTATATTATATAATATAAATCCTACCGGGAAAAATATCTCCAATTGATATTTTGTCGTCTCAACCCAATTGATCAATTATCAAAGTTGCCAAAAATTACTTTCTTGAATTAGTAAATATTAATCAGTCTCTTTAATCAAATAATTGATCTCTTTAGAGTTCTCCAGTTGCTCTATTGATCCCAAATGTCAATACTTAAAGTACTTAGAGGATTCCATTAATCCAATTATCCCAAGATAGAGCACATAGGTACTCATCTGATCTCGTCTGATATCCAATTGAGCATTTACAATAATATGGGGTATTACATAGTTCTTAGTGAATTTTGGGACATCTTGTATATGTTATGTCGTAGACATTAGAACTTTGTATTTAGGGCATTTAATGTATATAATGTGTTAACTAGGAACTTATGGTATTTCAGTACCAAATACTTGGATTCATGTATAATATATATGCTTTGATGTATGTGTGTTATGTATGGGTGTTACAATATGGATTTCTAATTGTACAATGCCCAGGGAAAAACTTACTATGTGGATGGCTTGTAATGAAAGATTGGCAACTAGAGAAAGATTGCCTAAATTTGGGTTTTTGGAGCAAACTAAATGCAGCTTTTGTGTTAACAGTGAAAGTATGTAACATCTGTTATTTGACTATGGCAGGATGAAAGAGATATGGCAGAATGTCCTTAATTGGCTCAACATCAATCACAATACCCTAGGCTGGAAGGAAGAGCTACAATGGGTGTTGAAGAATAGTAAAGGTAAAGGTTGGAGAGCTAAGATCCTCAAGTGTGCATTTACGGAGACGGTTTATGAAGCGTGGGTTTACAGGAACCTTTGTTGTTATGACAACCAAATGGAGGTTGGTCTAATAGGGCCTAAGATTATTGAGAGAGTGGCTAATAGAAGTTGGGCAAGAGCGCACCTTAGAAACCATATAGGTAGATTATTGCTTTCTTAGTCGTTTGGTATTGTAGTTGAGTTCTTGGCTGGATCATTCGATCGCCGTGTTCTGTATTGTTTTTTGGGATTTAATAAAATCTTTTGTTTAAAAAAAATGATAAAAATATTTCATATTGAAGTATTTATTTTTATATTTTTTTTTTTTAAAAATGAATTTATATTAGATGAGATAGTCATATAAGTTATTCTTAATTTCTTATTACACTACATTACTTTTTAGGTGTATCCTAGAAGCTAAAGAAAAAGTTATTATTATTCAAAAAAATATTAAATTATTAGCTTAAACTATATTTAAATGAATGAACAACATTTTAACTTGTAAATTATTATAAATTTGTGACCAAATAAATATTGTTTATTAATTATGATATAATTAACAAACATATTCCTATTACAACGAAGTCCTTCTAACTTTTAGAAAAATTAGTAAAACTCAATATAAATGCTTATGTCTCTTCTAAAATAATTGTATTGTTTTTATTGTTTAAAATAGACTTAGATAAGTCAAACAAATAACTTAAACGCGAAAAAATGAATGATATAATTCTAGAACACAGTAGTAACTCCAACTTTTTATAAAAAAAATTCAATACATTACTTTTACATTAAAAGATAAAATATCTCAACAAAACTTCTAATTTTTTGTGGTTAGTTGTGTGTCAAATAAATATAAAATTGGAACACTTTGCGAATTTCTATTTTAGCATGCTTCAAACTCTTTTTGTTAGATTTGAACGTGGGAATATGATGACTTTACTAAATAAGAAGTTCATATTTTTATAGTTTATTATTGTTTGTTAAAAGTTAATTTAGATGGGGTTGTGAATATTTTTTAATAATAAGAATGCAACCATATATGACCTAAAAACCTATAATATTATTATTTTTTATTTTATGGTATTTACTTATAATAATATGGTTTTAAACTTTTAAAAATTGTTTGAAATATCATTAGTCTATACTCAATCTCTAAGGCTAAAAGAAATTTTTTTAATGTTGTGTACACTTTTTCTTAAATAGTTTAAAAAGTTAATAAATATTTAATTTTAATAGTTATTTCATAGATTACATATAAATTACTAACAAAATAAGTAAATGTGATACTTCATCCAATAATAACATGATGTGTCTCAATTTATAAAATAAAAGTGTCTCTATTATAATAAAATATAACATAAATTTTGACAAGTTATTAAAAGATATTATAATATAAAAAGTGATCGTAAAAAATAACTTAAAAAAACCTTATGTTTTATGAAAGTTAGAACAACATATTAAATTCAATTTAACGTTAAGATCATATCTCATATATTATAAATAAAACTTCGTTGATCATTGACTAATCAAATTAAATCTCCATTAAGACTTTGATTAAAGAATGACTCTAAAATGGCCACGATATCATTCATTGGCTTTAATGTAGTTGTGATCTTTATGATAAGTTTTGCTTTGATTTTGAGAACATCGCTGTGCTCTGATATTTCACAATTACCTTCTAAACCTTCTTCACATGATATTGGTAATGCACCAAGACCATTGTCATCATATGAGAAATATTTAACTATTTGCTCAAGCAAATTAAAGAAAGAATGCGATAAAGAGGTATTCCTAAGTGTCTTAGTTGGAAACAGAACTGTTAGTGATTCTTGTTGTCATAGTCTTGTGAATGATGTTGGAAAAACTTGTCATTTTGACATTACAAGATATGCAACACAATTGCCTGCATATGTGAAAAGCAAAACTGAAATTTTTAATAGGTGTTTGAATGTTTGGAATAATTGCACATCGGTTCATCTAATGTAAGCATGATGTAAAATTCAGTAAAATTGAGTAAAAAATAGTCACTTGACGTATCAAATAAAAAATTTATCTTGAATTAAATATATTATGCTTAACTCATGTTTTTTTTTATTTCATAATATTCTAGTTCATGTTTTTATTTTTCATTTGAATATAAACTTATAATGATACATATAGGTATATCTTAAAAAAACAATAGAATCAAAATAAGGTTTTCATTTAATACAAACATACAATATTGAAATAAATTATATTAGAAAACCTCAGAATTTAAATTGATTCTCAATCCTTAAACACAAAGTTGAAATTATATATGGAACCAACAAAGTTTAAAGCATCAAAATCATTGGTTCATAACCAAATGAAATAGGACAACTATGTTCAATTTTATTTAAAAAATAAATTAAAATCTCTCTCTCTCTCTCTCTCTCTCTCTCTCTCTCTCTCTCTCTCTCTCTCTCCCCCCTCTCGCTCCCCTCTCCCGCCCCTCTCTCTCTCTCTCTCTCTCGCAATATATATATCTATCCATATATATATATATTTGTTTATCTATCTATTTATTAAACTCTCTACCTATTTATTTATTTATCAAATTAAATCTAAGACACAATGGATTTACTTGAACGATACTATTTCAACCAGTATTTTAAAAACCATACCGATCATCAAACCGATGAGGGTATTGGGTCACTGGTTTATTAGTCGAACCACTAGGTCATTGGTTGAACCTCATGACAAAACCAGATTAAACCGGATAACTCGGTTGAATAGACCGGTCTATATAACAAAACTATATAGATATAAAACTGATCGAAACGGATGATTCAGTCTCTACAAAATATAACTAACAATTAAATTTATTTAAAATATCATATCATATGTTCACAAGTTCATTATCTAGATTCAAATTTAAAACAACGGTATCACACATAACAAAATAGTACAAAATTATAAAGTCTAATGGCGAACAAAGTCTAATTGCAACATAATTTAATTAAATAGTTTATAACAAAATAACTCTAATGTGCACCAATTCAAAGGAGGAAAAATTGTTTCAATGTTGGGATCTCTTTCTTCAATATTAAAATCATCTGCAGTAACATCAACCGCATCCGCGGTAACTTCTCCGTCAATGATATCATTAGTTTGTTTTATTTTTTATTTCATTTATTTCATTTTTTACTTTAATTTTTTAATTAAAATAATAAAAAAAGACATCGTTTTAATTTTTAAAAAAATG